>CM059571.1:16000000-16600000 GCA_030386875.1 Morinoia aosen | reverse complement strand
ATCAACGTTATGTTATGGTCGATATATCTACCATATTATTTCATCGTCCATAATCGTCTTTAATCCCTTATACACCACTATATTCTACTATAATCACAACCATTATTTCCGACTGGGTGGTTCTATTGCCCCTTGTGCATAGATTCCGCTTTCCCTTAACTCCGTACTAAATGATGTCGTATTCCTTCCTCTCTTTGGAACGCCTTTGTTGTGATTAAAGAAGCCTAAACTGACATCTAATCTAATATTTAGGAACTACTTCAAATTTTGCGCAGGCTCAGTTTTTTTTCATTGACTCCTGTCCATCATTATTATTTGATGTACAGTTAAATCTAGTCCCGTATAATCGATGTTATCACACGAACTCCGTGAAGGTAGAAATCTCTATGAAAACATAATAACTGCCGCCTAAAAATACGTTGTGTTCTTCATAAGTGGGTTAATGCGTCAGCGAGCTGACTATAAAAGTGGCGAGAGTGCCTTGTGTGACGCGGTGTTGCCCACCCGCCGCGGTGTTGCCCCGAGTGCCCGCCGCGGTGTTGCCACGAGTGCCCGCAGCGGCGTTGCCACGAGCGCCCTCAGCGGTGTTGCCCGCCCGCCGCGGTGTTGCCACGAGTGCCCGCAGCGGCGTTGCCACGAGCGCCCTCAGCGGTGTTGCTCGCTCGCCGCGGTGTTGCCACGAGTGCCCGCAGCGGCGTTGCCACGAGCGCCCTCAGCGGTGTTGCTCGCTCGCCGCGGTGTTGCCACGAGTGCCCGCAGCGGCGTTGCCACGAGCGCCCTCAGCGGCGTTGCCACGAGCGCCCTCAGCGGCGTTGCCACGAGCGCCCTCAGCGGCGTTGCCACGAGCGCCCTCAGCGGCGTTGCCACGAGCGCCCGCAGCGGCGTTGCCACGAGCGCCCTCAGCGGTGTTGCTCGCTCGCCGCGGTGTTGCCACGAGTGCCCGCAGCGGCGTTGCCACGAGCGCCCGCAGCGGTGTTGCCGCGAGCGCCTTCATCTGCTCAGCAAATGCCTTCGCTCTGCCCGCACTGTAGCCCTGCGCTTCCTGTGCGGGGCCCTCTGGTTCTCAGCCTATATACGCCAGGGCTGCTCTTTTAGAAATTTGGATTAATTTGATTGTCGACTTGTACTTGAAATTTACTGCTACTTTGCGCCGCACGTTAGTGTGTAATATTGCACGGTATAAGTTGCTGCTATCATCTGCTGGTTATCCCAAGACTTGTATCTGTGCAGACATGATTGTGTGCTATTCATTTGTTCAGTGTAAATGGTGATTTTTAAATATGGGTGCTAAAAGAATAAATATTTACTGCACAATATCGGATGCATTTTGAAAAAGAAAGCACTTATGCAATGCTGAAAGATTTTAGTTTTTCATTACTTTTTGAGTACAATATTAATGTGCCGCAAACCCACCTTCCCCCACCCACAGACAAGAATCGGCATGATCGCGCAGGCTGTTCATTAAGGTGCTAGTAAGATTTGGTCCATTTCGCTTGATTTCTTCCTCTATGGTTAACTTGAGTTGGTGTAGATTAGTAGGTGTTTCACGGTAAACGCTTCCTTATATGTATCCCCAAAGAATAAAAATCCAAGAGTGATATGTGAGTGGACCGAGCTGGCATTCAACGCCCTTAAATCTTGAGATTTATTTTTCCGGACAATGCCTATGCGGGATGCTAACAAAATTTAATATTCGTCAAGAATATTGCAATAAAAAAGTTACCAAAATGAAACTACTATTTATTAGGATTTCAAAAATGTGTCGTTTTTTTGGATCCCTCGGGGGATAAAATCATTTGAGTTGAAGGAGTCTGGGCTTACTGGGGAAAAATGTGAGTTCCCGACTGGAGATTTAAATATGCCCCTCAGGTTGAAATAAAATATCTTTTTTTTTTACTGCCCATCTTATTTGGTTTATTGCTGTTCGGTTTTTCAGCGCTTACTAATTTCCTATGCGCCTTTTTATCTTGTCTCCCAAATTTCCTTTCTAACTTTCTATGTGCAGGAGATCTTGTGTGTGAACATTTTGTGCATTTATTCTGCGTTCCCTTAACTCCTTTTGAATAATGCCTTCATTCTTCTCCTTTGTGATTCACTTTGACTGTGGTTTGGGAGGCTATAAATAACTTCTGATCTTAGTTTGTTTTAAAAATATGTTCAACACTGTGGGAATCATTAAAGATTTTTTTAGGGTCCATATTTAATGATCACATTGTACAATTTGTAGAGTGTACATGACGTAAATAATTGTTTGTTGTGTAATTTGACTAGCTTATTATTTGTGTGTGATTGCTTGCAAAAATTTTAGGACTCAGAAATTGCCACGTCTCTTGAGTTGTTTCATTTTAACGATCGTAAAGACAATTTCTTTTGTTCTTTTTATGTTAGCAGTTAGCACGGAAGTAAGAATTGTGTTTATACCTCCATGGCTTTATTTTCAGATCCATTTTCAGATTCGGCCCTGAGGTACAATGCATAGATATCGCATTTTATGTCCTTCGTACTGTTGGGTCCGTATTTACAGTGTCATGCGTGGCGTGTTTGAGACGAACAAATAAGCGAATGTGAGGCCAGCTCCCATCCGTCTGCACCTCTTTTTTCTGGTCGGTGCACAGGCTCTTACCCTCAGAAAATCCTTCAGCTGTCCGACCTTTCCATTCCGTCCGACATTGTCTGCGTTCAGTTGTGTTAGCGCTATTGCATACGAGATTATCCTTGGTGTTCTTTGCGTTTTTCATGATCAACACTCGCTATATTCTAACATTGCTCCAAGCTTACGGGGTTTCATATGTTTTTAAACAATTGTGGTCTATGAGGTCTTTACATGTGATCGTTTACACTGTACGAGATTTCCTGGTTTTCGCAAGTGGGCCCTTCACTAAAGTCGTACTTGAACTTCTTGAATATATTAATTGTGCTTCTGAGGTGTTCAGACTTTTCCAATTAACCATACATTTCTGTTCATTTTTAAATATTTAGGAACTGTACGTCAACTTATACCGACTTATCGACTGAGTAATTTCACCACAATCTTGAGCTATGCACTAGGTTCAGACATAGATCGAGGGCAGATGGTTATGTCGCTGTGGTCGCAGAGCGCCGTGCGTCGGCCGCGCGAGGCACAGGTGTTCGTTCATTCAAGCGCCGTGAGGGTCAAGGTGAGGATATTAGAGGTCGCGTTGCTTCACTCATGCTGTTCGTGTGCTCGACACCTCCGACGTCGCTCATTAGCTCTCACAAAGTTTGAAATAGGTTACAATTGAGGTGCATTTGTTGTGTTGGAAATATTTTATCGAATCTCCAGTAACTATTACTTGTCGAACTTCTGAGCTTTTTTCAGAAACACCACATGACTTCTCAGTTGTTCAATTTCTACTAAAACGGTCGTTTCGTGCACAAATTTGTACGATATTGTATAGCATTGTTAACTTCTTAGAACGATAGTGATCGTTTGTGTTGTAAATTTAAGAAATAGTAAATAAAAAATAAAATAGATAGTAAATAAATGTTGGTTTACTAATTATCTTTAGTCATATTTTGTCCACTTTCGTTCACAGTCGTTACCTTACCGGGACGAAGGCCTGTAAGTGCGAGGAGGAGAAAGTTTTGTTGCTGTGGATCTGCTTTCAAATTTTCTGACTACTCACTTTCAAACGTTTTTAGGTTTGATACGAAAGGCAATTTAAGCTCGTGGGTGAAAAAGTTCAGTTAGCTCATCACAGGGTAACCTATTTGAAGGCTTAGAGTTAATTCTGATTATACAGTAAAAGTTCAGTTCATTTGCAATACTTGGGCACAGGAGACGTTTACATTTGTTAACGGTATTATAGAAATAGAAACTCCTGCGTATTATATTTTTGTCCGCAAATTGAGTGTTGAAAATGAAGTCGAAAATAGAGATGTTTCAGTTGTATCGAAACTTAACATGAACGTTTTGTTCTGTATTCGAGGCAAAAAAAATTATTGTCGGCAGAGACTTGACATCGAGAGGAAGATAAATTTAACAGTGGGACAACGACGGGCAGACACACGACCTAAATCGTAGTTTTGAAGTGTGGACGGAAAAGTGACTTGGCGACCAAGTCAATCTAGGCCAACTTTCAACTGAAGCTTCCTGAGCTTGAATGAGCTTAAAAGTGCTTTTATTTTTGTAAATATCAATCAAACTTTTAGCTGTTACATTCATTAGTTGTGCGGAGTGCGTCGTTCGCAATCTCATGGTCTCTCTTTACTATCACATGCATGGTCTCTCTTTACAGGTATTGCACAAATTCTTCTTTCTGCCCTGCCCATGTCATATGAAATGAGATAAACATCATGCCTGCTACATAACTGGAAGCTTAATGCTAACTTTCATTTGTGTGTCTGACTTTCGCTACTGATTAAGTAACTCATCCTATTAATATCGGAGAAAATTTGCACCCTTGCGTCTCAACTGTGTGCCACTTACGACACGCTGCAGCAAATGTCGCTCTGCTGCAAGTTAGTTGTTGTGAATCCACCGAGTATTTGATTAAACCTTGACAGATAATAAATCTCTGAATGGAGAGAGCGCATTGAATTTAGGATCTTCCGCATTTTAACTGTTTTTGTGATTCAATTTTCCTTCACATCCGCGTTTTTTCTTTGGCAGTTCATGTCTGTTGTGCGCATTTGCAATGCCTCTGGTGTGACGGAATGCGCATAGCGCCTAATTAGCCTAGTTAAAAATTGTTATTCAAATCACTTGGCTCGAATGAGACATGATCAAACTCATCGCCAAGCAATCGTCTACGTACCATCTGGAATTCTTTATTAAGTTATTGCCTTCAGACCAGAAACGCTTCATTTGTTGAGGGAATTAGCTGAGAATCTTAATGAGATATCCGTGTAGTCTTCCTTTCATTTACCTTATTAGTGAGTCGATAAAAGTAATGATGCGTTCTTAGAAGAGTTTGTAGAATATATATAGCGCGTGCGAAGAAATTTGAAGATATTAGTGGGAATCAGTTGCCGATTGCTTTTAAGTGCGGTAGACACTCTGTAAGGGTGACCTAGCTTTCATCAATGCACCATAACAATGTTTGCTCGCACAGCTTACTCAATTCCGGCAAGGTGCTTATCTGTACAGCAGTAGTGCAGCGTCTCACCTGCAGCTCTTGAGAGAATGTGTGTAAAGGGCTCCTGTCATCAGGAGTTTCGCAAGATACTTCTCAATTCAGCTACTACGTTAGCTACCTCCACTTCGTGTGTCCATTAATGTCACCCTAAAACTTGAGATAATCTTACGAGACTCATGTTTACCAGATCAGCTTGCGCCTTACGTCGATCATAGTTCCAGGTGCTGTGCTCCCGCTGCATGGTCGGACCCGATTATTTATGCTAATGAATATGTCCAGTTCTCCTTCTACGGACTCGGAGGCTTGCTGATCGCATCGCTCCTATGCAGATTCTGGCCCAGGAGCTCTATCTGCGGAGCTCTTCAGAACTTATATAAATTTGCTGATAATTATTTTTGGAGTTGAATCGAACATCGTTTTACCATCGGTTGTAGCTGCTGCCAAGTTTTTAGTTGAAATTGGCAATTCCCGTCACGCTTCAATTGCCAAACTTCATTTTTTGTTCATACGTCGGGGGATACTGTTCCTTGCCGGCTAAACAGCTTGTGCAGCGTGGTTGGTAGTCGTGATGTTCTGAAAAAAGAAAAAAAACATTGGCGGCAATGAAATCTCAAAACTCCGCTTTGCTTGGCCACGGGAAAAGAGTAAAATCTAAAGCCACAGAAACACAAGTGCTCTGCCATGCATTTTGATTTTAATTTGGAGTGTATTTGAATTGAAGATTTCACCCACAGGAGATTGGGCCGAAGGGAATGTTTTTATGCGCATCTTGGAAATCAGGTATCAACCGGGATATGTATCAGAGGATTCCTGAGCTCCACTCAAGTATGGGGGATATTGTCTGTTCCCGAAGTGTATCTTAGGAAATTTGCGCTTCTTAGCGGTAACCTTTGCTCCCCAAAGCAAAATCAGAAACTCTAAGTGGAGAAGCCTTTCGCTCTTTCTGATTTGTATTTAGGTAGGTCTTATATTTCGTTTTTCACTTGTCTTTCTCTCTTGTGAAGAACGCCGACGTACCGTACAACAGACCTCTTGTGTTAGAGACTTCGTCTTTTATTCATAATTCTCCTTTCTAATTCTCAACTCATTGAGATGCTTATTCTTTATTTTGTCAGTGTAGAGGACTGCCCCAGGCATGCATGACAGCTAAGCTTTGTGCCCTCGCGGTGCCACTGAAACTTGAATTTCCGAGTTTTCGCTGTCATAATCGATTAACTGAGCTGTTATGAAGGAGTAAACATGTCGTGACTCAATAAAGATGAAACGAGTAAATAAGGGGTTATTTACTCATATTTTTTAAAAACTCTTCCACGCCACTTAATTTGCTTTGCCGAGATTTTAACCCTCTCAGTTCATCATCTGGGTGATCGTTTCTTCTACGCTTCAGCGAGTGAAGGAAATTTCTAACTATATAAGATACAAGTTTAATGTACTATTCTAAGGAGCTGGGAACCTGTACAGTACAATTTAAATATCCGGTTGGAAAGAAAGTAATGTCGTTTTTGTTCAACGCATTTATTTCATTGAAACATCCACATTACGGCATTTCCAATCTGTACTATTATTTCCCTTATTTTCTATGGCTTCTTACCAACGATCAATTAGCTTCTTGATGGCTTTCTAAAAAAAAATTCTCTGATTTTTGAAAGAAAAACAAATTCAGGTCATGTTTTAGAATTTAGATGGTCGTCATTTTCATAAATTTTATCGCTTAAGTGATTCTGCAACGATCGGAAAAGATGGTAGTCGGATGGAGCTAAATCAGGTGAAAAGGCGGATGAGGCAAAACTTCCCAATTGCAACTCATCACCTTTTCCTGAGTGACTATTGCTGTGTGCGGTCATCCGTTATCATGCTGCAGCTTTACACCCTTCCTATTGAGTAATGCTGGCCATCTTTTTGATAGAGCAGTTCTTGGATCCTCCTGCTACGATCGATATTTTATGCTGTGATTGTTTGGTTAGACTCTAGTAACTCAATGAATCAGTGCTCTCATGTCCCACCATAAAGAGAGCGCAACCTTCTTTGGGTGCAGTCCTTGTTTAGGAACAGGCTGTGGACTTTGGTTTCGGTCCAACCATTCATTGCCTTTTCGGTTGGGTATTTTTGTAAAGAACCCATTTTTCATCTCCAGTCACAATTCTTTGCGAAAATGATTCTCGATGATTTCTTGAAGGCAAAGATGTGCTAACAGCCAATCTTTGATTTCTTTGAATGTAGGTTAAATCGTGGGGAACACAGTGTCCAAGTTTTGAAAGTTTTCCTAACTTGTGAAGGCATAAAATGATTGTCGTATAAGTTGTATTGAATTGTTGGCCCAATTCTCTGCCGGTACTTTGAATTGGCCTCCGCAGCGTCTATAGTAATGTTTTCATCAGTTGATTTTGGCCTTCCCGGCGTGGCCGATCTGATAGGGGAAAGTCTCCAGAAGAAAATTTTGCGAACCACCGTTGACAGTTTCGATCATTCAGAACATCCATCCCATAGACTGTTCCAATATTCCTTGTAGCTTCTGTAGCTAAGTTTCCTTTTTTGAATTCATAGAGCATGCAGTGTCTCAGATGATCCTCAGTAATATCAATTTTTTGAGGGCTGAGGCAGTTGAACTTCAAATTTTCCCATTACTTACTATATCTGAATGGCAAAGCAAGATATTAACATACCAATTAATCAATCTAGAACTGTGTACAACTTAGGAGGCTGCAAAGTGATGAAGTAAAAAACATTACTTGCTTTCCAACCTGATACATAAAGAGAAAAACAAATAGAAGGAAGGACTTCGTTGTTCATAGAGGTTCATCTATCTACGTATAACAAAAGCTTTTCTGCCCTGCTCCCGAACTTCAGAGGACAGGGAAGATGAAATCCTGGCCGCGTGAAAGTTGTGATATGGTAGTCAATTGGTCTGCTTGCGTTTCTATTGTGGACGGGCACCTATACGTGAAATCTCTCCAGATATTTCATTGCAACTTATTCCTCATTTCATCTATTTATTGATGGATCATGTGTATTGTGCACGTCCTGATCTCATGTATGCTACTGTTTCTTCTCTTTTTATCTCAGATCACCTCGACTACCGTAATGCACCGACTGTATTACCTACGAAAGTGTTCAAACGCCACATATCAACTTAAATGGATGATTGGGTTTTCATGTAAATGTTATCTAAATAGTTTTCTCTTGTAGTTTTCTCTCAGCCAAATCCTTTACCCTTCACCCCCGCATCATTCTGAGACTAGAACAGTTGTTTTCGTATATCCATAAAGATAGAAGTTAGTTCATTTTTGTAATATTGCCAATAATGATGTACGTTTTATTTCTTTGCAGGTGAGTTGAGAGATTGACGACGTGCAGCGCTGGGCTGCCGAGGGCGTGCAGCAACGTATGTATCGTGTTGAGTGTAGCAGCTGTGTGCGATGCGGTAGCGATGTGTTGTGTTCTGTTTAGTATGCATGACGTAGCACGTATAGTTTCTTACCTGCCACTCAGCGTACAACCAGCGCTAGTTCTGTGCCAATTCCCGCATATGGTGGGTACATTTTTTGTACGGCGGACCAAGGAAATTCGTCCTGATTTGGCGTAATATCAGTGCCGTAGGGGAAAAATACTGTCAAGGCGAGGCCTGGACATCTAATATCGAAACATCGTTGTTTTCTAAATTTCTAGAATAAGGATTTTCGAATTAATGGTATTACAAAAAAGTTACCCGAAGGACTCTTTTGGTGTTTTGAGGAGTTTTGAAATAATTCCTAGCGTATGGACGAACATAGGCCTCATGCACTTCAAATGTTCAACTCATCCTTATACCTATGGCTTATATATTTATTACCAATTACAATTTTGTGTCCTCTCGTTAGCACTGGTTTCAACAACGTTCTGCAATTTAATTACACTAATTGGGAAGTTTCTATCTATTATTGCTCTGAAATGTTGTGAAAAACCTCACTTGCTTGGTGTATAAATTGTGAGAATTAGATAGGACTAGAAAGTTCATGCATGTTCATATTAGGCTCAGAATTTCTGTTATGCGAGGGTCTCGCCGAAGCGGAAGCTCGTGGAATGCGGGGCTGTTGGCTCGGTGGAAAAGCTGAAGTAGTGCGTGACCCTAACACATGTGCGGGGCAGTGGTGTTGGTCAGTGCTGCTTCGGTATCTGACAACTTACATCAAGAAGACAAATAGCGAACGGAAATGTCGGCTTGAGCGACAACGTAAATTAACGCATATTTGCGGAGACGAAAAAACTATCATAATATCCAAAAAATTCTAATAATGGGTCAATGGGAATCTCCTCAATGGGATACAACTAACGTATCTATGGAAGTTAGCATTCCCAGCAGGAATATGCGAGGCCCCGAGATGAGAGCTAGGTAGGCCTTCATTATGTTGATGGAATAGATGTTCTTTGTTTTGTTATGGATCATCTTTTTTTGGTTCACCGCTGTCCTGTTTTTCAGCACCTTTGACTTTCTTTTTCAACTTTGATCTTGTTTCATAACCTTCCTTATCAACTTAATGTTTTCATGTGCGTTGGTTATTGCGTGGGAACACACCTTTATGCATAGATTTCTCGTTCCCTTAATTCCATAGTAAACAGTACCTTCACCATTTCTCTTTTTGGAACACCTTTGCTGTGGCTGGAGAGGCTGAAATAAACTTATATTCTAATATGCAAACGTAAATCTACAAAGAAATGAGAATACCTTCTCAACACTAATATTCCTAAATACGATAGTGAATTATCAGAGGCTGCGATGATCAGGTTTTTAAATGAGAATTTTGTACATTCTAATTTTCCCAGGCTGAAGTGTTTGCTCAATGGTTTTTATATTTTTCAAATTTCATTCCGTAGAATTATATTAAGTGACACTTCCAAGGCCCAAATTATGGTCATTATTTGAAGTAACACGTAGTGAATTGTATAAATTTTCATTTGAAATTTTATGAGAGGAATAAAATATTTTTGTACAAAATGTAGGAACTAGTTAAGAGTATGGTCTACTTGCTAGAGAAGTTACCAAACATGAGACGAGATTTTTTGGGGCTAGATTCGAGTTGACACATGTTGATCAAGTTCCTTGGAGTGTGGGTGTTTTTTTGTTGCGGAATTGTTTTTCTTATAGTACACGCGTAGTTAATGTAGGAGACTTGTATTCATTTTGGAAATAATCCATGTTATTAGTTTGTCATTACACAAGAGAAGTGCAGTTATACATAGAAGAATACTGTCGCTGTGGAACTTGTACTAACTCTCTTGACAATGTCGGAGGTATACCTTTAGAAAAATTTTAGACTGAAGCTGTATGCGTTTGAGGAGTCATATAATAGGATTTGCCGTTTACCTGTGAGGAAATTATGTCAACTACTCACAAAATACGGCATGACAAATTTTGTGTTTCGGTTCCAAGGAGTTATGGAGCCTTGGGCTTACGAAATAAGGGTGTGCTTGTTGAGTTGCCACCCACACGGAGTACACGTATGATAAACGCTTCACGAACAGTTAAAGCCGACTCAATGTTGTTGCTTAATCTGCGTTAACATAACTAGTGAAAAAAAACTGTTCACACCGGAAGTATCGCTTCCAGCCGTCTCACCGTAGCACTTTTTCATGCTTGGTGTTTTACTTTCTTTCGACTGATCGATTTTAATCAGTTTAATTAAGTTTCGAAAAAAGTGAAGTTACGAAAAAATAAATAAAACACTTGTCTGGTTGTGAGTATTGCCGGTGTCGTGCAGCGTCGACCAATAATGTTTTACAATAATTGTATAATTATATTAATAGCTTTAAAATCATAAATATATTTTTGAACAATTTAATGCTTTAGTCGTATGTCTCGATATCAATTGAGATGCGTAATTCTACAGGATTCTAACAACTCGGTTATGTTCGCGCTACGCCCCGTTCCGCTCACCGCCAAAACTGAGCAGAATTACATCTCTGCACTCGTGCTGCTGAGTTGCGATGCGGTCTTGTTGTGCTGTCATCTCTGGGTGCAATTTGTTGTGGGCTTCGAGCTAAAATTATGCGCTGCTCATAGCGAAACTTCTCGGCTCATGACACCATCAGTGTTGTATTCTTGTCTGCAAAACTGTCAGTCATATAAAATCGGAACTCAACTTCAATTCTACGTGGTGTAATGTTTTCTCTAAGGGCCGTTTCTCTATTTCATGTTAATTTTCGTAACATAGTTTTATCTTCGTTGGTGCGATAATTCTTTCAGAACCTTTTTTACGATGTTTGATGATAATTTTGCTTCGCTGTTCCAACTGGGAACAAAACGTCAATTATGGGTTGCAGTAAAAAGCTCTGCCCTTACGTTTTTGTGGCGAAGACTGCCTTTTTGTGTATCAGCGCCGCCTAGCTTCAAAGAAGGGCGTGGGCAAAGTATGCCGCGTGCTCCTGACCGGTCTTCATTTCTCGGTACTTTGCCCCCGTATCGTCCTCTGAATCTCAAGTGGACCACAACACCCAATCCATCCGTTGTCCTATCGTGGGAAGTATATTCCCTAATTCCACTCTTTGATGTACATTCTATCCAGTTTTTTAAATTGTTGACTGCGAGGACTGCGCTTGCAGGTCAACATTCCGCTTCTTCCGCTTAGCAGGCAGCGGGTTGTGCTTGTACAGGGCTTGCTCCAGTGGAAAATGCACAGTGTTCACATTGCCTCATGCTCGACTTTCTTGCTTAATTTTTATTTGATATTTATTGCAGCGAAAAAAATATCAGTTTTACTTCGACGAGTTGAGAAAGTAACATGTAGACTGGAATGAAGTGATAAGATTATGTGAGTCCTTTGAGTTCGTGTTGCCTGTGTAGATAGACCCTCAGTCCTCATCTTGAGCTGCGAGAAAATTTCTTACAACATTGGAAATTGTTTTACAAATTATTTCATTTGGCTTATAACTTCCTATCACAATTTTAGAGTTGAACCCAACCTAACAGGGAAATCATCCATTGTTTTGAGCTTTTACGATCACTGTATTAATGTTACGTACACATACGATTGAGTTTCCTCGCGTTTTGCAATAAGTTTTTCACCATTCTCAATTGTCATGAACCTATGTTCAGATTGAATATTGCTGCCCTGTAGTTATTCTAATTTTGCTGTCACTCATCAAGTGCTATTTGCATTTTGATTCTTGAGTAACCTTTAATTCACTTTTTTTGTGGCTAGTTTTTCATGCCTTCAAACAGATTTAGGTGCAGTCTTGACGAATGTTACTCTCGGAACTAAATCAATGACAACTGAGCTTTCAAGTCGTGCGCTTTTCATTAGTATCTTCAATGCCCATTTGGCAAAACTGCGTCCTTTCATGCCAAACTCTAACGCCATGAACATAGGAATATCTAGATTTCGGTGAGAAATGTATCTCAAACTCATTAAAAAGAGTTCAACTATTTGTAATACAAACTGAAGTGTTGCTGTGAGCAGGAAGTTTACTACTAGTTCATTAGAGCTGTGGTGAACTTTTGCTATTGTCATACTTTCACAGAGACGCTGGTCTGTTCTCATCAGCGCTCAGGTTTTTCTCGTCTCTCGTGCCCTTGATTTAAATTCCTGGATCGCAGTCATTTCTCCCATTTTCCTTTTTATTCGAACTTTGGTTCATTGCACTGTGGCATTTACTCTCGAATTGAGGTTGAGGTAATGTTTTGGCGTCCAAAAATAATTATATAACAGTGAGGAGGTCGCCCCTCCATCCTTTGTTTCCGCCTAACGTTCTCGTCGACTGACTCTTACTGACTGGTACTTCATGTTCTGTGGATCATAAAATAATTCTTGATGTTCTTCCACATGACTTTTTGCAAATTATTCTCATCCTTTTACTCAGTCGAGGCTGTTATTAGTGAACATACTATTATTCCAAACAAAAAAAATATTATTTTGCTGATTTGTCCATCCTGAGTTACATTTTCCATGATATTGTATGGAATATTGAAGTTTTTATTTATATGCTGGAGCCTATTTCGTAAGAGGCTTTTCGTGTAGTGTAGTTTTGCTTTCAGTGTAATTTTTTCAGTGGCGTTAAGACCGCCATAAATGGGTCTGTTGTATCCACAAAATAATTTGTAACAATTTTTGCGAATGCTGATTGAGCGTTCGTCTTATTTACCTCCCTTGAGCTCGTGCTTCTCAGAGTTTACCTCGGTCTCACCTCATAAGAGTTTCATAGCTTGTGTGTTAGCATTAACTGCTTGTCACGGAACCATTCATGTTTGGTGTGGTATTTTGTCATTTATGAGGCTCAGAAGGTGTTTGAAGAACAATATTCACGACTCGGAACAGATTCAAGTCGGCCTAGTCATTCTGATCTAAGATAAACTCAGCCTGAGTCGAGATTTTTAGTGTATTCTGCATTTTTTAAAGTTCTCAGAAAAATGAGAGTCAAGGAGTGCTATTTTCCATGTAGTTTATTTACATTTAATTTGCAATGTAGGAATGTTTATTTATTTACCTACAATGGGCCAATATTTAACCTTAGTTTGTGATCACACAGGACACAGGTCATGTGATTTATGCTCTAGGGTAACTATTCATGCGCACGAAGCGCTGTGTTTGACGTTTCAGAAGAAGTTGTAGATGAACTGCTTCGATATCTTAACACTTCCTTGGTGTTATTGATTCATTGAATTATACTGACTTTGGTAATCTAGTCCCTGTTATCGAGTAATACCTGAAAATTTGGTTATCATCGTTAGCTCGACGGGATCCTTAGTTTTTCTTGCTTCGCCGTCTCGTAACTTCGATACCTTTGTCGTCTTCTGACCAGCTCGTTTCTAGTTGTAGACAACGACCTTCGAATGGAGGCTATCAATTCACTACTCACCTGAGGACGCTCCTACATTGACCGGTCTGTCTGCTCCTTGTTCCAACTTGCTTGTCCTTTCAGTGAAGGCTGACACATCAGTATTCATTTAGGCCGTTTTTCCTGCCCGTCAGATTTTGCTGATTTAAACTCATGTCAGTGTCTGCGGGGCTTACGATTTTTGTGCTTGCACATTAGTGCTGTCTGGTCATGATAAATATTCTCCTCTGTGGGACTGTCTTTCCGTGTGGTTGTCGAAGGGCGACCCTGAATTCCCGTGCGTTTCTGTTTTAGCCTCGGCTTTTCGCGACGCGATGTCCGTGCAGGCAGCTTTGGTTACATGCGACGGCCACCCTGTAGCGCCCCAGACCTTCTCAGGTGCCGCGTGCCTGCTTTGAAGGACTCTACCAGTGTGTTATCGTGTCCGCTCTACTCATTTCCTGTGCAAAAATGATTGTAAGTAAGATATTTCATTCTGAATTTGAGGCCGAAAAAATTGTGCTTAGATGCTTGTGGTTAACCTTTGGCATAATTGTTGTCTTGTTAATGCTAGAATAACATTCGAGAATGTTTTCATCACTTAAAACAGTTTTACCGAGCAGTTTACCTTACGTCGCTGGTCAAACATTCGATTCAATTTTTTCGAACAACTAATGGAATGATATCAGATTCAATTGATTCGCAGTCAATCATAAAATACAGGAAATTTGCCCTTCCACGGGAAATATGTGAGGTCTCCAGCTGAAGGTTGGGTAGACCTCCCTTTTGTTGACATAAAATAGGTATTGTTTTTTATTATCTTTTTAGGTTAACTGCTGTCCTGTTTTTCAGCAACTCTGACTTTCATCTTCAACTTATATCTTGTTTTATAGCCTTCCTTCTTATCTCACTGTTTCTGTGAGCATGGGATTCTTTGCGGGAACTCTCTTTGTGCATAGGTTCCACGTTCCCTAACCTCCATTCTAAATGATGCCTTCATCTTTCCTGTCTTTGTTTGAACATCTTTGTTGTTTTACAGGGAGACGAAAACTTATTTATAATCCATCTCTTGAAATCTAATCCAATTTTTTAATAAACATTTTTGATTGAAACGGTCCGTGGATTTCATAAGTCCGTGATTTTCATAGAATAATTTCGGACGAATATTTTCAATTCCTTTTTTGTATGTGCTAATATGAGAGCGTTTATGGTGATCAATTATATTAAATCGGCAGTTAAATGTCAGCACTTGTAGCCATTTTTTTAAAAACTCAATGATTTGTTTTCTCGTAAATAATCAAAAGTTTAGATGCTTACATTCAATTGGAAAGCCATGGCCGCAGCTCTAATGAAATGTTTTTTTTTTTCAGATATCCTTTTAGCGCTTTGTGCGTCTTTTGTTCGAGATGTTCGAGTTTATCTGTTTGCTACGCATGTGACCATGAGCTGACTACCATGTGGCTGAACATTATTGCGACATCCATAACTCGTCCATCCTTGCCAGGTCTCGCATGCAGGAGCTGCTGGGTACACGTGGCATAACAAAATTTGTTCATCACCTTTACTGAGCGCGGCGCGTCTTGACTTTTACGAGTGTCCAGGCCGTGTGTGGTCTTGCAGCGCTCGTATTTGGGTACAATTAGCATCGCTCAGTATTGGCTGCACTTTGCTGGTAAGTGCAGTATTGCTGCTAATCGGCATAATTGCAGTGCCAAACTCTAGCCTACCTGCATTGCTTAGAGGTGTTGTGCACGACGCCAGCTGCTTCATCTCTTGCTGCTACAGTAGTCCACTTTGATGGGCCTCATCAAACCTTCACTTGCTGCTGAACACTAAAGGTTTACTTGATTTTACCTCTTTATCATCGATGCATGTGCGAAGAGAATCTCCCTTCATTATAGAGCCCCGTGGTGGGCCCCTATATTTTATCAGCAAAAAATTTCCTTCATTGTTTCCCAGAGTGTTTACATACGAAATTATGCGTTGTAAACGTCATTTCTGCTCTTTTTTATGGTCGCGAACGTTTTTAAGTGGCTCTGGCGTCCTATAAATATTTCTATGACAGCAGAACATTGTCAAGTTATTTCGCTTTCAGCTGATATGAATTCAGCATACGAAAAAGATACGTGTTAGTTGGAATTTATTTTTAAAGTCATGAGATTTAAATTGAACAGTTTAGTTACGACTCAGTACTGTCTTCTGTGAGCTCACGCGAACTTGAGCTGCGGTGCGGTGTTACCGCCTTCACTTATCGGGAAGACATACCGATTCGGTTCTTAGTTTGGCGTTGTTTAATGTTGTTAGTCTTATTCTAAAGCATCGACTCGTTTGAAGATGTCACATTTTTTGATGTTAATTTATCAACTCAGGCGGTTACTGAGTTCAGTTACTGAGTTACACCAGTACACGTACATTTTTATGTAGTTTTTCCTATTTTTAGAATTACATCAATGAGTAACTAATTTTTTTAAAAACTACCGTGACATTTTGTTCGAAACAAGGAAGAACCTATTTCATTGTTGAGTACCTTGGGTGATGTATAGAAATAGGTACTTCTTTAAATTTTATTTTAAATATAAAGCGCTTCCAAATTGAACGTGCAGGATTCCAGAGTTGCTGCGAGATAAGGTTGGGTGTGCTGATCAGGCTGCCTTGGTTACAAGTAGCATCACTAATTGTAATCTTTGCTATTCGCCGCAGCCTTAGCAACAGATGTTGCTAGAGGCTCTTTTTGTGGATTTAGTTTTCCTTTGCTAGGTTACTTCACATTTGCATTCTCAGCAGGTCTTCCTTTGTCGAGGTTGGGTGCGTCTCTTGAATGTGACCTGATTCAATATGTATCTTATTCTGTACAATTCAATATTTTCTCAGGTGTCTTTCATTAGAGAAACTAAGTACAATGACGTCGCTGAGTGTGTGCTACGGTGGTGATAACTGGTTGTTTGTAGAGGAGAGAGAGTTAGTTACAGGCCATTGTGTCGGCAATGCGACCTCTCTAACGACAGTTCATGGGCCATAGATGCGGGCATTTGGGTGCTGCTTCGGTTGAGCAATCTATTCCTTAGTTGAGGGTCAGTTCATGTTCTTATGTTTCAGTATAGTTCTTCGGTTATTTAGTACACGGAAGGCCACATATCACGATTAATTTTTTTCCTTGGAGCTTCCGGTGGTATTATATTAGCTAAATGTTTATGTCAAATTATTTTTTCGCTGAATCTTACAACTCCATTCAACTTTCTTCTAACCATGTATACCATTCTTTAACCTCAAATATTCTGCAATGAGTAGAGCAAGTCTTACCCCTCAATGAACAGTGCCACCCACTGCGATCCAGCTGGCGAATTTATTAAGAAAAAGCAGCTGATGTTGCCTGTGCGGAGGTTCCCCGTACACGGAATGCGGCGAGCGCACCCTGCCGGATCACTTCAGACATCGTGGCGACTCTAGCTTAGCGTCTCCCAGTTTTGTGTTCCTTATCGCTTAGCTTGGCATAACTCAAGTTTATTACTTTGCTGTAAGATCCAGCCTTGGTGTCCGGTGTAGCAGCGCTGATGGACAAACGGCCAAATAGTCATACTGCATCTTGCGTTATCGATATTGAACTGGAACACCTGGTCGCTTCCTCATCGTTCACTTTTTGTGTTTCTTTGTATCGCGCTAATTATAACATAAATCTAGTGAGGCCCTGTGCTCAGCATCTACTGATCGTGCTATGCAACGTCCAACTTTTGAGCGCTGGCCAAATGAGCCTCGCGCATATTTCTGCCCCAATCCGGTTCTTTATGGTTTTGTCCTTGCATTTCCGTCTGCAGCTCGAGCGGTTACGAGCTCAGATCCTTCGCTGCGCCTCGTGCATATGCCCTGCGCCATTTGTTACGCCGATTGAATAAAGATAGCGAGAGTCTCATTGGTCCAAAACTGCGCGTATAAAACTTCGTCGCTAAGTGCATTTGTATTCATTTATTAGTGCTGGTGGCTGAGCTGCGCGGCCCGGCTCTTGTTCCTACCGTAAGTTGTTTCTCCGTCAGGGTACGTTTCGCTGAGCTTTAATGAAGGCCAATACTCGTGTAAAATTGTATTTGACGTTCTGCAGCACTGGTCTGAGCGTGTTCTCATACTTCATTGAGCAGTCGCGCTCTTCGTTTGCTTCACCTCGACTGCCTCTAATTAGATGTCCTTGTGCATACTGAATTGTTACCTGTATTGAAGGATAAAAACGCGTGGCTTGCACCCTATATTCTGCACTTTTAATGTGATTTCAGTGTTGCGACGTTTTTACTTTAGAATGGCTTCAATGCTCAGCGATATTACGCTGAGAATGAAAGATACAGCATAATTTTTCCTCTGAATGGAGAACAGCTTTTTTTTTCTGAGGGATGCGAGTCGTACTGAATGAGAAGCTTCTTGATTCGGCTCCTTCTGGCGCATGGCAGTTGACTGCATAAAAGTGGTGGGCCTCAACTGGAATGAAACTCTCTGTAGATGCTGACCCACAAGAATGTGGAGATGCATCTTCGTACGAGGTGTGCACACGACAGTTCGTGCGCCTCTCACCCCGTGACCACCAAGAAACTATTGGCCACTATAATAACAGCAAACTTATTTGATGTTCGCTGATTATTCATGGATGGTGATTGCGATTGCCAATTTTTTATTTGGGCTTTCCTTAAAAGTATAGCATTTGATTTGCAATGGTTGTGAAGACGTTAACTTGCGAAAAAATGTGCCGAGCAACAGACGTTGTTGAGTAATCTAACATTTATTAAAGCTCTCGATTTGAGTGTTCTTTAATGTAAATATTTATTTGAAACTATGAATTCTTTCAAGATGGTGTATTTTTTGGAATTGATTTACATGCCAGTCGGGTATTAATTCGGAGTTAGTAAATATATTCGAGGGAGGGACTTAAAGGCATTCACTGTATGCTGTGGCCCCTCATAGCATAACTCATTTGGGAAATACGACTATAGCACCTGTGGGAGTTAAAGCTCACAGGAGGAAGATGTAAGGTCCCTAGTCGATAGTTATTTATTTCTGTTGTTGTAGAATTTTTGCTTTGTTTGTGGTAGACCGTCTTTTTTCGATCCCACTGCCATCTTTTTTTTCGGCACCTACTACTTTCTTCTTGAACTTTAGACTTGTTTCATACATTGCCTTCCTATATAAATTGCTGCTCCTATGCACAGGAATATTTTATGGAAACATACCTTGTGCATGATTCCTCATTCTCTCATTTCCATACTAAACGGTTATTTTCTTCTTCTTTTTTAACATTTTTGGTGCAGTTTGGGAAGTTTCAACCAGCTTATAATTTAATCTCACTGCATGATAAATCCCCTTATGTTTATTTATTAGCATTTTTTCAATAGTTCCATATAATTATTTTTCCGGGAATGTCACAAATTATTTTTTCAGTAAAAACTATTAATGTAATGTACTACTGGAAGCCTGTGAACTGCATGCTATAGGGTTTGGGGAGCAACCGTTGCTGATTTTGTGCGATAGCATTTTGAAATGCAGGTCTGACCGTGTGTGGGCCAGACTTGCTGCCCCAGAAGGCCACTCCTTGTGACCGGTCAACTCCTCTGTTAGTCCTCATTCTCCACCGCTGACGCGCCTGAACACTCAGGAACACAATGGGTTTACCGCCGCGTTGCTTTATTCTGAAAGTCTCTTGCGAGAGTGCTTATTTCACTCAGTTGGCATTTTTGTTGTAAAAATTATCTACAAATACACATGTAAATCACCTGTTGGAGAATTGTTTTAGCCTATATCTAGCTTTTTCAGTGGTATTATATAATTTGAGTCGACCGTCTTCCGAAGTATAGTTTATTTGTTTATGGGTTATGAATAATCTGTTAATATATTTGGCTCATTCATTTCACTTGTCTCTAGGTTCAAAAACTGAGTCATTTTCGAACATGCAGCTTGCGAAAGAAGGTATTTCAGAGTATTTTATTGTAATAGATAGGCTGGGTTTATTGACTATCAAATCCTCCGGTTTAAGCGTACGTACTTGCTTAATTATTGTGTCAAATTCAAACTTTCACTTCTGTGCTGGAGTGATAGCCATGTTGCTTAACCGAAGCCTGAGAGTGTTGAAGCTCGGGAGTTTTTAGAAGGGTCGCGTGCGAGTTACGACGGCGGTGTGAGGGGCGCTCGCGTGTTGGTTTAGGGAGATCCCAGGTTGTGCTCTGCCTGCGCTGCTTTTGGTGCCTCTTTGTCTGGGGCTGCAAACCTGTTCCTGCGTGCAGCCTCCCCGGTGCTGCACCGCTCAACTGCTTGTCCTAAACTCTCGAGTGTGGTAGATCAGTAATTCCACAATATCTTTCAAATTTTTTACCAGCTCTTCCCATGATTCTGGCAGTTAGCTGTTCTGAACGTTGAACAGTAACCTTCTGGTTACCGAAAGGAGTGTCAGTTGGGAAAATTTAGATCACTTGAACGCGCCTTTTCAGTTTTATAAGTGCGTACTAGGATATTTTAAGTAGACGTTACATCAATTTTTTTGCTCTATCTATTGGTTGATTGGTGAAGTTTTAAGAAACCCCAGTGCAGCTCTACATAGTCCTGCTGGTTTGAAGGCAGTAGTTTGACATTTCAGCTGCAGAATAGAGGGGGTTGAACTGAAGCGTAGAATTCAACAATTGAGTTCTATTTCCTCGTTCTACTTCCAAATAAACAAAAAGTTATTCGGAAAGGGCCACCATCTGCTGTTGGTCAGGTAGATATAAATAGAAATTCAGTTTCTGACCACCGTTGGGTCACCAAGTAGTTAACTTTAGATAATTACTGCTACTTTATACTTCTTGAGTACGTACGATTTCTCGTTTAAGCAACAATTGACGCCTGCGCCGCGGCATACGTGTTCTGTTCCGTAAAGACGTTATCGGTATTCCTACTTTGACTTTAGGTGTTACTAAAATACAGAAAAAACGCAAGCAACGTTTAAGAATTGTGTCATATGTTATTGGCATAATTTGAATAGGTGTGTTAAGGGCAACGAAATGTTACTTTTTCCTCCCATGACTCAGGAGTAACGTCTGGTTAGAACAGAGATCACCTGTCTTGATTGCAGTGCGGGCAGTTTTGGTCGTGTTCGGGTTAGCCACGCTGACCAATGCGGGTCCAAGTATAAATTAATTTGACCTGTTTCAGGAGTAAATTATATAGAACATAAATTTTTATGAAAGTCCAATAATAAATTCCTGTTTCAAACATGTTTGTAAAATTGTTGGGCAGTTTATCCTTCGAGATAGGACCAGATTTTAGTGTTTTTGGCTCGGTGATCTTATTTGCCTAGAGATTTCTTGGGCAACTCATGTGCAGTTTTATGTTGCAGATCATGATTGAAAAGTCAGTCTGGTTTAAAATCATGCTCTCTCACTTCCTGTGTGATTCACTTCGCATCACCAGTTTTTGTTGCCCCGCAGTACAAGCGTAATGGCGGCGTGCAGACGCGTCTCCCAGCCCGCCTGGAGGCCTCATTACGCGCCGCGACCGAGTGTGCCGGGCCCGGCCAGCACTAGAGGTAGCGCCGCTCCTTCTTGCACCATTGTGCTCGAATCCTGTGTTCCGATTTGGATGCTGAATACGTTGAAAGGTTTTCAAATGCGTGTTTGTTATATGGTTCACGAGGTTGTAATTGCAATTTGTGATAAGTATTTTAGATTTAAAAAGAAATTTTTGTAGGTAATTTACTTATATTACCATTTCGCACCTGATTGTATCTACGAGTACCTAAGTCGGTCGGATTGTTTCACTTCTGTGAAAGGTGCGGCATTTTGATGTAATTTACGAAATGGAGTTAGATACGGGGATAAATGGTAAAATTTAAGGTGATCAGCAGTATCAGTAAATTTTATTTTATATCGTGACAAGTATTTGACTACACATTTTTTGTAATTCGTATCATCTTTATTGCTTATAATTATTGACACTTATTTTACGTTTTATTTTCACCGAAGTTGGCTTAGATTTTCGTGCCATTCGTTCACCGAATACTTGAGGTTGAAACCTGTCGCACAGAATCTAAGTTGAGAACATATTTGCTCGGCGTTGAAGAGTATTTCCACGGTCAGTAAACTTCTTTCGATGGGGTCAAATTTCTTGTCTGGGAAAGAACAAGTATCTACAACCACAGAAAACGACCCACGTGTGGATAATTCCTAATAAATCATATTTCTGGTGCTGATAACTTCATGCCAGATATATTTCTGGTGCTGATAACTTCATGCCAGATATATTTCTGGTGCTGATAACTTCATGCCTGATATATTTCTGGTGCTGATAACTTCATGCCTGATATATTTCTGGTGCTGATAACTTCATACCATTAATTAAAGTTCCCTTCAATAGCAAAGTTGTTGTGGTGAAAAGAGGCAAAACTTGACCTAATTTTTTCCTTGCTAATTTCCTGAATTAGTGGCGTCTGTGGTTAGCGAACGAATAAATTCATAATTAAATTTTCATCTCGGTTTTAAACTATGTTTGTGTCTCGTCTGCAGTCTTCAATTCTAAGGTTGTGAACGAATTCTATCAAAATTGGGGAATAATTTCCCTTTGATGGTCAAATTGCTTGCGTAAGAGCACGTCATTGGATGCTCTAGCTACGCTTTCATTTTCAACTTTTTCCCTTAGGGGGTACGAAGTGTTGCAGTTATGGGAATTAGCGATCCCTGGGGATGTCAGGCCCTGAGCGGATGGTTGAAATGATAAAGGTTATGTCCTTTAATCAACATCAATTACTTTTTCTTTTATTTTTTTTAATCTTTCTGTTTCCATGCGCCTGGAATCCCTGTATGTATGTGCGCTCTTGTATGTATATTCTCCGTTCCCCAAATTCCTTAAGAAATGGTGCCTTCCTTCTTTCACTCATGGAACACCTTTACTGTGTTTGGGGAGGCTAAAAATAATTCTTAATTTAGTGTATTCTAGCCTCCTTTACATATCAGAAGAGTTATATAAGGCGTACTTTCATTACCTTAATCTTAGCGCACACGACTCGGAAGCTCGTTATTTTGCTTCTTTTTAAAAGCAAGAACAGTTGCCTTATTTTTCGGAGAACGAATCTCTCATCTTATAATTTGTATGAGATTTTTCCGACTCGGTTTTCATTCGCAAAACTTACATTCAAGGTTTTGTCAGTTTTCACTTTCGCATTCTGTAATCGATTCAATACACAACTTGTTGCTGTGTTTTCTGTATTCCCAATCTTGTTAATAAATCTGGTTCACTTCAGCCTTCGTGTGGAAGTAAAATGTTAATCATGTCATTAAATCATATTAAAAAAATGGTGATCAAAAATCAAGCGTGGTAGAATTTTTTGCTCTCTTCTACAGTTTATCCGTTTCTACCATATTTTTTGTGACATTTTATTAATAGAGCGTACGTTGCAGTGTTAAAGGTACGTGCATGTGCGAGTGTGGTGCCATTTTATGTTAGAGGTTATGCAATATGGACTGGCGAAAGCTTAAACCTGTGTTCCTTTCAATTTGTCGTTCAGAAAGTAATTTTACTCATAGTTCCCTCTCAGAAGTATACAACTTTTGTATACGAGGAAATTGGCGCTCTCGGGGTGAATATGTGAGGTTCTGATCTAGAGATTAGGTAGGCCTTCTTTTTCTAGAATAGAATAGGTTTTTTGCTTTGTTACGGACCTGTTTTTCGGTTTACTGCTGTCTTGTTGTTCAGCTCCGACAACTTTCTTCTTAAAATTTTATTTTGTTTCGAATAAGTTTTTCATCAACTTATTGTTTTTATGTGCAACTTGTGCATTGATCCCGCATTCCTTCAACTCCATATTGAATAGAGCCTTTCACCTTCCCCTTTTGGGACCGCCTTTTTTGCGGTTAGGGAGGATTAAATTTGCATGTAATCTAATCTAATCTAATCTAGATCCCACGTTCTTTCTGCTCCACACTAAATGGTGCATTCTTCCTTCTCCTCTTTGGAACTCTTTTGTTGCGGTTAGAGAGACTAAAATTAATATCTAATCCAATCGAATTCTTGTTTAACATGTTTTAGTTGAGATTGGAGCTTTTCTTAATATTCCAAACTTACGAGCACTTTTGTTGCCGAAACTTGATCAAAATCCTAAAGCGGTTCTCTTCTTGAGTTTTCTCTCACGTTCATAGACATTTTTCTGCCCGCTTAGGTATTGAGTTCTTTACCTTCAAAAAGATATGACTAAGCGGTTCTCAAATATTGGGGCAAGGGCATTCTCACGCCTGCTATGTTTGCTTTCCAACTCGGGACTAGAAAAGATTATCCAGCTTACGTTTTGATGTATCAACGTCCATTCCTCAAATCTTCTGCTTCCTTTTTTGTTTCTTCTGTGAAAAGAAAGAATATTCCACAGTCTTTCATTGCGAGTGTAAGGCTTTTTCTCTTTATTTTGCTAAGCAGATACTCGAATAATGATCGAGAAGACTGTTGAGGCTGTATTTGCTCAGCTGGGCGTCTGTGCGGGCCCTGTGCTGGCAGGTCAGAAGGAGATCCTTCCGCCATTGTCCGGAGAGCCTGTGGTGCGCGTGGTGTTACCATCAGTGCAAATTACACCGCCTCATGCAAATGCAAGGGTCGAACAAGTACGGTTTTAGCTTCCACTCCGTCACTTTCTTGCCTCAGGTTACACTCCTACACCCGCTCCTATCTGTCATGAATATTCCTTTAGTCCTCAGTAGGGAAAAGAATGTTGCATCTACCATGCATAACCAAATTACGAATTTTTCTAGGGACTTCATGACGCATCGACAGTACGGAATACGATCTTCTACCGTTTTAATGCTTGCCAGTTTACTGGACGATTTTAATTCGTATGCTCGTTTCGAGTTGCTGATTTTGAAATTCTATCCACGTCCTAATTTATTCAAAATATGTATTTACTTCCATGTTTTTCGGCAGCCGTCTTTTGTTCAGCACGAAGCATAGAGGGCGATAAATAGTTTTGAATTTATTTATGTCTGAGCCGCTGATATTGGACGTGCTTCTCATTTAAAACAGAAGTTACTGTTTTTGAATTGCAAGAATCTCCATTTATTCAAAAAATCTTCATTCAATTAGTAAAAATCTAATTCATTCTCCGAGTAGTTCTAATTTGCAATAAGGAATTATTTTGAAATTTTTCAAGAAGTTAAAATTTGCGAAATGGTACGTATGGACCTTGTGTGAGTTGTGGGGTAGTAAATTTCATAACTCAGTTCTACGAAGCAGAAAAAGTGTACGAAGGGCG
The DNA here is from genome assembly GCA_030386875.1 of Morinoia aosen. Lineage (NCBI taxonomy): Eukaryota > Metazoa > Arthropoda > Malacostraca > Amphipoda > Talitridae > Morinoia > Morinoia aosen. Next base: position 16,574,881 of record CM059571.1, on the reverse strand, counting down.
CGTGACGCAGTTGCTGGGGCGCCTCAAGTTGTCGCTTGTGTGCCACATTTCAGGACTCAAGTCGCTCCTCGATCACAGTCCCTCTCGACGAGCCTCGACTTATGGCCGTGCTGTGAGAGTCGAGTGTCTGTATCCTGCCCTAGCACGCCGGAGCTATTCCCGGCCGTTCACTTGGCAACTGCAACCGTTTCTGACGCCGTCTTCCCCTCTCCCCTCTAATGGAGCTGCCTCTATATTATTCCTGTACTTAACTTTTTTCAACACCTCTATTTGTATTGGTGCACTGTTTTTTCTCATCTGTGGCGTGGAACGTCTGTGCCGATGCTTGGTATTTGTTTTAGTTACCTCCGGCGAATCTGCGCTCACTCAATACACGTCCGTTACCCTCGGTAAGCAGCGTCGCCTGTGGTGAGCGTGTTAGTGTTGGCCGAGGAGGAGCGTGACATCATGTGACCGTCTGCCCTCCTCCCACCTTCACGCCGCGCTGTACGTTACCAGCGGCCTCTAGCTCGGTTCGAGATGTCCGTCTCAGGGAACTTGACGTCTTGTGGGGTGCGACTGCATGCCTCTGCTTGATAATCTTTGGAACAGTTTCATTTGCGAAGCATTTATAAGTTTGGGTTTTTGAACAGTGTGGCTGATTTTACTAATTGACATATGAGAGTGTGCCGAAGTTTGCAATTAGTGGCTTAGGTTACTTGGCACCAATTGCAAATTCGGCCACATTATTATCATAATCAACCTCTGTATGCACTTAGCTTCATTATTATGAAAGTCTGATCATTTCTATCGTATCCTGTTTCTTTATTCTCAACGAGCAAAATTGCGAACCTCTTGCATAGTATTTTGTTTTAGTTTTCATGTGAGTTTTCCTGCTAGCTTTTGGCGCTGCTGATTTTGCAGGTTTTTTCGAACCAAACCAGAATCAGGACTAGCTGTGAGTGCACAGTCTGCACCGAGTTGATTTTTTTTAGAAAACTCATGCCCACCGAAACTGTTCAAATCGTGAAAAAATTGTTGTCTGCTTTTCATTTTTAATAAATTGATCATTTTTCTTTTGTAGTCATGTGCAGTTAATAGTTACAAATGTTTTGGATTTTTTCTTAAAAAGTGTATTTCCTCGTGAATAATTATTCAAATTATTTTTTAACCCTTTGAATACGAGCTGTCTGCCTCTATGCTGGCCGCTGGTGTTCTAAAGGTAGAGGAAATTTTCTTATAAGGTAAAGATTTTAAACCCTTTCACCTGACAGCAGAAAGAAATTGAGTTGTAGCAGGGTCCTCACCGTGATTATTTAAGGAGACATTTGGTCGTTTGAATCCTCGAAGGGAGATGCATGTATTGTATCTGTGTGAGAGTTAGCACTCCCTATAATTGTATCTTTTGGGAATTAAAGCTTCCAAGAAAAAAATGTGAGGTCAAAAGTTTAGAGTTTGGAGGGCTTTCGTTTTGTTAAAATAAAGTTTAGGTTTTTTAAGGACTATTTTTTTCGGTTCCTTGCTATCGTGTTTTTCAGCATTTCTGACTTTCTCCTTCAATATTTATCTTTTTTCCTAACCTTCCTTCTCAATTAGCTGTTTCTGTGCGCAAGACGTCCTGTGCGGTAACACACCTCGAGCATAGATTCCGCCTTTCCCTTGACTCCGTACTAAATGGTGCTTTCATTATTCCTCGCTTTGAACCTCTTTGTTGTGGTAAGGAAGTGTGTGAAACTAACTTTTAATCAATAAATCGATCAGTCATTTAATGAATCTAGAATAGAATTGATAAGAATTTGCTTATAAGTTAAGGAAAAATTTTTTTTTGAACTACTTACAAGTATTTATTTTCATTTATGAGAAGATAATGTTGATCACGGTTTTCTAAAGAACTCTTAAAATTTCTACATTGTTTCTATATTAACACTGAAAGGGATTGCCCTTGGGGATGGTCATGCATCGAAAAATGCCAACTAATTTTCACTTTGAAGCATTCGTTGAAAGAAGAATTCTTTGCTTTCAAATCTTTCCATGTGTGACGCGCTTCGAAAGAATAAAGGGGTGTTAATAATGATACTGGCCGTTTTTTGGTATTCAAAAGAATATTTACAGCAGGCCATACACATCCAAGTAGTTTTTCATCGGCACTGAGAACTTGAAACTCTTGGGCATAGCCTCCTTCGAACTCCTGTTGCTAATTTGTGGGATGTTGGCGGTTGCACTCTGCGGCACACGACTGAAAGATACTGAAATGTGCCCGCTGGACCCCAAGTGATCCAGGAAACTTATACACAGACTAAAAATCGACTAGCTTTTGTTGGTTCAGCAAGTGCCATGAGTGGCCTAGTTTACAGAGTTATGTGCTCTTCGCATGGAAGCATTGCTGCTCTACAGCATCTTCACTTCAGAAGTGAGAAAAGTAGATATTCTATTTTTCAGCAAAATTTCTGTTCTAGTTATGGCTTTCGCTTTGATTCACGTGATAACAGTTACATCAATAGATAATTTAGCTTGGAAGAATAAAGATGTGTAAATGTGCGCCGAATAATTGAAGATAATGATACACATTCATCCAAATTATTAATGGAAATATTAAAGCTGTATTCCTAACATGATTGATTGTGCTGGAAATTTTCTGCTTATTACTTTTCAGTTGCTTAAATTATTCAAGAACTCGTAATCGCTGGAGTGTAACAACCGCTTGCAATGAGCTGCAAGCACATTCTCCGTGCATGTAGATCACCCGCTAGGCAAATCATTGTTCTTGACTATGAAAACGTTTTGTCGGTTTTTGAAACTTCCTGACCATCAGTGAAAATGAGAGTATCTGGAAAACAGTGCACATCATTTCACCTGAATTACGATGAAAAATATGAAATTGATGCAAGATTTTTCGTTTATTCTTATCATCAGCTTTAAAAATAAGGCATCCGAGGAAAGCAATATTCCAATGACATGATTAATAAATTAAAATTGGGAATATTTAAAATATTAACATTTTACGAAAAAGAAAAACCTAAAGAGCGGAAGAAAGTGAAACATTGCTATCTATTGACAATAGTCTACGGATGATTTCTCAGAGAACTGTTTAAAAAAGGCTTTGTTTCAGCGATGAATAACTGTTCCAAAATTCGTAGATTTGACCTGTTCCTAGTTTGATCCAAAAATGTTAAGCTAATTATGCGTACAGGGCTATTACTGTAGTGATCGTGGTATTTGATAGCTAAGTAAGTTTAAAATTACGGAAAATTTACAAACTATCTGCGCGATAACTCCTATTTTACAATTCTAGTAAGAGAATGAGGAATATCGTGTTCAATGTTCACCAGTGTAATACAAGGTTATGAGCGTTCGTTTATCATCAGCTAAGAAAATGTAAAATTGAACTCATCGGGAAACAAATGGAATGAGTTGGAATCTGGAGCTCAAACATTGCCACGAATATAAAGAAAAACAAAGCTAACTATCTAATGGGCGTGGAAAACTCAAAGGAACTAAAATAGTTTTTAAACGCAGGTTTAGTCCTATAAATGACCCCTCAGGGGGATACAATTATTGTATCTATGAGAATTAGCGCTCCCAGGGGGACAATGTGAGGGCCCGAGCTGAAAATTAGGTAGGCTTTCTTTTTTGTTAAAATAGAATAGGTTTTTGTTTTGTTATGGATTTTTTTTCCGGTTCACTGCTGTCCTGTTTTTTCAGCACCTACTGCTTTCTTCTTCAATTTTGATTTTGTTTCATGAACTTCTTTCTCATCTTACTGTTTCTATGAATTTTCTCCATAGATTCCCCATTCTCTCATCTCCATACTAAATGGTGCCTTCCTCCTTCCTCTCTTCGATACGCTCTTTTTTTGTAGCGGTTAGGGAGGCTTAAACTAACTTATAATCTAATCTAATCTAGTCCTATAAATGAAAAGAGATTCCGAACTTTTACATTGTTGCAACATTTGCCCAACCGGATACCTTAAAATCACTTGTTACGTGATATATTATAAATACGGACGTGATGTATTATAAAAGTACGAGAAGTCACAAACTCCTACCACAATAATCAGCTGCCCAAGAGCCTGTGGTACCAGACTCCATTCCCACGACCTCTAGTGCACGTTGTGTACGACCGAATTTGTATCCCAGTGAGACCTGCTTACTAGCCAGCAGGAGAAGAGGGTAGCTGCTGAGTAAACAGGGTACCTATCGTCGTGGTTAGACTACCTGTACTCGACTTTGTGTTTTCCAGCCCTCTTCATTCAGCTATTAGACACCACCCTGATCAAGTGCATTAACCCGTATACATAAGTAGCATTACCTATTCGGATAAAACTAGGTTTTGTCCAGTTCTGTGAATTTTAGAGTCATTATTTATTCTTGAACCCCTCAGGGGGATACAACTATTGTATCTATGGGAATTGGCGCTCCCAGGGGGACTATGTGAGGGCCTGAGCTAAAGGTTAGGTAGGCTTCCTTTTTGTTGTAATAAAATAGGTTTTTGTTTTGTTACGGACCATCTTTTTTCGGTTCACTGCTCTCCTGTTTTTCAGCACCTACTACTTTCTTCTTCAACTTTTTTCTTTTTTCATGAACTTCTTTCCTAGCTTACTGTTTCTGTGCACCTTGTGCATAGATTCCGCGTTCCCTCAACTCCATACTAAATGGTGCCTTCTTCTTTCCTCTCTTGGAACATCTTTGTCGTGGTTAAGGGAGGCTAAAACTTTCTTATATAATGATAATAATAATAATAATAATAATTTATTCTTAAAACTAAACGTTTTTCAAGCTATCATCTCAGTTCTTACTCATTCACAAGTGTAAATAGATAGCTAACGTTTCGTTTTATCTCCAATCTTACACGTTTTCCTTTTTATATATTAAAATATCCGTTTTCCTAATTTTCTTTTTCTAACTACGTCTGTTTTTTGTTTTTTTGGTAACGATATTTTCAAAATTGAGGTGCGAGTACACGGAACGTCATATTTCAGTTGTTGATTAACATAAGAGTAAAATGAGTTGAGAGTAGTAAACCGTTTTACAAATTCTTCTTTGTTTTCTTTTGACTGAAAACTCTTTGCCAGCAGTCAAACAGCAACCAAACTCATATTAACGTAAAACCAGAGAAATTCGAAATTTTTCCGGTTACTTTCAGTATTCTAAGGACGACTGTAGAAGTGGGGCTACAATTATTGCAGTAAAATTCATTTTCGCGAGAGGTTCACCTATTTGAAGACGCGCCTTGAAGATGCGTAGCGTTGGCGTACTAATTAGTATTCGAGGTTTTAAGAGGCCGTGAAGTTAGCCTGAGGTCCACATCAAAATAGGCTTTTTGCATGAAGCCATGGCAATTTTAGGACGTGAGCGCATGGCGAGTGCAGCGCAGGTGTGAGAGGGGGAGGGCAGAGGTCGAAGTGCAGGTGCTTGTTTAGGTGCGCGACGACTCCCCTTCGTCCAATGTCGGAGACTCGTTCCTGTTACTTGCTCGCGAGACGCTCCCTGTGTTTGTAGTCCTGGGATGTGCCCAACGTTGCCTGGTATTGTGTTCGCTGACAGCGAAGGACAGTGTTCTAGCCTTCTTCTACACTTGTGCAAGCTGTTGATTAGTTAACTCAGAACGACGAATATTTTTGCTGGCCTTGAAACTTGTCAAATGATCGGTTACTCTATCTAACGAAGAAATCGTGCTGGTGGTTTACTCAATTTAGTGAGTGCACATTTGCTTTGCGACTCTAATGCGACTAATTTTTCTGTTGTGTAGGATCGAAATGAGACGAAAAGTTTTTAATAATGAAAATTTGGGTATAAAAATAGGTTCACGCCTCATTGCAAGTCGTGACAAAGGACACTAATTACCTACTCTACGTTGCAAATTCGGATGCTTCTCGGCTGATTTTGTTTCGTGCGATAACATGGTTGGAATGTTCTATTCAAAATAATGTCTAATGGTGCCGCGCGCGCTGTCTATTTTTGTGTTAAAATTTGTTCTGAAAAGCGAACTCAGCTCAAAAGAGCTCGAAAGTCACATGTTTCAAATCTTGAGTTATTTACTCACAGTTCGTGAGATCTGACCTTAAGTTATCCGAACGAACCAGAAACTTCCATGTTGCTGCGCCGGAGCTGCTAGAAAATTGCTGGATTCTGATCGAGTCTGTTTATATGGATCAGTGTGCTGCTTTCTTTTCATAAAATTCATAAGTTGTCTGAAATACGCCTTTCGTCACAGTTCCCCTTGCCTTGCTGTTTGTGGCCATTGTCCTAGTTCTGAGCAAGAGCAGCTTTCCTCGCTTTGTGTATACAGGAGGTTCAAAAATGTTTACGAAAGACACAACGGGTGCGTGTTATCGCATGGGAGAGAAGCTGTTCTCAGTGGGGCGGAGCTGTGAACTCGTCTGAGGGGGAAGAGACACCAAAGGAATGTGTGGGGATGATACAGTCTCAGAGATCGACTCCATAGTTAGGTCTCGACCACGCCCGAGTGACCACGTGTCTAAAAACTCCCCTCCTTACTGATGGTTTCTCTGACGCCCACTCCCTCACTATGGACCAGAAGCTCCCTCGAGTCACTCGTCTACCCAGCAACAAACTTCGCACGGAATTGCTTCTTCCATGCACTGCAGCATGTGTGTCGTCTCCATGTGTTAATCCTGTGCGAGGAAACGTTTCAACAACTCCCAAAAAGGAAAAATTAAAAAAATTACTGGAATTTTCATTCGAGGCCTTGCCGAAGATAAGAACATCAAACACCCGCACTGAAGTTTCAAGATCATGTAGTGATGACCAGATTGTGGAAAATAAAAAAGTGTGTGACTGGTTGATTCATAGTCATGGACAGCAAGGAAGGGCATCTGGGTTCCATTACGATAAGCTGCATCATTCTTCGGGCGTGGTTTCCACGGAATACGATGATGACGATGATGGCCTGAGATGCCACAAAACCTCAAGTGCCACTCGCAATGAAAGGTATCATCCATATCGACGTGAAATTCAAACCAATGTGAAGGCATTACATTTTGCTATATCTGCCTCTGTAGCACTAAATGATTATCATGATCATCACTCGCGCCGTGTCGTCAGTTTCCCTGAAGTCATGGATTGCAATTTTGATGGAGAAAGCCGTCAAATGTGTTCTGAGTCGCCAATATCAACAAAAACTTTAACGGACTACGAGTTATTCCCTTCGTGGCATTCAAGATGTCCTTTGAGGGATTATTGCCAGAAAGTTACCCATTTTTATGATCGATTTATTGGTGATTTAACCATGTGTGATGAAAGGAACATGAAGATAATTAATGACGAGCACTGGGCGTCAGAATGTGTTCCTTCATGTAAGTGTGTGTCCATGTGTGCGAGGCCAGCAAACGCGCATGAGCGCGTTACGAGGTGGCGAGTGACGTTATTAGTTGCTGGCACTTTGCCGCCTCTGCAGGTCAGTAAAATCTGTGACTTGATCGAGGGTAGCAGTTGTTCAGGTGCCGGCTACAGTGCTCGTTCCCATGACGAAGTGACTGGGTGTTTGAAAGTTGTTACTCATTTAGGCGATGATCTGCACTTCCCTGTGGTTCTCTCACATCCCCTACCTTGCGGGGAGACATGGACGCTAGAACTTGTTCCCGCTTCTGCTGATTATATAAGGAAACTTCTGCATTTCAGTGAAATGGCTCACTTGCAGAGATCGGCATCTGAATCGTACAGCAGCAATGTTCTGCCTCCAGTGGGTCTGGAAAGGACTAGCAGGCTCTATGCTTTCAAATTAATGAAGAATGAAAAAGAAAATGTTCGAAAACTATTGCCTTATTTTATCGAAAAAAGCAAAACTGATGACAAATATGTACCATTTCGTTCTAGAAGGCTGTCCGCATCCAAATTAGAAACGGCCAAAAGGAAATCTGATGTGTGTGATGTTCTCATGTACCGCGATCCGCTCTCGAAGCAAGGCTCAGATGTGCCAGAAGGACATTTTGATAATGACACGTCGCAAACGATTCGTCTTTGTGGCATTCCTCTGGGTAACCGCCCCCTGACTACGAGCGGTAACCTATTCTGCACGATGCGTAGGAGTGGCACGATGAGATTTACGTCGCCTCCAGCAAGCCCCCTTTTTTCCGCTGGTGGGTCTCCTTCTTCGTCTCCTCAACGAAGGCTGGTTGATCGCGACAGCTCTGCTCCTCCTGGCACCTTGCCATCTCCTCCTGCCAGGGCCGGTGATTCACTCGCATCTGCGCCTCCCATTGCTCTCGTTGCCGACCGTCATGATGCTAAAAATACTCCTCAAGGTCCTCATGGTGACCACCAAGCATTTTTGCCATCTGTGTCTTATGAAACTTCAAATGATTTACCTTCTCCTGACCAGAGTTGCAACTCGCCTGCAGAAAAACATCACGAAGCAGTTTGCTCTGATGCGAAATTAGCTCCTTTGCCAGAGAAAGCTCCTCTTGATGTCAGAATTCTGCCTTGTGATGTTTCCACTGAAGACGAGATTCGATATCATGACGGAACCAACTCTGTTTTTCCAGATCTCGTTCCCGCCGATGTTTGCTTGCGCGATTCATCTTACCGACCGATTGACACGTCACCTCCGTTGGACTCGATGGTGCCCCAGGCAAATGATGGTCCTAATTCAGCTAGTTCTACTTACTGCAAATCCAACAGTGTGCTATCAAAGGCCATTAATTCTCCTGATAATATTTTATCCCTAGTCTCAATTACTGAATTATGCCCAGGACAACTAAGAATGGATTTGGAAGACCCTATATTAAATTCTTCTATTAACTCAAAACAACATGAAACCGCTTCTGAAATATACTCTGAAGATGCAACTACGAATCCTGATAAAGTTGAATCCGAAATTTCTTGTATTGCGGAAGAAGTAGAGTGTCAACAAATGATTGTAGACTGTCCGACTGAATTTATCGATGGAGGTTTAGAGACAGCCGAAGTTCTTAAGGTTTCTCATTCAACACTCATGGAAGAAAATGATGCAAATATAAACCATGATACATCCAAAAATGGTGAAATCCTCATATGTGAAATGAATTCCTCAACTGACGACGTAGAGTTTCCTCAGAGTGTAGAATGCACTAGTCAAAGTATGGTTTGTACTGATGAAACGAAAAGCGAAGATGCCTCTGCCAAAGTGATTCAGAGTGAAGATTCTTCTCACGATGAAGCTTCAGTCATTTGTGAATCTACCCAAACGAATACCACGGACGTCAGTTCATTAAGTTCATTTTGCACAGATCCGTGCGATGTAAAAAATACGTTTGAAATTGATTCTGAAAAGTTGCATGATAATTTTTCCATCTGTGAGAATTTGAAAGCACAGGACTTGAGCCTGTCAGAAAATATGAGTGAGTTAGATGTTGTTGAAAAACTATTCGATGACATATTGTACGATTCTAGATCCGTCGACTCATCTCACTTAGTCGGTAGTCGAGTACTTGCTGAACCGCAGGTACTTCCTGATACTTCCATTCAAAAGTCAACTTCATCCATCGTTGATGCGCAGTCCAGCGTAAAACACGAGATGGATGAAAAAATCTTGGAAAAGCCTGAACTCATTCTGTTTGAAAATAATAGAGGCGATTCATTAAGCGGCCGAGAGTTTCAAGATTCAATTTCGGTCAATTTAGTTCAGGAGACAAATGGAGTGTCATCAGAGGAGGGCCAAGATCGCTCCAATTTACCTGTTGTCTCTAAAGGCCAGGAAATTCATTCTGTAGATCAGGTTCAAGTTATTGAGAGTGAGCCTTTGAAATTAAACTTCATCGGAGAAACAGTGCCCGCGCCCACTTTTGAGGGCAAAATAGACGTCGGTCAGTTACCTGTGAATTTGAATTGGAGTACTGTTTGCGATGAAGTAAAAAATGTTGTCGAGCCATATTTCGAGAAATCAGTGGATACATTCATCGACGAAGGCCCTGATATATCCTCAAATCTTCTCAATGAACAGACATTCATTGAGCGAGGCGTTGCCTGCGACGAAAGCAAAAGCTTGCCTTTGGAAAAAACGGATGGAGAAAATCTAATCCTCATCAGTACTCCAAATGTGTCAGATGAATTATCATCTGGGTTGGCCTGTAATCAACCTTCTGTTGAAGTTTCAAAGTGTACCACTTTTATTGATGACACTTTTACTCCTGGTGGATCCGACATATCTACGTTGTCTGAGACGTCAGTTCAGATTCATCCTCTAATCCATGCAAATGGGATGAGCGACGTTCATGTTGAGTCTTTTTGCGCCGAAATCAATGCGAGTCCCTCACAAACTGATGGTCTTACATCAAGTTCAAAATTTATTCCCATAGTTGAAGAAATAAATTCAGACATTAATGAGAATTCACTGGACCCTAAACCAACTACCGAGGGACTGACTTCTTTCTCGATTAATGCTGCATCTGATCAAATAACAGAGACGTCTGTTTGTACAATAAATATCAATCCAACAAGTATATCTGAATCTGTTGCTCATGTATCCTCATGTAATATTCAGCCGGAAGATTTTGAAAGTCATGGAACAGATTCCGACTTACTTCCGCAGGCTCGTATCAGTCGACCACGAAAAACGTGCGCTAACGATTTGAATCGAGGTCAAGCTTTAGCGGATCGCGCTGCTAAAATTGCTCGAATGCACGGAGCTTCACCGTCCAAGCCCAGACCGTTTGCGTTTCCTGCAGATGTCATTCGGTCTCCGTCTCAAATATCTAAAAATGTCCAGTCTTCTTTCGTTAGCAAAGTGCCAAATATTGATGCCTCTGCGATTCGATCGAAGTCAGCGAGCCCAATGACGCAAAAGCGAGTTAAGCGAGAAACAACGGCCAAACGACTCAAGAGTACATCGCCGAACAATCGTTTGAGAGTGAACTTGACAAATAATGGTACACCAATTGAAAATTCAGAAATTGATGAAAATAATTCTATCCCCGCAGTTGTTGAACTAATCTCAACCACCGAATCGCAAAGTGAGTCAAAACCTCAGTCTTTCATCAACACCGTATACGTTAAAGTTCCTTCGACTGGCGAGGTGAACAGCAGCCCTGAAGTTTCTTCACCTGCTACTTATATTTCTAATTTTACCAGGGTGACATATAGTGATGTGTCGTGTAACGACAGAGATGATGTAGATCCCGCCAAGCAGAAAACAGTTAGGACCGAGCTAAAGTTACCTCGTGTATCTTTAATTGAAGAAGTAGAAAAGATAAATAATGATCTCACGCGGTGGGCATCTTATCTTGCCAATAAAATGTTATTGGACATATTTGATTTCGATTCGCCTCAATGGAGAAAGGATTACTTCTCCCGGGTTTGCCCTGTACCTGAAAAAAATTTATGTTTCCGGGACATCGAGCCTGCGAATTCATGTTCTTCTTACCTCGTTAAAACGGCCGAGTCGCCTGACTCCGTATCAAATGACGATTCGCTGTCGTTTGCTCAAGAACCATCGAAGAGAGGAGCTGCAGTATCGTCAGGTAACTCGGCATCTTCTGCGGATCGGCGAACTGCAAGGGAAGAAGATTCCACAGCAAGCTCTTCGTTCAGCTCGGAAGCCTGGTGGGGACAAGGAGGTCCTGTAACCCACAGAGAGCAGTTGCCTTTGAAGGAAGATGTAGAACTCGCTCCCCAGTGGCCTGGACTGCCTGTGCCCTCTGTCCCGGAAAGTGATGTTGATCGCGCGGGCTACGCTAGTGATGATGATTTTGAAGCAATGGATGAAGATATGCGGCGTCTCGAAGAAAAAATTCGGCAATTTGAACATGAACTGGAAGAGGACCTAGAAATGTCACTTGCAGAAGAAACCTCTCACAGAATGCCCAATTTTGGTCTGCTCGATAAAGCGAAATTGAGGTCATCTCCTCTGCCTACTGAATACCCACCAGTGTGCTTAAAGAAAACCAAACATTTCAGTTTCATGTCTAAAAAAGATATCGATGATTACTTGAAGAGCGACTCTGAATCTGGATCTTCTTCGTCATCTTCTTTTGATGACGATTTATTCTTCGTTAAAAAGAAAATTAAATTGAAACCTGGTGACAGGAAATGTTTTTCATTAGATTTAAAAAAGCGATCCTTGATTGATGAATGCAAATCAGAATGCCTTATGAAAATATTGTCAATAGCTGAATCTGACCAAAAAACGGAAAAAATGCCCGACGAAACTATTTCTGATATCAAAACGGAAGAACACAAGTCAGATGTGTGCTTGATAGAAAATGAGTTCAAAATGATTGGTCAGTACTGGCGCTCTGAAGATGGACTTGCTGTTGTCGACAGTGAAGGTTTGGCAGATTTTTATGCTGGTGCCAATCCATCAGGGGTTTGCTTCATTTTTGAAGATGAATCTGAGGATGAAGAGACACTGAACGAGTCGATTGCTATTGCATTTGGCGAACCTGACATTCCACTTCATGAACCCTCCCTCGAATCCTGTTGCACTTTTACTCCAACTGAGGATAATGCTGAATCTGTTGTCATTCCGAGCAATCCTCCTGTATCTAAGGCGGATAAGAAATCTAAATTTGTGTCGTCTTTCAAGAACAGTTTTGTAAAAGCAACGAAGAGCATTGGGCCTAAATTTTCTGTCAAATCAAATGAGTCCGCTTATGAAAATCCGATCCAGAGTGGGGCCAACTCTCCTCTCATGATTGATCCGGCTTCTTTCATTAGTGAAATATTGTCCGGGAAAACGAAGTCTGACAGCGCAACGCCAAAACCTATTGATGTCGACAACGTAGCTACATTCCCTGCTTCAAGTGAGAGCGATGCTTGCGATAGCTCTGTAATATCTGGAGAGTACTACGCCTCTCCTGCTATTTGTGTCCTCTCCGATGAAGATAGTCACGTACCTGAATATAATCTATTTCAACAACCTTCACCACGGCACGAACAAGCTTTGAGTTCTTTATCGGCTCCACCCCCACCAATTCGTAAATCATCATTAGATGCTGTTTCTACTGCAACGGGGTCATTTCGGCGGCAGTCTGGCGGGAAGCAAGAAGCTGCGCCTCACCGCATGGTCGCTGAGATACCGAGTGTTCTGCCTCCCCCTCCGTGCGTGCCACCAAGAACTACTACGCTGAATTATTATCCAGTACGTTCTCATCCAATTCAATATCGAAATACAGTCAAATGTGATGTAAATGTTGACTCGTTCTATAAAGATATTGACTATTCATCTCGCCAACCAGATTCGGCCCAGCGGCCCAAGACCACCTCAGTCCGGCAGCTGAAGAGGCGACAGCAGGAGAGGAAGCTAGAGCTGGCAGAGGAAGCGAAGGAAGAGGCCACTGGTTGTAATTTCTGCCTACGTAGAAGCCGGACCCTCCAAGACAGCCGCCACAATCGTGTCCAACTGAGGCGTTCCAGTCCTCACCCCAAAGCTCTGTTGCTTCCTCAGCGCCGTTCATGGCCTCCGAGAGTAAGTTCATGCATGGCTTGCTTTCGTTGGTGGAGCTTACCATGCCATTTACCTAGCACTGCTGCCTCTAATAACCTAGTGGCGATTGACTGCCCCAACCCTACTGAACAACAACCCCGGGTCGAAGACAAAGACGATGACCGAGATACTGTTAGCTCGTCGAGTGTTCCTTGTCCTGAAAACCCCAACTCTCCGCGCTCAGATCTTGCTGATGCTTCCGCTTTTTGGTCAGATGATTCACGAAGTGACAGCGAGTTTCTTTGGACCCCGTGTGCTCTCTCCTTAAATATATGTAAACAAGAAGATGATTCCATGTTGCCCGTTAACACGTCACAGTCCCTGTACCGCCTTCCATGCTTTGACCGAGTGGTTTGCCCTTCGCTCACCGAACCCCACGAATGCAATTGGCGGCACTCCCATGTTTCAGTTTCCAAGTGTACGGCGTTGGGCAGTGGTGCTGCTTCTGAGATGACTAGCTTAAACAACCTTAGCTTATTACTACCTGTAACATTGTACCGCTCTTTGCCCTTATCGAGTAATGTAAACAATAGTCTTGAATTACCTGTGTCAATATTCTCGACTAGTTGTCCTCAGTTGATATTTTATTCAATTCCTAATTTTTTGTCCACGGAAGAGCTGCTTCCCGAGTGTTCTGGTGTTCTATTGTCATCTTCGCTGTCTTCTAACGACGTTTCCCGAGATGTGACCTACCATGTCCCGACGAGTTCTTTCCGCTGTTGTCCGTTAATGGCATATAGTGCTTCACAAAGCGATTTGAGCTCGGATCATTGAATTGTAATGCAATATTTCATTCACGCAATTGTTGAATAAAAATGTATTTATAGGTATGCCAAACATTCATGTATTTTATCCCTAATTTTATTTTTTTCTCTGGTTGTTTCAGAAATGACACCAGACGTATTCTTCTACAACTGACGAAGCTTTGAATTATGCATAGATTGTTGAAAATTATAATGATAAATTTATTTTTACTCCAGTTTTTTATTCTCCTTGCTATTTGTTTTACGACGTGTCGAGTCAAAAATCTGAACAGTTTTCATTACAATAGTTTCACGTACGGGTTTCAGAAAGGATACTCTTTGAAGAATTAAAGAAAATCCAATTGAAATTAATTTGGTGAATTAGAGAGAGAGAGTTACAATGGAAAGTCACAGTTCTAAGGGACTGTGATGAATGGTCAATTAATGGACTACATCTTTTATCGGCCTTGTTTTCGACATGAAAAGCCGTATTCGAAATTACAATACGGTAGGAGTTATAATATTTTTTGTCACTTCTCGCCTGATATTTGAATGGTTTCTTGCGTTACATGGGGTTTTGTTGTAGCCGAATTGCCATTGCATTGTGTCTACAAATTCTCAATAGATTATTGAAGAGAGAACTTGAAGATGGCTTAGATGCCGTGAAGTATTTGTGCGAGCCGATCAGTACGACTCGTGCTGCTCAGGTGTACCGTAATGAGCCGCACCATAAAGCTACCGCGTCTGTGGGTTGAATTACATTCACCTGATTTTCCCGTAACCAGGCCCTATTCATCGAGGATGAGGATGTCAACGTACAAGGATGAGCATCTGCTGATACTGATAGGGGTTGTTGATCTCCATGTTGCCGTTAATTCTATATGGGTTGAAAGTGAGAATTATATCAACGTCTGTTCTTCAACTTTCGTGCTCGGATTTTATGAACACTTGTTTGTATTGCGATTGCGCTTTATAGAATCGTGCTATAAAATCTAAAAAATCTGGAGAACGTCAACTTTTAAATGTTTGCGCTCACAATTTGTTAAAGGATGCACATGCTCTCCCTTCAGATGCCGATTCCTTGGAATGTTTTAAAATATTCCGTCCGCTGACCGATAGAACAACGACAAATTGATACGGAGCACAGAGCCAAGAAATGGAATACCGCTCTGAACTTCCTAACTCTATGCTGAAAGAAAATAGCTTCTCTGACGAAATGAGTATAGAAGCTGGGACATGATCTGATGAGAAAAACGGACAGTCCTAGGACCACGATAACGAACAGTTCTTTATATTTCAGTAAATACTGCTTCAAAAATTTATGCAGATGTTTTCTCTCTCGTGTAAGGTTAAATGACGTCCCGTTATCGGACTTCCGACATTCGTGATCTTTCCTGCAAATTAGGATCAAGTTAACGATGAATCAATGGTTTGGTGATAAAATGAAATATCTAGTGGAAAGGTCAAAAGAGTCAGCTTTTATCTGCATGAGTGTCGCGATCTTTTCAATTTACTCTCCGGGCATGGAAATCAAAAATTGAAGTGAGAGGATTAAATTCCTTTTTCTAAAATCTCGACATGTTTATTAGTTCATATCCTGGACATGGCGCGAAGGATCACGCATGCTTCAAATGCATGCTTTGCTATGGAATGTTGCAATCATTGAAGTGTCTTCGGATGTAGTTATAATTAATCAAAGTGTGATTTTGATTGCTTCCTTTTTTATTCTCTCGGTTTTAGACATGGCGAGCGTAGTATTAAAAAAGAAGTTTTATAATGAAGCGAGAGACACTGAGAACAACGGAGCACCCTCGCATGAGAGGTTTGTATAGATTACTGAATACATTCACAGCTCTTCCAATGCAGGAATCCATGACAAGCTCAGCATAATCTACAAAGGTCTATTTAGAAAAGAAACAGAGAAACCTGTTGACGCGTTAGCCAGGGAACGATTTCAATATATGGTTTTCCGAAAGTGATGAGATGATTATCAATGGTCATCGTGAGATTCAAAATAATGAAATGTATACTCTAAGAGACAGAAAGTAATTGAAAAATTTTTTTATGCGCATGGCGATAAAACGAGAAAAAAATATAAACCACACCGTGGTTTTGTGCGTAAAAATTTTATTATGCTGTTTCCATTGAAAACTTGAAGCTTGAACACCCGACTGAGCGGTCAGCATTTTCTTTCTATACGGTTTACTTTAATGTCCTTATCGCAACAACTTTAGAATAACTGACGCGGAACTTCGAATTCTCACGGAACCGCTTTTGCAAACTCATTGCAAAGCTGCGATTCTATTCCTGCTGAGATGTGCTGATGTATTCTGGGTTTTACAAAAGCAAAAATATATAATGTTATGTAACAGTAAAATTCTGTAACTCTAGAACACAGACCGTAAATTTGTCGCACAACACGAACGTATCTCGGGAGGAAATCCTCTAGAGTTTGTGTTCTAGGGTTATGTCCCTGTTCTAATTCTCTTTTGGGATAATTTTATGCGTATAAATTCTTCTCGGCATTCAACATCTCTGGCAGTCCCACTTTATGGGTGCAAACGCAGCGCGATATATTGAACAGTTGTTTTTTTATCCTTTTTGCAGCTTGTTGCTATCGAATAATATCATAAGGCTAGAAGTAGAATCCCGCCAAAGCTCGTAGGTAACGGTTCGCCACTGGATGCTTTCGGAATCGATGTCTTCAAACTGATTTCGTTTCAAACACACGAGTAGATAATGAATCAAAAGTTAACGAAGACAAATAACTAAATATTTTTTTGCATTCGGTTGTTCAATTTTTAACTTCTAGTTGTAAGAAAACTGGGACAAGTAAGCTCTTGACAGTTAACCTTAATAGTTCTATGCGTCGTTGCGAAATTTGAAGAAGAAATTTTATTTCAACCATGTATTTCATGTGAATGAGAAAATAACTACCAGTCTTCCTGCAACTATTTTGACTACTATCAGATACTCTGCTGAGTCCAATCTTGGTGACCCAGTTTATTCACTGACGTATGGAGAAAAATTTCATGCTTATTAACACAACTGAAGAACGCGGAAAGTTACGCAGCATTGAAGAATACGCTAACACTACCCACTCGTACGGATGACATTACGCTCCTACGTATTAGTAATGTTATAGGTCCTGAGTAGAAACTTTTTTTTTGCCTGTATGAGCCTTTTATTCATGCATAAAAACAATCAAATTTCTTATCCGAACAAAACATTGAACTGAAATGGTTATAATGGCGCTAATTGCTGCAAGGACGCTTAGAACTTGAAAAAGAAAGTATTTTCTACGCATTTATATTAAAATACATAGAGCTATCGCAGAAAAAAATTGATAAATGACATATCCGTTACTCTGATCACCTGTGTTAAGTAAAAATTTTCCTCGAGTTATGGGTTTTAATATTCAAATTCATTGTCAGCAAGAAGTGAAAAAATCGTATTTTTACTCCAGTACTTCTGGTGGTGATTGTTTTCAACTTCAGGAACGAAGGAACGCTAAGTTCGTAGGCCATGGGAGCTGCCACTGGTTGAAGGACTTCATGGTGAACGTTTGCAATTGCTGCCACTGGTAATGATGTATAATTCGAAATGTGTGAAGAAAAATAGTGAGATGTTAATCTACTTATTACACACCAGCTGATGTTTCGACCAAGTGCCTCTGGTTCAGCCAAGATCCCCGCCTGTGGACACAAAACAGAAAATAAAAATTGACCGCTCCGTTTGATACTCTCATCGGACTGGGTGTTAGTTACCAGCTAGAATTGGTAGCAACCTCGTCACAAAATGAGGCTTCAGAGAAGCGTTGAAGTTTAAGGAAAATTATTTGGGAAGCTAGACTGCTTTTGTTTCCATCAATTTTGCGCTCTTTAGCACAGGTTTCCAACTTCAGCAGTGACATTAACAGAGCCGACGCTTATATCATTTTAATGATTAAGGTATTGACAAACTCGTCGAAAATAATTTCAAGTGATGAGTCGCTCTATAACACATGTTGCCCAAGTGCAGTAACATCTCTCACTGTTGGCATGCGTGTATTCATTTGTTGGTTTTCATTAAAGAGGGAAAGAGAGAAAGACTGCAGATTTTACATAATGAATTAATTCTCAGAATAATCGCGTGAAGTTATATGAAGGCAATACTTCAGTTGTAATTTTTTTCTACATGCTGTCGAGAATTATCTCGCACTGGCAGAGAGGTTCTTAGCATTGAGTATTGGCTACATACTGATATCATTTGAATACTTCAATCCATTTCTTGGATGTATTGCGATATATTTCTTGAATATACTTTAATGTGTAGGATATTTTCAGAACTTAATTCTGTCTAGAAAGACATATTTTTATGTGTAGCTATTTTTTATCTTTCCTGGAGGAATATAAAAAAACGCTGAGTCAACTAGGCGTGAATACATTTACATAATATACAATTGGAAAAGTGGAGAGGTTAGATTTACAAAGGCAGCACCGTGAAACATTCGTTAGTCTATCATTTTCATTTCCATTGCATGCTGCGTTATTGTCGACCCTAAATTCTGTGAAATCCTACAATTATACGAGTTTCTTGTGGTAGCTTTCCGTTCAACATAAATGAAATAAAACTCAAGGTTCTGTGGATCCGAATATGTTGAAGTTGATTAAAGTTCCAAGGAACACACGAAATGTGTTCAGTTTGAATTTATAGTTATCAACGGCAATTACTGGACATTAACAAATCACGTTTTTTGTTAAGATAAAATTTTACTTTGAACTCAACGATAGAGCGTAAGATAACGCGCACGCGTCTTTAAGCCTCGGGACTGTGAATTTAATAGGTAAACGAGAGCAGCACAAACTCCTTTGCGTTATTTTTCAAGTGCGATAATAAATACGGTTGTTTGTAGCATATCCTTTCGACTTCTTGCAGCGGTAAAGCTGTTACGCTTTTCATGTAAGGAACACATGCATTAAATCGGCGTTGAGGTAATAAGAGAGAAGTGGCAGAAATGTATGCATAACAGACTACATTACTACCAGAAAATGTTGTTGAACTGCAGGGAGGTTTCAATTTACTTTCAAGCTCTCAAAAAATTAGAGCTCAACACGTAGACTGCTTTGTAACCCACCTGTGATCTCTCAAGAGGTATGTAGAGGTATGGTGCGAGTGACCGACCTCCCGTTTGTCACAAAATATATTTCCATTTATACACGATCAAAGCATTATAGTGACGTTTTTCAATCAATTTATTGTCTATTTGAAAGTCAAATGTTTAGTTCAATTGGAGTTGGATCTTGAATTTCAGTTAACGTGTCACTTGACCTCTCTTCCAACTGCATAGAGCTTTTCTGACGGTACCCCCATCCAGAAGAACTCGTTACCAATGCGCTTGAACCCCATATTTATCTCACCCCAACCCGGGCAAACTGCTTGTCGCTTTTATGGAAGTGTTCTCAAAGTTTTTTCTGCGTTTGCTGTACACAGAGAAAAATGAAAAAATTTCCTAAAGAGATCATGGACACTTCACACAGAACACCCACGCGTTACTGCTAAAAACAAGGCGCGGTTGAAACGGCTGTGTAGATTTCTTAACCTTAAATTGACTGCGTTTAATAAGCTTGAAACGCGTTTTCATAATGACACAATAAAAGAGACCGAAATAGGCAGGCTTAAATAAAACAATTGCTTGTATATCTGCCAACTGAGTCCAGCTATCAAGGTTCAGCGTTATTTGCACATTTAGAACCACTACAACCAGCTAAAGAGCTAACATCCTTAAGTACAGCTTATGATCACTAGATCAAACCTTGCTTTTTATCTTCAAGGCAGTATTTCGAATGATTGAGATGACTTTTGCTCAGTTCTGAACTATAGCTTGCAATTCGTTAGCATTGAACACAATATTTATATTTTCTTAGTCAAATGTATTTCTGGCGAAAATTTCATCAATACATCTTAACCATGACCTTTATAAATATTGCAAGAGACCTAAAATCAGAATAATGCGCTGCTGATCATTTGATACTGAATGATGTATTAGACTTGCAGCGTAACTGACGCAAGTTGCTTGCACGCAGAAATGGATACATTAATCACAAATATACGGAATAAAGTAACATGAAATGTTCATATTGGTATATTTTAATGCTTAAAAATACTTGAAGCATTTATAAATACTAACACAGCTAAAACTAGAATACATAGCTATTTTATACCTATTTGTTTCCTTCACTTGATATACTCCATGATAATATTGATTTCAAAAGCATACAACGGCAATATACAGCCATATGAAACCGTCGATATTGGGGAAATGATGGTTTCGTTCGGTACCCGTTTGAAGTAATGTTACTTGCTTCTCCCAATAATACTTTGCATAGCACATCTTTTATAATTGGACGTGTAGCTGCTGTTTTACGTTGATTTCCATAATCCTCAATTTATATGCAGCAAACTGCTCGTAGGGCTGTGTAACCCTACCATAGGTTCTCGCATTCTCTTCGATGGCCAATTATTGTAATTGGTCAGATTAAAGCTTCGGACAAAAAGGTTGAAGTTTACTTGCCCAGTTTTGTCATGGCATCAGCTTGAGTAATTGTCTTTATCGCATAGTGTTCGATTCGTCAACTAAAATCAACTAGTACAAGTATATATATAAAATTGCAGCTTTCAGTGGAATTTTAATACATTTTAGTGTACATGCAATTTTGGCCAATCAGGTTGAAAAAAATTGCATTGGTTCTAGCGCTTCTTTAGGTTTGCATAGAGTAAAATTCAATCAACTTTTTACATTTGTTGTAAGATTTTTCTTTAGGTAGTGAAAGTTGTGGTACTCTGATTAGCTAACTCATAAAAATTTGTACCTTATGAGGCGTTGCATATCAGAAAATTGAATCTTACACTGAAACTACTGCAAGTCCGTAAATACTAATAATTTACGAATGCAAATGCCAATTATCAAATTCGTAATGCTAACAATTTACAAATGGAAATGCCAACTTGCGAATCGTTAAATGCTAATAATTAACGAGTTACCATAATAACCGTGCATGAGTCACGCTCACAACGGCGTAGCATTGCTTGAGATTTTCCGCTCGTGCATGACTTGAAACTCCTGAAGGTCTCTTTGCTCGGGTTTCACCGAAAACACGCTCTGTCAGAGTTCTTTTTTATCATGAGTTCCTTTGTGGCGAAGTGAATAACATCGGAGGAGGTTGTGGGCACGTTTGGTGACCTCCGCTCCTTGTAGAGATGCAGGTCTCGGAGGCTATTTCGCTGTAGAATTCAATGATTGTATCTTTGGGAATTAGTATTCGTAAGGGAAAGATGTAAGTTCACGAATTGAACGTTACGTAGGTTTTGGAATGAAGTAAGCTTTTGTTTTCTCGCGGACCATGTTTTTTCGGTTCACTATTGTCCTGTTTTCAGCTTTTAATGTTTTTATTTTACATCTTGTTTCGTAAAATCCTTTCCTGATTTTCCTTATTTACTGTTTTTATGCGCAAAAGATCTAACGTGAGAACATACCTTGCACATAGATTCTCCGTGCCTTCAACTCGGTACTTAATCGGACCTTCCTCTCAAACCTTTGCTGTTGTTAAGGAGCTCAAACTAACTCATAATCTTATCTCAAGGGCTACATGGTTGTTAGGGATCGTGATTAAAAGCTCGAGCTCTTCACTGCATAATGACAGAATTTTTTATTCTTTTTTATCATAAGGGAAAGTTCGTACATAAAAAATGTTACTTTTAAATAACTTTTATTCTGTTTACCTAACTTTCAATGAACGTTGGCTGAGATTGACATAGTGCGCAAAAGTCACAGAGGTACGCGCTCAGACCGTGCTGTGTGCCATAAGAGGTGTGACCCACAGCTCGGTACAGCCAGCGGTGCGCCGTCTGGCCGACGTTTGCGTGATAAGAAAGAGGGGCTCTCGTTAATGGCATTCTGAACGTCATGCGGACCCAGACGAAATGCGTGCACTTTTTTCGAGTATGCATATTTAGCGAAATAGTTTTAATTTTTAATCTATCCCACACCCAGAAAATTTCTTCAACGACAATCGTTGATACAACTCCTTATGTGGTAATAATGATAATCTTCAATAGTATATTAAGACTTCCGTCAGTATGTGAATGCACTAGTCGTAGTATACAGTACTTTTGTAGTGTTACAATTTTCGTGCTCATTTTTTTACACGAATAAATTTCTTCGTATAATGTTAGGTTGATTGCTCAAAATGCAATTTTCATAAAAATGCTGCATATAGTGTTCGTCCATTGCATGCTGTAGTTGCAAAGCATTTAATAAACGTGATTATTTGAACTCTGCGGATTGTTGTTCTCATCCAAGGGCAGAAGAAGTTAACATTAAATTTAATTCTCAATAGGATGCGCTGAACTTTATTTAACTAACAAGTGTCTACACTACTTGTTTTTAGACTGTTTTCAGTGTATTATAGGTTAAGATTTAATCAGTCAGAATTACGTTAATGAAGTTTTATCTGATATTTATGCTATTTTTTTATTTTGATGATTAAATCAGTGAAATTGAAACCGTGTGCTAGATCAGACTAGATGTGAATGAATATTTGAGGTAGCATTGCCTTTGATGAACGTGCTAATCTCAGGAAAAAATATACATTTTACTTTCACATCAGTTAACCGTTCTCAAACTGACCATTATTCGAACTTTTAATGAAATGTGCGAAATCCCAAGCTAAAGGTTTGGTAGGCCTTATTTTTGTTGAAAGAGAATAGTTTTTTGTTACGAACCATCTATTTTCAATTCACTGCTGTCCTGTTTTCCAGCACTTACTACGTTCTTCAACTTTTATCTTTAAAACTTCTTTTTCAACTTACTGTTTCTATGCACCATGTGCATAGATTCTGCATTCCCTGAACTCCATATTAATTGATACCTTCTCCTTTCTCTACTTGGAACGTCTTTTTGCAGTTAGGGAAGCTTAAACAAACATCTAAAGTCGTATTTTTCATGAAGCCCTCGCTTGCACTCCATTTACTCAACTCACGAGCTGAATTAGACGGCTGCTAAAATTTACTTTGATGATGTTATCTCGACTTTCATTACCCAGATATAACATTCCCCTGAGCCTGTGTAGTGCAGTAGATATGGCTCCCCGTGGCATGCTCTCAAGGCTCCGTGGTCTAGAGGGGGGCCCGTATGTGTGCCGCTTGGCAGGGCGCGCGTGCCGTGACATTCTCTCCATTCCTCTCCTTGTGCCTCTTGTGTACCGTGCCGCGGTAAACACACTCTTCCTCCTGCGCTTTTGGCTGCTCTATTTCCGGTGCACTCCGCAAAATATTTGTTTCAACCTCTCATACCAAGTTACTTCTAAAAAATAGTCTTTGTTTTACATTTTATGCGACAATTTTATAGAAAATAACTTTTTCTTTGTGTCGTTTTTATTAAATTGATTGTTCGTATAGTAAGGGCTTAGAAACGGAGTGTTTCCTATCAGGTCCGTCGACTGCTACGGTGTTAAGATGCGTTTCCAATTGTAAAATCCCTCAGGGGCATACAACTATTGTATCTATGAGATTTAGCGCTTCCAGGGGGAATATGTGAGGTCCCGAGCTAAAAGTTAGGTAGGTCTTCCTTTTTTTAAATTAAATTTGTTTTTGTTTTATAACGGATTATTATATTTTAGGTTCCTTGCTGTCATATATTTCAGCACCTACATACTACTTTCTTCTTAACAAACTTTTTATCGTGTTTCATGAGCTTCTTTCTCAGCTTGCTGCTTTTATACACCTTGTACATAGCTTCCGCTGTCTTACAACACCCTTCTTAATCGTGCCTTCATCTTTTCTTTGGAACGCTTTGTCGAGGTCATAGAGGCTTAAACTGACATTAAACATTATCTTCCAATTGTAAAATAAAATTTTAATTTGTGTATAATGTCTAAAAATGACTAAAACTTTGCAGTGATTTTATATATAGTTAATCTGCTAGTAGACAATTCCAGGAATGGGGTTAGTAACCATTCGTATTGCCTCTCTTGGAAAAATATTAGGGAAACGCTTCTATTATTATTAAAAAATTAAAGACCCAGATTAACTATAGTTCAATTTTATTTCCTGCTCATTAGTAAAACGCATATTTGAACTTTAATAATGCCTAGAAGAGGTCCTCATCGTTGTACTAGAACTGCACCACTACAGCAAGGAGGCTTGTTAGTTCAGGCTATTAATGTTCCTAATTAGATTTGCTTCGCATGATAATGGACACCTGAATAGTTTTTTCATGATAAAAAGTCGTCCACTGGTGACTGTGTGGGCAAGAAGGCTTGTATGCCTACTGTGGCCAGACTTGCATGTGTTGGAGATTACAAGGCAGCGCCAAAGCTTCATCGACTACAGAATTGTGGCGAAGATCTTTAGACACGTCCAGTTATGATCTTTTGAGAGAATTGTACGTAGGTTTTGGAATGAAGTAAGCTTTTGTTTTCTCGCGGACCATGTTTTTTCGGTTCACTATTGTCCTGTTTTCAGCTTTTAATGTTTTTATTTTACATCTTGTTTCGTAAAATCCTTTCCTGATTTTCCTTATTTACTGTTTTTATGCGCAAAAGATCTAACGTGAGAACATACCTTGCACATAGATTCTCCGTGCCTTCAACTCGGTACTTAATCGGACCTTCCTCTCAAACCTTTGCTGTTGTTAAGGAGCTCAAACTAACTCATAATCTTATCTCAAGGGCTACATGGTTGTTAGGGATCGTGATTAAAAGCTCGAGCTCTTCACTGCATAATGACAGAATTTTTTATTCTTTTTTATCATAAGGGAAAGTTCGTACATAAAAAATGTTACTTTTAAATAACTTTTATTCTGTTTACCTAACTTTCAATGAACGTTGGCTGAGATTGACATAGTGCGCAAAAGTCACAGAGGTACGCGCTCAGACCGTGCTGTGTGCCATAAGAGGTGTGACCCACAGCTCGGTACAGCCAGCGGTGCGCCGTCTGGCCGACGTTTGCGTGATAAGAAAGAGGGGCTCTCGTTAATGGCATTCTGAACGTCATGCGGACCCAGACGAAATGCGTGCACTTTTTTCGAGTATGCATATTTAGCGAAATAGTTTTAATTTTTAATCTATCCCACACCCAGAAAATTTCTTCAACGACAATCGTTGATACAACTCCTTATGTGGTAATAATGATAATCTTCAATAGTATATTAAGACTTCCGTCAGTATGTGAATGCACTAGTCGTAGTATACAGTACTTTTGTAGTGTTACAATTTTCGTGCTCATTTTTTTACACGAATAAATTTCTTCGTATAATGTTAGGTTGATTGCTCAAAATGCAATTTTCATAAAAATGCTGCATATAGTGTTCGTCCATTGCATGCTGTAGTTGCAAAGCATTTAATAAACGTGATTATTTGAACTCTGCGGATTGTTGTTCTCATCCAAGGGCAGAAGAAGTTAACATTAAATTTAATTCTCAATAGGATGCGCTGAACTTTATTTAACTAACAAGTGTCTACACTACTTGTTTTTAGACTGTTTTCAGTGTATTATAGGTTAAGATTTAATCAGTCAGAATTACGTTAATGAAGTTTTATCTGATATTTATGTTATTTTTTTATTTTGATGATTAAATCAGTGAAATTGAAACCGTGTGCTAGATCAGACTAGATGTGAATGAATATTTGAGGTAGCATTGCCTTTGATGAACGTGCTAATCTCAGGAAAAAATATACATTTTACTTTCACATCAGTTAACCGTTCTCAAA
Organism: Morinoia aosen; assembly: GCA_030386875.1. NCBI lineage: Eukaryota > Metazoa > Arthropoda > Malacostraca > Amphipoda > Talitridae > Morinoia > Morinoia aosen. Next base: position 16,548,990 of record CM059571.1, on the reverse strand, counting down.
CTGACCATTATTCGAACTTTTAATGAAATGTGCGAAATCCCAAGCTAAAGGTTTGGTAGGCCTTATTTTTGTTGAAAGAGAATAGTTTTTTGTTACGAACCATCTATTTTCAATTCACTGCTGTCCTGTTTTCCAGCACTTACTACGTTCTTCAACTTTTATCTTTAAAACTTCTTTTTCAACTTACTGTTTCTATGCACCATGTGCATAGATTCTGCATTCCCTGAACTCCATATTAATTGATACCTTCTCCTTTCTCTACTTGGAACGTCTTTTTGCAGTTAGGGAAGCTTAAACAAACATCTAAAGTCGTATTTTTCATGAAGCCCTCGCTTGCACTCCATTTACTCAACTCACGAGCTGAATTAGACGGCTGCTAAAATTTACTTTGATGATGTTATCTCGACTCTCGACTTTCATTACCCAGATATAACATTCCCCTGAGCCTGTGTAGTGCAGTAGATATGGCTCCCCGTGGCATGCTCTCAAGGCTCCGTGGTCTAGAGGGGGGCCCGTATGTGTGCCGCTTGGCAGGGCGCGCGTGCCGTGACATTCTCTCCATTCCTCTCCTTGTGCCTCTTGTGTACCGTGCCGCGGTAAACACACTCTTCCTCCTGCGCTTTTGGCTGCTCTATTTCCGGTGCACTCCGCAAAATATTTGTTTCAACCTCTCATACCAAGTTACTTCTAAAAAATAGTCTTTGTTTTACATTTTATGCGACAATTTTATAGAAAATAACTTTTTCTTTGTGTCGTTTTTATTAAATTGATTGTTCGTATAGTAAGGGCTTAGAAACGGAGTGTTTCCTATCAGGTCCGGCGACTGCTACGGTGTTAAGATGCGTTTCCAATTGTAAAATCCCTCAGGGGCATACAACTATTGTATCTATGAGATTTAGCGCTTCCAGGGGGAATATGTGAGGTCCCGAGCTAAAAGTTAGGTAGGTCTTCCTTTTTTTAAATTAAATTTGTTTTTGTTTTATAACGGATTATTATATTTTAGGTTCCTTGCTGTCATATATTTCAGCACCTACATACTACTTTCTTCTTAACAAACTTTTTATCGTGTTTCATGAGCTTCTTTCTCAGCTTGCTGCTTTTATACACCTTGTACATAGCTTCCGCTGTCTTACAACACCCTTCTTAATCGTGCCTTCATCTTTTCTTTGGAACGCTTTGTCGAGGTCATAGAGGCTTAAACTGACATTAAACATTATCTTCCAATTGTAAAATAAAATTTTAATTTGTGTATAATGTCTAAAAATGACTAAAACTTTGCAGTGATTTTATATATAGTTAATCTGCTAGTAGACAATTCCAGGAATGGGGTTAGTAACCATTCGTATTGCCTCTCTTGGAAAAATATTAGGGAAACGCTTCTATTATTATTAAAAAATTAAAGACCCAGATTAACTATAGTTCAATTTTATTTCCTGCTCATTAGTAAAACGCATATTTGAACTTTAATAATGCCTAGAAGAGGTCCTCATCGTTGTACTAGAACTGCACCACTACAGCAAGGAGGCTTGTTAGTTCAGGCTATTAATGTTCCTAATTAGATTTGCTTCGCATGATAATGGACACCTGAATAGTTTTTTCATGATAAAAAGTCGTCCACTGGTGACTGTGTGGGCAAGAAGGCTTGTATGCCTACTGTGGCCAGACTTGCATGTGTTGGAGATTACAAGGCAGCGCCAAAGCTTCATCGACTACAGAATTGTGGCGAAGATCTTTAGACACGTCCAGTTATGATCTTTTGAGAGAATTGTACGTTACATCTCCTAAGCGTGAAAGTATTGAGGAACAGAAACTGATGTACAGTATACTCTCACGTAGTTGCTACTTTTTTAATCCCAAAACAATAAGAATAGCACTCTATTTCAATAACTTCAGAAAGAAGAAAATTTGCGTTCTTTTTTCTTTTGGTAATGTATAATTAATTGAAAAGAAGAATAAGACTTAGCATTGCTTCGACGCGGCATACCGAAGTCATAATTCTTCATATTGTTATTACATAACAATAAACTTTCAAAGAAAGGCTCGATTTTATTACAAGAAAATTAATTACCAACAAATTCAGTCTTTAAATGTTCTACGTAATGGCTTTCCGTTGCTTTTCAAAGCATTAAGCTTTAGCAACACTGCGCAGCACATAGTATTGCTGTATTGATAGATTCGGGACGAGTATTCATCACTTCGGTTTCATTAAATGTTGTCATAATACAGCTATTTTTTTAATGAACTTGTGCTGCGGTTCCCCCCTATAAATTCTATGAATTATGAACTCTGTTCGTTGAAACAAAAGTTACCGCTAACAAAAACAAAACAAAAACAAAAAACAAACAAAAGTTCAAACGAATAAATTCTTTGAGGCCAGTCAATGTTTTAACTTACTGAAGTTTTACGAGGACGTTCAAACGCGTTATATGTAGGCATACAAATGAAGTAAACCTTTTCAACCCTATTTCTTTTAGTACTAGTGTATAATAATTGTGAGAATCGCACCGTTATTCTTTTGCCTTTGGCATTTATGGGGAATATTGAAGTAAATGTGAAAATAAGTAATAACTTGGCGAAGTATTGCTGATTCCCCATGAGATCTTATAACTTTTAATCTGCATACTATTTATGAAGAATATAATTTTTTATTGAATTGAATTGCGGAATGTTGATGAGGAAATGGTTTTACTAGTTTTAAAAGAATTGAAAGATATCTCTGACCAACGGATAATTTGGGCAAAACTATAGAGCCTGCTTTTGGGTTGATGGAGGGACTTACATTTCTATTGTAATGTAAGCTTTGATATAAGCTACATATATCATCGCACGCATGTTTAGTGTCAAGCTACAATTTTGAGAGTAATTGTGTTGACTAAAAACACGATAGTCTTCTCATAAACAAAAGAATATGATAAAAGATAATCCAACGAGCTAAGAATGTGCACGCAGTGTGAATCACACATAAGGTTTGCTTTCATACTCTGAACAGCGCTTGCTGGTAGATATTTTAAATTTTCTCTCTTATTTAGGGTGTATATTTCTTGCGTTTCCAAGTGTACAATGCCAACACCGACTGTACAACACCAAAGAGGAGTTGCCGATTGGAAGCCGAAATTCTAATTTTTTTCTTGCGAAACTTGGAGACGTACGCCGTCTCTCGATGATTTAAGTGGGGGAAGATACTTTCGTACCAAGATTAGATCTTACTTTATTTTCATTTTCGTAAATATAAGACTCTACTATCCCCTGCTTGCTTCAAAAAATATACAGTAACGCCCGAAATTACTCGTACCCCTATAATATTTGTAAATATATTAGAATAAAACCTTGATAATGGTTCTGATGAAAGTTCCGAAAGGATTCTGGGAAAAGCACATACAAAATTTGTTAAGGAAATTATTTTTTAAACATATGAAGACAAATAGCGAACACCTCGTTCGTATTTGTTCCTCTCCATCTCTGGTAATAAATGAAACGAACTTGTTTAATAATGCTGTTGTAGTAACATGTGAATTTAACTCAATGATATTGAGATTCCAGTTTACTCCAGTGCATTCTACTACAATTGTATAACGCTTATTTTCGTTAAGTTTTTCATTTCAACTTAATAAAAGTTAAGACTACATGATGAAAAAAGTAGCTTAATGTCCAGTTCAGAGGGAAAATTGCAGAAGAACAAAAGTGGCAACGAATCAATTTCGAATCACTTTGGTGTCCCTGTACTTCAAAATATTATACTGAAGCATGAGAAGTTGGGCACCATTCAGAACGTTACAGGACGAAAACGTTTCTCCCCGATCGGTGAAACAAGTAGTGCGAGAAATTAATGAGGGCACAAAAATCACTAGGGAAGTTTTGTTGCGGAATCTAAGTAAGGAGTGAATGCCTATTGAAGGTTTTATCGAATTATATGTACGATTGAAACAGAGGTACCAAGAATTTTGGACGTCACTTTTTATACTTTGTTCGAAAAAATTTACTTTCAGCGAAAATTTTCGTAGGTCAACGCCTTTTTGTTCTCTCATTACTACAAAGCCTGGATCACCTTCAAAATCTGTGAGGAGGTATGAAAGCTTTACAATAGCTTCTTTTGCTAAATGTTGATTGGTCTAGACCGAGTACAATCAGATATTTCCTAGTACTAACAGAATTGTTCTTTCTTTACGTATTAACACATTGACTGCGATACGACCCACCGGTGGGTCGTGGTTAGGTTTTTCCTGCTGCGAAACGACCCATCGATGGGTCGTTTTGAAAAATTCTAACAACCTTTCTAAAGTAATGGTATTTAACAGGCCCGGTTAATGTTTGATATTTACAGATTTGATTATCACTTTTGACTTTAAATTTCATTTGAATATTGAACTTCTGTTTAACCTATCGCAGTTAACGTGTTAACATATTATTACGTCCACCTTCTTTTATCTAACTTGCAGTACATAGCATCCGAGACAACACCCTGAGATAACGTCGTGCTTGTCTAAATATGAGTCTCTTAGGCGGATGTTCGGAGTGTTTTCTTCTCCTAGGTTTCAGAACTGTTTTCAACGTTCAGAATTATCAAAATTCACTCTCGCAAAACATTTCTTTCCTATTTATCCTCTAGTGTATACATGTGTCGTCGTTACTCGCGTTTGTGCTGGACAAGTGTCGGACAGTCTGTATCATCTGTTGCGTGCTCTAATTTAGATCAACATAAATCGAATGTTTTAATTAAGAGATGTGCTTGGACGAATGTCGATCTCATCAAGAAGAGTTATCACCGTCACTAATTGCTACCGAATTATTAAATGTCATATTCAGTTGTAATATTCCAAGAGAATCGGTGCTGGCGGAGGGTCATTCCTGTAACTTAATTTTGTGAATCTATTGATCTCTGCTTAATTTCATACCCTGTTGTTCCTTTACTGTACGTTTTGAATAGCTCTGCGAATCTCTATTTGCTGCTGTCGATGCGAGTGTGTGCAATTTTCATGACTTGAATTGCCATTAGGTGAGTATTTACTCGACTGCTCTGGTCTCTTGTGTTGTTGCCTCCTGTGATGTTTAGAATTTCTTACTCATGTTTACTTTTACATAATCTTACATTCAGAATTGTTCCCGCTACGCATGTTGTCTATCGCATTATTTTGAGTGTTCATTTTGCTAAAAAGATTTCAAATATAATTTTACATTTAACGGTAAATTTTTCTGATTCAAACCCCAGAAAAAATGCGAGTCCCAAGTTGAAGGTTTGGTAAATTTTCCTGTTGTTGAAATAAATTATATATTTTTTTCTGTAGTGCGCCACCTTTTTTTCGGTTAATTGCAGTCTTTTTAGTGGTTATTTCTTTTTCATTCCATTTTTTATTTACAAACTTTTTATCGTGCTCTTTATATGTACAGGATGCGGGGACGCAATTTCTGTACAGATCCCTCATTCTTTTAATTCCATACTAAATGCTGGCTTCCTTGTTCTTTTTCTATGAGCGTTTTTGTTGGGGCTAAGAAGTCTTGAACTTATAATAGATTTTAATTGAACCAATGCTTTCATCCATTGTGAAATAGTATTTGCAGTCTGTTGGTATTAATTGAGCAGTTTGTTCATTTTTTTTTCTCGGGTGCAATGCTCGTTAGTAAGCTTTTACACCTCCATTGAAGCATTCTAAGTTGCAGTAAAAATAATCCCAGCATAGTCTAAGGCAGTAGTAACCGTGCTTTCACACCGTGTGCCGTCATTAACAAAACAAAACACTACGGTGCGGCCTAACATGTTGCTCGCTGTGTGGCAGGCGCGGTCGGAGGAGCAGGTGGCGGCTGGCGTGCTGGAGGCGGAGCGCGTGTGGCTGGTGCACCGCGGCGGGTTCTGCGCCGCCCGCATCCTCGAGGGAGATGCTGCCTCCTCTGGCGACTCCGGCTCGTCTCCGCCTCCGCCTGGCAAACTTGCGCTCAAACTCGAGCACAGCGGCGACGTTATTCACGTCGACGAGGATGATGTGGAAAAGGTGCGCTACAATATTTATATATCCTTGCAAAAATGTTGGATTGTTGATTAACGAACACATCAGCGTGTGTCCTGGAATAAAATAAAAGAAAATATTGTGTTTCGGTTGTCAGATGCTTAATGTTTTTTTGCTGCTCGACAGTGCCTAGAGATCAAATCACGTGTTTTGTTTTGTGATGCACATAACGTGATAATAATGAAAACTTTACAGATAACGAGAGTGTTGAATACATGTTCTGGATACCATTCTAGAGTGTTAATTTGCTCATTATTTACAGCTTCATATCTTCAGAGTTATTTTTATATTCCGAAGAAGTAATTTAACTTTTTGACTGTCAACTTAGTTTTGATACTTTACCAGAAACAGCATTCATGAGAGAATGAAAAAGTAAAATTGGTGTGATTCATTTTTTATTTGAAAGACTATTAGAGAGTGTCGAAGCACACGCACCAGCGTGGGAGTTACGTACGTGTGTGGACAACTCGCTTTATTCACCTTTCGGCTTAGATCAAATATTTCATTTATCTAGTTTCCCCTTGGCACATGCTAGCTTTAACGCAGTATTTGGGGTGCAGGCAAACCCTGGCCAGTTTGATCGGTGCGAAGACCTGGCGTCGCTGCGGCACCTGAACGAGTCGTCAGTGCTGCACACGCTGCGCCAGCGCTATGGCTCCAACCTCATACACACGTACGCGGGGGGCAGCATGGTCGTCGTCAACCCGACCACGCCCCTTGCCATCTACTCTGAGAAGGTGAGCTCGTTAGTTCCAAGCTGCGGAGGTTGTGCTGGTCAACCATGCGACAATTTTTTGCTCGAGAGGCTTTATGTTGAACTGTCGCTATGTAAAGAAGGAAGAGACACCATGTAGAGAGCAACACCTTTGGCACTAAGTTTCTTAGCGTTCAAAGAGACAATAAGGCTCTCTGTTTGGAAAACTTCAGCAACTTTTTTAGCCGTTATCACTCAATTGTTATGATGTATGTTTACAATCTTGATGTACAGGCACTTGGTGTTTCATCCTGGAGTAGAATTCGAAAAGTGACTCCAGCAGTTTGTTTAAAACTACCACCACGAAAAAAAAGGTTCTTCCACCTGTACTATAAGTGTTGACTACCAGAGTTTTGAAGTGCATACTTTTTGAACCATGTTGGAGGCGTTTGAGAATATCTTCTTACTCCATTTAGTCCTGTATTTTATCTAACGGACGTGGCTAACCAATTGATGTTTAATCCTGTGTCTTTGCATCGAGATGATAGCTCATTTTTTATTTTATGAGTCCCCTCAGGGGGATAGAATTATAGTATCTATGGGTACTAGCGCTCCCAGGGGGACTATGTCAGGGCCCGAGCTGAGAGTTAGGTAGGCCTTCTTTTTTGTTGAAATAAAATGTTTTTGTTATGTTAAGGACCACCCTTTTTCGGTTCACTGCTGTCCTGTTCTTCAGCACCTACTACTTTCCTCTTCAACTTTGGTCTTGTTTCATAATCTTCTTTCACAACTTAATGTCTCTATGCCTTTCTGCGTAGATTCCGCGTTTCCTTAACTCCATACTTAATGGTGCATTCCTCCATCCTCTCTTTGGATCGCATTTGTTGCTGGGTAGGGAGGCTAAAACTAACGGCTAATCTAATCTAATCTTATTTTATGAGTTATGGCTGCACTGGGTTCGTAAACTGCTCATTTGTTGTGTAGTAGTGTGATTAGATGCGCGAAACAGGTTAACTGCTTATCATTTGTTCTTTAATTTTGTCCAGGTTATCCAGATGTTCCGAGGGTGTCGACAAGAAGAGATGCCACCTCATATTTACTCCATTGGTCAGTCTGCCTACCGTGAGATGGTTTCAACGAGAAGAGACCAGAGTATAGTTTTCCTCGGCCGGTCTGGCGCCGGCAAAACCACCAATTTTAGGCATGTTCTTCACTATCTCGCTCTCGCTACACCCTCCAGTAATTCTGTTCTCACAGGTGAGTACTTGACTTACTGAACATTTTTGGATTCATAACTCGTTGGTTGTTCTTATTCAACTTTAGTCTACTTCTGATCAAATTGTTTAAGATGACTCTCTATTCTATCACATATTTGCAAAGCTGTAGTTAGTTTTTGGCGTGTGTGTAGTTTATTGTTACTTTGTATCCATTTCTTAGAATATCCCGTACATCACGTTACGTGCGTTAGCCTCCTAGAGCACTGCCTATCTTCGAATTTGACTCCATGCTTTTATTTTATTTATACCACCTTGTGAAGCAGGAATCAGTTTCTGCTACCGTATTAGCTTGAAATTTTTCTCGTTTGGCTCTCGCTTTGTTAAAACTAGAAGTTTCCTCAATTTGTGCTCCCCTCTACGTATTGCAGTGGAACGCCTCAACGCCATCTCAACTCTTCTTGAGGCTTTTGGCAACAGCAGAACTCTACTCAATACCAACGCAACGCGTTTTACGCAGATCTTCAGCTTGGACTATGATCATACTGGGCAAATTGCGTCGGCTTCCATACAGGTAACTTTTTAAATAGTGTTATGTAATTTTTTTCGAGCTTCAGCTTGATACTCATTGTTTTGATGTTAATTTGAATGCTTTGCTATATTGTCATATCCATCGAATTGGCTGGCCATCTCTATCGAAACGAACGTCTTTCAACTTTTGTATTTTTTCAGTTCTTGCTCTAGGATCCTACTCGAGACTAAACGTTCTTTGGTTACTCGCCAGTATATTATCAATTTTTTTTTCGAGGATTATAGAAAGACCTTTTCAATTTTTAAACTTGCCGCAAAAAGTGTCGTTTACCCAAGAACTATGCTGTGGCTAATGTGTAATATTCGTTCGCGCAGGTGTACATGGCAGAGAAAATGCGAGTGGTACGGAGGCCCGAGGGTGAGCCGAACTATCACATTTTCTACCAGCTGCTGTCTGGCGCCGACGATACGCTGAGAGGCCTGCTCAGTCTTGATAACCTCTCCGAGCCCAATCTCTTCATGACGCCGCTGCAAAGGGTGCGTGCACTCTTCTGTTCGATGTTTTTCTAAATGGATTTTAAAATTGAAGCCTTAAAGGAGCCCGTAGCATGCTTTCCGTTCAGTGTGCATCGTGACTGGTGATTTAAACAATTGTCTCACGTATTGTTCATTGTAATGATGTACGAGCTGACCATGATTACCGTATAGTTTTGTGTTACACGGGGAGTGATTTTGGCCGTTAACACATATAGCATGCTCATCTCACTGAATAAAATGTTTGGTGGGTGTTCGAGAAGGAATTGATTTTTGAAATCCTTCCCATATTTGCATTGCCGTCTGACCCATGTACACAGACGGAAGATAAGCAGAAGGCAGGCATCGCGTGGGCCCGCATCCGCGCTGCTCTGGACGTGCTGGGCGTGAAGGAAGGCGAGCAGAGGGCGCTGTGGCGGGTGCTGGCTGCCATCTACCACCTTGGCGTCGCCGGCGTCACCACCAGTGAGTTCTGCGTTGCTACGGGTGTCTCGCCATAATCTAATGTGACGAAAAATCAGTTATTGATTACGTAAAAACTCCTTCGATGAATTAATTGTTCATTTGTAATTATCTCTTCTAAGTTGAGTTTCTTAATAACAGTGTGTATGTGTTTGACTTTATATTTTGGCTGTTATTTTGATTTTTTCTATTTAAGCGTAACGAAGACCAACAATTTTTATTATTCCGTTGGCTTGGGATTGTTAGTTATAGTCTCAGTGTAGTGGGTCTCTTCGTTGAATTTACCAAACTGAGGCTCACTTTGCCGTCGCTTATTAGCTTTGACTTGATAGAATTTGGCGTCTATTGGTGGATGCAATAGAAAAACGAGTATATGAGTCTTTCTTGTAGTAATAACGTCTTCGAAATTCAACAATACTTCGTATGAGATTATTTTTACAACAGCTGAGGGCTTACTTTCTAAAGGACTGCTTCCTTATACTTTTCATTTTGGATCAGCTTTTCAGAAATATTTAATTAATTCACCTTGCACGCATCCGTTCAAGTAATATATTCATCAAGTAACATAATTATTCATTTAATATCTTTAATATTCATATACTCTAGAAACATTGCTCTTTAAAGCGCTCCCACCTAAAAGTCACTTGTTCTCCCACTTGATTATTTATAAGCTCATTGAAAAATATTTAACTTTTTCTTATAGAAATAACTTTTTGTGTATATCTTCATGGAGGGGATGTACTGCAATGTTCACGTCCTCCCGTTGCGCCGTGCTTGCAGGCGGCCACGGCCACAAGGCGCAGTTCGCGCGGCCGGCAAGCGCCGACGTGGCGGCGGCGCTGCTGGGCACCACCATCGAGGAGCTCACCAGGGCAATATTCCTGCCCGCCCACCAGGCTCCTCAGCCCCGCTCTTCCTTCAGGTCTGCTCTCCCTGCACACTTTCTTGCCTCAGTCCTCGATGTATATCGATAGGTTTTTTGGTTATCATGGGGGTACAGAAGTTACTTGCTTATCCACATGCAATTTTATTCTTAGTGTCTTGAAAGTTTAACCTTATTGGCTGTACAGCATTGTAACTTCCGTGGAACGAATTTCCTCGGCCGTTGTTCTCATTGAAAATTGTTCGTGTAAACTTCAAGGCAAGGCATCTTTGGTCGACTTTTTATTGATCATTTTTATTGCGTTTTTATTGATAGGTTTTTTGATTGCGAACAGTTTTTCGCTGTCTCCCCTCATGATCGTGTGATTTCCTATGAATTTTTTTGGTTGGGTTAAAAATAGTGACGTTTTGGCAGGGAGGAGCAACGCTGCTTCTCCAGCGCTGTGGTGCGTTTGTTTATGAAATTAGGGATTGATAGCTCCTCGCAATCGTGGCTTTGTATCCATGCTTTGTACCTTGTTATTTCCTCGGAATTAATTTCTTTTAGTGCAGAAATGTATTTAAATGTTGTGCCGTTTACCAACTATGGTTTTATTTTACATCACGTTACTTCGTTCCCATTAGTGCTTTGTATCGTCATGGCAAATTCCATAGTTTCTTTCACAACTTAGAGAAGCTGAGGAATTCAGGTGTTGTTGCTGTTATTTTCCACCCTATATTTTAATTGTAACGATAACCGATCAAATGCAAGTATGCATTCCATTCTAGAATGAATATCGTGTACCTATGGCTCAGTGGTTTCCCGGCTCTTAAACTTGAGATTTTTGTACAAAGGTGTTTCTGATAATTCTATTTCTGTCACTAAGTTTCGCTCCGTTGTGACATTTCTCTCTATCATACCTTCCATTTCATATCTGTCAAAAGCCATGGCACTCATAAAATTGTGGCTTTTCACATTTTTCTTTATGATCATTTTCACTGCAGCATGCCCACTAATGTGTCAATTGAAACGAGGTACTACATAACGTTGAATTGAACTGATCCGAAGAAAAGTTCGCAAAACCTCGTTTCTAGGATTTGCTGGTATATTTTCACTTGAATTCATAGTAAGATTTGTGTACATATCATAACATTATTGATGTGACTAACTGCATTAATTTATTTCAGCTGATATTTTGTCATTAACATGGTCCGTGTGACCGCCTACTCTTTCAGTTGCATAGACGAGGGCAGCTCCGTCATAGTAATGGATAGTGTGGAGGCAGACTTTGATCATCTTAGGTCGGTGATTTAGTGTTTATGCCGGACCCTCAGTAGCTTGAGCGCCTGACTTGCATCCTCGTGTGGTGATCACCTCCTTTGCATGTATTCTTGTTACTTCGGTCGAATTACCCTGTAATTGCCATCTCATGATCATTTAAGAAGACGACTAGTTCATATCTTTCAAATACTCAGTTAGGCTCTGGTGAAAACTCTGAGATTTCTTTCCGTTATTATTTTTTGTGACTTAAATTTTGTTTCTTTCCAAATGTCACCTGATGAAGGCTTAGTGCCGGACTCCTATGATGCCACTGATAGTTTTATGAGAATTTCCCAGTCATTTTTCTCCATCACATGTGTATTCTAGCACGGATAATTCTTGCCTGCCATAGCATGCCTTGTGTTTCCCTTTCAACCTCTCTTCTGTGTGCATTTCTGCACTGTAGTGCATTATCTTTCGAACCTCTCTCAATTGAGTGAGTCTTTCATATCATCCGTAGTTTGTAGATACACCCTTGTGGTCCTGTCAGGAGTTGTGCTCCAGTTGTGAGGCATTGCTTAGACCTAAGACATGAGCACTGACTTGTTTTCTTGCTCCCAACTCATTTGTATGTGGCATTTCTTGTATTATGTTAAGTTTCCCCGCAACATCGTAGAGGGAATTTGTTCATTTCTCATCCTACTTCCGAGTTTATTAACTGCTCATTACTAAATGGTGAAGAAACCGTTTGAGTTTCCCTGCATACAGAAATTTCGTGTATTACTTCTGTTTAGTGCGTAGATCCTAAAATATTTCTTGCATTTACATGAAAAGCTTTAATACATTTTTAACGCAGTTGGTTAAAAAGTTACGTGATTATTATGTTCTGATACATTTGATAATTTTTAAGTTTGATATAATGGAGGCGTTCGTACTCTGCAATTTCAAGGTGTCAGCATGGTGCAATTTCAACGAAGTTGAAGTATTGTTTCCCGTTCAACTGGCAAGGAAGATTTTTTTCTTTTTTATACTGTGCATGGCCGCGTTTCACTATACTGATTACGAGTTATGACAAATTCCTGCGGAGTTGAACATAGTCGGCTGCTGTAAAAGTAAGGCAAAACTTCGTCTCTGTATTACCATGGGTCTTGTATTGAGCATTGTTGTAGTATTGAGTATTCTTAGTAGTATCAAATTGTATGAGTAGTTATATTTTATCTTGAATTTGTAGTCCCATGAGTTGTATTTAAATTCTTTGTTGCCAGTTGATCAATATTTTTTAAATGCTCACTGGAGCAATTTCCCTCTAAACATGTGTTGGTTGTTGGGGTAAGTTTCTAATTCTGTTTTACATCGTTGGGTTGGTGCTGGCTTGATTTTTAATTTGAATGATTTTTTAAATTACGGTCTCAGTATTACTCCCATTGTAAACGTAATTTTTTTATTGATGGTGACTGTTGAGCACTCTTGATATCTAGGGTGAATTTAACGTTAACAGTTCGTTTCTTTTGTCATTTATGTCCCTGGCGAGAGCTATTCTGCTGTAAAATTATGTGTCTTCAATTTAGCCTTGGTATCGAGGATCGGATGTCCAGTAAACCTTGCCTAGGTTTTGCTTGGCTTATTTTATTGATGAACTATCATTTTATGAACCAATACCTGACTAACTCCTCACAAAAACGTTCTAATTAGTTATGTATACATTTGAATTAATTGGTGTCAAGCCGAACTGATGTATGCGCGTGAAATTCTCAAAAAAGTTTCACCTTATGATATTCACTCGCCCAGATTTTGAGGAGCTGCAAGCTAATTTTTTTAACTTTATGAAGAGATATTTTTTTCCTTATTTCACTTTTATAATTATATTGAGATTTAATCATCAGGCAGAATTCAATATCTAATGCCTTGTGTTTGATCTTAAAAAAAATTCATAGTTCATTTAGGTTTTCTATGTTGCAACTGATTCATTTTTGACTGTTGATTCAGTTTTACTTTAGGCCTTATGAGTACTTGTACATAGTTGCGCATTGTACGTCTTTAATATTTATTTAATGTAAATATATTCCCTATTAAGAAGTAGGAGCCGTAGCTCAGAGAGGTAAGTCTGAGAAATTTGGGAGTATATTTTACTCCCAAGAGAAACAGCAAATGTTTTCTTTATTCCTAGTCCGCCAACCTAATAACAATTACCGACATCGAAATGCAACGTGCACGAGAAGCAACGGTAATTATTGACGTGTTTGACGTTTACGAGTTTTCTGTTCGGTTGGCTATAATAAGGAATTAAAATTGCTCGAAATGGTTTCTGTGCTGATGGGTTGTATTGTTATAACCTATCTTTTTCGTTCTTGTAAGCACGTTCGATCAACTGAACTGAACTTCCCAGACGTGCGGTGCGAATTCAAGTAGTTAAAAACAGTGCTAGTGATCTGTGCTGATACTTGCACACGCCGTGACAAGCCTAGCGTCGCATGATGTTGCCAGTTGCCTCTCGATGGCCGATGTGAATGACATCTCCCGTGGGGTGATCAGGTCGAGCTCGCCCTTGGACCGCAGTGGAGGTCGCGGCAGCAAACACCAGTGGGAGGGGCTGGAGGCGCTCGAAGGCATGGCTGCAGGGCTCTACGCTGAAGCTTTCAATGCTGTCGTCACTCTTATGAACCGGTAAGACTTAATTCATTTTTTATTTTTATTCTGATCAATCTACCGGAGGTCTTGTATATTTACTTGATTTCTTAAGTGGTTACTGAAGATTCAACTTTCTATGATCTTGCTTCTTCTGTTCTGACTAATAAAATGAGTTCCTTGTCAATCACTAAATGTTAATTTGAGGCTGTAATAGCAGAATCATGTATTTCAGAGTAAACTGTGATTTTTTTTTGTATGTTGGTACTTAGCAATGGAGCGATTTACTAGTATTTAGGAACCGCCAGTTTTGGTCTATCTGAATTTTTTTCCATGTCTGTTAAGTAATAAGTGGGTTGTACTTTTAAAATAAAGATAGAAGTGAAGATCCTAAATATCATGATGGTCGTTTCAGGTGAAGATTTTTGCTTGGGTGTGTGGTTATGATCCGTCAAGTGTGAATGCTGCCGTAGATGCTGTGTAGCTCTTTGTACAATGCTTCTAAACGCCTGTGACTAGGAATCGTTTACTGGGTGTCGTTGAAATTTCATTTTAATTTTTTTTATGAAGGAGTAATCCTCAATGGGGCACAAAAGAATTGTTATTCAAGTTATGCGTATGTGCTCTGCATTCAACTTGCGTAGTGAACATGAACTACGCTATGGAAGAGGCATTTGCGTTATTTCGTTGTATTTTGTAATTGTTTTGATTGCATTCTAGCAACAACAGAAACGGAACTGCGTTTATTTGTAAATAACGTTTCATTTCTTACCTTCACTTTCGATCGCATAACATGCAGTACTCACAGGATCACATCAAATGTCCAGGTGCATTTCCGGCTCAGCGAACACTGTCAACTCGATCTTGGTGGTGGATACTCCGGGCTTCCAAAATCCGGGGTCGTGCGGCCGAGCGTCTGGTGCCAGTTTCGGGGACCTCTGCCACAACTACACGCAGGAGCGTCTGCAGATGCTCTATCACGACACGACCTTCACTGCTCAGGCCGACAGATACGCTCAGGTGAGACGCCTTCATCCGAGTAGGCAATTATTTAAATTGAAATTTCATATCGAGCTTTTGCTTTCATGTTGTCGTAGGACACGTTTTACTACAAGCAAATAAGGTTTCGTAAGAGTTCGAAAGTTTACTCATTCCGTTTACGTCTTTTGACACTCAACGTTAAAGTTCCGGCTCTCATATCGTTATTATAAAGATACTTTTACTGCAGTTTCTGTGAAGTTAATTTCCAGAAGTTACAGTGATACCCTAACCGTTCAATTTTTCGTTGATAAACTTCGAGGTTCGTGTTCATGAGAATAAATTTTAATGCGCAAGTTAAAGTTCAGATTTAAACGATTATAGACGTTGCACTACATTGCCTTCGTGGACATTTCAATTCCTTTGATACGTATTACGAGTATGTTTCTCAAGTTAGGGACTCTTTCACTCTCTTATTTCAGAGGCTGGGGAATAGAACTGAGTGGAACAAACAAATTTGTTAATAAGGCTTTTATTATCGTGTCCAGGAGCACATTGAGTGTGGGGACGTGTCAGAAGCCCTGGGAACACCGGCCCCCCTCATCGCCCTCATCGACAAGCCGGCGACGAACAGCGTGGTACGCACCTCGCAGCAGGACCTCAGGGAGGCTGACCGCCGGGGGCTGCTCTGGCTGCTCGATGAGGAGGCCATCTTCCCCGGCGCTACAGACCAGTCTTTCTTGGAGAGGCTTTTTGCGCACTATGCAGAGAGAGGTGTGGTGTGTTGCAGTGTGTGTGTGGCGGGATGGTGGCGTTGAAGGACGATTTCGTTTTACACTCTTGGAAGAGAAGAGAAGTTCAACTTAAAATGGAAATATTAAGGATTGTGTTTCAGAGAAAATTAGGTTAGGTTAAAAATTTGAAGCCTGAAATTTGCGGTGTTAGTAAAAGGGAACTCCATCAGAGTATGGAGACTCGTCAATAAGGTCACATATTAGTTTTAACTTTAACGAGGGTGTCATTTTAACCCGTTTCATTCTCGGTTTACATTTATCGCAGCAAGCACTTGAACATTGAAGATGAGTTTAGATGATTTGTCAATAGTTGTTTTATCGTATGTGTTAAGAAGTTAAACTGCTTCTTAGCAGCAACATGTACGAATGTTTTTTCTTTTGAGACTGAAATATTATTGATTATACGCTTAGTTAACTGGAAAGCCTTCTTTCATAAAGTTACTAAAGGGTTTCTGATGTATTCGAGGAACAGAATTCCGTTGAGTTCATATCTAGGTGAACGCATCAAAATTGTGCATCGGTGATTTACATGAGTTCGAGCACTAGCATTTAAGTGGTCATTTTATTCCCTTCTTATTTTATCAGTAACTTAAAAATTTAAACTCCTCGAGTTTATACTTAATTTTTTCCCTGATGAAAATTGTTCAACTTGAAACGCTGGATTTAAGAGAAGCATACTGCGGAAATATTAAGGATGACTACTGTGTGGTACACTTCGCTTATTCTCATTTCAAGTGCTTTTGGCTGTTACACAAGAAATGACTTATTACGTATGAGTGGGAAGCGTCACTGACGGATTTGTTGCACAAAATGTGAGAGGGTCCTTTTGACTTTTGAGAGTCATTACTCACTGCTTATTAGATCACATAGGCAATTGTTATGCGCCAACCGTTACTTTCAATGCTTTTGGTGCGTCGAACCTGAATGGGAGTTTTTGAATTGATATAGGATGACTGAGATTTTCAGTTTTGAAATGTGCAGTCTAATGCAATAAGCGAAGTGTTTTTGGTGTTGTGGAAAAGAAGTGCTCAATTGGAAATTTTATTTTGAGCAGATCATGAGCAGATGCTACAGAAGGGCTCCAGCCCCGACCAGTTCGTACTTCAGCACTTCCAAGGCACAAATCCCGTGGTGTACTCGGCCCAAGGCTGGCTGCGCGCGTCCAGGGAGAACCCGGTGCTGCGTCAGGCGCCCACGCTGCTGCAGGAGTCCAAAAAGTGAGATGGACGATCGTATCATTGTTCTCGTCGCCTTGATTAAAATTGGGTCATGGATTTTTGACTGAATACAGCTTGACACCCCTCAAGGGAATACAACTACCTCATATATGGGAATTAGCACACCCAGGGGAAAATGTGTGAGGCCCGAGGTGAGAGTTAGGTAGGCTTTCTTTTTGTTGAAATATAAATTTTTGTTTTGTTAAGAACCACATTTTTTCGATTCACTGCTATCCTGTTTTTCAGCGCATACTAGTTTCTTCTTTAATTTTTATTTTGTTTTATGAACTTTCTCAACTTACTGTATCTATGCCCTTCTGCATAGATTTCGCATTCCCTAATCTCCGTACTAAATGGTACCTTCCTATCTTCGATACGCTCTTGTTTTGTAGCGGTTAGGGAGGCACAAGCTAACATATAATCTAATAATTATAATGATAATCCAGCTTAACGTATGATGAGAGGGGGAGAGGTGTCGGTGTCGTCATTTCACGTATTGCGGCCTTGAATATCTTCTGCTTTTGTATATTTGGTTCATTTGTGCGCATTATGAGTTTATTTCAATATTTGAGGAGTATATTGCTAACTTTAACAATGCTCTCGTTAAAAGGGTTAGGTTTAAGAGCGAACTCCGTAATGTGTCCGTCAGACAGTTCAGCTCAACATTTGTGTTCAAATTTTCTCCCCTTGGAAGTATTGAGCAGCTGTTCGTAAACCCTCTGTACTGCAAATGCTACCTCAGTCATTGGTTTTATTTAGTAAACCCTGTTTGCTATTTTATTTTGCGGTGAGTTGGCTTAAGCCTGGTGTGAATTGACAATTGGGATCAGCGTCTTTTGTTCTAATTGTAATATCTGGTAGATTTTTTTATTTTTATGATAGAATTTTGGTAGGCCAATGAAAGTGTAAACTTCCTTATTACTAGTTTTTACTACTTTAACCTGGTGTAAAGGGTATTCACCTGTTCCTAGGGGTAAAGATTAGTGTATAGAGCAGTATGTTAAAGAACAATTTTTCAGCGTGGAGCCCGAGTAACTACAATATATAATTTGGCTGTTTACCCGTGCTGCTTAGTAATTTGAGATTGTAATCAGAATTTTTGCATTACGCTCAACGAGTTACTCTCATTCGTGTGGCAAAACTGACAATTGCACAAATCTTCTGCACGCAGAGAGAGCGTGAGCAGACTGTTTGTTGCGAGCCGCGGGGCGGTGACGAGCAGCAGCCTGGTGAACGGGCCGTCATCTGGAGGGTCGGTGGTGGGCATAGAGAGCGCCCAGAGCCTGAGGCGCGCCTCTTCCATCCGGCGGGCCTTCACCACCGGCACGGCTGGCATCAAGAGGCGCAGCGTTGCGCTCCAAGTCAAGTTCACTGTGGTGAGTAGCTACCGCAGTGAAGCGTCTGCATCGCTCTCTGTATCGTAGCTAAATAGTCGAGCTCTCTTGGTCCCATTTCAAACTACGACAGCAATGCTGCGTTTTACAGGCTCAGATGTATGATATGAGAGCCATTCAACTGCCATGTTTTTTCAGCCATTATGCGAGACGTTGTCGCAAAAAATTTACCCAAGACAGACTGGGATCTTTAAACAAACCTTTAACTAAGTTTTTTGTGACTTATGTATTTATTTCTAAGCAGGTTCAACAATTCCGGAAATTGTTCTGTTATGTTTTACCTCACTTTTCCCATTAGGATGGGCTGAAGTACGCTATTCATTGTTCTATTTGTTCTTGCTGTTGGTGTATCATTTTACTGTTAGTTGGTGTCATAGAGGTTACTCTATCCCTGAGCTCGAGTTCTCACTATTGAACGGATCTCCGGCTGGAATTTTTGAAAACGTGTTGATTAGGAGTGGTTATATTATTCAACTAAAATTTTCCAGCCCGCACAACAATGCACTAGAAATAGAAGTGCTTCGTTTACCATTTCAATTTTTTTATTTTACCCTTGAGGTGAGTTCCACAGTAGTATTTTCCACATGGATGAATTTATGTGGTTAGTAGATTTCAATTTTATGCTTTAATCTTCAATAGAAAAATAGCTGAAGTTCTGTCTGGTTGCGATGTAATGGCTTAAGCTTAGGACTCGTGAAAATTTGATTTCTCAATCTAATGGTATCGATAATCAAAGAAATTTATTCATGATGTGGGGAGTTGGTTCGGTTTACTTTTTTAATTTAAAATCTCACCCCAGTGTTTTTATGGCAGGATGCTTCCATTGGCCTCTGGGTATAGTTTTTTCTATAATTACTGGTGTCTCCCTCGCTGACGATGCTAGTCTCTCTGACGGCAGGACGGGATAGTGGAGAGCCTGCGCCGCACCAAGTTGCGTTTCGTGCACTGTGTGCTGCCGCAGCACAACGCCGGCCTCTGCGAGCTGCGCTCCCCCGGCACCTTGTCCAGCCCCACCAAGCCTGGGTCTCCGTCCTCCGTGGAAGATAATCTGCTTAACGTGCCACTAGTCAGGTCCCAAGTAAGTCCTGCTCCCATGGCTTTCTTTACTGGTCTTTCTAACTATTGGTTTCAGCCAGAAATTAAGGCAGGTTTTGTTACCTATTACCTGGTGTGTCATCACCGTCATGTATTTGTTGGTGAATCGCGACTACTCTGGAATGTGAGGACTGTTTGTACTAGGTACAAATGCGTTGCAAAATTGTAACTCACTATAGTTAGTAATATTATTTGCAAAAAATTTGATTTAGTTTACTTTTGACAAACTGTATTTCAGAGCGTCTTGTTTTTTCATGAAGTTTTAAGTGAGTTTTGTTGTAATTCATTGCCTTGACTAAGAACGTACAAGGACATTATATCAAGTCATTTTGTAACTTACGTAACACGAGATTATTGTTCACTTTTCAGCTTCGCGGCTGCCAGTTAGTGGAGGCGCTGCGTCTGCACAAACAAGGCTTCCCCGAGCACATGTCCTACCAGCAGTTCAGGCGCCAGTTCGCTGTGCTCGCTCCCTCGCAGCTGCGAGCGGGGCCGCTGCTGGACCACAGAGCTGCTACTGAGGCCATCCTCCAGCACCTCGAGATGGAGCCTTCTTCCTACAGACTCGGACTGTCTCAGGTAAGGAATCGTGGCAGGATATGGTAGCAATGGAGCTTCGTTCATGCAGACTCGTCCTTCCTCAGGTAAGGATCCGTGGCTGGCTAATAAAAATTAGCTGTCTTTGTGCAGATGGGCTAATTTGAGGTTAGGATTCATGGCTAGGTCACAAAAATGGAGCGAACTTCGTGCAAACTCAGCCTATTCATGGTATGTGCGTGGATAACGTGAGAAAAGATTTACTGCGCACATCATCTGCTATTTTCAGGTGAGGATCGTTTACTTGATAATAGAAAACATTACATTTCTGTCAATTTTTGGAGAATTTATTCAATGATGTGTTCAACTGATTATGAAATGTTCCCTCAGACTAAAAATGCGTAATGTTTAGGCCCTGCATTGCAATAATTTCATTACGCGTCTGAATAATTACACGTTTGACTGTTTGTGAGTGTGCAGTAAGCTGGTGGAAATTCAGACTTTCTTATTGACTATCAACTCTGTGTGATTACATCTAGGTATCAATAGTTGATGTAATATGTACTTCATCTGTTACTGTCAATTTATACGAATATTTGGTTTCCCTGCAAACTTTGCAAATAAGGCCGCAGTTTAGGGCTCAGCGCTCTGTTTGTTTTGCAATTTTTTCCTATCAGAAGAAGAGGATGGACATTCTTTTCTGAATTCAATGGGTTGTAATTTCAGTGCGCGTGGGTTGTACGAGACCAAACAAATACGGGGTTGAAAACATGAATATTTCAATGAGGATTTTATTTTTGATAGAGAATTGAATAGAATACATTTTGTTCGAAGACCAGGAATACCAGCCTTTGACAGCCTCTATTGTTATTTCAGGTAATCTAGTTAAGGGTGATGCCTGCTGACGCATGCGTAATAGAACTAGGTGTAGGTTTCGAGGAACAACTATGATGTTAACGGCGTATTGGATGCTCTTTGTTCAGAAATAAGTAATACTGGATTTAAATAATTTAATACTTTAGAGTTATAAATATATTGAGGTTAGTAAAAAATTCTTGGTACAAGAAATGAGCGAAGCGTGTGAACGCTGCTGGTCGAAATTTAACTTGGCAAGTAAGCGATGTTAGAGTTTTGAGTTTGTTCCTTAGCCTTGCCTTTGAGCACGATGCAAAGAACTACTGCTTATCAACACGGTTGCTCCGTCCTGTTACCATGCGTGGAGGTCAGGGGGAGGGGGGGTACAACGCTCGCATGGTTCAAGTTCATAATCGTAGACTAACATTGCTGTACTTGGTTTCATTCATTTGATTTGTCATGGTGGAATTTCATGATTTCATGAAAAAACTTCCTAATGGAACTTAGTTGTTCAGTTCAAATACAGTTTATTTGATGCACGATTTTTGTTAACCTATGTTTTAGTATTTAAAAATATTAACCGGTGAAGGTTGGTCTAGAAAACTTGACTTGGTTTCTACAAAAGGAGATCGGTTTCTCTAACATACGCTGCAATACAGTGTTTGTCTGCACGTATATAAGTCTCCTTCTTGTGCGCTGTCACTTTTTGGTACGTTATTTGCGTCTTTATTCAAATAAATGTACGGCCAAAAATGTTCAGAAAGCAAATCATTTTAAGGTATGGAGTTTTTTTCATTATGAATTTTAAAATATAAATTGAGAAGGATAGATTGTGGTTGAATTGATTGAAAATTGAAGGATAGATTGTGAATGATTATAAGTAGTTAATTTTGCTGCCAGTCATTTGAATCTGGTTTTGGCGCCGACCTACTGTTCATCATTCGCATTATTCTGCTGATATGAACCCCTTCCTCTTTCAAAATTCCCAAATTTTACACTTCTAGAAATATTATTGCCTATGAACCTTTCTTGAATCAACTATGAACACTTTAACTGCAATTAGTTAAACTAAAGTTCAATATTCAACTCTAATTTGAAGTTAATTGTAGTGAGCAATTTTGGAAATAGCAAACATTAACTGGATCGTGCCTTCACTTAGCTCCAGTTAAGTATATATGGAAATTGAGTTTGTGGCTACTGGTCGGTCAGCAGCATTACGAAAATCCCACTCCTGACCTCCGGTGGCGCTCGTTGCGGTTACAGTGTTAAAACATCTACTCGTTGAAGCCAGTTTTGAGTATGGTTTACTTTTGATTTTTTTGTGTTAGCAACTTCCTACAGTACTAATTGAAGCTATTTTAATGCAAGATTTACTAGTTGGAAAATATTACGTCTCCATGTGTCAGCAAATTTTAAAAATAAAGAATATTGACGACTTCGCTCTGAAAGACCTTCAATTCAATCACTTTAGTCTCAGTAGCTGTACAAGTTATACCAAATTACGATTGTGCGAGGAAATGAAAACCTCTGTGTTGCAACCTACCGTTGTTACAATGACAAGCTGCTGTATAAGCTAGGGATGAGACTGTTCAACAAACCTTAGTGAAATGACTCTAGTGGTCTGTTTTTCTTTCTTTTGCTGTAGCATTTCGACGGAAACAAACTTGCATTGTGCACTCTGAGGCAGTTGAAGTAAGAACTAACTGCTGCAGATTTTTCTGCTCTCATGAGAGCTGAAACCCGGCTTGATTTAACGATTTATTTCATCTTCCCTTCGAATTATATAAATGGCATTGTTATTCCGATAAGTTTAAATGCTTGGTAAGACTTGCGCTCTATTTTCAGTGAAGGCATTTTTGAAGATTACTGGTCCCAAGCTAAAGCTCAAGCCCTGTGAGGTCCCAAGCTGAAGGTTAGGTAGGCCTCTGTTAGATAAAATAATTTATTTTTATTACGGACCATCTTTTTCGGTTCACTGCTGTCCTGTTTTTCAGCACCTACTCCTATCTTCTTCAACTTATATCTTGTTTCATGACATTCTTTCTCAACTAGGTGTTTATATATGCACCTTGTACATAGATTCTGCGTTCTCCTAATTTCATACTAAAGGTACTTTCCTCCTTCCTCTATTTGGAACGCCTTTGTTGCGGTTAGGGAGGCTTAAGCTCACATCTAATTCAGCCGTTTAGGATTCTGTGTATTTCGCCTCACTTCGCTGCTGCTTCTAAGCGTAAAACTATGGGGGAAAAATGTCCATAAAGTAATACAGGAATCTCGGCTCGGTATTGATTGAAGGCGAGAACATTTTATTTTGAATTTTTATGCATAAGTTTTTAGAACATGAAATTTTGTTTTGTCGCTCTTACACGTCGCGTGATTTCCCGTGCAGCAAATGTTTTTTTTGCTGCGGCCTTTGCGTCAATACGCTGATATGCGAGTAGAGTTCTAACTCGAAGTCATGTGTATCTGACATCCGGTCTCACCGAATTGGCTCGCGTTTGCAGTAAGGAAGCACTCTTGCCTGGCTTGTCATGGTGGCGAGTGACCTGAAGAAAAAAGTGTATCTACTCCTTAAGTATCTTTCCTGTTTTGAATGTTTACTTGACCTATGAAAATCTCTGTTTAAACGGCGTCCTCTTAGTCAAAAAGAAGCATGTTCCTGTGCGTTTTGTTCAAAGTTTTGCATCAAGGACTCCTTTCACATTTAACATCAAACTTTTTCCCAACAATTTTTAGGGCAAAACGCTCTAATTACAGAGAAATATATTTTTTTTACACTACATACTTGCAATTTTCATAGAAATCATAGAAAATAGCTTGAACTGGATATTTTTCCTTTTTTAATGATAGATTTTTCGTATTGAGAACACCTTTGTCAACGAAAAACGAGTTATACTTGTCCTCCTATAAACCATGCTTTGAGTTATAAGTATACCTTTATGAAACGCAGAATCGATGAGTAAATGCGTCTGTGGCAGGTTTTAGAGTGCAAAGTTTAGATGGAAATTCTCGCTGACAAATGAAAAAGAAACATAGTGTAAAAATATGTAAACAAGTTTCTGCCAAGGAAGATGTTAATTACAACGATCATATTCTCTTCGACTAAAGCAAATATTTAGTGCTGAAAAATTGGGAATATTCTCCATTAAGGTTCTCTGGAGCGCTGCCATGTATTTCTATTTTGCATGCTTGTCGAATCTGTAATGCGCACAGCTTTCAATTTGCTAATTTTATTATTATCGCTCCCCAGCGCTTGCTCGCTCACCGTGTATGCCTGTAGTGGCGCGCTTATTGACGTCCCCGCATGACTTTCCCAGACTTTCCTCTCAGCCAATTTGCCTGTTATTAGTGACCTACTGAGCGCTGCAGGCCTGCATGAATTTATGACGACGTATGATTTTGGTGCCTCGTTTTACATCGTATGTGCGGTACATTATTTGGGCACTTCTTGTTCTGGAACTTAATAATATTTTGTTTGCTAACGAGCCTCATGAACTGTCCTCCACGGACATTTAAAACCATTTATTTAGTCAGGGCAATATTGTACCGATGTGACTCAAATCTTATCAGTATGTGCATGGCCATCTCAAAATGATTCTGCGAGGGCGAGCGTTCCTTGATTTCTTTTTTTTTTGTAGCAAAACGACCAGCTCTCGTCATTTTGTGTTAAATGAGTGCAGTTGATGATTTTACAGTTCGACAGTTGTTACGTCTTGAGCAGCTGACGGTGCTACTTCGTCTCTGTTGTAACCTCACGCTGGGAAGCGAGGCTTTCTAAAGAAAACGTGACCAAGATCTGCCAATTAACACTAATTTATTGCGCATCAGTTACTTGTCTTAATTTTTTCATCTTCACTGCAATTCTTTATGCTCTCGACTTCGGCTAACAGGACTTAGTGAGTTTATTCCCTTTTGTGTTTTTCCTCCCCTCAGGAGGCAAACCGTAGGCAATAGGTTTTTTTAGTTAGATGAGTCTATCTTATGCTATGAGGACCGGCCTCTTAACAGGGAGATACTGTTTAATTTTCTCAGTTATAGTTACGCTATCGAGGGTTCTATTTTTCGTGCTCATTTTGCTTCGTTCTGTTTTCACGCTTTCTTCGTTTTTTTCTTTTTTGTTTTTTTTTTCGTCTTTCATCCCAACTTGGTGTTTATATTCACAGAATATCTTGTGTGGGAACTCGAATTGTGCATGAATGTCACGTTTTCCTTGTTCCATTCTAAATGGGCCCTTCTCTTTCCTCTGTGAGAACATCTTCGTTATGGAAACGGGGCTTTAAACTTACTACTATACTTTATTTTTCCTCCTATTCACAAATATGAGCATTTTCTCCCATGAAGTAGCTTCCCCTACTCCCATACACACTGAAAGGAATGTACAAATTTGAACAGACCTGTTACTGTCACGCCAGTACAGGCCGCTAGCAGCAGTACGCTGTGACGGTGGCAGAGCAGCGTTATTTACGACACAGACCGTCCGGTGCTCCTGTGCAGGCTGAGCGTCGTACTCGAACACAATTTGTGACTGACACTTGTGTGCCCTCCAATAATAGCTGCCTCCTTCTCTTTAATTCCGGCAACATCCTTCACCATTGACGGCGCTGCCACCATGCGGGTTACTCACATAATGTCCCTCTACAGAATGAGACGATCCATCTACGTCAACTTTAGCCTCGCTCCCAACTCGTGTCGAGCGCTAATCGTATTTTCTATCTTCTCTGTTTTTTCATTAATGCCTTCTGTTGTATTGAGCAAGAATACATAATGGACTCTGATATTTATCTGAAACTTTAATATATTTTCAATATTTTTAAAATATTGAACATGAAATTTGAACAATGTGTAACATTGTTATTCCACTGTGTTGATGCATTTGGTGTTTTTTTTTGTATAGTTTCGATTGAAGGAAATGTCCGTTATAGTCATACAATACTAAACTTAGGCACCCTTTTTTTGAAGCAAGCTTTTGTTAATGGCCATACCTACTGGAGCATAAGTATTTTTATATTCCTTTTTTAGTGTTGCATCTTTCATTTAATCTAAAATCACGACCACGGTATCGATGAAGCTTATAGTTCATGACCGTACCTTTCTCCCACGTGAGATGCTGCACTGCTTTGTACCCTCAGTGAGAGTGTACCCTTTGTACCCTCTCCTTTGAAGGTTTGTGAGCGTTTTTAGCAAATGTCTGCCTTTTGAATTTGGTTATGCTTATATTTTGTCTTAGGTAAAGTTACTACAAGAATAATTGACTCGTGTGACCAGAAGCAAATTTATTTCCGTTCTTGTACTCAAAGGAAAATGTTCGGGGACTGAGCGTGGGCTGACTGCGCATGTGTGCTAATTTCAATTTGTTGGTGAAATTCTGGAGATCGAGTAGAGTATTAATTTTTGCATTTTAAGAAACTCTTGCTATGTAATTTGCCCACAAACCTATTTTTAACTGGTTCGTTGACCGTGCACAACCTCAACCTACTCTTGTTTCATTTTATTCTCCCTTTCATAACTTGATACGCTTGTACATATTAGCAGGATTGAGGGGAAAGCTACCTGAAGTAACGAGTAAGCATTTATTTCTTCCCATGTTGTCATGTAAACAAGTAAATACTCCGCGAGTATACTGCATGTAACAAAATTCTTGCAAGTTTTATAGTCGCTCGGCGGCGTGTGCTATGCAAGATGTGGATACGCTCTCCTGCGAGCGGTGCCTCGCTCGCTCTGGCAACCGTGCTAACGATGCACTTGGCGAAGCGGCGCTGCTTTTCCCAGCGCTTAGTTCTATTTCAAGCGTTTCTTCAACAGCGCATGTCTAACTAACGGAAGCTGTCTGGAAAATTTTTAATTTGTTAGATGTTTGTTTACGGTTTTAGAGCCTCCGAACCATAGAGCCTAGGTTTTCCTAACTTTTTGGTTAAAGTGGAAAAGCTTTCATAGCTCAAATGGCACTCGTTGACAGTCAGCTTCGAGCTCACCTGTGTATGCGTTCCCTAATGACCATTTTTTGTTTAATATGTTCCTTTTTACCAAGGATGCCATAATGCGTTCAATAACTTTCAGCTTCATTCTCACCTGACGAAATTTTTAAATTGTCGATAATTTATTTCGAACATGTTCAGTGGAGTAATGAAAGAGGTAGAAAATGATCTACGTTCAAGAAATCATTAATTTCTAAACTTGGTTCTCGAAGGAGTTCCTGGACCTCAACTGCTGCGAGTGAGCTGCTGTTGGTCACATTTCTACCTACTCGAAAAGTCCAAAAGAATGGGAAATTTTTCGCATTCTTTTTGTGTGTGCAATACGTACTGAAATGAGGCTAATAACCATGTGCAAATTGGGGTGAAGTTTTGCTCCCTGTTTATAATTTTCCATTTTTTATGCTATATCACAACTAGAATGACGCTTTGTGTAAAACTTATTACTTTTTTAATTATTATGCATTATGAACATTTTATTGTGCATATATTTGTGGAAAGATGTTTGAATACTGTGGAAAAATCACACGTCTCTCAATT
The DNA here is from genome assembly GCA_030386875.1 of Morinoia aosen. Lineage (NCBI taxonomy): Eukaryota > Metazoa > Arthropoda > Malacostraca > Amphipoda > Talitridae > Morinoia > Morinoia aosen. The sequence continues at coordinate 16,521,427 of CM059571.1, read as the reverse complement.
TTTGCTTACAAAGGCGAAAAATCACCGAATGTTTCTCCAAGCGCATGAAACCTGACAGCGAAAATTGCTTCCTTATTTTGGTAAAACGTCTCGTCGTTGGCGTGAAATGAATCCCTGCGAGGCTGGTAGTTCAATTTGACTCTTAAGTTGAAGTTAAATTTCCTCGTTTCTGCAGTACAGCAATGCTATTTAAGATGAAATGAAACTAGATTTGAAAAATAACGTCTCAAAACCAGATTGGAATTCGCCGATTTTTCTTTAAATAGCATCTACTCTTAAAGTTTTCATATTTAATTCCGGCTTCGTGTGAGAATAATTTACGTGCTCTCATAAAGGCTCCACGACGCTACGTGGCCAGCGGCCGGCTCTTGACTCTAGAGCTGCGGCTGCAGCGAATGCTCCTTGGCGCAAATTGCAAGTGCAACCACCCGCTCAGTTGCGTCTTGGCCCCCATGGCGTGTAGCTAGTAAGAGTGCGCTCGTGCACCGGCCTCGCCATTCTCCTTTCCAAGCTAGCTGACGTCCCGACTTCGCTGATATATTGCTCTCTATTGGAACTTTTCCGGCTACTCACCGCTGGTCCCGAGATTCTTTGTCCCCATTTTAGTGTTGTGCAATTACGCCTGATTTGTGGAAATACTGTTCAGCAAAAGCGTCTTCCATATCATTAAATCCGATCAAATCAACAGGTTATCGAATATTCTAACTGGAGCTCTTCAAATGGAGGAATAAATTTTTCTTGAATATTGCTGCTTAATTGGCGTCTTCCCGTTGAATCTTGGATGATTTTATATTTGCATTCTAAGAAGTCAAGATGTTGGAAGTTATGCAACCGCCACAGCTCAAGAGCCCGAAAATGGTCGCCGCAGTAGCGTCATCTTGTTATCAATTTAAGCCTTCTAGAAATGTGGTAATGCAAAGAAAAGAGCTGTTTGAAAGAGGCTTCAGCGACTCCTGCCTCCTTGTAAAGAGCTGTAAAATTCATCGTGGTCGCAGCGCTGATTCTGTTCGATCTAAACCTCTGAATGAGGCGCAAAGGCTTGTGAAGTACCGCAGTTCGAGCTCCCTTGCGTCTCTGGATAGTGGCTTGGGCTCACGGGGAGAGTCCACCAACACCTCGTCGGAGGACCTCCAGGGCACTGTGTCTCGGTCTCCCAGCTATGATCGTCTCAAGTTACGTCGCAACATTCGAGTATCAACGAGTTTTACTTTGCCTCGCTCTTCTATTTTGAAACAATCCACTTTGCATATGAAGGAGCCAAGCACTTGTGAGTTTAGTTCTAAATCAGTGACGTCTACACCTGACCTGTGCTTACCGGACCTGCTCACCTCACAACCTCCTCTTCCTCGCAAGTCGCGGCCTCCACTCCCACCTCGCCGAAGGAATGAACCCCTCAATCAATTTCCTACCCATCCGTCCGTGTCTTATGGCGACGCTGACAGCGAAGGATCCTCCGAGTTGTCTTTTCCCGACTTCTGCGAATACGAACGAAATCAAGTTCAGTTTAACACGTCTCTGAAAGGCTCCATTCCTTCGACCTTTATGTTCAAGGATTCCGTGCGAAGATTTTTGCTTGATGTCGGTCACACGGCGTGCAGCGATGTTTTCATTGAAGATTTGTCAGTTGAATCATCCGGTCGCTTCTCTGTGACCGCTGCCACGTTTGTACGACCAGACGAGCGCACTGAAGTGCAGGTAATGAGCTATGCTTCCTCCTGAGCGCTGTTCTGTTGTCTTGAAGTTCGTCTGCATTAGAATTGCAACTGCTAACATTCTTGGCTGGTAATGATCTCAATATTCCTACTATAACTGCGACCGAAATATGGGGCAGGAATGTAATCTATGAATATTTTTTTCAGTGTAATGATCAAAGTGTAGTAGCAATAGGTTCATCAGAGGCAGAAAGTATTCTTATTTAAAATTTAATGATAATTCAAACTGGAGGAAAAAATTTCGGAATGCAGAATGCGGAGTTTGGAGTGAACGTCTCTGAAAATCTTAAGAAATCGCAGATCGTATTATGTCGCTAGAAATTTTGTTTTTGTCTCAAGTTTCTGATTGTAATAGGCTGCTGGCTCTGTACTCTAAGTTCGTATTACATGTATTCCATAATAGTATAATTTGTAGTACTTGTAGTAATTGTGTGTTTGTCAGAACTTGATTTTACAGCGTATGATCCTGTTTTCTCCATCCTGCGCGTTAAAATTCAATTTCATTCCTATTTTAGCGATCACTGCTGAGCTCCTTTCCCCAGTCCACTTTCATGGATGGTTTTATTATTAGCACTTCATGTGGAGAGACTGACTTGGTTGCCAACACATGATGTCAGAGGATTGGAGCTCTTCGCTTTGGTCATCCGCTGATAACATTTTTCTGTTCGAAGTTCGTGTGAAATTTTAATCAAATAAATATGGGATGTTTATTATCGGCCACTAATTTTCTAGTCGTGTGCACTTGAATTTCAGGGACGACCGCTGATGACTAACCAACTGTTTTGATTCCCACGCTGGGTTTTGACGAGGTGGCCCTCAGGGGGATACAATTATTGTGTATCATAGGGAATTACCGGTCCCAGGGGTAAAATCCCAAACTAAAGATTAGGTGGGCCTATTTTTTTAAAAGGACAACTTTATTCCTATGTTTTTGGTTCACTATTGTCTTTTCCTTCCGCACACAATACTTCCTGCTTGAAATATTATCTGGTTTCATGAAATTTTTTCCATTTTACTGTTTTTATGCGCAGCGTGTGGAGACGGGGACACCTTGTAAATTTATTAAGCGTTCTCTTAATTCTTAACTAAATGGTACCTTCTTCTCTTCGGAGCACTTTTGTTGTGATAAGGGAGGCTTGTAATCTACATACTACCATCGTTGGACGAGGAAGCTGTGTTGCTTGATACGATCGATGATTATCTTGCTGCTGCAATTATTCATAATAACCTAAAGTAATGAAGCATCAGTATGAAACTAGCAATTCATTAAAATTTTTAGTGTGGAGGGTCTGGTAATTTTTTAAATTTAGCCTAGTGTAGTGTTAGCAGAAAAAGAAATTTTTCACACAGTCGTATTTTTCTTTGAATGTGCCGTGCTCCCTGTGTTATTTTTTGCCGTGAAAGACGAGAGCAACGCATCATTCGTGTGAGGTTCATTATAAAGTTCCGCGAGTAGCCGTCACCGTGACGAAATTACTGCCCTGCAGGATCCTCGGCCCGAAGGTTAAGGGCACAGGTCGACTGTGACGGACTCGGGTCACATAGCGCTCCTGCTTATGCCTGCCCCGCTCTCTCTCTTTAACGCTGTCGGGAGGGAAATGTGAGGTACCGAGCTGAATATTAGGTAGGCCTTGTTTTGGTTAAAATGGAGGTTTTCTTTTACTCCCCTCAGGTTTGTATAAGCAATGTATCGATGGAAATCAGCGGTGGCAAAATGTGATATCCCGAGTTGAGGGTTAAGTAAGCCTTTTTTTGCTAAAACAAAATATAAGTTATATTTTGTTACAGATAACCTTTTTTTCGCTTCTTTGCTGCTCTGTTTCTTAGCACCTATTACTTTTTCCTCCAACTTTTTTTTATCGTTTCATAAACTTCTTTCCTAACTTCTACGAGAAGGAGATCTTGTGTGGAACACTCTTGGTGCATAAATTCACCATTACTTTACCTATACTGAATGGTGCCCTTATTTCTTCTCTCTTACTTAAAATCGATTGTAAGATTTTCTTCTTCCTTTCTGAGAAACACCTTATCTCCTCCTTCTCTTAAAAACAGCTTTGTTGTGATTGAGTTTAACTTATTCAAATTTTTTTTAATTTTCATATGAACTCAAAATCGTGTATTATTTCGTAGGTATAATTATTCATTGAAAAATTGCGTTATCTTACCCATTCTTGCTATCAATTATATCCGATCGTCCGGAGAGTTAGTTCTGATTTTTGGTTTTACAATTTTGATACATATAAACATGTCAGATTGTGATAAATATAAAGGTATATATTTCTCGTTGGGGCACAGTATAAGCTTTTTCTTGACAAAGATATTTAAAATTCGCATAATTTGTGTCGATGCGGTGACTTTTAAAAGTGAAGACCACACCGTGCATTTTAGGCATCTGATACTTCTTTATTACCGTAAGAATATAAATAACACTGAAATGACAAAGTATATATTTGAAGTGTAGGGGCTCTAACGCATGAAACTGTATGGAAGAGGTTTGAAAGATTTCAGAGCTGATGATAGTAGAACTTAGTTGATGAAGAACGCTCAGGTTGACTTCCATTTTTAGATGATGACCAAATGAAGAGGTTGAGAATATCCTCCACATCTCAACGCAGAAATTGGCATAAACTCTTAACTTATAAAAATCTCGTTTCACGAGCACTTTGTGGAGCTTCGATACTGAAACCCGCTATGTTGTGTGGGTGCCACTTAAGCTTTGTGAATAAAATCTTCAGGATAGTATTTCCATTTGTGATATGCTGTCTAACCTCTGCGAAGATGTACATTTTTATCAAGAAATTTTGACGGATGACAAGTAATGAATCATTCACTGCAATGTAGATAGAAAAATTTCTAGGGTAAGCAACTTGTCACTCCAAACCCAAGTCTCCACCCCCAAGAAAGTTATGCCCCATATCTGGTGGGAATGGAAAGGAATTTTTTTTCCTATGAACTCCCGTCTATAAAATTAATCGGCAAATACGCAAAAATACTCTTCACAAGTGGATGAATTGGAGTCAGCAATTCAAGAAAAACGTATTAGATTGGCCAACAGGGATGTGGTAGTTTCCCATTTGGATGACGCCAGACCTCGCGCTTCTTTGGTGACACTCAAAAAGTGTTACTGCTTAGGTCCGAAGTTTTACCTCACCCTCCATATCCATTAGGTATTGCTCATGATTTTCATTCGCTTACGTTTTTGCGGAATGATTTGAATGTTAACAATTTCTATTCTTCAGTTGAAGTAAAAATTACCTAGTTGAGTTCTTTGGTGATAACACATCTCATCACATAGGACACGAGTTTCCGAACCGTAGCTCTTTGATTTTACAGCCTTATGCAACGTAGGTTGTTCCTTGTTTGCTTCGATATTTGACTCTTTATCTACGAGAGTCAATTAAAAAACATTTATAATTAGCACCTTTCGATGTATTCCTTCTAATTATAATCATTGCAGAGCATGAAGTTTACGAGATTGCAAGAGCTATTTTTCTGGGTTCACGGGCGACCTTGCATGTCCTGGATGATCAGGTGGTGTCTATAGCTCTGATTATGGTAGAACTATTCGATGAATGCTGCTAAGGGCACTCGTTTTCGCTGCCATCTTCTCCGACATGGCGTAACTTCAATGAGCTGTGGTCGCCAAGCGTTTGACTACTTCCGACTTTCACAATTTTTTAAAGCTTGTCGTTGATTTAATGACTTGTTTTCGCACTGCGCTGTCGGAAACTCGTGTTCTCGCTCTGGATGCATAGAACGTAGGATGTCGTCATGCGTCCACTCCTTCATGCATTTATTGTACTGAGAGTCGAAAGAGGTGTGTCTTAAAGTCACAATGGGAAATGTAAATTTTTTTTAGCAGTTAGTCGATGAGTTTGAGTCTTTTTATATTAGAACGCACGGCAACTCTCCCAAAGAGAAGAGGTGAGGTTCCGAGTTGCTGGCTAGGCAGTCCTTGCTTTTGTTGGTATAGGTTTTGTATTTTCTTACGGGTAATTTTTTCGGTTCACTGCTGTTCTGTTGTACAGTACTTATTACTTTTTTACTTTAACGTTTATCTTGTTTCATAAACTTGTTTTCTAACTTGCCGTTTCTATGCGCAGGATATCTTTTATGGGAGCACACCTTATGCATAAATTTCCCGTACTCTTGACGCTGAACTAAAGTTTGCGTTTTTCCCTTGTTCGAAGTACTCCATTGTGGTTTAAAAGGCTTGAACTAACTTACCATATGATCAAACCTTGAACGCACGGAACTACATTGTCAGTCGAAATAGATGGGCTGCTCTGGTTTTTCTTCTTTCGATTCTCTCTTTTGCATTTCTTCTATTCGTAATTAAACTAAAACGCAAAACTTATTGTTTCTCTTACAAATGGAGTCCTTATCTTTTCCAATTTAAAGCTAGGTAATTATAAAGCGGCTCCCTTATTTTAACTTGCCTAGTGATAACTCAAATGCTCCGATTAAGCTTTTTACCAAATATTTTTTCGGAAATAAAATAACTCTGTAGTGACAGGCTGCTCCTAGAGCAGGTGGGCGCCCTCTGCTCTGCGGAGATGGAGAAAAGCAATCAAAATAAATGACTTTCTCTGAACTTCGTCTCGCTGTGCATTAATGACAGGAGCGTGACGCTGTGGTCGTGAGAGGTTGTCTGCCGACACCACAACCTCACTTGTCTATTGGGTTGTTGCCGGTTCTTGTTTCTCGACCCACCGAAATTTGGTAATTATCTCCTCTAAAAGTACTACGGTCGTGATGCAGCGTTACGCAATTCTTTATTCTCTCCCGTGATCGAGCGTCGTTGTAACGGGGCGTTCTCGGTGGAAAAGTTTCACGGTTTTCTGTTCATAAAAAAATTCGAGTTAGCGTGTATTATATTTTGCTTCTGTGAGAATGAGCTCTATTTTCAAATTTTTATTGCCATACTTCTAACCATATTGTCTTGTATCAAAATTTTGTCACAAACGATACTTGAAGCAAGTTAAAGTTTTTGGTGGAAACTTTCTCCCTCTTTGTGAGTGAGACAAATATAAGTTTTTGAGTATTCTTAATTTGTATGGAAGGTTTATATTTTCTTCACTGTCAAATTTGTTTTACTACAAGGAAATAGTTTCGATTGTATTTTGTGAGCATTTTTTAATATCGAAATGTTTTTCCCCTGTTCAGCAAGAGGAGTGGTTATGAAACTCAAAAGCTTTTTTTTTACCGGAGAATACTCTCGATTGTAATAAATAATGTGAAAGCTCAGTGAACTCTTGTCACCTGGACGATATTCGTTCTCCATGATGCTTTTTCAAAGCGCATCTCCCAGACTGATAAAAACAGGTGTCAACTGGTAGTGCCAACTTTCTCTGTGACTGACGTATGCAAATTAGCATTTGCAGTTACGGTTCTTTTATTCCTTCCTGAATTAAACTACCAGTGTATGCAATTACTGGAAATGGCTATGGCTCACCACGGAAGAAATGTTATGTTTTATCTTTTTATGCCATTTTCTGAAATAGTTTTTATATTTTGTTGTGCATTCGATTGAGATATGAATCTCACGTGTCATATCTTCTTGGGGCAATATTGTATGAGTTCTATTATTGAATAATTCAATAATGATTTACCACTGAATCCCTTTAGGGGACATAAAATAAGCAATAAGTTTGGGTTGGTTAAAATCGTCTGTCTTTTTCCATGATGACTGACGCACCTGGGGGGTATAGTGTTAGATATTTCAGCCATAGATGCCTTCGGGACTTCTATCTTCCGTGCCCACTTTGCTTTTCAGGTTTCCAAGCTTCTTTGCTATCCCTTCTAAGTCTTTTTTTTCTTCCTCTTTTTCTCAACTTATTATTCCTAAGAGCGGGAATTATGTATGGCAACACACCATGTGAGAAGATTCCCTATTTTCTTCAGTCCTTCCTGAATGGTCCCTTCTTTTCATTGTTTTAACATCGCCTCTGTTGTACCTAGGGAGTCTCAAACTAATATAATAATTATAATAATTTACCACGATTCGGTAAACTGAACGTGATTTATAACAGGTCTTTTGTAAGTTACATACGAGTATCTGAAGTTTTTTGCCTATGCTGCTTGCGACACGAAATGCGGAGTCCTTTCGTACCTTCTTACAGCTGAATGCAGTTGTGTTTTCAATTAAGTGTAGGGTAAATACCAGGTTCGTGTTGCTGGACTGTTATCAAAGGAATTTGGAAAGGTATTCAGATTTTATAATTTACTTTTACTTTTTACACTACTTTTTACTTTTACACTACTTTCGATTGTAGATGAGTGGCTTCGTTTAATACGGTGTCTGACATGTGTTTTCGATGAAATTTTCTGGCAAATGAGCCTGATGCGTTGTGAAAAATTGTCATCAACAGGCGTGCACAACGAAAGAAACAATGAAGGCCAATTTAAAAAAATAGCGCTTTGAAGAGTCCTGTTGGAACGTCCAAGTTTTGCTATAACATGGCAGGTGGAGAAGTTCCTTCTCATGTGCCATCTGCTACTCGCGTACTCGATGAACGGTACACCGTCGTCGTCGTCCTCACCCTGCGCGCCGGTGTGACTCTCAGCTGTATGCGCTTACTTTTCTCAGTTATTTGTCACGGATTTTCTGCTGTGTCTGACGTTAATTGTTCTAAACTTGTCTGTTGGATCTTTGGCACGTGATTTCTCTAAGCTAGCCGAATTCTATCTTATTAATTCATTCTTAAAATCTCAATTACATGAAGCTTTTAGTTTAACTTGCGCGTTTTGAGTCTGACGCGAAAGTGTCGTATTTATTTTTCACACAAGTTTGCTACTCAGCATAAGACTCGATATTTTAAAACATGAACTGTTGAACTGAAGCTTCAGCTTCGTTGTATGCAGTCCTGGTATGAAGAAACGTCATGCCTGTACTGCGTGACCTGCCAACGCTATACATCTTTGTGGCACTCGCCCAATTTTCCACGTGGATTTCTCTATTATTTCGAGACTGCTGCTGCTTAGCGTTATTCGTGGCATCGTTAGCTACGATGGCGTGCGTCTTGTGCTGGTTCTACGAACAAACGCTTTAAAATTTTACGTCTCAGTGGTTTTAGTGTATTTTTCATCTCAGTGGTTTTAGTGTATTTTGTAACTAAAAGTAAATCTGGCAATGGTCTATTTTTTCCATTTTGTGTTTCACATTAAATGGAGCTGAGATTTCCTACTCAAAATGAAATCAGTTGAAGTCTTCATTTCGGTGCGATTAGCTTGAATCAAACTCGCTTTCGTTTCTTTGATCTTGAATGGAGCTGACTTCGTGGTGACTATACAGTATGTTCTTCCGAATTGGAAAAAGACGAAGGGGTTCTTTTTTTTTATTGATCGAACATTTTTATGAATTTGTAAATTATTCGTTTTTGATACACTTCATTATTATTATTGTTTCAATTTCATAGTTTTTAGTAGTTTAATTTCGTTCGGATTTACTTGGCCAGAGGGGACAGTCGTCTCTCTCAATCAGCACCAGAAATTCGACATAGACGCTGTTAACGACTATACTGCAATCCTTGCCCATGTTACATGCTTAGCTTTAGCGCACTCTGTAGCGATCTTTCGAAACTTTTGCTTCGGAGTTGAGCAGGTCTTATGTACATTTTCCGCTTCCGCTTTCCGGGCAGTTGTCGACATGTCATTTTGGTAAACTTGTTTCTAACATCACTGTTGATCCTGATCTTTTTTTTCCTCACTATTATATTCATTATCTTTTTTTGGTCGAAGAGAAGAAGTTCTAATCAAGCTTTACCGCGTTATGCGTTGCTTCCGCACTGAGATCTTTTTGGGCCATCTGTTGTAGCTAAATAATACCATTTGGTGTCTCAAACAATAATGAACGTGAAAGCCTCCTTTTTAGTTTTGGATTAAAATGCCAATGACTGTGTAGCGTTACTCCTCTTCTTGAATTTAACTGAACCCTGCTTCCCTAAACGCTAATTTTTTTAGGTACAGCCTCTCTTTGTTAATATGAGTATATATTACACATAAAACTGACAAAATTCGTTGATAGATTTTCGTTTGCGATGTGCTTCATAATATTCCCTTTAACGTTTCGCTTGTGCATTTACTTCTTACGTTCATTCTCACCATAAAAATAAAAACATTAGCCTTTTCCATTATTATTACGCGACTGTACAGTAGCGCTCCGCACGAGCACTCTCCTCCTATTTTTATTCCCTATTTTTCATGCCTCAAGGGTTCAGATCTCAGTTATACCGTTATTTTCTCCACTCACGATTTTGCTTTGCCATCTCAAGTTTTGATTTTTAAGTGACGCTAAAAATATTTCACTTTTTTTATGTTGTTGTGGTTGCATGCGAGGCGTGTTTCGGTTGTCGCTCCTCTCACGGGGATACCACTATAGTATTTATGGGAGTTAGCGCTCCCAGAAGGAATATGTGAGGTCCCGAGCTAAAGGTTAAGTGGGGCTTCCTTTTGTTTAAGTGCATTTTTTTTTGCTTTGTCACGGGCCTTTTTATTTCTCGGTCCACTGCTGTCCTGTTTTTCAGTACCTATTACTTTCTGCTTCAACTTTTATCTTGTTTCATAAGCTTATATCACAACTTACTGTTTCTGTACACTTTGTGCAAGGATCCTGCGTTCCCTAAAGTCCACACTTGAGTGTCCTTTTCTCCCTTAAGTCCACACTTGAGTGTCCTTTTCTCCTTCTTCTCTTTGGAACGTTTTTTTGCAGATAAGGAGGCTTGAGCTAACGTTTAATATAATCTTCGGTTATCACTATCGTTAAAGTAATAAATTTATACTTGGTTTTAAAAAATAACCTGGTTCCTCAGCGGCACGCTATTAATTGTATTTATGGGAATTAGCGCTCCCGGGAGAAAGGCACGAGGTCTCGAGCAGATCGATTATGATGAATTTCAGTGCTGCTTCGAACATAAATTTACTTGTTGTGAAACAGAAGTAGCATTTGCGATTCACTATTGTGAAGTTCTTCCTGACTAGCGTTTAGATTAGAGGTAAGTCCCAAACTGAAATATTTTCTTCGAATCTGCAGTCCATATCGTTCCCCTTGAGATCGCCGGGTGGTTTCAGCCATCACTCACGCTGAGCGAAGTTTTCCTAGAGTAGTACCTTGGTGGTCACCAGGCAGATTTTGTTGGCAGATTCTTTAAAAGGAAAAGCAGGAACAATTATTCCTGTGAAATCTTCCATGCATGACTCGCGAATGTTTGTTTTGGCTTTGTATTTGGAAGTGGTTCTCTTTGTACCTGTATCGTATTAGTTACGCAATGCTAATGACATATTAGAGTTTAGATCGTAAAAAATCGTCGTTAAAATAATAAAGACGGTTCAGCTGCTGCAGTGGATACAATTATAAGTTAACACGCTGACTACTTCGTGACTCTCCAGTGGCCACTGAGGTTATTTTCATCTGATGCGGGCGACCCACTGGTGATCTAGAACTGTATTTTCATTTATACTTAACCAAATCCAGATGATATTTATTGATTAAATGAAAGTTGAGTGTTGATGTTGAGCTCAGTTGGAGTTGAATCTTGAATTTAAGCTTTAGACGATAGATTAACGAGCTTAAACTCATATCGGGAATAGTATTCAATTATAACCATTTTTCGTTATTAATTGCGGTCTCGTTTTGACTTCTGTCAAGCGTAACTCGGTACTTTCTCTAAACTTGAACTTTAAGGGAGTTAGCTGTAGAACTGAGTTCGGTGAAACACTTCATTTTTCTTCGCGGCAAACAAAAGCACCCTAGTTTGCTTCTGTACATAAGTTTCTCTTTGCGCGATTCTCGTGTTACGCTACTGAAGGCAACCTATTTCACCAAGTCGCTGTGCGCCCTACATTCGCTTTTGCTTCGCACGAGCGCAAGTGAATAAACATCGCTCATCGATGCATTCTAACTTGCCTCGCGAAGTGGGGCACGCACAACATTGTTATGGGAATTGTGCCGCTCCTTGTGTTAACTTCCGTGACGCTCACGGTCGCAAATCAAGTCTCATTGAATGGGCGTTGAACTTAAGAGCTCATGTACACTGAAAAAATGATTTTATGCTTGCCATACTCAAGTGGGCTGCCATCGCTTACGTCAACTTCTATTTTTGCGGATCTATGCTCTCAGCTAGTGGTAGGGATTTAACTTGGCCCTCATTTCTATTGGTATGCCTTTGACTACCTATTACATGAAATCATGTGCAGTGCGATTTCTCGGGTAACACATTATTAGTGCTAAAGTAGCGTTGATCCTTTTAATGCTACGATTGATACTGTTTAGGCTTTTGTCCTCTGATTTCTGCTGGTCACATTTTCATTGTTGTTAATAAAAAGGAATTCCGAATTCTTTTGAGTAGTGTGTTAAAGCTGATAAAGCTAGTGATATGCAGCCACTGGAAGCAGTTGCTCGTATTCTTTATGTTGAGGATGATATTTGTTATCCCCTACAAATGGTTGGCATAACAGATACTTTTTAGCAAGAAAAAAATCACGACTTCCATCGATTGCGTGTGAGTAATGTACAGTCCTTTTGTGTTGGTCGATCACACTCAAAATTTATACATTTTGTATGTATTATATCGCGTATTTCATAGTGTTGAGTGCGTTCTGTACGTAGAATGAATATACTTTTTCATGTTTATCACAATCAAGATGGGATGTTGAAAATTCTGTTTGTGTTCAGGTGCTGTTCCGTACGGGCGGCCTGGCGCGACTGGAAGAGCAGCGCGATGCCGTCCTGGCGGGCACCATCACGCGACTGCAGGCACACGCGAGAGGGGTGCTTGCTAGGCGCCGGCTCCAGAAGAGGAAGGTGAGTTTGGCTGTTCCATTGGAAGTTTAATATCTTCTATCTCATTGATCTACTTATCAGGTAGTGGCCGTTTTTCAAATACATAAATCCCAGTCGAATTCTGTATTGTAAATGTCTTGGTGTTGAGTGGAATGATGAAAAGTTTCAACTTAAGTCTGGCTTTATGGTTTTGTTGTCTAATTAGACCTTTGCAATTTAGTAACGATTTGTAAATTGTGAAGGGTGAGCCGAAGTCCTTGAAAAGTTGTTGACATTCAAAAGTAAAGTATAGGTTTTGCGGAGACGCCTGTAAAGACAAAATTAATACGCGCTAATGACTTATAGGCTTCCAAGCAATGATATTCCTTAGTACACCGAATTCACTCAAAGTAAGACATACATACATTTTTCACTTAAAATAGTATCCATTGGGTACACATATATTTATCGAAATGTATTATTTCTCCTCGCTTGTTGACATTCAATCCCTGTGTATGTGCACAAATAGCGTGCCGTAGTTCATGTATAGACTGCGTATCAAGCCTTTGTTTTATCTCATTCTCACGAGTGCGCTTATCAATCAAGTTACCTATAAGTATTGCCATCTTCAAGCGGCATCATAACAGTAAGACGTCGATCCCTTTTACTAGCGATTGTACACCGAACCTTACGTTACATTTTGTGCACCTCTTCTTGAATTAATCTACTTGAAGCGCTAGAATGGATCGAACATTTCAATCGAAATGGTGTACTTGAATGGATGTGAGCGAAATTAAGCGGGAGAATGAGCGGAGAGAAGCGCGAGACAGTTCGCACTGCTGTCGTGTTGGTGTGTTGTGGGGTGTTGGCGCTCGTTTGTGTCTCGGTGGGCCCGCTCATATTCTGCTGGGCGTCTTGCCTCTCGCTGGGGTTCAGTGTCTGCACACACAAATTTATAGAAAGGCAAATCACAGATTCTGAGCTGCCTCGCTCTTCATCCGTTTCTTGCCTGAAAAGTGAAAATCAAAATATTAATCGGGAAAAGTTCGGTACCTCAAAGGAAAGAGCGCTATACGCTTTACCCGCTTCTAGTTCATCAGAGAGTGTCGGCGAAGGCGAGAGACTGTGCTATTTTGATGATTCTAAAATATATTGTGAACTTCGGAAGGATTTCCGTCATCGAAATAATGACAGAGAGGTAAACTTGGCCATTTACATTTAAGTTCATTTTATGAATGAATAAATATGAGAGCCATTTTTCGAAAAATTTTTAGTGAGCACAGGTATGGAAATTTCCGCTCATTAAACGGTGTTAATATAAATAAAATGCAAGTACCGTTTGCAACATAAGATGATATCCTTAGAACGTCGATTATTTTTCGAGGAAGGATTTTCTTTTCTCTGGAATGACCGCTTTTGATCAGTTTGCCCTTTGAGTTTTTTGTGAGATTATCATTTCATATATCGTACCCAGCCGTCTCTTTCATGTTATTTGTGTTGATAACCGAGCGTGACCTCAACGTTGCGTAAGAATATTATGAAATATACTTCAATGAATGCCTGACACTGTCTGTGAATTGTCCAGTAACGTTGGTCTCCTGCCGCAGGTGCAAGAGACAGCCATCAGGTGCATCCAGAAGAACGTGCGCAAGTTCATGGGTGTGCGGGAGTGGCCGTGGTGGCGGCTTTTGGTGCGCCTCACGCCGCTCCTTGACGTCCACAGAACGGAACACCAGCTCAGGGAGGCCAAGGTCCGAGATGGGGACAATCATGACTTGGTTCTCCGGGCGAGGTTTTGGATCCGGCTCGCAGAAGTTTTGTTCGCCAATTTCACGTTGCTCGTTGAGTAGCCGTTTACTTTCCAGTGCCTTTGGTAGTGGAGTGCCTGTGACGGTCATTTGGGATGCTGTTGGCCACTGTTGAGGGTGATGGCGAAAATTAGTGAGAAGGCACTGTAACGTACAAAAGTTCCTCATAATTTGATTAAACTGTCGCGTGCGTTAAGGCGTTTTGGAATCAACTACTGGTTTACTTGTTATGGAGAGCAGGATTATATGATGTGTACCTTGTGCGAGTAATTTTCCAAGGGGATAGAACTATTATACAAATATTATATGTACTGTAATTAGCATTTTTAAAGTGAAAATGGGCGTCTCGCGGTGGAGATTTGATAGGTCTCTCTTTGGTTGAAATAGAATAGATTTTTTCCCCTTAACTCCATACTATATAGCGTATGGCGCCTTCCTCCTGCCTCTCTTTGAAATGCCGTTGTTGGGGTTAGAAAGACTTGAACGAACTCATCCATTTAATGGAAATTCTATGAGTAATATCATCTCTCTTACAACGCCCAGCTTTTGAGGGTTGAAATGCATTGAAAAAAAAGGATCTTGCAATAGTTGAGCAGCCTTGCCTCTTGAAGACCTATCCATCTTACGTAGCTCATAGTGAGTAAAGTAGTAGGATGGGCGTTGCATTGTTCGAAAACTTGAAATTTTGGAGCGAAAAATATTTTTCTTGAGCCGAATATGACTACGCCTTGCATAGGAGGATTTTGTTGGACTTCGAAATGTCCTGTATCGTATAAGTAGCTTCATCTACACATGGACTGTCAATAGATTCACTCACTACTGTGAAGGTTTGACTTTTTTGAAATAATAAATTTATTGGGAAATGAAACAGTAGAATACGCTGCTACAGACTCCAGCCTTGTAAAAAATTAATTCGTAAAATGTCTGATGGAGAAGTGGAATACAAAAATGAAACCAAGTTTTTGTCCATTTTTTGTTGAAGCGCTAGTAGCTGAGCTGCTTGCCGAATGGAGTAAGATAGCACCATTGAAATGAAATGAGATACTATTTCCATGTATTGAAATGATGGTTGAATGTAGTTGGAAAATGAGGCCAGTACATACCAGAAGGAAGACCGACGTTAGGATTAGTAGCTGGATTTATGAATGCAGTGGCTGCTTCAAAATGAACCAGAATGAAGCGAGGCTGCGTGTGGACTGGTAAATTCTTATGGTTGCTCTGGCTGGGATTGTTTTCACACTTAGCTTTTATTGAAATTCAGCCTTCAGTTGTGGGGAGGGATTGTAAATTCTGGCTGAAGTCCACTAACGAGAGCTTTCGAGCTCCTCTAGTGCAAGTCGCTGGGCCTGACTGTTATTTAAAAGGCACGTAGCGTATGAATTGAACCCACTTACCATGTTCGGGAAAGTGATCGAGCATGTCCTCGGACATCTCCCTCAGTATAGGAGTAGAGTGTTAAATTGTTTTGTTTCAAGCCAGTTTCGTCTGATTCTTCATGTCTGTTGTAAAATAACTGTGCAAGATGAAATAAGATAGTAAAGCACCATGGTCGCTAGCGGCAGAATTGTAATTTTATGTGTTCCCAGCCTTTCTCATCTGGTAGAATTAGATTAGATTTGATTATAAGTTAGTTTAACCTTCCCTAACCACTAGAAAAATGCTCTCATGAAGGAAAAACAATTAAGTATGGTATTAACGGAATGGGGAATCCATGCATAAAGTGTATCCCTTCACCCTGCATAAAGAAACAGCAAGATTTTAAGACGTTCATGAAGAAAAAGAAGAGTTTAAGAAGAAATTAATTGGTGCTAAAAGAAAAGATTACAACGAACCGAAGGACCATAACGAACCGAAAAGAGATCTTCCGTAATCAAATGAAAAACCTATTCCATTTCAAGGAAGACCACCTAATTTTCGGCTTGGAACCTTTTGTCTTCCCTCTTGGGGCCGCTAATTTCCATCGGTAAAATAGTTGTATCCTCCTGAGAATACAAAAATGGTCCGGTAGACTGTAACAGTTCTACAAAGCTCACTAATGAACTGTGGGATACTGCGCACGAATAGACTTGTTGACTTGTTTGTTTGGAAATGAAGTCACGAGCTGTTGGGGTTCATGAGTGATGTTTCATTTGTTTAATTTTTGGTGTATGAAAATGAATTCCTTGCAACTGGAGTTCATCTTTTGGCTCAAGTCGGGCTTGAATGTTGTCTTTTGAGTGTAAATTAGGCACCCTCAATACTTTCGTACTGTATTTTTCTTTATTTTTTTATGAAAAGGAATTCCCCCTACTCGGATTGTTTGCAAAAAGCCTGTACTTGTTTTCAACTACCATTACGAAATTCATGTGCAGTATAACTTGTCTATTACATAGTGAATGTAATACATTTGATTCAGCTCTGTTAGGAATCTTAATGCTAACCAGCTTGTTATTGGACTTGTTTTTGTCATTTCAGACGGAACTGGAGACATTGAAAGCTCGACTGGAAAAAGTAGAAAAAGAGAAAACTAACCTGCAGCAGACCAATGATGTGCTGGAGGGGCGGGTGAGTACCAAAGCACTTCACCACAGTCCATTAGTATGATCATCTATCAGTTCTCTGATGATTTAGTCCCTACAATACTCATTTTCGCTTCATTAGTCCACATCGTCAGTTGGCTAACTTGACGATTGTTCGGTAGGTTATTTGTTGTACATTTTTAGTATTCATGCATTTAATTGAATGTGAGGCGTTCTCCAAAATTTATATCAGTAATTGTGAGGGTAGTGCAAGATGAACTAACACTCAAGCTCTGCTATTATTTTGGGAAGGGATATTTTGCGAGAGTCTTGATAGTTAGAAACTTACTGACTGGTATGGAGCCCCTGTCCAAAAAATGTGGAGGAACTCCAGCGAGGAACCCCTGCCTTCCCGTCGCCAGTGCTCAGTCGTGCTTCTCTTCCCATCCCATTCGTGGTGAGTAGAAACTAAGTTATGCTATTTTCTATCTCAACCTTCCTTGTACCCTTTTTATGTGGAAAAGTTTTTTCTTGATTCTGTTAAGTATGTGTACTCTACCACTTGAGTAACTAATTTAGTTGAATAGATGAGCTCTAGGTTTTTAAATTGAAGCTTCGCTATGTATCACCCGGGATACAACTATTGTATCTATGGAGCGCTCCCATGGGAAAAATGTGAGGGCCCGAGCTGAGAGTTAGGTAAGCTTTCTTTTTGTTGAAATAAAATGTTTTTGTTATGTTAAGGACCACCTTTTTTCGGTTCACTGTCCTGTTTTTCAGCACCTCTGACTTTCTTCTTCAACTTTTATCTTATTTCATGAACTTCTTTCTCATCTTACTGTTTCTATGCCCCTTCTGCATAGATTCCTCATTCTCATATCTCCATACTAAATGGTGCCTTTCTCCTTCCTCTCTTCGATACGCTCTTTTTTGTAGCGGTTAGGGAGGCTTAACTAACTTATAATCTTAATCTAAATCTCTCTTCGCTATGTATCAAGGAAACTAAGTAATCAATGTTGCCCAGTCAATGTTTGCGTTTAGTTTGATATTTTTGATATGATTTGAAAGGCCGTATTCAAAAGGATGTTTTTTCGTCAGTTTCGTAAATTGAAATTTACAGTTCAATTTCTTTTAGAAAATAGTAGTTCTCACCAAGCGGGTATTGCATTTTACCAACCCCGATTCTTCATACGAATGATGGCTGGTGTTGAGCATTGTGCCCATGACGGAGCTAACCCTCATTTGTGTGACTTTTTTATCCATGTATTGTTTCACGCTATTTCATGTGTAATCAATTTGTCTCTCCTCTGACCGTGAGTACTGTAAGTTAAATAATAAAATTCCTACTGATCAAAGTTTTGAATACCTAAAATTTCTGTATATTAAAATGTTTCTTGATAAATTCGTTCACTTTTCGTACTTTGGCTTTACGAAACTGAAGAGAGATCGAATTTTCGGGTAAATTATGCACTTGAAAAACGTACGAATTAACGGTATTTTCTTGAGTGTACAGTATTCCTTTTTCTGGGCCAATTTGACGTCTAAGTCACCCATACCTGTTGGATTTGCTGCGTTAATTGACGAGTATTTTTGTTTTATTGCGCCAGTGTTGGATTAGTAAATTTTCTTGAAACAGAAATGTTATTGCTCAGTATCTGCGTTGGTTTTCGTAACAGTGTTTCACGGTATCAAATTCGTTTAGCTTATCCCTTGTCATAACGTTACGTTAATTATTATGATTCAATAGTTGATATTAGACTACAGTAGTCACAAGTTAGTGCTGCTTCCTTTATGGTTGGTGGGTAGTTTTCTGCGTTCCTCAAGCTTTAGTAATTTTTTCTTATATACCATTCTGTCTAATAGCTATAATGTTCTTTTACGTTAATGGTTGCGAACAGAAGTCTACAATTTCAGTGCGAAATTTTGCGAATGCTCAGCACTGACTTCTGGTCAAATAACAGGGAAAAATGATTAAATTAAATTAAATTTTTTTAAAATTCAATTTTTTCCATGCTCTGAATAGAATTTACGCTGTAGAGGATTGTTATTGGTTGCATTTACCGAGGGTTTCACAAGCCTTGCGACTTGCTTGGATTTGGCGCGCTATGATGAGAATATAGTAAACTGCTCCCACTCAGCGATAGTGGCGACTTTTCTATCCTCCTCAAGTGGATACTAAGCAACAAAACAGTAATGTCATTTCTTCTTCTTCTTCTTCTTAGAGTACCCCATTTTTCAGGTCATCTTTTGATCGCGTTTCGTTCTTTAATTGTCTTTGCTTTTGTACATTTTCGATTCAAAGCGATCTCGCATTTGTATGTGCGCTTTCTGGGACTGGCTTGGTATCGGTTACATTTTTCTGTCAACATCATAAAAAATTTTCGCCTGTGATTGTACTGCGTTTGAGGCGCTAGCTACATTGAATTTCGTCACCGCCACTTCGTTACGAGTCAATTGTGTTGGAAATGAGCTACTCAACAGCTCTCAACCTCTGTCTTCTTTCATCTTACCTAGTTGCGAACACTCTTATATCTTCATTTATATACCCCTGCTAGCCCGGAAAAGATTATTTCTCCGAAGTATCATAGGTGACATCTATTCTGTTCTTGTAGTAACGCAGTGCGCTCGTTCGTGCTCCATCGTTTACAGAAGACCACCTCTGACGCAGGCCAGCCTAATGGCGACACTCTGTCTAACGTAAACGGACGAGCTTTTCAGTTTTGTAACCATCATGTATGACGATTCTTATTTATATTAAATCATCTGCTATACATTCCGTATCTCGTCAGTGTTCGGTCTGAATGCAGCCCAGACGTATATTTGATATTGGTCTAGCAAGTTTACGTCTATGCTGTTAAATATTTTTTGTTATTGTTTTTATCCATCTGAGTTGTGTGGATCAGTTGCGGAAATAGAGGAGTTTAAATTTAGTGTCACGTGTGGCGCTGATGCCCGAGAGTGTCGCAAGCACTTCCGTCTTTGCTGACATTTCGTGGAGTCTTGCACTTGTGGCTTCTTCTATTTCGGGGGCTGGTGGAGCGGTGCAGCCGAACCCTCAACCGGCGGCTCGAGCATATGTCGTTACGGTCGCTGTCGATGCTTCTGAATATTTAGTGCTCGCTGTAGCGTCGAGTGCAAATTGACTTCGCATGGCTCAGTTTCGTCGCTCGTCTAGTGAAACATTCAAGCGCAAATGGAAACAGAGCATGTTGGACGATCTGTTTCCGACGATGTAAAATCGTCTAGACTTGGACAAGTGGTTGGTAATTGCATATCAGTGGTAGCATTACGAGGAGCTATAATTGAGTAAATGTTGTGCAATCATTTTATAGTATTTGCCCGAGCCACTGTTAGGGGTTACTTGACTTTGAAAGTTTTTAACGCACTAACTCTTGAGTGATAAAATTTACCTTTCTAGATCATTACCGTTCTTAGACCTTCTCTCGATATTGGAGAACGCTGCCAAATTTACCAAAAATATGTAGCATGCAGAGTTTAATCAAAATTCTTTCCCTTACAGTGCTTTTATTACTTTTATTGGTCAATACATGTGACTAACAAAAGGGCAAGTGAGAATGGGAAATGCGTTGTAGTGATGGCGAAAAATAAATTTGTTGTGGGATGTGATGTATATTCAAAGGTTGACGTGAAAATTCCTTTGCTTGCACTAGTGTCAACATTCACCTGTGGTGGCTTGTGACGAAGTTGTAAATACGATCTGAGCTAATGTAGAGACTAACTTGTTGCTGGTTGACAAAATTGTGTAATGGAGCTTATTGCCGAGGCTAAATTGTAACTTACGTCTCATAATTTGCTTTTGCAAAATTTTATTTCGAAACAAAAATTCTAAGGGGGACTATGTGAGGGCCTGAGCTAAAGGTTAGGTAGGCTTCCTTTTTGTTGTAATAAAATAGGTTTTTGTTTTGTTACGGACCATCTTTTTTCGGTTCACTGCAGTCCTGTTTTTCAGCACCTACTACTTTCTTCTTCAACTTTTTTCTTGTTTCATGAACTTCTTTCCTAGCTTACTGTTTCTGTGCACCTTGTGCATAGATTCCGCGTTCCCTCAACTCCATACTAAATGGTGCCTTCCTCTTTCCTCTCTTGGAACATCTTTGTCGTGGTTAAGGGAGGCTAAAACTTTCTTATATAATAATAATAGTAACAAAAATTCTAATGCGTTATATGAAACTATTCGAACTCTTCAAGAGACGACAGAACATACTGAAATGTCCTTACTGTAGCCCCCTTGAGTTTCTCAGAAGTGCACAAAAACTGTCCGAAGAATCGGCAGCTGTGTCAGAAGTTCTTAAAATTAAAATGCATGTACGTAAAAAAATAGCTCTTGCCTATTTTGTCGATCCAGGTATGTGTCGAATTTTGAGTTCTATGTCTTTTTCTTGATGTGAGGGGAATTTCTTATATGTGAAAACGGTAAATGCGAGGGGGAAATTCTAGCTGAAAAATCGTGTATAACAAAATTTTGTAATTAAGCTAATTTTTTAATTATTTCCGTTCATTTCAAGACGTGTATTTTTGTATTGTTATTACTTCCACTGCTTGTTAATATTTTTTTAACCGTCGCAAAAAATTAAGCTTTGTATGGTCTTTCGGAGGAAATGATCTCTGAGGTTGCATTGCGGTGTATGATTTTATACCCTATGATATTTAGTTCCCTTTTTTCAGGGCAATACTATTGTAGCTATAGAAATTAACGCTCCCCGGGGAAATATGTGAAGTTCCGAGCTGAAAGTTAGGTAAACTTTTGTCGAAATAAAAAAATGATGTGTTGCTTTGTTACGAACAATCTTTTCTTGGGTCACTGCTATTCTGTTTTTCTGTACCTCTGACTTTCTTCTTCTATTTTCAACTTCATAAACTTTTACTCATCTTACTGTATCTCTGTACAGGTGGGCTTGTGGGGAAACAAACATTGTGCACAAATTCCCTGTTACCTAAACTCCATACTTAATGGTGCTTTCGTCCTTTCTTTCTTTGGAATACCTTTGTTGTTGTTTGGGAGACTTAGATTAACTTATATTCTAATCGAATTAAATGTATGATCCACTTGCTATAATCTTGTGTGAAACATTTTGAGTGTTCTTTCTTCAACGTGTACTACATTTAATAAAGAAAATACTATCACATGTGTTTCACTTGTGTTACGTGATTCATAAATTTCCATCGAAAAATATTCAGGTCTAGCAAAATGAAATGTAAGTAAAAATGCAATAATTGTGTAAAAAGTGCTTGCAACTGCACAACGGCTCTCATTTTAAATTATAAATGTTTTCAATGCTAAAACTAAGACGTTTGGCGAACCTGCCTGCTTAAAGGAGGGAGAAGTGATGAAGGGTTTGCAATGTGTTCTTATGGCTGGGTGATGACCTCAATGACGAAAACTGGCAAACAATTATTCTATATCTGAAGGTGGACTTAGCACTTGGAAGTTCCCTTTTCTTTGCTCGTTTATTTACTACATTAAGATGAGACGCCATAGTCGCTTCTTTTGAGCTTGAACATGGCTGTTGAAGTGGGGGCAAAAATCTTTGAAGATGCTGGGCGTGCCCACGACGAACTCACAGGTGGCGAGGCTGGCGGCGCTGGCGACCACGGCGCGAGGTGCGCGCGTGCCGCTTGCCAGGTCAGTGGCTTGAGCGAGTGCGGCGTGACCAGCAGCTCCTCCTGACATCTGCACCTCCACTCGTCCCGGCACCTCAACGCTCGCATCCTCCAGGCCCAACTCTGGAAATACTGCCCAGCTCAACGTGTATTTGTGTCCCAGAAATATTTCGACTCGGTGTGGGGTGAACCTAGCGATCGACTTGCCAGAGGATGGATGCCATGACTCTACAATCTCGCTACTTAATTTCAAAATGAGTTCCACGTTCAGCGGATAGAAAATATGTATAAAAATAATCGAAATTTTATGTTTCCGTTTATTGTATTTCTGTTATTGCTGTGAAATTTCTGGGCTAAATTCATTTTGAAAATTTTATTTGTCGACGTGATTTTGGTCATCTATTTTTTTCTTGCTTTCCCTTCATCATTTATTTGGTTAAATTCGTCGTATTAATTGTTCATGTCATATCCGCCATCATTTCTGCGAATTTTGGAGTTGCGCCTCTACTTTACAATCGTTGTGAGAGATGCGGCAGAAATTTGAATTCGTCAGTTCTCCGATTAAGAACTTGGTGCATGAAAAATTTTAACGATAATGGATCCTCACCGATCGGTATTTAGGAACCAATGGCCTGCATCCTCGTACGCTCCCCCACGCTTCCCTTCTCCAGTGTACGGGTCGCCCCCAATTGTATTCTCCTCTGCGGGGTCCACCATTCCCATCGGTGTATCATTCAGTAGCCGGAGCTTGGCGTCCTCCAGGGATTTGCCTCCATCACCAACTTATCCTCACAGACGTGGGCGGTATGAGGACGCTTTCGCTTCCACGAGTTACTCTAACACCACGTCTTCGTCTGGCCGATACGGTCACTTGCCCAGCACGAGAGGCTTGGACCCGTACGATATATCCATTGGCGGGAGTTCGACGTCCTGTTCTCACTCGTCTAAACTCTCGAGGCGCATCGACAGCTTCCTCAAGACCAGCGAGCAGACCATCGAACGCGTGTCTCGACGCCGAGGTTCCGGCAGCTCGTGGATGACATGCCCCGACTCACCGGATCTGTCGTTATCCTTGTCCGGCCGTGCGTACCGCTCCACTTCCACCGCTTCCATCGCTGTCAAAGCCAAGAAACACCTCAATGCCCTCAATGACAGCGCTAACAAGACCCCAGGTGCCGGCTGCTCTACCAGCGACTCTCTCGATGATCTCGACTCGGACTCAGATGAGGGACTCAATGACGTCTCTGATGATACTTCTGCTGACCTCAGCAAGGTAACAAACAGCGCCCTCACTGATCACCTTACCGTCCTCTCTTGCAATATATGTGACTATGAAATAAAAAATCTTACCGTAATTTTTGCATTATAAAATATTTTTCCGTTTCCTACTTCATAAATTTTTTACCGTGAGATATTTGTGCAAATTGGAAATGAAACCGTGGTCGTTTTTTTCTCTACCTATTCTCCTATTCGGAGACTTTTTACACTATTCAATATTTTTGGTCTCTGTATTTTAATTCTTGTCAGGTATGAGTTTCTGGTTTTGGTTGTTTTGTGAATATTTTTTGCTTTTTTCACGTGTGTTGCACTTATTTTTTCTGGCTGGGTTGGTGGACGTGTTTCGCTTTCTGTTAAATTTTATTTTTATTAAATGCATTATCTTTTTACGCTATGCAGTGTGGGTTAGACGTTTAAAATATTGCATCTCTGTTATTTATTCCAATTCAGAATAGACCAGATTATGACAACAAGAACGAGTCACGTGCCTATTTTTGCATTGGTACCACAGCCCCATACCGTCATACACTTACACCACGAAGTCAAGCTAAATGCGCAGCCTTCAACATACATGCAATCCCAGAGTAAATGGGAGGGTCCTGTAGGTCTCAACTTTTTTATTTGTAAACTTAGAAAGTGAATGAATACTAGGGTAAGCAGGTGTAAAGTGCGGAGGAAGCACCAGCAGCAGCGGCGGCGGCGTTGCAGAGCTCTATTTCTGACTCGCTCTCGAGCACGGCAATCACCTCGAGCATCTCGCCAGTTCGCTGTGTCCGCGCTCACTCCACCTTGCCAATTCTGCTTCTTTGTTTGCTGTCATTTGCCAGATTTAAGAAGAAAAATAAATACATTCCTTTCCCAGTTTCATTTGGAGTATGGCGATGTTCACGAATGCATGACACCTGTAAACTTCTCGAGTCTTAGTATATCTATGACGATTTTTTTTCTCATACGGTTCTGTATGTTCTGTTCAACGCATTTTCAAATGTAAGACATTTGGGCTGAATATTGGGCCCTCTAATAGCTAGTTGATTCGGAGAACTCTTAACCATCGTTTTATTTGTGTATCGGGAGGGGAGTTAACACATATTTTAATGTCCTTGGATATTAGGGCCTGAGCTAAAGGTTGGGTCTTCTTTTTGTTGAAATAGAATGTTTTTTTGTTTTGTTACGGTACATCTTTTCCTGGTTCTTTGCTGTCCTGTTTTTCAGCACCTTCGACTTTTTTAGCTTTTTGTCAACTTCATTCCTAACTTATTGTTACTGTGTGTAGAGGATCTTACGTAGGAACACACATTGTGGATAAATTCTCCATTCTCTGAACTCCATATACTGTGAATGGCGCCTTCATCCTTCCTCTCCTTGGGACACATTTGGTTGTGGTTAGGGAAGTTTAAACTAACTTATCTAACACTGTACAATCTATAATTTACTCAGTGCATGTCCTTGACAGTCGGTTGTATTGGTTGTCATCTGCAATTTGCTGTTGGCGCTGTGTATTGTGAGGTGAGCTCCATCGGTTCTATGGATCTTTGGCATGCTCACATTTCGATCAGATATAATGCAGTTTGCTCAGATTAAATGTGTACTATTTGAGCTCACTATTCATGTATGTTGTACATTTCTAATTTCGTATGCAATTCAATTCATTTTTCGAGTTAGATACTATCTTTTTGTGTCCGACTGTTTTGTGTTGCGTATGCTTAGGTTAACTCGTTAACAGAGATAACAAAATTTTACTTAATTCTCCGCTTAGACTGTTATGCTTCCGTTCTAGCTTATACCAGGCCTGAGGTTGGTGTGGATTTTGGAGATTATAATATGATCTCGGACATCATGTACGAGTTTCATCTGCCCGTCCTCATGTGAACGTACGCGCAACGCAAAATATTTACGGTTACGGATATTACTCGAGCTGCTCTGTTTCTCATGTAAGTTCACAGTCGCTGACCATTTAACGCTGCCCTCCGGTTGTTTTGTAATATAAGTTTTTAATTGTTAGATCTCGCGGTGAGTTCTAGTCGGGGATAGAGTTTGGACATCTCGTCTGTGTTTCAGCGTCTAGTGTTTCAAGATCTTCTCATTGCCATAACTCGATTTCAGTTCCAAAATGCATAGATTGTTGGAATCTCTGTGTTCTCAATTGAAATCTTAGTATTTGTTTAAATCTCTCAAAGTCATTGTTGAAATCTATTCTCGTTTTTGCATGACAATAGTTTTATTATTAGTGATCTGGGTAGCATAAAAGCGACTTTTAAAACTAGCAGTACTACGTTGGAATTGCATACCTAGTGTCCTAAGCGATGCTCGTCTCTGCGTCTCCTCTGAAGTTAAGCGGTTTTTAACTCTTCCGTCGTCAGCTGTTGCACGAGATGGTCGAGGCAGACAGGGTTGCTGTGCTATTTTGGAGACGCTCATTGTTACCGGCTGCTTACCGTGCCAAGTCCATCATTTGCTCGTCAATTATGAACTTCTCTTGTTCAATTAACTCGTTATCGAATGCTCACTTATCCTGGGGCCTACGATCGATAGGACTCAATAATTTTATTGTTAGTAATTGGCTTATGAGAACAAAAACGACCATTAAAAACAAGCAGTTCTGATTCATTCATCCTGTGGCCATTTGCTATTTATTTCATGTGTCCGTGCGTCGTCACAGACTATCGCTGAGAGACGTTTTCCTACCATGAGTAGCTGAGTATTTCTTTTACAGACAATATTCGTTATTTTAAGCAGGATTTTGAGCAGTCTCATTATAGTTTTTCCTGTCTAGGTAACTTTGAATCCCCTCAGGAGGGTGCAATGGGAATTAGCGCTCTCAAGAGGAAGATGTGACGTTTATATTTTAATGATTAGGGAAGCCTTTTGTTGAAAAAGAATAGGATTTTTGTTTTGTTATGGATAATCTTTTCTTGAATTTATTGCTGTCCTGTTTTCGGCACATACTACTTTCTTCGTCACTTTCTAAGACTGATTTTCTCCGCAGGGAATGTAAAGTGGAAACACACCTGTTACGTAAATTCCTCGTTCTCCTTACGCTGTAATAAATGATGCCTTCCTCCTTTCTCTGTTTTGAACACTTAGTGATTAGGGAAGCAGAGACTAACCTATTGTCTAATCTACAAAGAGATATGTTTCTACATTGTATCTAGGCACAATGATGGAACTTGTTCGTTTGGTCCACGGTGTGAACTGTATTATCGTTTTCTGAGTTGAAAACATAGAAAATTCAACGTCTATTACTCTCCATCTATATTTATGGTAGCACGCAGCTCGAGGATTTAGTCCCGATTCTATTTCTCGTAGGGCTATTTACGACTGAGATGCGGGCATCGCTCAGCTGCAATCATTGGCACGGTAAGCTGCTCGGATGCGCCCTGATCTATGCTGCAAACTGTCAGCCGCTCCATTACCTCATCCTCTGAAGCGCGTTAATGTCGTTCTCGATTTCTGACGCTAATTTAGTGGGCCTCAAACGGCCGGCATGGCAAGCGCTTTATGTCATCTTGAGGGTTTCAGCTCTCTGAAATTCTGAACATCAATTGACACGTAAATTAGCTTATTATTCGACTGCTTGTTGTGCTTACGTTTAGGTGTCGTCACTTATTTGACGGATGAAATGCTGCGGTTTGTTGGCCTTTGGCCATAGAGTTTTCTCGCATGCTCGTTCTCTTTCGTTGAAGTGGAGTCTTTGAGTTTCTGTTTCGTTCCCTTTGAGGAAAGCTGCAAATCTGTAGTTATTGTTATTAATAAAAATGATATCGATGATAGATTTCAACTCCATCAATGAGCTTAGGAGGCTTTATAGGTTTAGGTTAGTCAGGATTACCTATCCTATGCCATTTAAACTGGCGCCCTTTGGAAGTATTGTGAGGTACCTGAGCTGTAGATAGTCATACGAAAATTATGATATTCGTGTCCACTTTGCTTCTTTCGGTTTTATTATTTTCTTCGCTAGCTTTTCTTTTTTTTTCGGCTACTTCCTTTAGAATTTGCTGTTTCTTTGTGTGGGGTATCCTTGGTAGGAACGCGCTTTGTGCATTGATTCCTCGTTTTTCTTGCAGTCCAAACTACTCCATGCGTTGCACTCTTGAGGTCGCCTTTATTGTGGCGAGGGAGAATACAATATTGATGAATTTCAACCAGTAAGTAAATTAAGTATACTTGGGTTGTGAATATAACTATAAAGTATATTTGGGTACTTCTATTCTGATGTATTCTGCGAGCTCAGTTCACGTGCGTAGATATATACGTTGAGCAGTTCAGCAGACAGTTTTGTACTCCGCAATGGCGGACGCCGTGAGTATCGGCCTGCGTATCTGTGACACGCAGTTCTCCTCGTACGTATTTTCTCGTTGCCCTGCTTTTAATGGTCTGGCTAATGGAAGTTAGTTATGTTCAGTCTCCTTCTCATTAAACGTCCTTCAATAATTGAGTGCTTTTTTAACACTTTGACCGCAGCGTGACCCACCGGTGGTACACGGAGGTAATTTTCACAACGCTGCAGACCGACCAGTAGTCACAAACACAATTTCCATAAATACTTAATCAAAGCTAAATGAAGGCACGATCCAGTTCATGTTTGCTATTTTCAACATCGCGCGCTGCAGTTGACTTTTAATTTGAGTTTGGTGTTGAACTTAATATTTAGTAGTTGCGGTTAAAGTGTTAAGGTAGTTGACATGAATTTCTTCAATTCTTTTGCCGCTGCATATTTCACTCGGGCAAGTTTGAGTGTAAGTTTTGGGGGAATGACTCATTCCTTGGCAGATTCTACTCCCTTCGAAACGAAGGCCGTATTTTGCGTCACATGCGAGCTGGGGCTTCGTTAATAAAAGATGCGGCGTTACGCTTCGGCATAGCTTTTTGTGAGTGACTCAGACAATTTATTGTTGGGTTGAAATAATCATTCAACAGCGAGCGACTCGCGCATTTTATTTTGGCGGCTTTGAATGCGCTGCTTAAGCTAGTGAGGAAATAGACTCTGAATAGATTTGTTTTCGATAGTATTTTATATGATTCTATTTGTCATACTTAAATCTACGTGAATAATTGCAAAAACACCCAAATACAAAAGGAAATAATTTATCATTGAGATTTTTATTGCTTGCTCCTGATAAGTGCTCATTATACAATGTGAAGCCCCTCTCTTATGTTTCTTTTTGATAGAGATTCGCTGAATGAATTTTTCATTCATTAATTCATCTTGGGGATGTAACGTTTTCGGAAAATGTGTAGGGTTCTTGTTTCGAACATGACAGGCTTTTATGCTAGGGCCTATCAGTCTGTCGAGGGGAAATTGGAGACAAGACTATTTATTCCCTCAATTTTTTCCATCACTAGTCAGCAGAATCTGCATCACTGGTAGTTGGCTAATGATGTCGCTGTTTAGTTGATAAGTTGTTTCCTTCTTGTTCTCTTTTATTTCTCAATTGAAGGTCGGTATTCTTTGCAACAGATCTTATACGTCAATGCCATATGACACTCCAGCTGTCAATTTTATTACTGTTATTTTTTTTGGAGGCGATTCTTACCGTTACTCTACGATTCATATGAGGTGATTCATCGAGTACAGATTGGTGTCTTTGACTGAGAACTGAACGCTGCCCAGTTTTGCCAGGTGTACTTTTATCTGCGCATGAATGCCTTGCTCATCTCAAAGAGGAGACCGAGCTGCACACCTGAGAGACGGCACAGCGCGGTGTGTGGTTAGCAGCGTTATGTCAGAGCTGGCACACCCGCGCCGTTATCTGTTAGGGCTACTGCCGCCTGTGCTGCTCCCACCGCTCGGGCGCTGCGCCAAACCCTCATAACAGGCGGGCCTGGGGCTGGTCTCTCCTGTGCAGTACCCTCGCTGTTATTCGGCCGTGATCATCCTTCCCACCGCCCTCACCGTCTCACGCTCCTACATCCTCTCTTTTGAATCCGTTACTGGCTCCGCTCTCATTTAAATCACTTTTTTTCTACATCTCGTGGTAGAAGTATTAGTTCTGATTGTAGAATTTCAACAAATCACACTGTGCTGGTGCTTCTGGAAATTTTGTGATACGTTCAAGTGCCCCAGGAGAAGAAATGATCGTAGGTGTTGATTGTTACGTAATTTAATCGGAAGTTCAACAATATGTACATTTTCTTCGCTACTCTCTTCTTCACTGTAGGTATATAGCGCGTGCGTAAACTTGTTCTTCTGAAGCACCTGCCTTCTTATTCAGGTAGTTATTTGTGTCTCGATTGACTCTCCCTTGTCTCGCTTTCTCGATGAATTCGCCTTGCTTGTCTCCGTGTCCTTATAACATTGTATCCTTAGTGGGAGTAAAGTGACGAATGAGGAACGCTACGTTATTGAAATGCTCAAATGCTAAACTGAACTGGGGATTCTGGAAAGATTTGCGCTTAAAATTGAAATTGCCCTAATTTATTTACTTTGCCGAGTACCTCTCAAGGGGATACAACCATAGTACTAGTGTTAACTAGCGCCTCTGGAGGAGAAATGTGAGGGCCTAGCTGAACGGTGGGTAGACCTTTCTTTTGTTCAAACAGGATTGTTTTTGGTTTTGTTGCGTAGGTACCTTTTTCTGGATCATTGCTCTCTTTTTTCAGCACTTGTTATTTTTTCAACTTTTATCATGTTTCGTGATCTTCTGTCACGGTTTTTTTTTACGCATAGAGTGTGGGGGCACAATTTGTGAATATATTCCTCTGTCCTTCAATTCCATTTTAAATATGGCTTTTCTCTTTCTTCTCTTGGAAAAAATTTTTTGGGGTTAGGAAGGCGTAAGCTAACTTAAATAATTTCTATTATGATTTGATCGAAGTATATTGTATGAATAAAGTAAGGCATAAAATAAACATTTATGACGCATGGGTAAATTTTAGAAATATAGCACTGGTGTAAGCATATTGTCCACGTATAGCTTGAGGTAACTAACCTGGATTTAGGAATTGCTGTGTAATGGTAAGAATAGCTGTTTGCGAGCGGCTTTGAATGACTATTAGAAGAAGTAACAGCTAGACATGGGGGGATTTAGAGCTCCTTCGTTTCAAAGTTAAGTTTGTTCGCTTCTTCTGACGTACTTTGGACTGGCGTAAGTTGAGTGCATCACTCTGTTATATATATAAGTGACCCTGTCGTGACTGGTCAACAATGTTGTAAAAGCCTATGATAATGCGTTCTAAAATCGGTCACAGTCCTTATTTTCAATGCGTGTGGGGCCACTGTGGGCTTATTTGAATGTGAGATTTGATTTGTGTGTTGTACGAATCTGATATTAATGTCATTTGGCTTCCTCGTTTTACTGGCTTATATGTAGCGCAGTTTATTTTTTTTAATTTCCTTGGTTTATTACTACTAATTAAGCTTAAGAGTTTTTTTGCAATGGTATTACAGCAAAAACTTTTTTATTGTGTGAAATATAAATGTTTCAAACAATTTGGTTGTTCTATTTGGTAAATTTCTCACTGACTTCGTTATGCTTTTGTTTTCAGTTGCAGCATCTGACGTCAAATTTTTTTAATCCTGCTGATCGTTGTTGCTTGTATTGCTATCGTGGTCGTAATTATTTCATTTTCGCTTTCTTCCCGTACCGGTTTTGTTTTTTATCCTACTTCCAAACGCTTCCTTATATTGCTATCGTATTCAAAATTGTTTCATTTTCATTGTTGTTTTCTTTCCATGACGTTCATATTTTTTCCTTTTTCCCAATTTCCTTCGTTCGCTGAAGAGTGACGCTCATGCCTCACTCGGACACAAAATCTTCATATTTCAGGCACCCGTTATTCGCATCTTGCGATGCCATTGAGTGAAAAAATTTCGCGGCGCATTTTGAACTGCGACTGTTTTGTGTTGCGTGGAACGATCAAAAATTGAAATGAAGTGCTCTTCATAAATGAAAAAAAGAGTAGAAGTTAAACTAATTACAGTCATAGTACATTAAAATCTTTTAGCCGTAGTACTATAATGGTACTTTGAGTTAACGTATGCATCATCGTGTATAATATGGCCGGTTTCAAATGACCATTAAAACGACCCATTCTCCACTCAATGGTGTCAGAGACTCAAGTCAAGTGCACAGTTCTCATCTCATCACCCTTGCAGCTGGTCACAGATGGCGCGGGTGGCAGCACTTCATCGTCGTCGGGGCCCAGCTTACCTGCCCCTGCATCTCATAAACCTAAATCAATGGTAAACCATCAGACCTCCACTAACGCTCATCGGTGCTTCACTTTACTAGACCAAGTCGTATGGACGACCAAGTCATAGTGACTATAGGGCCAGTTACACTGCGTCTAAATTTGCATGCCAAAATTAACTTGTCTTAACATCACGGAGATAAACTTGATTGTTTCAATAGTCAGAATTTCGTGATGGATCTATTTATGCAACCTGCTTTTATTATTTATTCATCTTGAGCTGGGAAGTAACCACTAATTTGTAGTGAGTTGTTAGTGAGAAGGTTGGTTACTAAAACAAATGTTACGGAACTCTTTTTCAAAACTAGTTGTAGTTAGTAATGATATCATTATTTTAATGAGACTCAGTGTAGCTTTATTTTGCTGTTAACGTTGAGTTTTTGTAAGTATTCATTTGGGACACAGTGCTAAACGGCAGATTTTTGAAATATCGTGACAGTTTACAGTGAGAAGCTACACCAAACATTATGTACAAATCTCTTTCGAGAATATGTTCTTTATTTTTTGTTTAACTGAATTTATTTCGATTCTAGATAAACAATTTTTGGTGAAATGTAAATTCGAAGTATTTTCGAACTCTGCTTTGATTTAGTGCCGACCAAAATTCGAAGAATCGACGAAGAAGTCTATTTTGATTTAGTACCTACTATAATTTAGTCTGATGTTGGTCCGCCTATCACTCTTACGTGGTAATTTGTAAAATATCCGTTCTCACGCAATGAAAACCCTATTTTTCTGATGGCTTGACTTTGGCTCTCTCCATTGTGTGCATTCATTGTGTTATATTTAAGCAAACGCCGCCGCAGGTATTTCCATGCTGTGTTAGTTTCAGTTAAGTTATTTAGTATGCATGGTGTCAATAACTGGATTGCTGTTTTTCTCGTTTGCTGTTGACATTTCAAATTATGCAGGAAAAAGGGAATGGTAATAATATAAACCTGCTCTTAAAATTGAGGCTTCACGTTTCACCATTAAACAAGAGTGAAAATTCCTTTTCCTTAATATATTTTATCACGTGATCTTGAGAACAAATAAAAGTGATTTCGATCTGCTGTCAAGAAAACTGGCTCATGCGTTGAGCGGTATGAAGTACTGTTCATTTCCTAGCACTACATACTACGCTCAGTTTAATGGCATGATTAAGTGCATGGGTTGTGTGTGCTGCTGTACCCTGTGTGCCAACACTGCAGAGACGTGGGTGAGTTGTGCTGCTCTTCATCTGCCTGTGTTGAGCTTCCTGCAAACACCTCACGATACGTGGTGACTTTTGCTTGTAATATTGGTCGTTAAGTTCACCGAGGCGCCGCCGATAAGAATGCCATGTTGGCAAGGAAGTGTGTTGGCACGCGCCTCACGCCGAGACACTGAGCGCATCGCTCACCCTCTGCATTGTTGCTGCCACAGGTCTTGTTGGCTGGACCTACTGCTACTTATGACATTCTTATGTGCTGAAATATTTTCACACTGATCAACTGCTTTTTATTTTATAAAAGGTTTTATAATAGTGGATTAGGTTTCGTTTTGTTTCTCATCGTGTCGTGGACTTGTTTAACCTTATTTGTTTAGCAGATCAGTTTTTATTGTGTGTCGTGAGAGAGGAAAACGTTTGTATTTACCCTACCCCCATTTACCGATCTGCGTTTTCTCTAGCTGAAATATTTTATCTCAAATTTATGCTTTTAAAATATTGATTGCGTGTTTTACCTACTGCTTCTTCATTCAGTCATGCCGGCAGTGCATCACGTCTGCTAAGCTGTTGCCATAAGTAAGAGCAAAATATGTCAATTAGGTGAAGTTCAACAAAATCTCTCTTCTTCCCTCAGCGGCTTTTCCTGTAAATTTAATGGTTTTTAAACAGGAGTAGTAGTATCGGTTACTGTGTAAATAGTTCAAACCAAAAAGAAGCATTCAATCTGTTGATCTAATAATGTATTAAAACTAAAATAAATTTAATTCTGAGCACGAATAGATGAAGTTAATAACGTGTCCTGTCTTCTTTTCAATACACCGATGAGTTCGCCACTGCCGTATCGAAATAATTATTTCAAGGTCGAAGGCACTCGTGTTTGCTTCCTTCGCAGCCACAGTTGCCAAAGCGAAGTAGATTCACTCCGAACTATTTTTTCTGCCAAGAGGCGATGTGGTTGCGTCTTGGTCGATCAGATTTCTCTCACTTGCACTTGTCTCACGTGCCGGGTGGTGCATTTGTCCTTCATTTCTTCCTTGTTTCCGAAGTGGTAAATCAAATAGACAAGATATCCTCTAAATATTTATGCTTGAGTTATTAACTCATGAGATTCAAAGGAATGCAATTTTTCAGAAATATTATTAAACTGCTGGCATTTTATTTAGGCTTCCTATTTTATCTTCTTCTTTTGTTGCTTAGAACTTACATATTATATAATTCTTCAAGAAAACTTGTTTCTCCAGTTTATTGCAAGAGTTGGTTGGAGCAGTTCTTCTCGGAAGCTTAGAGTGGTTTTGTACTCAATAGAATGTAACTTGAGTCCTATTGCGCCTCATGGGTAACGTTTTGATCCACGGGTCTCGGAAGAAAAATATCATGACTTGCTTCCAGTTTGAAATTGCGCGAAAGGCGTACGCTTTTAAGATGATGAATGGTAAAAACTTTATTAATACACAGTAGCTTTTCAAAATAACTGCTTAAAGCTGGTACAGATTTATCTACGAAGATTAATTCATTATTTTTTGTGGAGTTTCCCTAGTATCAACTCGTGTTTCAGTCGAAGTATGTATCTGAAATCCATTCAGATTCCAGAAGTTGAAGTTATTCCCACTGATGCGTACTGTTCCCGCTGTGAAACTATTCAACGCAGTCTTCTGTAGCTAGTCGTAAAACAACTTCTGAAACATTAATTAACTTCATTACAATTTAGCTGAACATTATTTGCTTTTACAGTTTGTATTTTTATCCGACGATAAGAAAATTAATCTCTTTTTCATGTTGCAGCTGGATGACCTGAGTTCAGACAGCGACGATGACGAATTCTTCGACGTGGTGCCGCTCGGCCATCGCTCCTGTGAGGGGAACTTGCCTCTGAGAGTTCCTGACAGTAAAGCATCGGTTAGACCAGCGGGCGAAAACTCGTCGCAACCACTCACTGGCACTCGAGTTGCCAGCCCCGGTATGGGGAATGTGCTTGGTGGAGGTAATAGTGTAGTTGCTGCTGCCAGTGTCTCATCAGCCGCTGCCTCTGGTGTTGCTTCTTCTAGTGCCATTAGCACCGTTTCTGTCGTCGATTCTGCTGCTAGTTGCATCTCCTCGCCGATTGTCACTAGTGTCGTTACCGATATCACTACCAGGACCTCGGACCTCAGTATCACTGCTACGACTTCCTCTCCTGCTACTTGTGCTGCCGGTGTGCCATCTACCGTCACGTCGAAAGCAACCTCAACTGCCACCTCCAAAGGATCACCGACAAACTCTGCCAGCTTGGTTGTCGCTTCAACTTCCACTCGCAGCAGCTCGATTATCACATCGACGTCGGTCACTAGTTCAGTTGTCACTTCAGCTTCTGATGTGGACTCGACTATTACTTCAGCTTCTGGTGTCAACTCGATTATCACTTCAGCTCCTACTATCAGCTCGATTGCCACTTCAGCTTCTACTGGTGACTCGATTCTCACATCAGCATCTGCTACTGTGACGTGTATTACATCGTCGTCAACTGCAACTGTTAGTGTAGAATCTCCACGTATTGTTACTAGTGAATTTTTTCTGACGTCTACTGTTTCGAGTGTCATTTCTTCATCTGCAGTCTCTGATACCAAGTTGTCTGCCACAGCTGTTTCGACTGTAACTGCGCCGTCCTCAGCATCGTCTGTCTCTTGTTCTGCAGCCCTCAACGGCTCTACGCCTTGCCCTTCAACCATCGCGATGGCGTCTCCTGGCACTGCTGTTTTATCCAAGTCATCTCAAGTCGCTACTTCGTTCGGTGACAGACCAGCGACACCCTCATCATACAAAAAATACCAGGCGCCGCTGCCTCCAGGTTCGCTATCGAGACAGGCATCGAGCGCCTCCATTACCAGAACGTCCGCTGCTCCTGAAGTGCCTCTTTCGCGACAGCTTTCTAGTGCGTCAATAGCTCGACACTCGGTTAACTCCACTGAGGAAGGTAAGAAATGCCAACGAGCTCCTTCATTTAAGAAGTATCCCGCCCCCAGCCCTCCCGGCCTCGTGCGGGGAAATTCCTCTGCAAGCGTTAACAGCACTACTGACGCTTCGAAATCCCTTCTATCGAACGATACGATTCATAAGAAAACGCATAATTTGGACGACACGAAGACCCAACTGTCCAAGGGCGATATTCAGTCAAACGTTTCCAGTCACCAGAATGGTGAAGGAATTACATCAGGCCTCCCAGTATCTAATACTACTGTCAGCAACGCTGCTAAAGCGACTAACGGGCATGTAGAAGATATTCTAAGTGCCTTCCAACGTGGGGCATCAGAATCAATGCAGCAGTTGAAGGCTTCGGCGAATACGAAAAACGATGCCATTAATAACACTACTGAAAAGCCAAAGTCTTTGAGCAATGGCTCTTCATTAGAACACAGCTCCAGCCGTGATATTAGTTTGGACAGCAGTGCGGCGGACGACGACAAGTCGAAGCGATCATTACATGACTCGAGTGCAAAAAAATCCAACCGAAAATTAGGATCCCTTACCAGCAAATTTGAGGCTAACTCGCAATCTTCATCAGAAGTTAAGAACACGCCAAATTCTCCCACTGAAGTTAAATCTCGCAAATTTAATGCGAAGGCGCCCCCGAAAAATAAATTAGGAAGCTTGGCCAGCAAGTTTGAAGCGAGCGACGGATCATCTGGGAAAGATTCAAAAACTACCGCGCTGAAGCTCCAGTCGCCCTACACAGCTCTCGTACACCTCATCCCTCCTCCCGCTCCGCCGCCAGTGGTGCAACGCAAGAGCATCGGCGGCATCAACGTTAGCAAGTTTGGTGGCACTGGAAAGTTCCCTACGCAACAACAGTTGCGAAAAATGTCGAAAACAAACTCTGAAGAAAGTGAACCTAGAAACACCGAAATGGTAAAAGAAAATTCATTGAGTAGTGAGATGGATTCTTCTTGTGCAGTGGATACAAAACCGAAAGCGACTAGTGATTCAAATTACAAATTACAAACTGATGAAAGCCTCGCAGAT
The DNA here is from genome assembly GCA_030386875.1 of Morinoia aosen. Taxonomy (NCBI): domain Eukaryota; kingdom Metazoa; phylum Arthropoda; class Malacostraca; order Amphipoda; family Talitridae; genus Morinoia; species Morinoia aosen. The sequence continues at coordinate 16,484,375 of CM059571.1, read as the reverse complement.
GATACGAAGAAAACTGAGCCTGTAAATAAGTCTAAGAAAGATCTTACAAATGTCGGTGTCGCGTCTGCTGCCGCACCTGATCCACCTATTGGTGTACCAGATAGTGATAAGATGCCTAATACTGACGGTGAATGTATCGCTAGCAAAGGTTCTCTCCAGAACATCGGCTCTCCAGAATCAGTACTTGAATCTTTAATAACTCCATCTAGTCCCACCCAGATTGAGGTTTCGACTGGAACATCTTCAGCTGATCTCACTTCGTCACAAAGTTCCTCTATAATTTCATCCGTCTCTCCAGTCTTTACATCAGCTGAAATATCCTGCACTAGCATAAATACTACTTCTTTGACTCAATCTGTTGCATCTGAGACGGCTTCTGCAGAACCATCAACGTCAATTATTTCTACTGTTACGAATAATTGTTCGAACGTTATCGCACTGACCAGTATTGATGCTCTCGATCCGTCAGTTTCTGTTGCTCAGCTCTCCAGTTCATCACCTGCTGCTGCTAGTGCTTCAGTTTCTGTGGCTGAGCTCTCCAGTTCATCACCTGCTGCTGCTAGTGCTTCAGTTTCTGTTGGTCAGCTCTCCAGTTCATCACCTGCTTCTGCTAGTACTTCAGTTTCTGTTGCTCAGCTCTCCAGTTCATCACCTGCTTCTGCTAGTGGTTCAGTATCTGTTGTTGAGCTCTCCAGTTCATCATCTAATTCTGCAAGTGCTTCAGTTTCTGTTGCTCAGCTCTCCAGTTCATCACCTGCTGCTACTAGTGCTTCAGCTTCTGTAGCTGTTGATTCTCCTTCGTCGGCAACAGTTGAGGGCAAGCTTGTTCTGTTCCCTGCAGTTTCACCTGTAACTTCGGTGAAGAAAAATGAGGGGCCTGGTGGTGAGGGCATTGTTTCTAGTGGAGCTCGTCCCAAACTTATTATGCCCGCTTCTTTCATGGAAAATGAAACCGTATCATACAACAACGAGCTTTCGAGAAGCAATCATGCCTCGAGAGCAATCTCCGAGGAATTTCAGTCTCCAACGTTAGAGTTATCACCAACATTTTCAAAATCTGGACTTAATTTCATTCCTCCGGAACACGATTCTACCGAGGTGTTGTCGCCTTCGATAATGCTACCCAGTGCTTCGATATATACTAGAGCGTCTTCTGTGTCTCCTTCAATAAATATTTCTCGAGTTGGGGAAAATGGGCTCAACGCTTGCATATCAGATGAAATCTTCAGTAGAGCGAGGTCTCTCACGCCTATGGAAGGTACGGGCGAACGACGGTCCTTCCGACCGAAATCTAAATACTTACAGTCTGGTTCTGCTTCGAGTCCCCTAGATCTTGGTAGGCATGAATCTGCCCTGGAGAAATATAGAAGACGAAAGGAGATGAGAAATAATGCCGCCAAAGCTAAACTTGAAGCCTTGACGAAACCGACTAAGGACGTTTCTCTGTCTGATTCGACGTTATCAGATGACACATCGCCACCTATTCGAGTCTCGGAGAAGAGCAGTGGTAATGAGAACTCTAAATTTAAACTTGACCTTTCGAGTATAAAAGACTTTTTGAAGAAAACTGAAGAAGAAATCAGTAAGCTGCCTCGCTATATCAGAGAGCCCTGGTCAGTGACAGAATTTCTCAGTGGCAGCAGAAATTCGAACTCAAGCACTACATCGTCAACTACAGATACGACTGCTGACCAAGGCATTACCTCAACGAGTGTTCCTTTTGAAGCAACAAAATCTCCATCAGATGATCTCGAGACGGCTAATGCTCAGCATCGCCGCTGCAGTGAAGGAGATGTTGAGGTGTACGTGGACGCCCGTGACAGGATTGACACCTCGCAACTGGACACGCTGATGCCACTTCCCGACCCTCTCAGCTTGGAGCGCCGGTGCCGCTCGGTCACCCCTAGCAGGGTCATCGCCAACACCGAAAAAATCCTTTCACAGACTGATCGGCTCCTCAAGAAGTCCCGCTCTGGTAACTCCTTAAGAAAATCTTATTCTCGCTCCATTTGTGCTGCCAATGTTGACCGGGTAAGCATATGCTTATTGTTGCTTGTGATGTTTTTCATTCTGAAACTAATATTTGTCTTGTGTTGTTTTACAGGGATTTCGTCGACGTCTCCAGCAAGCGTCTTCATTTAATGGGGCTCCATACCAGTTTTAATCCTATGTCAGAATTTGCATTTTAGATGCTTGATCAGGGTTAGGGATTGTAGGTTCTTTGGGGCTAGCTTAAGTTTTCGAGTAGGCAGTTCGTTAGTGGTATGTTATTCGCTGTGGGATGAGTTCATATGAGTGGTTATCAGAATTTCTCAATGTTTAGGATGAATATTACTGACACAATCTTTTTTTTGCGATAAAAGTGACGCTTAAGATGATTTTGTCCGGCTGTGCAGCTGGCTGAGGTGGTGGCCGACTTGGCAGAGGAGCACAGCACTGCGCAGCTCGCTGGAGAAAGGCTCGAGGCCGAGCAGGCTGACAGGATGAGGCTGGAGAAGGAGCTCGACACAGCACAGGTTTGCTTTAAATACAATATGAACTGATGTAGTGTTTGAGAAAAATCTCGATACTTTTTCATAGTGTACCTTGAAAAACATTTTCATTGAGTTACTGAAGAAGAATGGAAAGTGCTTGCTTAGGCTAGGTAAGGTGTGGTGCTACATGACACTGGGGCTAGGATGATTTTCTTTTGACACCAGATGAATTTGTTGGGCAAGCATTTTTCAAGTGACATATGTGGATGAGGTGTTATCTAGCTTACGTACGTACATAAATGCGATCTAATGATCATCGCAATTTATTAAAGTTTCTATTGATAATTGAAATAAATTCTTGATAATACATGTTCAAATAATTTATTATGAAATTGGTTTACCTACAAATCGGTATAATATGAGGTTTTGTTCGCTCGGAATGTTTGGAAAATATGATGGATACTTTATGTTCATTTTTTAATAGAAGGAACTTCGAGTTTTCACTCTGGATGTCTTCGTTATACATTGTGTTCTGAAATTGGCAGGAAATTAGTACCAATTATGCATTTACCCGGTTCAGGTAGATTAGATCACATTGGTTGCGGTACAGATGTACTTGTAAGTGCAACTTTCGACTCGAACGCAAGGTTGAAAATTTTCTGTATAAAGACTTTGTGTTCACTGGCAGCTTCTCTTTGGTAGACTGTAAAATAGGTTCAGTTTCTTTGACATTTCTCAGGCAAATGAATAAAAGTGTATGAATTCTATTTCTTGAATAGCCTACCTTTCTTCTTGCATTCAGCCGTTGAACAATTTTACGCATTTACTTAAGATGCATAAAGTACTAATCCATGCTAATTCGAAGATAGTGTCTTCCAAAGGTTTGGCTTTACGTCAGCTTCTTTGAAAGATTATGCCGTATTTTGTAACAAGTTAATCATGTTATGTTTAGCTAGCGCTCAGAGCATCTGAAGAAGGTTTGTGTTCACCTGATGCAAATGTGCGTGGCCAGGGCGACATGCGCGAGCTGAGCATTGCGAGAGAGCGCCTGGAGCACGAGAAGAGTGTGCTGAGGGTCGAGATGCTCCAGCACGCTTCCAGCCTCAATAACGGCGACATCATCGAGGCTGACGACGCTTCCTCCGCTTCTCTTTACAAGTGAGGGTCATGTGAGGCGAGCAGGCTCTCCTTTTATTGTAATGAAGCTGCATTTTACGTATAACACCTTAGTTGTGGTTGTTTTTATGATCCGATCAATCTTGTAAGGTTTTTATTTCACTGTACGTATCTCCAGTATATTGAAGCTGCATTTTATGTACATATAACAGCTCAGTAGTGGTCGTCGTGGGATCCTATCAACATTCCGAGATTTTGTTTCACTGTACGTGCCTGTCATTGCTTCTAGAAAGGTATTTTAATATCGAATAGTGAGCCAAAGTACTGCCTCATGCATATCAGGTGAACGTCGCAGAAATTAAAGACGAAGAGACTCAACTCTATGTTTAATTAACCAAACAACGATCTCTGTTGTTGGCAGACAATATTTTTGTCCGAGCAAGTTATGTTGTTTTCCTTATTTCAATTAGCTTAAGGTTTTAATTCCAGTTCATTGATTCGGTTAGTGTTTCACAAATTGTTCGTACAATTTGAACTATTAGTCACTTGAATATAATACTTAGTCACTTTTCCCTCATTCTGTAATTTCGTTCCTGAAAAATTTCGAAACTTGGTCATGTTAGAGCCCGAAAATTTTCATTATAGTAGGTGAAGGAGAATGGAAAGTGCTTGCTAGGCTAGGTAAAGTAGTCTGAAGAGTGTGCCGCACAGTACTCTTGAAGCACCTCAATTTTCTATTATCTGTCTTTCCACGAAAGCGGATGCAGACGTATTTGTTGCATGTAAATATAGGCAAAGACACGTTAGCAGTTGCATCGTCTCCTACATTTCTTAAGCTAGCTCGTGAAGTGTACCTACATAACACGATTCACTTCGTTTAGTTCTTAAGTTCTATTGCTTGAGCATTGTGAGCTGGAATAGCAATGGTGTCGTGTGCGGTGCAGGCGCAAGTACGAGTGGTCGCAGCGAGAGGTGGAGACGCTGAAGCAGCAGCTGCGTCAGCACCAGCAGGACGAAGCAGAGCAGACGGCGCTGCTCAAAAAACAGCTTGAAAAGAAGGTAATGTTTCTCAGAACAAATGTTAGTTGGTTAAGCTTGCTTAATGAATGTGTTAGTTAAATATGAATACGATGGTTTTATATTTCATTTGCAGAGCATTGTCATCATTTCATTGTATGATGAAGTCTTAGTTTTCTACTTTCTTTGACAATGTGTACGGCCATGCTTTCTGTGTAGGGAAATTTATTTTCTGCTACACTTAGTATTAAAATATTAACTGAATTTAGTAAATTAATAATTAAAAAAGAATCAAAGTCATTGATGCGATTTAAATTAGCAAAACCTGGCTCGTTCGGGGACTCATGGCAGAGAGAGAGAGCGAGTACAGCTTACGCTACTTGTTTCCTGTCAGACGTTCCCCTGCTTGTGCTAGACAGAAGGACTTGTTTGTGAATTTGATTTAATTATTACTTTTACGTAAGCCCTTGTTTCCGCTCTTGATGCTTTGGGAAAAATTATGATGGCATTTCTGTAAATTATTCAATACTTTTAGGCCTAGTCTCATGTCATTATTGGATATGTCCCTGTGTTATTTTCTTGAAAAAACGAGTATCAAAGGAGGTAATTCAGCGGGAAGCTTCGCATGTTGTGTTATCCCGTGAAAACTATAAAAAACTGCTCCGTTTTCGTTAATTACTCACTTGTGGAACCACGTTATAACAATGATGGAATTTAATGGCCAAATAATCGCCCAACTATTCCATATTCTTGGGTCACTAGGTTGAAGTTTTCCTTCAGTCGTTGAATGATATTGCTGCGTCCGAAAATAACTCTCTCTTTAATTATTCTGCGACCTGTTTGTTCTGCGTAGATAAACGACGCTCGAGAGGAGACAGAAGAGCAGCGGCAAGTAGCGGGGCAGCTGAAGAAGCGCACGCAGCGGCTCCAGGCTGAAATGAACGACCTCAAAATTTTGCTTGAGGAGCAGTCCGGACGCAACTCTCTTTTGGAGAAGAAACAGAGAAAGTAAGTTGACCACTACGCACTGATTTGCTTGTTCAGTTGAACCTTTATATCGCTGGAACTTTCGCGGTATTGGGAATTTCAAAGTTCGGCTGCTATAGAAATTTTGCTCATGTAAGAAGAGAAATAAATGTTATTGATTACTCTATTAATACAATCGCATTGTGCTCTAATTTTTTAGTTTTATCTTAATGAGTAGAATGTTTTCATTCATTTCTTATATTCGTATTTTCCTCCTCCTCCCATTCTCTTGATGGTTTTTCTTCCTGTAGAGTGATCATCCCAGGGGAAAAAATGTGAGGGCCCGAGCTGAGAGTTAGGTAGGCCTTCTTTTTGTTGAAATAAAATGTTTTTTGTTATGTTAAGGACCACCTTTTTCGGTTCACTACTGTCCTGTTTTTTATCACCTCAGACTTTCTTCTTCAACTTTCATCTTATTTCATGCACTTCTTTCTCATCTTACTGTTTCTATGCCCCTTCAGCATAGATTCCTCATTTTCTTATCTCCATACTAAATGGTGCCTTCCTCCTTCCTCTCTTCGATACGCTCTATTTTTGTAGCGGTTAGGGAGGCTTAACCCTTTAACGTCCGAATTTTTGTACTCATATTACCGTTAACACAACCACCGTCACTAAACTGGCGCTGGCATCTGGCAGTCACCGATATCAGGATGGGATAAGAACTGCCACTCGGCAGAGAACTTCAAAGAACACATTAGGGAACTAATTGAATAAGAAATAAAATATATTGAAGGGGAATTTTGAAAGAGGACACTGGTGTCCTCTGGGGCGTTAAAGGGTTAAACTAACTTATAATCTAAATCTGTAGAGTGATCAGGGTTAATACTTATCAATATTATAGTTACATTAAATATTGTTCGTTTCTGAACACAGTCCCCAGAATTGACCCATACTGCAATTTACTGTTCTAAGATTTTTATGATGTTCCAACATGATTGCGATTTACTCATTTGTTTTCTTTTTATGTACTTTGTTCTCATATTCTTTCATTAAAGCGTGTAGTATACTCCATGTTAACGGTTAAGTATGTGGAAAAGAAGTTTTTTCTTTAGACGTATCTTGTCTTTCGATTCTCGGTCACTTTTATGTTTAAGATTGTCCGATTGATTAATTTTGGGCTTCAGTCTTTCCCCGAAATGAGAAAAAAGCCTATAAATCTGCTAAACGTTAGTTTCTGAATCGTTAATGAGTTTCGCATTGGTAATTGAGTGAGTGATAGCGAAATAATTTATATTTCTTTGGGAAGATGCACCCCTTGATATCGCTCACCTTTGAGCTGGAGGCTGGCCATCTCTCACGCAGTCCTGCCCACTTCTCTGCCAGGTTTGACTCTGAGCTGGCGGCCGGCCAGGACGAGCTGCGACTCGAGCGCCTCAACAAGGAGAAGGTCATGAGGGAACGCGACGCACATCTCGCCGAGAAATATGCTGTCGACCAGGAGCTGTCCGTGAGTACCTGCTACTTTTATTACAGTTTGTTTTTTTATTATCATTTTGTATTCAGTGAAAAAAGTGTGCGATACAAAGACTGAAGGTCGAAAAAGCTAAACAAATTTGTTTATGAGATTCGGGAGGAAATTTTGAGAGGAGAAAAGGCAGTGGTCTGGTGCCAAAAAATAGCGTCGTAATTAAGCGTATTGTTAATTGTGAAGAATCGAATGAGTGATCAGAAGAGAGTGATGCTGTTAAAGAGGAAGCACGGAAGAGGCGTGCTGAATACTTCGAGCAATTATTGAATGCTCGTTTGCGAAGTGATACATAAGTCGCAGAGATTGCAATGAGGAGATGCTCGGTTGAGTACACCCGGTTTCAAGTGGTTGGTAAATGCTAAATTTGCTCTTCCTTTCAAGTAATGTTTAGAATGTGTTGTGGGAGATAGTTGGTGTAATGTTTCTACTACGAAGGGAAGGTAGATGAACATGCATGTGTGAATAGTATAACGGGCGAAAAATATAATTCGGAAGGCGGAGCAGCGGCTTGAAAAAAGTGTATGGGTCTGGTGTTTATAAAGAGGAAAAGTGTCTGAAAGACATTTAGCTTTACGAAAGCTGTAATTTGGCTTTGATTAGGTTTGGGAAAGTGCAAAGCCGAAGTTAAATATCGACTTTATTTAATTTATTGCTAATGAATGTGAAGATCTTGAATGGGATAAATAATAATTTTATCGCAAAGTTCAGATTTTGAAACGAAGTGAGTCGATGGATTCCAGTCCTAGTATTGTTGAGGCATGGCTGTATGATATATGAGAAATGTACGTTTGAGTTCGGAAGTAATGTGATTGAGGTAAATCTTTCAGTTTTTGATCATTGTTATGTATTCATCGTAAAAGACACCGAGCAATAGCCTAGTCCATTTATTTTTTTATTGATGATGCATCACCAGTAACTACTATGAAACGAATAGTACTCTACGGGAACTTAGCTATTGCTGTACTTCTAATTAAAGTGGTGGGGAAGCTTCTGATTTTGCAGATTCACGACATTCCACGTGTGACTTGATGCTCTTAAATGAGCTTTATGACCATGATAAATATTTAAGAATGAGAAGCATTATGCGCTCTTTGATGGAGGTTAATCGATAGAGGTTTGACAGAAGAAATTAGAAATTACAACAGCAATTGCCTGTTTAATCTTAAGTTAACTGGAAACTTGACTCTTCAAAGCTGTTCTGAGAAATGCTCACGTGTAGTGGAGCCATGCGCTGGTTGCTGTAAGGACGGACGCCTTGGAAGGAATTTTGGAGTGGGCGACTGGCCCAGCTCCAGCTTTGTATGGAGAAGCGTGGCTCTTTTATCATATTTATTTATGAATCGCACTGGTTTATCGTTTAGGATGCATGGTACAAGTTATAATAAAGCATCAGCAAGTTATAAGCGACGTCATCTTTAAATAGGTATTTAAACTTTAGGAATACTGATAGGTACTTCTTGATTCATTTAGTTGCCTCGAAGTGTTATGAAGCTTTATATCTTACTAATGTATTCCGTTTTATTTTCTTCTTAAATGTTATTTGCCACTCGGAATTATTTTTTCGTGTGCGAAGTACGTGTAAGTCCGGAAGATCCACTCAATTGTTAATGTAACTCTTTCGATTTTGTCTTTGTTATCTTACCAATATTATAAATCGTCTTTCCGCGGAGTTTGCCCGAGTAGGAAGATAGATTTTAATTTGATTTTTTCATTGAATAACTTGACATGTTTGTCGCCCAAATGCTTTGCTACAAACTGCCTTTCACCTAATCAATGTTAATACATTATTGCTGGGGAGGAGCTTTTTGAATTGCAATATTTGAATTATGGCCACAAGATCTAGTTGAGCTTTTTGCTCCCCACCTCAAATATGCGCAGGATTTCGTGCGTAGCTCACATTCTCAAAGATTAACTAAAAGGACAGCGTGGAACATTCGATACTGAAATCAGAACTCAGGTTTAGATCGGAGCAATTCCTAAACTATGTGAAATGCTCCACGCTCCCATGCCGATTTTAAAGCCACTTCTTAGCCTGCTGAGGTAGCGGATACTCGCCGACACCGAAGTGAGTGGTTCAACCCACCTCGGAATACCATGAAATAGTCGTTGCCTTTACTCGGGGCTATTTTTGGCTGTGGCAGGCTCTCTGACATGCGCGCCGCGTCTGGAATGAAAGTTGATCCTGAAACTATATCCTTGATGTGGGGAGAAGAGGTTTTTCACCTCAATGGAGATGTATGATTTGTGGAGAAATGAGTGTATTTGTACTCACTAGGTGTGTTTGCAGTAAACTAATGCTTTACTTTTCATGTATTCAAATTTATAGTTTATTTCCTACTTACTTACCTAACACTTGTTTTCCCAAGATAGCAATGAAGTAGAACTGTATTAGTGTACTTTAATCCTTCTGTGAGTCCTATGTGAGTGAGTACTGTACAAATAGATTGCGTGAATCTCGGTGTACTGACAAAAACAAAGGATTTGAAGCAAAGATCATATTTTGTTATCTTTAATATTCCAGTTTACCATGGAAGTCAATGTCTACTGAATTACCTAAAGATAGAACATTTAACTGCGTAAAATGGTATTAATGGAAGCTAACAAGTGAGTGAAAAGATAATCCCAGAATAACATGAAAAAAAATTTGAAGCTGTGAAACCACAATCGCTCGATTTAGGATCTTTAAAAGTGGTCCCAACGAATCGAAACTGTTATGTTCAGTTTGGTGAATAAAATTACTACGGTAATATATTTTGATTACGTCATGACATAGGTGGTTTAATGTTGATTACGGTGGCTTATTTTTGTGTTGAAAATGACAGAGGAAACGCAATTTTAACGTCAAATTTAATGCCGTCAGTTGCATAATTAGTTCAAATAACTGAGTGCCCGCTGCCTCACTGCTGCTATCATGTATGTATCTGGCAGCGGTGGCCTCGCGGCTTCATTAAGGGGCTTCCGTTTAGTGTTTCAAGTTTTCTATCATATTCAGGCTTTGAAATCTAAGCAAATTCAATTATCAAATGTGTTGAGAACGGATCTGATATGAGCTGGACTTGTCAAGGTGGTTTAGGTGATACTGCCATTTGTGTGAGATAATATCAGCGATTAGTGCTTGGGAATTAATTGGCGCCAAACAGCACATAGGAAGCGAGAATGAAACATAAAATGAATTTCTGTGCATAATTGAATAAATTCTCTGTTGGAAAGCAGTGCGAGTTCATATCTGTTTTCTAACCACAATATTTGTTTCTCAGCGTGAAAATTTATCTTCGTTTCATCGAAGCTCAGTAGACGATTCTATGTTTTAATTATAGACGCTTTTATTCCTTCGCGTATATTAATAGCAGCTACGTTTGGTTTGCATTCGTCTTTTATTTCCATAGATTAAATTGCACAGAATGTATCCCCATCGTCAGACTCAATAATTTTTTTAGATTCACTTCATTACCTGATGGTATTCTTTTTATCTACAAAGAAAGGTTGTGCTGTAGTAGAACTGTCTTCTGTTTTTCCTGACGGTTTGTTACAATTATAGCAACATGCAGTTAAATTCGAGTGATTATTGATTATTAGTCACTACTACGAGGTATCAAATCATTCCCTACCGTACTTGCAATATTGGCCAAACTTCTCCATTGTTTTACCCGGTTGTTTCTTTCGATAAAGCTAGTTCAAAAATCGTATTGCACGATTATTTTTAGTCTATGGTTTCAATTCTACAGTGTTTCTTTGCTAGGATCTTGGACTTAACCCGTATTTTTTTCGTAAGCTAGAAGCTTTTATATTTTCTTTCAATCGAGCTTCAATATTTGGTGTGTGGCGTGCCTTGTACGAACATGGTTCGATAGATAGTTCATTTCTATGAACTTTTCGTGGAACATGATCTAGTCGAGCGGCTGTGTTCTGTTTAGCCGATGAGTCATACGATATGCCCTAAAGATTCCCTCGCTGCCGTATTCAGCAGAAGCTATCAGATGCCCCAGCTGGAGCGCTTTAGCAATGGTTCGGAATGCAGTAATCGAAGCGCCGAGCTTCTGTATATCGAGGCCTTGTCTTCGTGCATGGCTTGGCTGAAATTAGTTACGTGGCTGATCTTCATTTGTATTGATTTTCATGTCTGGGTAGAAGAAATAGTTCTTGACGCATTCATCATGTTTCCTCTCGACTTGATATATTATCCCATTGTGTGACCTTTGTATTGGATGGCAGACCTGAGCTTTTTGGTCAAATGCTATATATCTAGTGGGCGTCGCATGCCAGTTCTGAAGCTCAGCCGCCAATGCGTCAAGCCTTGTTGGCAGTACAGCGTGGCGCTCAACATGCTCTGCTGGTACATGTCTGATATATGATATAGCGTGCGCTTTCAACATAATGCTCTAAAAGAAGTGCTCATAATTTTATGATGTGTGTACGCTTCACTAAACGCTATTTTTAGCTACTCTGATTAGAGCATACACAGTGCCTCACGAATGAAATTTTATTCGTTTGAATCATAGCATGTAATAGCATTTGGAATATTCAGTGTGTTAACAAAATTGACGTCTGTCTAAGAAAATTTCACAGAGCTGGTTAAATTTTCCTCTGAGACTGTTAGTGAAACATTTATTCGTACATTGCACTGTGCTCAAAACTTTAAAATCATTTCTTACAATTTAATATTCGTATAATTTAAAGCTTCGTTTACTTTTTGTTGTTAGACATACGAAAAGGAGCTTTTTAGGGGATACATCAATCAAGGGAGATGATATGAGATCCCTAGCAAAGAGTTCAATGGGCTTTCCTTTTGTTGAAGTCAAATATGTTTTCGGATTTGATAAAGGTCATTTTTTCGATTCATTTCTGTCTTGTTTTTTAGCACCCATTATTTTTCTGTCTAGTTTCAGAAACTTTTTTCTTCAGCTCCCTGTATTTGTGTGCTAGAGATCTTGTGAGGGAACACGTCATGTGCATAAATTCTGCGTTCCTTTTACTTCATGCTAAGTGATGTTTTCCTCTCTTCTCTCTTTGGAGCACCATTGTTGTGGTTAGGGAAGCTGAACCTAGCTTAAAATCTAATCTTAAATTTTGTTGACGTTTTCTATCAGTGTCGTATAGAATCTATCGTTCTGAAAACTGAGATTTGAATTCATTTTATCGCCCTTGGAAATAAGTGTCGAGTAAAGGATCAGATTAGCCTCAAATTCTAAGAAATGGCTGGTGGTTGCACGAATAACTTTACCCTATTCTATGGCCCTTGTTAGTTTGAAATTATACCCTCTATTTGTTGTGTGTTGGCTCGAAGTGCATCTTTCCTGCTAACGCTCCCTTCAAGTAGTGGACGACACTGGACTCTCCAGGCCTCAGCTTATATCTACGCCGCCGCTCGTGTGAAGTCCGGCGCCATCCATCACTGGTCGCTCAAACTCTGATGGATTGCGTGCCTCGCAACTAGATGGGCCTAAAAAATCAAATGCTAGCTATCCATTCTTGAGTTGTCAAAAATTGAAGATTGTATCCCTTGAGTTGAGACATGACTGGAAATTGGCGTGCAAGGTTTTAGTGGCCGCGGTCAAAATGTTCGTTTCGGCCGACAGAAATGCATTACATTTATTTATCGATCGAAATGCATGAGTGAACGCAACGAATAAGAATTTCATAATGAAATTGTAATTACAAGTTTGGGCTTAGCAACTATGGGTGATGCTGGATGTATGATTTTAATTTTTTAACTTTCAAGTTTGCGTGCTGAACGTTCGAAATAGTTATGAGAAAAAATCATTTTATTCCCTGTGTTGCAATAACAAAAATGTCATAGTGAGAATCTCGCAAAGGTTGTTGTGTGTCTTGAATGGAAAAATAGATTAAATATCTGCCCGTGGGGTGAGTTCTCTTGTCTCAATTCTGAATTGTTTTTATTCGATCGCGCTTCAGGTCGCCTTCAAATATGTGTGGGACGAAGCATCATCTTCAATTCACACTCCTACTGAATGCTATTCTTATGTTTCTGGATTTGTCTTTGGCTCTGCTCCGTGTCTCGTGATTCATTTGTTTTCACTTCTATGGTCGAGGTAGTAACGCACATATGTCATTAGTCTCTGCTGTAACTGGTTCCCCTCAGGGGGATACAATTAATGTATCTATGGGAATTGGCGCTCCCAGGGGGATAATGTGTGGGCCCGAGCTAAAGGTTAGGTAGGCTTTCTTTTTTGTTAAAATAGAATAGGATTTGGTTTTGTTACGGACCATCTTTTTTCGGTTCACTGCTGTCCTGTTTTTTCAGCACCTACTACTTTCTTCTTCAACTTTGACCTTGTTTCATGAACTTCTTTCTCATCTTACTGTTTCTATGCCTTTTCTGCATAGATTCCACGTTCCCTTAACTCCATACTAAATGGTGCCTTCTTCCTTCCTCTCTTTGGATCTCATTTGTTGAGGATAGGGAGGCTTAAACTAACTAATAATCTAATCTAATCTGCTGTAACTGGTTTCTAATAGCAATATACAGCGTCAAGAATATCAAACTTTCTGCAATCAATGTCTGTTCTTTGGCTCATTCTATATCATTTTGTCAGTATGAATCATTCTGTTTATAGTACCTTGATACCTGACTTATTAGTTCCTTGGTGCCAATTTGGCACTTCTGTTTACTGTGCGAGACGATGAGTTATAGGAGCTGGATGGCTTGCATAGGTCAGGTAGCGTGGCGTGTGGGCAGGTGCCGCTCGCTCTCTTCCTCTATTGCTTCACACTACCGTGAAACTAGCCGGATATTCTGCCTACATCTTAAATTGCGAAAGCGTAGTAATATCACATGAATTTCGATGCTGTGGGATACCGGCATTGAAATGTTGCTTTTAAATACTATTTAGAATTTCAAAAAAAAAATTATTTGCTATTGTTTAATCTTCAAAGAAGAAAAAGATGCGCGCAATGAGATCTGGCTAGAATATTATTCGCCAGATTTTTACTTGAAGTGATGGTATTGCAGTATCGAAGTGTGTGTTCGTAGAAGACTTCTTTGTTGTGAGAATCTTGCGTACGGAAAACTAAGTTACCTCTCGCTTGCTTTGTGATATCTTTCAGCTGCTCTTTGTGAAATATCCTGGTTAGTGTAACTTAAATTACGTAGAAATATAAGTTAACACTATGTAATCGGGTTTATTTTTACACTTACATTAGCAGTTTTGCCCTCTATCCCCGATCGCTTGCAAAATGCAAATGCCCAAGAATATCTGCCTGACAACTGGTTTGTAATGGCGTTCAATTGACTGGTCAGCCCCGCCAGTCGAGTACTCTAGTGTTGGTGACAGAGCACGGGGCGGCAGGCATGGAGTTCCGCACAGCAAGTTGTCGGCTTGAGTGTCGCTGCAACAGGTTACCTGATTGTGTGTCACTGGCGCCACCGCTCCTGCGAACGCTGGTCACGTCCACTCATGCCCTGCTGGTCGGTGCAACCGCTATTCTCCACTTCCCCTGCCAGCAAACTTTACGTTCACTCGATGTCTAAATCCTAGGTTCTATCCCAGCCATTTTACCTACAGTCTGACGGTCACGTGCGATGAAAGTTATCAGGAGTATATATATCGGTAGTGTAAGAACCACTGCCTGCATTTAAAACTAATTGGCAATTTCTTCTTCATTTAGGTCATTAAATCCACTCATGCCTCGCATTTCCGTACATGGTCTTCAATGTCTTGAAGTTTATTATCTCCGAGACTCGTTAGGCATTTTATGGGCATTGGCTATGATAGCATACTTAAAGTTGAAATTATGAACTCCCACGGCTTGAGGACTGACGATGTGTAACTCATTTGAGCCCTGCACCGAATGTAGAAGTGTCGAACTTCTCATACTAGAATATTGATAGCGCTTATTGATAGTAATAGCGCACAGCGTTTCCGTTATGGAGCTACTGACTGAGAATTAATTTTATTGTATTGTGAAAGTGCAAAGAAGCTCGAGTGGCAAAAAAGACAGGCAGAGCTTCATTGTTGCTTAATGTTGTATTCTGTTGCACTTTAATCTATTCCTAATGTTGTGCCAGTTTCTTAATCATAGCACTGTAAAGTGTTCATTCACCACTTTCCTCCATTCAAATATAATTTAATGCAAGAATGTGTACAGTTCCGTTCTATTCTACTGAAATGGTACCAGCCGTGTTTTTTCCGAATTTAGTTACGAAACGTCTACGTCTTAATCAATTGAATGTGTATTTCAAATACTCGTGCGGTACAGCCGAGCGCTATCTTTTGCAAATTGTCGAGAGTATCCCAAATTAAACGTCGCTCGATTAAATCAACTGGGAGCATAAGATAGGAAACGAGTAATGGTTAGTTATGTAAGTGGTTGTTCATTTTTCGTGCCCGCTTATGAAGTTTCCAATTTTTTTTACCTACTTCGCCATCTCTTTTTTGTCTTTCCTATCTCTTCATTTCCACTTTGCTGCTGCTGAGCTCAAGGTGTCCTGTGTGAGAACACACCTTATGTGTAGATTCCTCTTAGTCCTTATTCCGCACTATATGCTCTTCTCCTTCCTCTGTGACCATATCTATGCAGTGGAAAGCTTCAAATAACAGCTACAACTTTCCGTTATCGCTGATGTTCTGTATTCTAATTTTTGATGAACTACTTACTCCTGAGTAGCCCATAATTTTTCGTTTTTGTAGCAATTTGGTATGTACAGCTTCTGAATACTAGTCTGCTTCGCGTAAGCTTCTGTGTTACTTTGTTACTATCCGTCTATGTCTTCAATTGCGCATATATTCTACACTCTCTTAATTTTTGTGTTATTTTGGTGAGTGTTAAGAAAATGAAACTAAATTATCAAATTCAAACCCCGATTTCCTTCTAGGAAACATCGCGTTAATCGTATCTTAACTTCAACGTTTCGATACATGAATAATATATTTCTTCACTAGTATAAAGAAAAATTGTGGTCGAAGGTTCATGACCATTTCGGGTGCACTACCTCATTTTAATTTCTTATGCTAATAAATATAGCACCGTTTGTGTTACGTTTGCAAAATGTTTCATCAACTTGCCTGCATTCCTTTCTCACGATTTCTTCTCACGAAAGGAATTCCCTTGCTGCTGCAGTCGTAAGGAGGGTTTGCTATCTATCCGGACTGCATTGTTCTGTGCGATTGGGGCCGCGGCATCCGTGTCCGCGGAAGTTATGTGTGCCGCAAAACCAGCTCTCTCACGCGCTGCTGATCACTCGCAGAAAAAGATGTCGCGTGCCCTCCTTGCTGCGTAAATCGTTTCTGTGTTCAGTACAAACCACTCTCTTTCCGCTCATTATCATGCAGATTACCTCCGTTAGTCAGTCTTGTAGATAACTAATCTACTTTCGATTCTAATTCTCTCTTCATTAAGGAATTGATCGTTTTTGTCGGAAGTGTGGAACATCAACTAAGGAGGTGCGTGTCGTACTTCAGTATTTTGCGTTACTTAGTTCAGCTTATTAAGATTTAATAGCATTGCATTGTCTGTTGATGCTGTTTTTTTTCATCCTACGCTTCTCATTTACAAAAACTGGCATGCTAGCATTATGTTCTGAGTTTTAAGTTATGCAGTTGGATATGATTTATCTCATTGATAAGTTACTCAAGTTAACTTCGACTTCAATGCACTTACTTACAATCCTCTTAGCTATTGTTGTAGACTAGATCAATTAGTTGGCTCGGTCTTTAACTCATGGGATTAATAGCTTTGCCTTCATCCCTAGTCGCCATGTTGGGCTGATGCTTTCAGTGAAAATTTACAACGCATGCCGAGATGTTGTCGTTGGCCCGAGGAGGATACAAGTGAGGCAGCTAAACTTGGGGGCGCTCGGCCCAAATTAGGAGCTACAAAATAGGGAATGCGGGCTCAATGTAATGAGTCCTCAACATCTGAACAGTAAAAGCGATCATTTTTTGAGATAGTCTCGTAAGATGTTTTCTCTTATGAATTGTGATACTTTTTTCCCAAATAGTGTACTGATTAGTGTCATTCATCTTCACCTTAGATTTTATACTTCCACAAATGCATGATATTCTTAATGCTCTCAAATATTTTGATTTCCCACTGTTGAACCCAGGAATTCCTCAAGAAAATACAACCATGTTAGCCATGGGGATGGGCACTTATACAAAAAAACTTGAGGTCTTGAGCCAAAGGTTAGGTAGGCCTTCCTTCTGTTGAAATATAATAGGTACGGACCTTCTTTTTTCGATTCTTTTACGGTACCTATAAATCTATTCAATTTTGATTTTGTTTCATAAACTTTTTCCAATCTTCAATGCGCAAAGAATCCTGTGTGGGAACACACTGGTGCATACATTTCCCATTCCTTTGATTCCATACTAAATAATGCCTTCTTCTTTCCGGTCATGGGATCACATTTTGTTTGGTTAGGAAGTCTTAAATAATCTATAATCTAATAGGAAAGTGTAGTAATTGCGTCTATTCGAATTAACGTTTTGAGGGAGTGAACTGTTCTCGGAACTTATAGTTCAGGACACGAGCATTTTTGGTATGAAATTTATTTTTTGTTGCTCTGTGACACCTAAACAAGCGACTTGTCATTTCGGCTAACTCCTGGCCGCAGTAGTGAATTATGTTGCGTCGTTATTACTTCAATGAGAGGTTTTTATCATTAAAGAGAGATCTAGTAGGTATTATCGTACCGAATACGTAGTACTATATGTGGTTACCAACGGACGTCGTATGTTTTAGAAAATACGCTCGTTCTTGTTCAAGGGATTGTCTTAAGTATTTTTATTTTATTTATTGTTCTCAAGTGATCTAATGTTGAAATTTTTTAACCTCTCACAAATTGAAAGGAAGTATACAATATCACAAAAAAATAATTTACAAATGACAAAAAATTACCTGGGTGCTATTTTCTGAACGATTATTAGCGTTATGAGAGTTAAAAAGTATTTACAAAGCAATATCGAACTAATCGACTACCATAATGAAGTACTTCTAGTTTGTCTACATGAAAACCAGATGTGCTTATAACAGTACAGATTAATACAGCTGCTATAACCTTAGATCAACATTCTATAAATAATTATCTGGTGCGCAGAGCAGAAGCACATGACCCTAACCCGAGGAGCAGTGCAAAAGAGCGAGCGGTATTTTGGCTACAGCGAGCGGCTGGTTATATCTGAGGCCGGGTCGCGAGCTGCGCTGAGGCTGCTGCTGCTGCTCCACCGCCGCGGCCTGGAGCGGCGCACGGGCAGCAGCCGCAGTCGGCAGTCCTGCCTGCGCAGTGTTCTCGTGTGGTGGTGGGTTGCTGCCTTTTGCTCTGCGCTCGCTTTGCTGCGTGGCGGAGCTATTTAGAAAATCGAGTTTGTTTGAACTTCTGTGATTTTGTGCGTAATGAACTCATCGTGCGGAGTAGCAAGAAAAAGTGATCAAATATTTCTACAAATCAGAGTGCTATTCGCTGAGACCTGTATGAACTCAAATGAGCTTGCAATTAAACGATAGCGACGACGCGCATATGAACACTGATCTGTATTGTGGTATTTGAGTGAGCTGGCGGCGGTGGGCTGGTGTGAGGCCGCAGTAGCGGTGCCCGGTGCGCGTGTCGCAGTACACCCAGGCGGCCTAAAATGTCCACACGACAGCTGTGCGCAACGCCTCCGACCGCTCCTCACTTACCTCTCGCCTCGTGTTCTTCCTTGCCTTCGTTGCTCTTAATACGTTCATTGCGATGGGTTAAACTGAACTTCAATTTTCAACTTTGATTTAAAGTCAAAAGTGATTAGCAATTTTATAAATATCAAACATTAGCTGGATCCATTAAATACCGTTAATGTAAAAGAGATTTAAAGTCAAAAGTGATTAGCAATTTTATAAATATCAAACATTAGCTGGATCCATTAAATACCGTTAATGTAAAAGAGATTGTGAGAATTTTTCATACGGCCCATCGATGGGTTCTTTCGCAAGCAACGTGTTAATTTATGTCTCAATTTGGAAGGCTCTAAGCGAACATTTTGGAAACCTCTTGCCGAATCGGTGCAGCTCTCCTTCATACAGTGGTAGTGAAAAGTTTGAGGCAATGAGCTCTGATTTTTTCCATTATTTGTTTTGAAGGCTGGCTTCATTCGTTGGCCAGTATGAAACATAATAAGGCATTGCTCATTGTGTGCTGAATTCTTTGATTATCTTAAAATTGCTCTTGAGGAAGTTACAGTTATTGTACCTATGAGAATTAGCAACTCCATGGGAAAAATGTGTTATCCGTAGCTGAAATTTAGGTTTCCCTTCTTTTTGTTGAAATAAAATTGGCGTTTTGTTAAGAACCATTTTTTTCGGTTCCCTGCTGTCCCGTTTTTCATCACGGGCTATTTTCGTCTACGACTTTTATTTTGTTTCATAATCTTCCTTCTAAACTTACTATTTCTTATCTTGTGTGGGAACTTACTTGTGAATAGATTTTGCGTTCCCTTAATTCCATTCTAAATGGTGCCTTCATTTATATTTTCTTTAGAATGCTTTTTTTTGTGGCTGGAGAGGCTGTAACCAAATTCTTATCTAATTTACTTTGAAATCGTTATTCAAATGCTGTAGTTTCTTCTTTGGACTTGACTAATTTATATTCTTATATAACCTATCGGTTGTTTCTCGTCTAAAGTCTAAGTTTTATTATGCTGCCTATTGCGCTGTCCAGTTAGGGTGCACAAACCAGCTGATGACCATGTCATGTTTCGCTACATTCAAACATTGGCCTGTGACTCACTCTTGTGAGTACAGCTTCTGCTCGTCATTTTAGTTAGTTTTTCTGTAGTTACTTATCATTATGCATACAGAGAGTGGCCACAGGTGTGCTGTGCCGCACGATGTGGCTCTCTGGTGCTCCGAGGTCACTCGGTGCTTATCACATGATGGTTTAGTGAGTATTTTTGGCCATGGCCACGACACCCGCTCGCCATTTAGTCCTAGATAAGCGCACTGATACTCGGTGTCGTCGGCTCCCTCTGCGCGTAAGGCGGAGAGCTTAATTCCGCCTCAGGAGTGATCCTTGAGGTGTAGTCGAGTTGCTCATCCTGCCTCAATATTAGCACAAGCAGCGTAACGCTAATTTTGTTCATGGGGCTTTTGAGAGATAATTTTTCAAGATGTAATGATGCCCTGCTGGTCAAAAAGTCGCTTGTTGTCACGCGTATAATTTTTGATAATGAACTTGGCGCTTGGATGTTATCATTAGTTTGAAGTATTTTTATTGCGCAGTTCAGCATTCTTCGAGTAAACATAACCCTCATACATTACGTCACAATGATGAAATTATTCTTACATCTAATATATCGATCTCTACGATCGGATAATTATCTTCGCAATACCTCCATTGTTCTCGATAGCTCTCACTCTAGTCATCATTCGCTCGTCGTTGCATAGTATCAAAACTGAACTGCGGTCGTGATAGTGCGCGCGTGCCTTTCCCTGCGGCGCATGTAGTAGTTGGCTCACCTGTAGGCTGGCTGGAGTGGAAAATTTCAAGAGCTGCTCTTGTTCAAGGTCCGTAGCTGCTACTGCATTCATCTTCTGCATGTTCAACTCGTATATTTACAGCAGCGTACTCAAATTGTGATAAATACTCAACTTAAACAGGACAAGAAACGAAAATACAACTCATGGAATTAGAAGTCGTTTTGGGTGGTTCTACTGTATATTTCTTCTTAGATTTCTATCTGGGCTCTCAGATAAATGTGATTGATTCTCCTCAGAGGAATACAACTATTATATCCACGAGCGTTGTTGCTCTTAGGAAAAAGGTGTGAGGTTCCGAGCTGAAGGTTAGGTTGGCCTTCTTTTTGTTGAAATATAATAGTTCTTTGTGTGTTTTTTTACGGACCGTCTTTCGGTTTACTGGTGTCATGTTTTTCAGCACCTTCTACTTTTTTCATTCTCACCTTGTTTAATGAAATTTTTTCAATCTTGCTGTTTCTATCTATGCGCACGATGTGGACACCTCGCGCATAGATTCCCTCGCTATCTTAATTCTATACTAATGGTACATTTCTTCTTTCTCTCTGGAGACCACCTCTATTGTAGTTAAAATGGCTTGAAATACTTTCTAATCTAATTTAATTAATTACACTTACCATAGTATTTTCGAACTGAATTTCTTTTGTATGCGTTTACACTTGTCGATATGGAGTGTGCATGATAAGTAGGGAAATACCTCTGCTTGATAGTTATTTCCACATCAATTAGCAACGATGCACAGCTCGGCTGGTTATTGTGCTGAAAATATTTGTATTTCGATTCAAGCTGAAAGCAGCTAATTCTATGCATGTAGGTTGTTACTTTTTGTCGGAGAAATACGTGAAAGCTCTGAATATTAGACAGCCTTCCCCCCTTTTGAGATGCGGCACCGCCCTCAATTTCAGTAGTGGTAGACCGGTAATTATGAGAGCTCTCTACAAGTACGTTAGAGTGACGATTTAACTTCAGTATGAGTGACGAAACTAGGTTGTCTTTTCGGTTGCAATTTAATAATCATTCTTTTTCTCCTAATATATGTAGCTTTTGCGTTTCGTAATGTATGTAAGCGGCAGGAAAAACGATAAATAGTTGTTAACTACAATTTGAAGTTATCTTATTGAGATTCATTGCTAGTCTACTACGAGCATTTATTTTCCTTGGTCACTGACTGATTCCGTGGACACTGACAAAGTATGAAATATTTATTTCTGGACCTAATCTTTTATTTTTATTAAAAAAACAAATCTCTAACAATTGTTCGTTTAACGTTCCACAAATTACGCTCGAGGCCGCTTCACTGCGAAAGTTTCTTGCACAATTTTCGTCAATACTCATTTCGGTGGTACCCTTTTTATTTAAATAGTTCACTCGTATCAGCGGCCTATATATGATTTGAGCTGCAACCGTAAAAGAGTTTTTGATTGTTCTACACGTCAGATCGTATTGGCTGCCGAATGGGGCTCAACAGATCGTCCGTTACTGCCCCATTGTTGGTTACGCTCGTACACTTGTCCCTGAATTACCGAGTAGCAATAGCCTCCAGTGACAGCACTGACCCGTTTGCCCTTCCATTGTTTGTACCAGGGACCGTCAGCAGTGCGCTCGTATCTACCATGGCTCGTTTCAACCATAGGTCCACTCACCGGCTCCTGCGAATAAGCAACTTACTCTGACTAATACTGCTTAGTAATAACTTTCGTTAGTTTGATCGCCAGCATTCGTTTACATCGTACTTCAAAATAGTAAGTGAGTTTATCATTTAATTTACATCATTTGCTGATCGGTCACGCACACAAGCTTTTATCTGAGGGCTTCAAGTTAGATGAGTTATTGATGAGATAGAAAGTTATGCATGCAATATTATTATATTATATAAGAAAGTTTTAGCCTCCCTTAACCACGACAAAGATGTTCCAAGAGAGGAAAGAGGAAGGCACCATTTAGTATGGAGTTGGGGGAACGCGGAATCTATGCACAAGGTGCACAGAAACGGTAAGCTAGGAAAGAAGTTCATGAAACAAGAAAAAAGTTGAAGAAGAAAGTAGTAGGTGCTGAAAAACAGGACAGCAGTGATCCGAAAAAAGATGGTCCGTAACAAAACAAAAACCTATTTATTACAACAAAAAGGAAGCCTACCTAACCTTTACCTCAGGCCCTCACATAGTCCCCCTGGGAGCGCCAATTCCCATAGATACAATAGTTGTATCCCCCTGAGGGGAAAGTTATGCATGCAGTACATCCTTCAGGGGGATACAACTTAAACCTATGTGGATTAGTGCTCCCAGGGGAAGATGTGAAATCCTATATTGAATGTTAGGTGGGCCATGTTTCTGGTAAAATAAGAGATTCGTTAATTTTGTTGAATAGTTTTTTGGTTTACTATAGTGTTTTCAACACCCACTTCTTTTCCCTCAACTTTTACCCAACTTCATGAAAGTACTTGCTGACTCACTCTCACTGTTCCTTTGCCCAAGAGAATCTAGTGTGAGAACACTCCTTAGTTGTGGTTAAGGAGGCTCGAACTAATTAATGTAATCTAATATAATTTTTAAATTTTGCTGTGTTGTTACTCAGTGTTAAAAACGTGGATATTAAAAAAGATCTGGTCGTAAAACATCCTTAGTTTATCAAGCCTTTAAGAAAACTTGCTGTTTGTTGTGACCAAACTGATCCGGTCGGCAATTCGCGTTCTCATGACATCGGCTCTCAATGACACCATCGTGAAGCCGGTCTTTTCACCACCTACATGTTTTTAGCCTTCGTGTTTTCTCTGTCTGAATCTATCCTCTACTAATAGATTTTTGCTCAAATTGCATCATCTTTCGCTACAGAAATATCTTTTTATTTTTGGCCGTGAAATTATAGTGCGAAAAGAACTGCTTCTGTACTACAGTGTTAATTTTTAAAAGACGTAGCTCAAAAATTAGGGGCTGGCTTTTCTTGCCTATCTCTCGAATGCAGTGCCTCGAAATTTTACGTGAAACTCTTGAGTGCGTTTGCCAGCGCCCATGCATGCCGCGTGGGCCGAGGAGTCCATGAACCTGATAGTCTGGTTGGAAAGTAGACGCCGACTCATTCTCTTTAATGTTGACCGCTATAAATTGCCCTTGTCTGCTCTCTCATGTCGCAACGCGCGCTCCAGGTACTTTGGCAGCGTTTTTTTTGCCGTTCAACAAATTATAGCCTTGGTGGCCGCGTCTTCCGCTCGTGCTTGCACGCTTAGGATTCACATTAGGCTTGAAGCAGTTGCATTTCTTGCTGAGCTAATGTACTGTTTTTTTTTGTTTGTTCATTGCTGACCGTTTTTGCTATTTCCGTGTGCTAGAAACAATTTTCCTTGTTAGTTGTCCCGTGTTCATTGTTTGTGTACAAGCAGCGCAATGAAAGAAAAGCGACAAAACGAAGTTCGCGCTGGCCTACGAGCCCGCATTGCGCTTTGGGAATGTATAGGCGATGAAAAGCCTAAACCTCAGAACAGAGTGACTTCCATCCCTAAATCGCACTCGACGAAGCATCAGTCCTATACGACCGAAATTAAAACCGGAATTCGACAAAATTCTGCAAGTCCGTTTTCTCATGATGTGCCAGATCGCCTCGAGATTCACAGCCCTCGTATTTGCGAGAGCAAGGCCGCAGCTTCCATTAACGAACGTAATGACGAGATGCTGCCGCCTTTGGAGACGATCCCGAGAGAACAGGAAAAGCTTAATGCTTCTCCTCAGAACTCATTTGATGAGAATGCTGACAGCAAACAAGGAACAACTACTGCTGATGCCCCAGCTGCGCAGGAATATCAGGTTCGTGTTGCACTATTATCTCCGATTCTTGCTAATATTTTTATCGTAAATCGGTGTTCCATTTTCAATAATGTGTTATTTAGAGTAATGTCTAAATTTTCTAAGAACCAATCATATACATTGTGGAAACTGTTATTTTGGAATCAGTTACAATGATATGAAGCTACACGTATAATTTGAAGGTTTAACTGTAAAATTAAAAGCTCGTCAAAATGAACTACGTGTTCTAGTATTGTGTTTCATTTGTGTATGCTGTTAGTAGTGTATATGCCTAACTCTATTTTTCGTCCAATTAATACCAGTCGTGTTACTTCGTTCATATTTCCCTCCAAATTTCATATTTGAGTGATCTCACTATTCTAGAACACCTTCATTGTGCTAATCTTATTCGGGGAATGAGTGTACGTTGCTGCTGTTCTCTGAAAAATCAAAACGCTACACGTGTACAGGCCCAGGCCTTCACGGTATCAGGAAGTGGTCATGATTCCTTATTTTCATGTTCGAAGCCGCTCATCATATTTGCCCGACCGTCTCAGTTCTTAGAAACTCGGACACGTATCTTCTTTCCTGCTCCTATACTTGCTAAGCGGAGGAATTAAATTATCTACCATCCTTATTAAGCGAGTGGCTTAGAGGGTACAGTTTGCTGCATGCCATTCCATTCTATGATATTGTGTAAACTGCTTTGTTACTTATAAACTATTTGTCTTTGTTGTAAGATGTTTCAGAATGAGAATTTTTTTCTGATTTGTTAAATATTTTGGTTTTCTCTTGTCAAATTGACGCGATACAGCAGACGAGGGTTTTTTTAGAATTCCAAGCATCAGGTCACCACTGTGCTAAGTTACACTTTCTTTAATTCGATGTAAATTTTACGTCTGCAATTTCCAGGGCGTGCGCCGTCTGGCGTCTGATATTGAGATTGAAACGTGACACGCGCCTCGACCGAAATTCATGCCGAGCCTTAATTGTGCAACCCACTCGCTGAATCGCGTTGCCTATGTGAACGCAAAAACTTCGATGAATATGTTCATTATTTCAGTCAACTCGAAACAAAGCTTCTTCGTCTTGTTTATAATTACAAATTTATCGTTTCCATGAGCACTCCAGTCCTTTCGAGCGCGTTAAAAGGAAGAAAAAATAGGGATTGTGTGTGGGCATTTTTGTAGATGATAGTCGGAGAGCCAGTGCTATGTTTTGCTGTGGCGACGTGAGAGCGTTTCCTGTTTGCGCTGTGCCTTATGTCCGTCAGCAGCACAGGCTTGAGGCCTTCAGTGGGCTTGCCGCTTTGTGTGTCCGCCGCCCGTCTCGTGTCCGGGGCGCTCTATCTAGCACTTGCCTGAGCTCTTCTAAAGTTGTTCCTCGATTCATGCGAATCCCAACTTATACGCATGAAAATTAGTCCCAGTTAAAAACCAATACGATGCTGGATTCAAGTTATAAATGACTGAGGTTCGTGTAAGATCATTTATAACTCGAAGATCGATGCATTGTGTTCTTGCTGTTTCATGAGCATAATGTTTAATGTCAACTGAAACCACGGTTAAATGGGTTTTGTGATGACGTCCGTTACTCTATTGTGAAATACTACATTGTGAAGCAAAATATAATTACAAAAAAGACGTTCGAAATAGGGTGTTAAATTTTTTGTTGTGATCGTGCACAAGCAAAATCGACTACAAAAAATGAAAGTTGCTCCTGTCTCAAGCACATTGTGCAGTGATGTAAAGCAAACTAGGCTTTACTTTTCCGGTAGCGCTCTCATTTGCTCGGTTATTTAGTTTAACTTCCTAACGGAATGAGTGTAATGCTCATCGTCAGTCGGCCACTAAACCATCATGTGGCGACTAAGACGTCTGTTGAGCGCCGCTTTTTTTCTTTGGGGAGTAACAGGGTGCGTACAGGCATGGAGAAGCATGGAAAGTAGTTGAATTTCGAAAATAAAATTCAAGGCCTCGAAAGTAGTGGAATTTTAAAAATGGTCATTGAAAGTCATGAAATTTTAGGATTTTCGTGAAAAGAAAATTTTACTGTTGAAAATTTTCGTTCCGTTTGGTCCGCGTTGAGCGAGGCGTTGTCAGTAACCTTCGAGTGTTACTTGGGCTCTGATTGGTTGATACAGCTACGTCTTTAGTGTCCGCGATTTTGATTGGTTCTCAGGCGTCACGTGAAACCAAACGCGCTCAGTGTGACTGAAGACACGCGCTCGCTCGGACCATTGTTGACCTGTCGCCACTGTTGAACTTTTTCGAGCTGAGTTTTTATCATCGGTCTTGACCATCCCGTGTGTGTGTGTGTGTGACTAGAGTTACGGTGCCGAGACTGAGCTGAGGAGTTATCGTCATGCCAGGCAGTTGTTCTTTCAACAACTTGTGGTTGCGAGACAAAGACTTTCAACAATGGATAGCACCGCATCCCAAACTGAAAACAATGGCGGTTTGCACCGCGTGCGAGTCGGAGTTCGACATCGCCAACAATGGAATAGTCACCTTTGAAGTTCGGGTTGGCCCGAAACATGGGCTGGCTGGTGCCAAGTGTCTTTGTGGATCGCACAAAGAGAGAGAAGACCAAGTCCATGCTGAAAAACTGTCTGCAGCTGCTCAGCAATGCTAAGAGGCTACCACAGGGTGACATCGATGAGGTGATGAGCCAGTTTTCAGAGTTCTTTGATGAGGCACAGAGGAAGATCAGCACTTTCAACAGTTTTCAGCAAGACACTGATTGGCTAGATGTCTTCTGGAGCAGCCAGCTGGCCACATCCTCCCTCAAGAAACTGTGGCTGGTTGTGAAGATGCTACTGGTCCTGTCACATGGCCAGGCTTCAGTGGAAAGGGGCTTTTCTGTGAGCAAGCAGCTCATGGAAGTCAACATGGGGAGAACACCATCGTGGCGCAGAGAGTGGTCATGGACCACATCAAACATGTAGTAGGTATCTCCAAGGTTGACAATTCCAAGAAACTCCTCTTTTCAGCTTCACAGGGCAGACAGCGCTATCAACACTACCTGGATCAAAAGAAGGAAGAGGCAGAGAAGCAGAAGAAGGGAGAGAAGAGGAAGAGAGAACTGGATGAAGTGGAGAACCTGAAGACAAAACGGAAGAGGATGGAGGAGAGTCTGCAAGCGCTGGTGGAGGATGATGACAGCTTTGCACGGAAGGCAGAGGACAAGAATGATTTGCGCCTACTGGCAAAGTCAAATGCATTGAGGAAATCAGCCAAAGACAAGCAAGAACAACTCAAGGGGCTGAATGCGGAAATTAATGACAAACTTAATGCACTGGCAAATGCATAGCAGATGCTATTGAACTGTCCAGCATGACTGTTTGGTGTTGTGATGATCATTTACACATTTATGAAAACAAGACCTGCAAGTAATGATGAATGTTCTGTGAAGTTTATGACTGAAATACATTTATTGTGCTGCAATTTAACTTTGTGTGACATTATTTTGGGCAGAGAGAGGTAGTGAAAATGTGATTTGGTTGGCATAAAAAGTCATGAAAAAGTAGTGGAATTTTGAACCTCAGAGCCTGTACGCACCCTGGAGTAAGGAGAGCCCTTGGACCAGTAGTGTCAATATCAGAGCGGCAATGAGCATAGCCTTTTTGTTGTGCGTCGGTGGTATCGCGTCGATTTCTGGGCAAAGAAAATTATAGCAATTTATTGCGTGTCGAGAGAACCTGACGTCAATGTCAGAGCAATGACATGCCGTGTAATTTTATCATACGAGGGCTGCGGTGTGAGGTCCACATAGTAGTTAAATATCCATAAACAGGAAAGGAGTTACCTGAAAGTTGAAATTTACGACTCGCGTGTGTCTAAATATGTGTAAAATACATAAGTAGTCTGCTTTAAGTGCAGCGGCAATGTCTTTTGTATAAATTATAGCTCTGCAAGGTGTGCGATGCTATTGAAGAGTGTTGATTGTTTTTGTGTTGCCAAAGTTCACGTTATACAGTATTTCCTTATCTGACATCCTCATTGCACTAGAGAACGTTTTCCTTCTGTTTCGAACTTTGCAATTTTGCTCCAATACTTTTTATCTATCTTTTCATGTTGAATTTTTTTAAAACGTATCTATTATGATAACTAGTCTTGAGTATTTTCTTCAATTTTAGTGCATATAGGGGTCCCGAGTTGAAGATTAGGTTGACCACTTGTTAAAATGTAATGTTTTTTCATTAATTATATCTTATGGTTCAGTTTTGTTCTGTCGTTTTTTCTGTGCCTATTATTTTTTCAACTTCTATTTTGTTTTCTGAACTTCTGTAAATCTTGCTGTTTCTATCCACAGGAAGTGGGGACACCTTCACCATAGATTCCTCGTTCTTTGAGTTTCACACTAAATGGAGTATTTTCCTTCCTCTCTTGGGAAAATAGTTTTCGTGATTAGGGAGGATCACGCTAATTATTTTGAATAATCTTTTGTGTAACTCGTGCTTATCTGTTAATAAATTGTTGTGTTCAGTTTATAGAATTTTTTACGGTTGCGTAGGTTGTTCGAAAATTACCAATGTACGTATTACTGAAGCTAGTCGAGCGCGTACAGCTGTTGCTGCCATATTCTCGTGTATTTACTGCGTGTTTTTGTTAAGTTAATTACTTGGCAAATATAAATTATTCACATGTAAAGGAAGTTCACGCTGTCGCGGTGTTGAGTTCACTTCAAGGACAGAACTGTAAAGTTGTCTTTTGCACAAAGTTGTAAAAATCTCATGACATAATAAACGAATTTTTAGTTTTGAAGGTTGTAGGTTTTAGGCCGCACGTTTAGACACACTGACGCCACTTGTGAGAAAAAGTAAAACGTCTTCATTTCCCCTTCAGCGAGAAAAAGAAGAGGTTAAATTGGCCTTTGTCTATTTTATTTTTTATCAATTATGAATCCTATGAAAAGAAAATAATTCGAGCCTTCACTAACTTAACCAAAATTTATGTTTTAGCTTCCATCTGTGAGGTATCGTATACTCAAGGAGAACGTAGATCATGACGAAAAAATTGATAAGGGATTACAGTTCACAGAAAAATTAAATTGAGGATTTAAAACTAGTTAGAGAGGTGATCATCCATTCAACCTGGAGGTGGAAAAAGCAGAAAAGATTTGCCATAATTCATGAGATCTTGCGAATGAAAAGTTTGAATCAAGACAGTCTAAATGACTGTAAAAGAAGACTTCGAAATGAAACTGTACATGAGGTCTGTGAAGGCATTGTAAACATGTTGTATAGGGTGAAGAATAGCGTGACGATTAAATTTGATGTAATCTCAAACTCAGGTTAATTTTTTTAACATGAAATGCTTTCATAAATAAACGCGCTTTACCGGAAGTTGTTCACTACGGAAAATTATTTAAAAAAAAAACTTTCGAGGCGGAAGTTTTCGCTGTGTCCCCTTTGACAAGCAAAAGAGTTATTGCTCATATCTGAATAACGTCAATGACGAATGTTTGTTCAGGTCGGATTCCAGAAGCAATTTTTTTCGAGCTTTTCAACGAACAACGTCATTCTGAGTTTCCAAAGTCGAAGGGCTATATTGAAACTCCAACCAGATCAAAAAAACTTTCAAATATATACAGGGTGTTTCAGAATAAGAGGTACGAAATTGTACACCAAGTAGAAAATGACCACAAAAACAGTTTTCTATGAATTTTTTCGGAAAATTTCATAGGATAAAAAGTGTTCATTTGGCTATTTTCTACCCCTCAGGGGGATACAATTATTGTATCTATGGGAACTAGCGCTCCCAGGGGGACTATGTGAGGGCCTGAGCTAAAGGTTAGGTAGGCTTTCTTTTGTTAAAATAGAATAGGTTTTGTTGTGTTACGGACCATCTTTTTTTCGGTTCACTGCTGTCCTGTTTTTCACCGCCTACCACTTTCTTCTTCAACTTTTTCTTGTTTCATGAACTTCTTTCTTAGCTTTCTGTTTCTGTGCCCTTTCTGCATAGATTCCACGTTCCCTTAACTCCATACTAAATGGTGCCTTCTTCCTTCCTCTCTTTACATCTCATTGTTGAGGATAGGGAGGCTTAAACTAACTAATAAACTAAAACTTGGCCATTTTCTACTTGGTGTGCAATTTTGTACCTCTTGCTCTGAAACACCCTGTTTGGTGTCTGCAGTACAAATGTTCTCATAATCACTCCAGCTTAAGGACAATTTTGCAGTTGAACGTTTTTTAATTTTAATTGTTTTTAACCTTGAAGTTATTTCCTTATAGAATCTACCTCTAATCTGATTCTATAGGTAAATGTATTACGTTCTATATCATTACAACATATTACACGTGTTGCAGTTAATAGAAACATTTTACATTGTGACCGTATTTAAATTGTTCCATGCAGTGATCAGTTATAGATTTCTGCTATTGGAAAAATGCTTGAATATAATGTTACCCGTTTCTATGTATGCATGTTAGATACTGGAAGTTTTTGCGCTGTAAAAAAGAAGTAATCACGATGTATAAATGACGTACATTCATTTTGTGTTGTTGCCCATCAACGTACGATGCAGGGTACAGTAAGCTGAGGAAAATTTCTTCTGTCGTATTAATTCAAAGCGGGTGGATTCATTCAATCTTTCTACTGAAATTGTCATGCGACTAGCGAATAGCGATTGTCTCACTTTCCGTAACTCAACTATAAAGTGATTTCGTAGACAATCGAATCTGAAGCGCACAAATAGTTAGAAGAACAACTTGTTTAGTAGTGTGTTCAATTCTGAATTTAGGTGTGACTGTGAGTGCGTAGGAGGAGGAATGTTGCGTTGAGGGTACGAGGTGAGAACGCTGCAGGTCGTAGACGAGAGCTGCCGCACGCCTCGCTTTCTCTTCCGGCTGCGGCGTGGAGCACATCGCTGCTCTGATACTCCGTTGCCTCCTGCGGGCCGGCCGAGGCTTGCTTCATGGGTGGCCACTGGTCTTGCGGACCTCCTTCTTGTGTTAACGCAGGGGCTAATCCTTGCAATCTCTGCTTTCATCATATTCTGGAAAACGAGCCATGAAAGCTTGCAATTTGCTCAAATTCTTACTTCTGTATCTTGCCGAACGAAAGTCATACGAACACTTGTGCCGATTTATTATTCATGGAGTGTTATTTATCTTCGGCAAAATGTTAAAAGATCGATATCAGACTGATCAAAGGCCATATTTTTTTAATTTCAGGACTAACATATCTCATGCTCTCAATTTTTTAGGTTATCGTGATTACATGACGCATACACATAGCTAATATAAAATTTAAAAAAAGCCGAACATTATTGTACCGTTGCTCATTACTGTGATGGAGTAGCTTTTGTTAAATTGTATTTTAAAGTTAAATGTGACTGAGATTTTCTACATCAAGGAACTCATTGCAGTGCTCATGACAGTACGCATGTCTGATATTCATTTAAACAGCGCGTATATCACGGTATGAACTTTGAACATCTTTACTTGATTTTCTCATTCAATACATTCCTCATGGCCAAAAACGCTTCCTGGTTCAGCATTTATGTCGACGCTGAAATTGGACGGTATCGTCGACTGCTTAGCGACTCCCACGTTAACGGTCCGGCATGTCATCACACTCCCACCACTCTGTCTGGCGAGCTGTCCTCTAATGCAAGTGCGTGCGTTTCCGGGCGGAAAACTGACCCTTGCAGACAACACTGACCTTCGAGCTGTGCTTGCATAAGATTCGCAGACGATTTTTATGGAGCCATAAACATAAAATTATTTTCTTTTCTTCATGGGGTACGTTTTGGTCTTTTGTACGCAATACATCATGGCGGATTGATTCATCTTCATTTTTGTATTCTTTTGAGAGAAGACTTCCTTTTGTGCGCTCACATTGGTATTTCTGTCACCCACTCATTGCAATGAAAGCGTATTTTCAGTCTCGTGAACTGTGAGTGATGTGCGCAGTTGTGATGCTGTTTTCGTTCTCCAATAGATGTTGAAAAACTGTCTCTCTAAATAAGACGCAGACTGCAAGGTCTGTTTTTAGAACTCTTCTCGTATAAAATTCGTTCTAAAGCGAATTTTATAAAATTTAAAAATTCCATTACGCGCGCATGTTTTCAATTAGTAGGTTTCTAATTAAGACTATGCGATGGTAGTATTAATATATTTTTTGAAATTTTTGGGAAAATGGTTCCTTGCGTTACTGTTATGTTATTGCTGGCCTCTGAGCTTGAGTTCGAAGCAAATCTGTTGGACTTGAGACGAAAAGAACAGAGCTAGTTTGCCCTGACGGTGCTGCGGTGTGAAAGCTTTGATTGCCTCCTGCCAATGGTGTCCACTGTAGTTTGGTGGGTCAGTCGAATGCTGAGGAATGAAGAGCTTCCGTATGTTATGCTTCGTTATTTGGCCGAACGTCGGCCCTGACCTATAGCACCTTGCTCTTTAGGCCGATCGTGGTGCGCTTGTGGGGTGTTGGTGGTGTTGCGTGTATTATGTTGGTGGTGTTGCGTGTGTTATGTTTGTGGTGTTGCGTGTGTTATGTTGGTGGTGTTGTGTGTGTAAGTAACGTTGATGGGGCTGCTTGTGTTATGGTAGTGCTTATTTTGTTTCTGTGTAGAATTGAGTGAGGTGCGCATATGTGCCGCTTGTGTGTTGTGAACATGTGTTATTTACATACTACTCAGTGGTGCTGGTGCTGCATGTGTGGTGTTGGCCGTGTTGCGTGTAGATAGTGTTCCTTGCGTATCGTGTTCATACTGCGCGTGTGTGGTGTTGGCTGTTTCGCGCTCTGTGTGGATACTGCATGTGTGTGGTTTTAGAAGAAGAGTTGTTGCCTTTTTAAAATATTAAAGGTGGTGCTCTTGGGTGTTGAGATGGTGATGGTAATACGAATTTGCTTATGTTAGGTTGCTCCTAGAGTCACTGGGTGTGTTAGTAACACTACTGAGCATGCTTAGTGTTGATGGTGATATTTTGTATGTATAGTGTTGACAATACTGCTGCTTGTGTTGCAACGGTGCATCTTTTACGAATACTGATAGTAGTCGGTAGAGTTGTCGGAGTGCACTGCGATATCTCGTTCTGGCGGTTGTGCTTGCGGCGCTACGCTACGGGCGTAGCAGTTGCAGTTATGTGTTGAAATTTCACTTCTACCGCATCTGTGTAGTACTGACGGTCTTCCATTGAGAGCAGCGGCGGTCTTGCTACGTGTCTGCGCAATGGAGTGGTGCACGTGTGCGGTCCGCTGTCATGACAAACGCTGCCTTCAGCTAGCGCGATGCAATCATGGGCCCAGGCAGCTGTGCCTTCATCTGCCCGTCTTCTCGTACACGCAAATTGTGACGATAGTTCAAGGTATCCATTGCCATTTTTAGGGTGCAAAATGATTCTACTTTCGTGGGATTAATTGTAGGTTATATAAGAGCATAATCGCTCTTTATTCAAGCTCTACCTGGAAGTGTTTTCGAGGCTTGAATATTGTCGCTTGTATGAATCGTTCTTATCAGTGAATGCAGTTTACGTTATTACTTGTTTATCTTTGAATAAAATTCATATTTTTACTCTCATTTGAAGTTTCATTACGCGGAAAAAATTGACTAGCTATCTCTTCAGCGAATCGACTAAATGGCTTTATTGAGATCATTTTATTTCTTCGGTGACATTTGAGTACGTTACTCTGTGTGTGCTTAGCGGATTGCGTTAGAAACTGGCGTTGCCTTGAGGCGCCTCGTGTATTTTGACACAACCTGTTGACTGCGCTGCAAAAACACCTCCGCTCGTCTCCCTTGAATTAGGTCGAGCGTACGCTTGGACGACCGTCTCGCCACCTCCGCCCGCTCCCCAACGCAAGACATATTCCTTATTTCAGAGTAGCTTCTAGACAATTTTTCATGTCCTCTCCGTTAGTTCGTTTCTTAGTTTTAATTCAGTCGTGCTATAGGAAGCCGATCCCATAGTCATTTTTGTTCCGTTCGCATTTATAATTAGTACATCGTTGCCAAAATGAAATTATCATCATTCATGGAAGTACATTTTTCAAAAACTGTTCTATTCCCTTTCATGAGTATCGAGGTCTACCCTTAGTGTATGATAATCGGTTTCTTAATCCTGTCAAGTTCTAGAGTAATTTCCAAATTCCGTGTTTATGTATTTCTACGTTAGCGAGTGTCCTCAAAATTCACGTTAAGCAAATCTTAATTTATGCTTTTTAATTCAGCCTATGTTTTACTTGTATCAACACCCACCGTGATAAAGGTGCCTCAGTTCGCCGAAACGTATGTAAATGTTACGGTGTCTCTTGCATCTCTCCTTCATCGTAAAGTTTCAAACGATCTTATTCTACTTTTTAATTCTTATTTTCCTTGTTGTTGCTAACTTACTCATCCTTCATTGTTTTATCTTCTCTTTTATGAACTTGACAACTTTTGTCTTTAGATCATAAAGATTCTTCGGGTGTTGAGTGACTAATAATAAAATAATTCCGTTCATTTCAGACCCTGAAGCTGGAGCTGGAGCTGCGAGACGAGCGCGTGGCGGCGCTGACGCGGCAGCTGGACGAGCTGTCCGTTGCCGGCCACGGCGACCACGAGATCACGCAGCTCAGGAAGGCCAAGCACGACCTCGAAACTAAACTTAAGGATCAGGTTTGTACTTAAACTCGAGTTTGCGAGGTTTGCAGTGCTGTGAAAATGCTGCTCGCATAATGCCATCACATTCCTCTTCTGTAGAATTTTGCAGTAAGTTTTTCCATTTGAAATTAAAGCCATCTTGAAAAAAAGAGGAAGAAGGACAAAGGATCTCGAACTGAATCAATGACTGAAATAATCTCATCCTTCATGCCAATGGGAGGAAATATTTCAAACTGAACTTGTTGTATTCGTAGCTTTTATTTTATATTGAGACGTGCTCAAGTGAGCAGAGCAATAAATGTCTTCGGCGGCAGATCAAAGGGTCCTTTCTCTAGAAGCTTTCATCAGACTGTTCCTCTGTACGTGCTTAGTGCCGTGTAATCAGAGTAGGATGCGTTTTCTCGGACGTGAAATTTAGTTCTCGTGCTAATTTTTAGTTGGACGGAAGCACTTCATGGCAGAGAACAATGCCAGCGCAGCAACTCGGATATCAAATCACGTGTAAGAACTCCATTTTTGCCTTTCCAGGCATGCTCTCTGACCTTGTACTCAGCTCTCTCACCTTTGCAGGGGAAGCTGATGGTCTAGGAAGAATTATTCATTTTTAGCAGCGAAGATATTTCCTTTAAAGGTGCAGACACCTCCATTTCCTAGAAGTAATAGGGCGAGTTTGAGTGTTCGCCTGTGATCAGGCTTATGCCATCTTTTGTGTAAAATAGTCTATATATGTGCAATAACTCATAGTCCTGTGAATTGTTTTGTTGCCACTGCCAGTATTCTGATCATATTTTATAAGCATGCCATTTATGGTGACTTCATACATCGCTGTGAATATTTTGGCCCACTGCTTTGACTAACGACTGATTTTACTCGTGAGTGACTTTAGGCGTTGAAATTCTTTATATTAATCATAGTTAAGAAGTAGAAAAAACATTCTTAAAAGTCGAGTAGAAATTTTACGCTACGCTTCATTTTCACCAAGGATATCTGGGGTTGGCAAATGTTGAAGGACAGTTTTCGTTAAATGGCCGTCAAATATAGGGCAAATTTTCTTCAGAAAAGGCAGGAGAAATTCTATAAAATTTAAAACGTATCTATCCAACGTGTGTGCGACGTTTCTTATTTAGGGAGAATTTTAATTCGTGAATATATAACTGTGATACGAATTCAGGTGAACTTGTTTAAAAAGCTCAAACAAGCCATTATCTCAACATCCTATTTCCTTCCGTTGGTGTTTCACTGCCTCATTGAAGAAAGGGTCTATGAAATGATATATTAAAGTATAAATAACTCTGGCATAATATACTGTATACAAAATATACTGTAGACAGATGTTCAAAATTTGGATAGAAGAATGCATTTAATATGAGTGTCCTGTGACTCAAATTCTTTGGGTTAAGCCTGCCAGCAAATCACTATTAGTTATGCTTATATCTGGTGTTGACTTCCTATGCTTCTTATTTCAGATGTGCGTATAGTAAGCTGAACTTTCTGCGTTTAGTGTAAACGGTATAATCACGCTTGCTGCAATCATCGCTCTGATTTCTTTTTCAATTCTCCCCACTTTCCAGCGTCATTAACGTTCCAATTTATGTCAACAGATGTTTTATAGTGGTTCATTTTAAACTCCTAGTCATGTGCAATTAATTTTTTTCTTTCTTCGTAATTTCTCTACTTAACACCCACTTCCTATCAACTTCCAAGCGCATATGCAGTTACGATTTTTGAACTGCTGAAACATCATGTTGCACACTGAGAAATTTTTTGACACACAGCCGACACACTGAAGCGTGTCAAGTTGTCACAAAACCGTCGTACAAAAGTGTGTCATCAATATGAAACATTTATTGAGGTATTTTGATACACTTTTGTGTATCATGGGCTGATACGACGCTCATGAAAGTGCCAACCATGATACACTTAGCGTAAGTCAGTACTATTTCACGTAAATGTTTCATTTTCTAAGATTAACCTGTAAATACACGTATTGACTGACAAAATCTAAGAATTTGAAGAAAAAACTAGCGAAAATTTTATAGTTTTGTGGGGATAATTTATGTTTATTTCCAAATTCCAATGACTGCTCATTTTTTAATGAGGAATTTTTCATTGAATTAAACGCGAAACGTGATTTAACTTTCCCGATTGGTTTAGCATGCGGCCAAAGGTGATGCACCCGCCTGTGCCTAGGTTTTTCTAAATAACCGTTTGGCTCGTTCAAGTGTGTCAACAATTTTTTGAGAGGAGTTATGCTCCTGTTCTTACAGCCTTGCATTGACTATTATTGACAGGATTTCAAGTAACTGCAATTTAAATGCTGCTGTTTCCGAATATTGTCCCGGTTCAATTTTTATGACATTCTTATAAACATTGTTTTTTTTCGTAGTCTCTATATTCGAGGAAATTTTTGTGATCAATTGTACCATATTGTGAAAATATGGATAGCAGTTTTAGATACGCGCTTAATGAATTACTTCATCAAATACCTTTGTGGGTTGAATAAATCATCCGGTGCTTCCTGATGTTAAAATCATTCAAAGTAAGCACGGAAAAATTCATACCAAATTTGTGTGTCTGATAAGCAAATCAGCACACTTTAGTCCTGTTGTAATGTAAAACTGCTGAGTGGCTCGTTCGCTTAGTGTGCGAGTTTTGGCATCGAATGGAGGGCAATTGCTGAGTACTATATACGTGAAAAACTATATTGATGTTAGATCCTATTGGATCATATTAATCATAGCAAAAAAAAAGCAAAAAATTTTTGCGGTATATGTGTTTAAAATTGGACAGAATAGTGCACATGAAGGAAATTGCGTATGACAGAGTAGTTTGGTAGGAACTAAAGTGCCAATGTGGAAGGGGTTGACTAGCCTGTCATAGACATACGGGAACTCACACGAACACAATACACGCGCAGGAGGAGGAGCTGGACGAGCTGGCCGGCCAAGTGCAGATGCTGGAGGCCGCCCGCACCCGCCTTGAGATGAGCCACGAGCAGATGAGAAAGGAACACAAGAAAGAGGTGCAGCAGAGGGAGGAAGAAGTCGAGGAAGTGCGCATCGCTGCTCAGAAAAAAGTTAAAGGTAAGAGCAGCAAGTGCCCGCGGATGCCATTATGCAAATTTGGCTTCTGCATTAGGCTTCTTTTATCTCCCGCTGGTCTCACTGCCATGCGGCCTCGTTCTTTTTGGAGTGTGTTTAGCGCGTGTGATTTTATTTTCTGGTCAGCCTGAGTTCTCGTGTAACTAAACAGAAAGAATTGAAAAAGTGTGAATGCATTTTGTGGGTGTTGTCCCTCGTTTTTTTGCGGTGTTTAGTTTCAAATAACATGCGCTCTTGCCTGACATAAAGCCCTAGCGGACTGTAGCGTAGAATTTTAGAAGCGTTCCCCAGATGAGCACTTCAAGGTGGCAGGCTTGGGTATTTACGACATCATCTCTTAATGGAGACATCTTCATTTATCTCCAACGTAACAATGATTACGTGAATGGTTGA
This sequence comes from Morinoia aosen, assembly GCA_030386875.1. NCBI lineage: Eukaryota > Metazoa > Arthropoda > Malacostraca > Amphipoda > Talitridae > Morinoia > Morinoia aosen. The sequence continues at coordinate 16,445,950 of CM059571.1, read as the reverse complement.
AGGTTATCTTCACTTGCGGAAAAACTTTTAGGCATTTAATTTCTTAAGAACATGTTCGTGATCTTCACTTATACGTGCCTTCTTCAGTCATAAAATATTTCAATTCATATGCTGCAATATTTTGATTTGCGCTAAGGATACTCCTAACTCTTACTTCTGCGAGAAACTACAAAAATTAAACGGAGAATCAGCGTCTGAATCGTTCGTTTCTATGCCTGGCCCGTAGGCCTCTTTTAGATTTCAACCTTGACTTATGCATGCTTCCTCTTGAGAGTAATTTTATTTTGAGGCTAGCGTATTGAAAGAGTGCTTAGTTCGTCGCTTCGTATATTTTTACGTTCGTTTTTTATTCGTGCCTTACTTTTACATTTAAAAAGAATTTTAACGATATTAGCACATATATTGTTAGACATATTAGAAGAACAATACTATAGCTCCCCTCAATTCCGAAATAAACTTTCAATTTCTGAAGATAAATTTGAGGTGTTTAGGTTTCGTGGCGCAACATGAAACACACCACACGCAGCCGAAGCGACAGTGGCGTGCAGTCTCTTGCCCGGGGTTAGGTTACTTCCGTACAGGTACTAATTTGTTTCTCTGGGCATTACTCCTAATAAACTCATGTTTCAGTAAAAACACTGCGAAGAAACTTTTTTCGTGCGTTACAATGTTACGTTTGTCCTCTTCTTGACTGAATTGTGTGTACTAAGTGTACATTATCGTAGGGGCGAATTTTAGACGCAGCCAGTGTGATCCTAAAAAACACGGGAGTTTTTGAAGCTTTACCATGAGGTGATGGTTGGTAGTTGCTGTACAGCATCTCTTGTGCTTATTTTATTTCAGTTTTTCACAGATTTTATATTATATAGATCTCTTCTTAACTTGGTATTAAAATGTAGATTTGTACATGAAACTTATTTGTGTTGTAATCATTCAACAATTTTTATATACTCCTGTTTTCATGCTGTTGTTATGGAGCTCTTTCTTGATGTCATTCTTTCTCTTCTTTCCGTCTTTATAGCTCTCTTTTGACAGTCGTGATTGAAGATCACATTCTTATATTTTTAGTAAACTGGGACTTTTCAATGTCCACAAATTTAATTAATGAATGAGCGGCAAATGAGCACAAATTTGTTATAATTTGGTAGCGTGGGATACTTCTCCACAGATATTGATAATCCATCTTTCTAATTAACAGGTAATTATACGATGGGGCACATCGACATTTTATTCCCTAATCTCGTCACAAAAGGTTATCATTCTAAAGGTAAAGTAAACCTAACGCACTAAATTACATTTTAATTAGTACTTTCAATATACGCTGAAGGCAAAGACATAATAGATGCTGAAGGCAAAACAATTACAAGCGCTTAAGGCGCGACGACGACAACCTACGCACAAGAGAAGTCGACACGGGGATGCTTAGTATGAATGGTACACGAACGAGAACTCATCTTAAATTCCGGTTCCGATGCGGTGTTGCTTTATATCGAACGGTCAGCCATTTTATTTAATATTACGTTGTCGTTAGAAGAGTAATCACATCAGTATGACACAGGGCAAATACAACGACGTTAGTTGAACAGGGAACCCATAAGGGCTGCCCGAGGGCAAGGAAGAATCTTATTAGTTGCGTTCTCTATGGCTGCCGCTCTCTAACTGCCTCGCTCACGCTTGGTAGCTGTGCGTCTGCGCCTCCTCAGCAGGGTTGGCATCGTACGATAACCTAAATCTTTAAAATGGATTGATTCATAATTGAGCGTTATAAATAACTCTATCGTCTTTAATTACTTCGTAATATGAAATGTCAATTTATGATGATAGTATTAATGATCTAAGAAAAGTTAACTAAAGAACAATACCGACATTATTTAGAGTAAACCTTCCAGTAGCGATGTCTAGGAATTCCTCTTCTGTCGGTTGGCACCTTGCTTCCTCTGAGATCTTGAAGTCGACGTATCGTAGACACAGAAGGAGGAAAGAATAACTACTTAGCACGATTCGCGTAGTCTGATAACCGTCTCCTTGGCATACGACGTCTCTCCCCGGCTGCTTTGGATCATTTTGAACATATAGAGGCGTCCCTCGTTCTGAGAGATCCTTACGTTGTGATAAGATCACAACACTGTTTCGATTAACTTCTCGTTTATACTGTGTTGCTCATAAGTGAAATACTTATTAAAGATTTACAAGAAAATTTTGGTGCAGGGAATTAAGATATTTTTATTCCTTATCAGTTGAATCTGTATGACATTTACTGAGTATTGCTCTCAAAAATAATTAATTACATCTCGAATTTGAGTGCTCCGTTTGAGATCAACGAGTAAAAATAACTGTGGGTTTAACTTCAAGTATAATGGATCCAATAATTGTAGTATATATGTATTGTACGATATTTCTCCATTTAGAACAATAATGGTCAAAACTCAATGAGGGGCCGCAGCTCGATAAAAATAAATTTTCATTACTTGATATGTGTTTGAAACTCAGATTTCCTCCATCGTATTGATTAAATCAATTTTACCAAGGATGCCTTATTTACGGGCCAACTCAAGCTGTGTAGGTTTAAGCTGAATTCCATTGTGCTTGGCCCTTCTGAGTTTGCAGCTTCATCTTTAGAGTACGAGTGTTCGCGTTAGATTGGCACGTGTCTTTCTTGAATGCTTCACGCAATGCCTGCTTATGGCTTGAATACATACATTGCTGCTAATTTAAGGCTGTCTAGTCCTCAAGCTCCACTTACCATTTATATCCAAGTCATAACCCTATGGTTAATCTATTTCTCTTCCGCATGTGCTCATCAACTCGTGAGACGCGGATATTTGTTTAGAAGTTTGTTTGTTTTTTAACCTATGTCAATTTACCCGACAGCTCTGGAGGCGCAGGTGGAGGCCGAGCACGAGGAGCGCACACAGCTGGTGCGCGACAAGCATGAGTTGGAGCGTCGGCTGCTGGAGCTCATGGACCGCTCCAGTGCTGCGCCTGACGACGACACCGTGCACAGGTAACTTCATTGGCAACCGCAACCTGCTCTCTTCTTTGAGCTGGCAAAATGTCCCGTGATTTACTGTTAACTCTTTCCCTCTGGAATGAATTTTTCAAAGATTGTTTAGTAGAAAAGGCTTTGTGAAACTTGAAATAGCACACTAAGTGGTGATCAAAATTCACTTAGTAAATATGGAATATCGAAAAATCGATGTTTTCATGAGCTTAAATATACTATTATGCGATACTTTCTATTGTATTTTATTGGATATGTTGCGAAATCTAAAGGTATAATCAAACTCATTTCGTTTGAACAGATTTGTCATAATTTCGTCCCTATGAAGCTACAACCAAACCGCTGCTTTTGATAGACACTTTTTTTCTTTACATCTCAATCAGGGACTGCGTCTGCCAATTCTTAGTAACTTGAGTACCTTCTGTTACGTGTAAAATATTCAGTAAAAAATCAGCTATGGCTGGGACTAGACCTACTGTGAGTTTTTGTTACCAACTGCTTAAGCTCCTTTTCAAATGTTACGAAGTCATATCCAACAACTGTACACTGTAAAGTGATTCCCGAACAATGCCTTTGCTAAATATTTCGTTATAAATAGCTTTCGTTGAAAGGAAGAATTTCTTGAGTAGATTAATATCATTTCATTTACCCGCTGTTGACTGGTATTGTACGAACGAGTAATAAAATGTACCATTTTAGAATATGCAGAATACCATTCTGACCTATAGCTACAGAGGCCACTTAAGGAGCATAGCATAAGTGATAGGTTTAGCTTAGTAAGTTTGTTTGTCGCGTACTATGGGAACTGGCGCCCAGAAGAGCATACTAATAGATTACCACAGCTATAGATAGGCCTCCAGGACTATCTTTCGTGCTCAGTGTGCATCGATTAGTTTTCATACCTTCGCCATTTCTTCGTTTCTGATTTTTCTTCCTCTTTCTTCCTAACTTGCTGGTTCTATGCGCTGGGTATCCTGTGTAGAAACACTCCTTGTGACGAAATTCTCCGTTTGTTACATCCGCGCTAAATGGTCTCTTCACAATGGCTAAAGGAAAAGAACTAAGAGTATTGTTAAAACCCGTCTTAAGTTAAAAATGAACAAGGACTCTAAAATGCGTATATCGGTATAAAACTGTGGTTTAGCTAAGATCGAAAATTGATTGATGGAAACGGCATGATCGCACTCGTCCGAATGCTCTCGAACGGCGGAAAATGAGGGCTTTGTTTTTACATTTGTCATTCTAGAATAGTTTATTTTTACTTTTTACTTTGTACTTTTCAGAATTCTTACCACTGATGACCTGTGGCCGAAACGTTTGAAATTAGGTTTTATTCGAATATATACCTTAAAAGATTAAATGATTAAAGTAGCTTATCTTGCTCTTTCATTTTTATTACGATTGCTACGGCATCTAATGACTTTTATGGTCTCTTCTGTTCGTTCTCTCCAGATCCCGCTGTTGAGGTTAAGAATTTCAAATTAACTATTATGATAATGATAATAGTTAGCTATAGGACATGTTTTGAAAGAAAATTATTTCAGCACTTGAAATTTAGTCCAACTGTTCGTTATGCGTTGTATTTATTAAAAAAATATGGTAAATATGCGTTCAACTTCATGGAGATCTGTATGAAATTAAATTGCTCAAGTAAGTCATGAGCTTCCCAATTTTCATAATTCATCATATGTACTGATTCACTCCAAAACGAAGCTCGCCCAGTGATGGTCTAACTTCAGTACATTCGTGAACGCTTGACGTTGTCCCTCGAATACGTCCTACCTATAGATCGTTATTATGCGGTTTATTTCATATTTTTGGTTCTGATTTCAGATTGAAGAAAGATTTGAGAAAAACGAAAGCATTGCTCAAAGACACCCAAACCATGCTGGAGAAGTCTCAAAGCGAGGGTCCCAGTAAGCTCATCATCCGACAACTCAAAACTCAAGTAAGTTGTTCTACTGCTCGCTTTTTTTTAGAGCACGATTACTACAAAATGAAATGTTTATTATGTCCTCTTTATAGCGTTTATTTTCAAGTGATAGAAGCCTTCGTAGCTAGTAGAATGACGCAGTTACCACATTCTTATTGCTTTTTGAAGAGCTAATAAATTCTATCTAGTAATTTGTCATTGTCATCACCAAAATTCAATGGTTTTTCGCAGTTGCAACGTTTTTTCCTGAACGAAAAACCTTTTAGGGAACACTTCTCATACAAATCGTGTGCATATTCTCCCTTGGATTGCCCTTTAGTTTTAGGTTGAAATCGCTACTGCATCCAGAATCATTCCATTCACCGTTTGTTACAGCTTGAAGACTGCGAATTTGCCAAGACCGCTGCTTTGAAGGCTCGTCAGAGCGCTGACGCAGATCTCGCTGAGATGCAGACTGCCCTCGACGACTCGCAACGATCTCGGAAAGAGGCAGAGGACCGAGCGTCCAGGTTCCTCAAGGAGAAATCCGAGCTTCAGACGCAGGTAGAGTAGCCAGCTACTGGTTCTCTTGTGAGCGTGACATGCTCTCACTTCAATTTGAGGCGCCTTCTTTGTTGACTCAAACTAGAAACCTATATTCACATGAATAAATGCTGCTTCTTTCTTCTCAAGTTTGTGGTATTTCTTGCATTATTCTTTTGTAATCATTATATGTCCTTTCTAATTTACTATTATGATGTTCCGTCTGTTTTTGCTCTGAGAGTGAACACTTAATTGTGGTGGCATCTCTTCAGTGGAATTTTTTTATTTTGGGAGATATTCTTTGCGGTAAAATTTTCTCCCGATGGGAGGTTACTGAAGAGAATTGCTATTTAGTCTTAATTAGTCATTAGATACCCTCTGGAGCATAGCGCTGATAGTGCACACCATTTTCAGTGCTCCTTGAAATGTTGCTGATGTCAATGATAACTCTATCTACTCACATAATCGTTGGCATTTGCTACAGGAAACTCAGTAAGGGTTCAGTTATTAAATCATGTTTACCTTTTTTCTATTTCTCTATTTTTAGGAAATAGACTTTCTGCTCGACTTATATTACGGACGTGTGTTGGTGCTTAATGTATACACTAATTTTTTTGCTTCTTTTCGTTAGCGTACTTCTTGTCAAGCGCAGTAACGCAACAAATTTTCCTCAATTCTACGACTTAACATTTTAACCTTAATTTTTGTTTGTTTTTGGCAGCTCGAAGAGAACGAAGAGCTACACGCGGAGACGCTCAAGAAATACAAATCTACAGTGTCTCAGATTTCCGTCGACCAAATTACTCTGTCGGAACAGTCACAGAGAATAGCTGAGCTGGAGCAGGAGAAACAGGTTAGAAAATTCCCTTGTGTATTCAAGTACTATGATTGTTTCTGGAAGGATAAACGAATTATTTCACGGCTGTGGGGAATCTATTATTGATTATGTGTACCTTTTAGCTTAAGTGTTCAAGCATTACCTGATATTTCCCAATATAACAAGCTAACTGTTGCAGTTGCTGTCGGAGCGATTACTGGAGCTAAATAGTAAAGTGGAGGTGCTGGAGGGAGAGACTGCCAACATCCACACTCAGCGCATGCTACAGATGAAGGTCAAGGAACTCGAGTCCAAACTTGAGTTGGAGCTCGCGACCAAGAAGAGAATTGAGGTCAGTTTTCTCTATTAAGGCTTCAATCATGTTGAACTTGCAATAATCCGAGTGGCACGTCATTTACGCCAATTTTTACCCATATTTTACTTTTGAAGTTCATTATTCTAAAACTTTAGACTTCATAACTAGCTCATTTCTACCTTTTACATTATTGGAATTTCAATTCATTGCTTTTTGCAGTCCGTTTTTGCGTTGCTTAAAATTTTGGGGTAGTCTTTGACTGTTGTGTTGGCTGAACAGAGCCAAGTGACGAGGCTGAAGGAGCAGCTGGAGCGAGTGTGCGGCGAGTGCGACCTGCTGAAGGTGAAGGAGACGCAGGGAGTGGAGCAGAGCAGAAAGCTGGGCCGCCAGCTCCGCCAGGCCAAGGAAGAGGCCGCTCTCTTCGAGCAGCGCAACACTGAGCTCAACTCCAAGAAACAAGAGCTCGAGAAGCAAATGGAAATTATGGAATCTGAAATTTCGACCTTGAAGAGCGATCTCAAATTAGCTTTCAAGAGGATAGAAGATCTACAAATGGCCCTGCAAGGGGATATTTCTGATTCGGACTCTGATTTGTCTGACAGGTAAGTCGTGTTTTTAGTTTTCCTTCTGTTCTTTGAGCACATCTTTATAACATAAAAATATCTCAGGTTTTGTTTGACGTAATTATTCAGGAAATTTTGACACATCTTGCATCGCTTCATCGCAGTGTTCTCACGTCACCGGACTCGATACTCTTCTTGTCACATTACTTTGCTATAAATGTGCATCATAAGCCTCATCGTCTAATGCTGCCGACCTTTATCGCTTATTCATATCATTGCCATCATTGAGAAAAGAATGTGATTACCTCCATCCTCATTATAAACCAACGATTCATTCTTGACGATCCCGTTTTCACGTGAAGTACCGGTCCGATGACGCCGACATGAAATGCATTAGCCACTAACATACCTCATTTTTGTAACTTGCATTGATGTTCAAAACTTTTTAACTTCAGCAAATACTTCTTAATTATAATGATTGACGCGCACTGATGCTTCATCTAAATTCATTGTAATTAATTTTACTCGAGTTTGATGTGGGTTGTAGTCTATTTTGTGTTGGGTGTTGTCTTCGACATTCTTGGCATAAACTTTACATTGTAACTGAACTAATCTGACTGATGGAGTGCTTGCTTGACCCCTCATGGACTGGTTTGTCTCGTAGCGATACCGATAGCGACACGAGCCTAACCAGTTACCTCACTTCGCGTGCTACTCGCTCTACTTCTGCCGCTGCCACCACTGCTACTGACGCGGTTACTCCGCCGGCTGCGCCTGTTGCTTCTGCTCAGCCTAATGCAATTGATTCAGCTCCTGCCGGAAGGTAAACGCTTCTAACTGCTAAACATGAGTTTAAGCCTTCAATATACTTCATGTCTTTCACCAGAGTAGCAGATGATTCATCTGGCCGCAGTGACTTTTACCTCTGTGGCATTATCTTTCTGGGGTCGAAAGAATGCTTTGACATGGGCCGCCCACCTTTGTGTGCGTGCTTCGAAAGATTTGCTAGTATCTTCGTGCTTTTTTACGGCATTCATACGTCCTTTGTTTCTTCATGTCTCATAACTATTTTTTGCGAGTTACTCCAAAATTAATCAGACGAGATAAAATTTGGTACCGCACTTGAATTATTCAAATGTTTGCTTTTTAAATATTCCGAAGAACTTCCATGTGTGCTACTTAGAAATACATAATTGAAGTTACGAATAAATGATTTATAAATTTTCAGTGGAACAGTACGAAATTAGGTTTGAAAGAAGTACAAATATTGTTGCCATTTCTAAAACATCTTACAAATACTCTTGGAACTGTAGGAACTTTTTGGATATTTACTATTCGTACTTCATAGTATTTCTAAATGAAACCGACGCTTATCCTGCACGATATTCATAAACGTCGTCATTATACCAGTGAAACTTGATGTACAATCATCCATGTTTTGAAACAACTTACTTTGTAGTATTATTTAGTCAGCAATACCTTTGGACTGATGCTCGTTGAAAAATGAGTTATATCTTTTATTTATGTCACTTTATCAATTTATTTTACAATCACATGCTCGCAAGTCACGAGGGTAACATTGCCATCAGTTTCTAAGGATGGAATGAGAAGTTCATAGGATTAGGTGTTTAAATTATCTATTCAAACATTTATGCTATTTTTGCATGTCCTCAGTTTTGTTAGACTCAGATTAGTTCATCTTTTAGGTATAATTTTCTGGCATGGTAAACATTGCTTTTGGTTTCTGTACTTTTCTTTGGGTCTATTAGGTGCATTTGTCTCACTCGCGACGATCATTTGGGTTTTATTCAATGATGTCCTTGTATGCCATTCCAGTTTTTCATCTACTCATGTCTGTTAATGAGAGCTCAGCCGTTGATAACACACTTGAGTTACTCCTGCGTGCATTCTTCAAATTAAGTGCTTCGATTCTTTTGTGCATTCGTGTTAATTTGCTATTGATTCACATAGCCTAAAAAGGAGACTGATCTGCTAGGTGCAGCATTTAATTATTAGAAAAAACTCCACTTTTGATTGAAATGTTGTATTTGAGTTTGTCTAGCGTAGTCTGCGATAGCAATTGATGGTAACTCATTTCATTACTGTGGTACACACCGACAAATTGTTTCGTTAGAGCTCAGTGTACCAGTAGCCACCTCAAACTTACCTTTGAAACAGGACTCGGAGCAATGTATACACTGATCATTTACGTATCGTATCATCGCTCTATGTACCAAAAAGTGCTACGAAAATAACATATACCGATGTTTAGCATGAAACCTTTTCTGCTGCATGCATGGAATGATTCTATCAGACCAAACTTTTAAGTTACTGCAGCAGCAGCAGCATACTTTTATTAACTCTCGGTTTGTCTATTCGGGAGAAATTATTTCTGCCTGTATCGTTTTCTAAAATGAATTTGTGTGTTGCTAATCACCTCGTCTGTGCGCGTTATGAATGCTATTTTTCTGTGATTGTTTTACTTACGAAACTAATTTACTCTTGATTTGTGTGCAATTTTTGTTTCTTATATTTTAGCCATATAGTTTGTATTTTTCGTTACTGCATGCAACAAATTACTTCATATATTTTTGTTGTTTCTGAGGTAGTTTTTTCTCTTATGTCGGTTCACGGAGCTGCTCGGCATGATTGTCTTAGGAAACTTCTCTCAGGGAGTTGAGATGTTCAATTGACAGCGTTTATTGCGTGAGGCTATGAATTTCTCTTGAACGTTGGGAGACAATATTAGGGGCGAAATTTTAAAATTCTTGATTTGGCTACGTGACGTTTTTTCTGATAAGACGCTTTTGTTATTACAGTATTTCTTTTACCTCTTCATGCACGGTTGTAATGTATATGAACCATCATAAAGCATACGCTTCGTAAGGTTCTCGTGACAGATCTCGTCTATTAAGCTTACTTCTGGTACTATTTTACTTGAAAATCATTCCGCTGTCAGGGTTTAGGCCTTTCCAGTAAATTCTTTGTTAGTACAACTCTTCCTCAATGAGCAAAAAAAAAGAAGAAAGTGCAAATTTTAACGTACTTCTTTTGTTTCCTATATTATGTACCATAAGTTTGTCTCTAATTACTATCATGTGTGCTCCTACAAAAAGGTCTTTTCAGTTCGTTTCTTGAATTGCGGCTAAGAAGTATTGTCCTCACCACGTTTAAAATGGGTCTCCGTCGTGCAAGAAAATTTGTCTCCTCTATTTATTTGTTTGAGAATTACCCTTTTCTCTCTTCACAATCGAACATAATGTGAGCTAGAAATAAAGTCGTCTGTAACTATCTAAATTCTGCAAATCATCAATGGTTCGGTGTATTCAATTGGTTCCTTTATTGCATTAAATTCTCATCGCCACCATATATGTATTATTCTATCTCTCAGAATTCACCATTTTTATCAGATGTGCTTAAGTTCAGCGAAAGTCATTTCAAATAGAAAGAGGTGACTATTTTTCTCGTGTGAGACATGGAAAAAATTAATCACCTTTTGCTCCAGATGATGTTATGCGTCAGTGTTTCTGGGAATAATCGATAATGAACGAACTATTTGGTATTGAATGTTTAACAATCTTTTCATTTACAATCGTTCTTTTTCAAATTGGAAGTCGAGGTCGTTTTCCAGAACATGAGCTTTTTAATTCTTCCCTGCAATACGGTTCATGTGTACTTATGGCCACTTTTTCTTCGACTTTAATTGGAGTCTCCTCCGGTTTATTTAGCTGCCTCCTGAATTTCATCTTAATCATTGCTGTCTCGCGGTTTCAAAGTACTTACTTCAGTGTCAACATGACCAAATTCATGACTTTACTAAAAAATAAGTATTTTGAATGTGCGTGTGTATTGCTTTGCAAAACAAAATTTACAATGACTTTACATCATTTCTTGGTGTTGTAAATAACATACTACTTGCAATTTTCTGACTATTTTTCGTCTCTTTTGCAGAGGCGAAGACTTGATGTCTCCCGGCAGTGACGCCATGGCCATGATCGAGGAGGCGAGAGAAGAAGATCAAAATTCAGAATCCTTCGCGTGATGAAGAAAAAGTCGTTATGTGTAGCTCTTCTGCGAGGCATGTCGTGCTTAAACTTGGTGGCTCAAAAGAATACACATGAAATGAGAAGCTGGGAGAAGTTTCCATGTAGCAACTTACGCTCACCGAGTGGCTGAGATAGTCCTGTAATGATGTAACTTATGAGACCGTCTTCTGAGGAAGCCATAACTGTACTTATGCTGCAAACGACTATCTTACTCTTCAATAGTATATGTGTATATATGACAATTAAAGCGATTTGTAATATTCTTGTTAGATGATGCTTCACTAGTGCGTTTCAAAATAATATGTAAATTGTGCCGTTTTCTTTTGTACTTAAATGCGCGGTTACATTCCCTTGTCTTCTGTTCAAAAGTTGTCCTCACCGCTCAACTCTAATTTCTAGAGGTGCTATTTCGTCAGTGTACCAGGTCCTTGAATGACAGATGTTATACGGTATCTGCCAGGGCTGCCGAGTGTCAAAAGTTTGATCATCGAACAATTATTATGTTGAAAGATCATTTTCTTTTGTCGCTCTGCTACCCCGACCGACGCCGTGCATACAAGGAGCTACGGTGCCATTTCTTTCACTTGGGCTCACCCCCGAATGCACCTCTCGTTTTTCTAATCTTAGACTCAGGAACTCGACAAGTTTCTGCGTGTAGTAAAGCTTATCGTTTTTCCCGTGAAAATTGTAAAGTCCCTCGACTAACCAAATATTAATTCTTTCTTATGCTTAGACCTCTTGCTTGTAGGCTTTAGAATCTTATTGTCTTGCATTTTAGTCTTCAGCTTCCCGTTTCTTCCGTGTGAAGATCGGTGATAGCGTCATGATTTCTTTGTCTGAACTTCCAGCCACAAACCCAGATGGCTGTCGCCCAGAGATACATCATATGCCACCTGTTAAAATGCAGAACTGCTGGAATGGCATCACCGTTGCACTTGTTCAAACAGAACGAAAAGATTGTATATACTAACCATTCTTTTTGTATGTGTATTTATTTACATGCCTCTTAAGGTTAAGGCGCTGATGAACTTATTTATGTAGCACCATGATAACCAGAAGTGATTATTATTGAACATACGATTTTATCTCTTGTATTGTACGTAAAGATTTTCTATTTGATTTATCCAAAGTTCATTTGTTTTCTTTTCCTTCATCAGATTCAAGTGTTGTTGACGCACAAATTTTTCAAAGTTTGTGCTGCTTGCTTCTGCAGAGATATTTATTTAATTAGGTATGAGTTGTGATGTAAATTAGGCTCACATAGGCATAAATATTTGTCATTACAATATTATTGTAATTGTGGAATAGCTGCTGTGCTGTATGGTTTCATTATGCTGCATGCAGTTTGAGCGATAGTAAATTAAAGGCTTTTTACTCTTGAGAATATTGTTTTACCTGCCTAGTGTACCGACCCATTTTGTTATGCTTGCCTACGTTTATTTTTCAACTGTTGATGTGGCCGTAATATTTTTTTACAACAATTCTGATTTTGCGTTTTCATGAGAAGCTTAGGATAGGCAATTGACTAGGTTAGTTAAGTTTGCTATGTTATGGGAACTGGTGCAGCCCTGCAAGGTAATACTGTATGGTTAACTCAGCTCCACTTGCTTCTTTCGCGCTCACTTTGCTTCTTTCAGTTGTTGCGTCTTCATCGCTATCTCTTCTTTATCTTTTATTCAACTTTCTTCTTAACTCGCTGTTTATGTGTGCAAGATATGTTGTGTGGGAACACAGCTCGTGCATAGATTCCTCGTTTTCTACTAAACATACTAAATGGTCCTTTCTCTTCTCTTTGCTCTCATGAGATCGCCTCTCTTATAAGTAGAGAGTCTCAAACTAAATAATTAATAATTTGAATTTTCCTCAAAGTTTACGTACAACGTAATAAATGTACTATACAGTTTCCAGATTACGTTAGTTTATATACTGCTCATGTCCATTAGCTCGTTGGTTATTTCAGACTACCGCTTCTATGTAACTGTAAAAGCTACAGTATTTGAGATTGCGTATATTTGTCAACAACTGATGTCGACAAGCGAAAGTTGAAACTTCAAACAAGAAATGCAGTGTTGAATAGAATTATCACATTTTCTCATGTTTTTCATTAAAACGGTTGTATAGAGAGTTCAAAGTCAAGTCACCCCCAGAAACAGTTACGAATCTCGTGAGCTCCTCGTACATTTATTTATTTGAAAAACCTTGTGGAAGCAGTAGCTTTCCGTACCAGATTCGTAACTGTTTCTGGGGGTGACTTGACTTTGAACTCTCGATACATAAGTAAAAATTAAATCTGTCGGGCCAAGTGCGTGCCTGCTTTCACTGTGCCAAGCATTGCTTTCGTTGTGCTTCGATCACCTTTTAGGATGGTCGGTAGCGCGATCGATAGCGTTCTGGCGCGGTGAATTTAAGTCCTGAGTTCGAATCTCGTGAGCTCCTCGTACGGTTGTATAGGTGCAGCCCTACTTGATGGTATTGATGTACCTCTGACTATACTCACAATGCAAAAACATTGAGTCACTAGCTTCGTATTCCCTGACCTTGGCTGGTTTATAATTAAATGCTCTTTAGTAGTATGTTTTACTGGGCTAAAAGCTCTGTCGGATTCTGTGCGTATTTGTGGCGGTGTTCTGGGTGCGACATTAGTACTCGAAGAGAAGAAGGAAAAGCTCGTTCCTCTTCTGACAAATTTTTGAACCCACTCATTGAAATGTCAGGACTTTTGCAATGCCATAATATTACCTTAGTCTAGCCAGAGCTGGGTGTGGTAGTGAATGGTGGTGTACATTTCTTTGTTAATGTAGTATTTTGAGTTGAGTAAAGGAAGGTGTGCTCCGATACTAAGTTCAAGCAATTTTGAAATTGGCGAGTAAAGAAAGGGGTGTTCCGATAGTAGGTTCAAGCAATTATGACATTACAAATTCACTTCATTATACTCTTCTCACCTATGTTTTGCAGTTTCGGAAATATTCTCAACATGATAGCCATTGATTAAAATTTTCGAACGTTCTAAATACTAAACTCATACGTTTGGGAAGTCTACGTTAAGGAGATGTTTGATGCCGTTTAAGTGGACTACCATGACTAGTATTGCACATGGAGAGTGCAAAGTTGCCAGTGTCTGAACGGCCGTGAAAAACGTGAGATATTTTTATCTAACCCTAGACAGTCAAATATCGATGTTTTAAAGTTGCTTGCATAAAATTTTTTAAATTCGTTCATATATTGTTTCATGTAAAGAAGCGAGGTGGCAAAAAAGCGGCCTCATTCTGTGAAACAAGGCTTTTTTTAGAATCGTCTGTACCATGTTGATATGCAGGAGGCTTGACTTATGAATGCAAGATAAGAATTACTCTCGAAAAATTATGTGCTTAAATCCTCATATTATCGTAGAACATAAAAGCAGTTCGCTCGAATGCGTTGCGGAAACTATGACATCACGAAATTACTTATTTTTTCACCTCGGCCAGAATAACCTAGAAATTTAATACTTAAAAAGCTGATGATCTACTGGATTCAGAATGCGCAAATATGTGATTCAAATTGACGACGGGGCACTGTGAAATATTTTTCAGATTAAATTCCAATGTGAGACACCCATAGAATTATGAACATGTATTTAGATGTATAGTTCAATGTTTAACATATATAGGTATCGGAATATTCAACAAAATGCTCATTTTTGAGTTACACTCAGAAGTTAAATAAAATTATTTCAAACCCATAGCTTAAATTAGAATCGACCTTTTTTATCGTATTAATGCAGAATGAAAAGTACCAGTAATTGAGCTTTAACTAGGGTAATTCATCAAATATCGAACTGAACTGATTATCGAACAACTTTGGAAATATGCGCGTAATAAATTTAGTAAGCATCCAAACTTGCTCAGTGCCAGTGATCTTACATCTAAAACTCCTATTTTAGTGATAAAAACTCATTTCTGTGAGCTGCAAACTGCTACCAGCGGTTGCGAACGCATTTTCTGTACGACCCTTACAAATTGGTCGAATTTTTTCACTCGAAAAATCTTACGCACTTCGGGAAAATTGCGACGGTTTAATTGTTGTTGGGTCACCGTCAACCTCCCGTCATAACTAGAGAGTAGTGTTGTCATATGATGTTCTGTTGCTGTATTTTTTTCTTTTCCGCCAAAAACTTGATAATTATTCCATGTTCGACATTCAGTTCCTTTTTCATGTCAGTATTAAATACTGAACAAAGGTGTTCGAATCAAAATTCCTTAAAAATCATGAATTTATGCCTCGAACAAGGCTTTTCGATTCTTAATTCTTTTAAATAACTGAATCGATCTATTGAACGCCTGTTTTATTTCATTAAAATATTGTATTAACGCTTGATAATAACATTGAATAGTTGAAGATGGGAATTCTGGTGAGGGGCTACCAATCAGCTGCTGGTGTTCCAAGGCCCTCAAGATCATCAATGATTCGTCTGGCTACATTTACTGATGATCAATCCCTTGCCAAGAAAATTGATGCAAGCATCAATAATAATTCATTGACGAGTGCTTTACACTCTACTCCAAAAAAGGTCACACAGGTTGATGATCACAATGATGGTTCAACAAACACTGCAAATGAAACATCGACATCATATTCAAATTTTGATTACTCTCCATTCAAATGCATCTTGAAAATAAGTAATGAGACAGTTATTTCATACAAACAAACAAAACAAACATCGGCATCTTTGGGAAGTTTTATTCCCAATCAAGCCTGATACAAATGATCTTAAGCATTGGTTTTTCAAATGTCTTATAACTAACGCTATATATAGGACACCATGACGGTTCCCCCGTAAAGCCGGTACCCATTTCCGACTCCTGGGTCGAGTGGGGTATTGTGCTTGAGCTTTCCCTTATACCCAACGGGGAAAATCGCAGCGCCAGCGCCGGGATACGAACCCGCGACTCCAACATACAAGTCCGATCCCTTAACCGCTGTGCCACCGCGAGCATTTCCAAGAAAAGCCAGTGCGCCAAAAAAAAAAAGAATGAAAGAAAAACGTTTATTTTCCAAGTGGCCACATGAGATACATGTCAACATATTGGGTTTTAAAAAGTTTCTTAATATAGGACGTCCTAAAACAAAAGTTCTATACGAGGAGTACTAATTGACAAACCATCAGAGGTGTACAAATAGAAAAGCCATATGAGGCATAATAATTGACAAATTATTCGATGTGTACTAATAGACAAACTATCAGAGGTGTACAAATTGATAGACCATACGAGGCATATTAATGGACAAAATATACGAGGCGTACTAATAGACAAACCATACGTGGCGTGCTAATAGTTTAACAAATGTTCCATACGAGGAGAACTAATTGACAAACCATCCTGTTCGAATCAAAATTCTTGTTCGATTCATGTTCGATATTGATGAAATTGTGTTATTAAAGAATTCGATTTTTAGAACAATAAATCAATTCCAAAAATCTACGTTGTCTTTAAAGCGACATCACAGAACAAGAAAGCAACTGTTCAAGAATAATCTTGAGGCCCGCAACAGTTATTCAGAGCAACAGTTAACGATTTATGAAGGTTGTTTCTAGACACACGTGGTTTCTGTTCGATATTTGATGAATTACCCTAGCTCTGGTCTACTAAAAGCCTGATGTGCTATGTAACTTTATCTGCACGTCTAATATTTAAATAACATTCAATTGAAGTGCTTCACTTTTTAAGCTTTGTACAAATCATGAACAAATTTAATTTCTATTTATAATCATGCGCCGGAGGTTTGAAGTTCCGCATTCATGTACTAGGCAATATTCTACGAATAAAATAATGCCTCTTAACGAGTAATTATTTTCAATATGCTGGAAAGGTTGATCTTAACTTACTCTTTTCGTTAAATAAATGTTGGTGTTGAATGAGAACGTGATATTTTGTGGGATATTCCGCGTTTACGCAGTATCCGTGTATCAGCAGTGCGGCCATTTGAGTACAACGTAATTGTACATGTTTCATAATCTACGCGTCGCTTCATGACCTATCTTACCTCCAAGCTAGAGGTATCATCGATGATCTGACAGAAGTAAGTTTAAATAACGAGGCTTGTGCGTGCTTACTACTTATATTGCAAAATCTTAGGAAAATAAACTGTTCATTAAAGTTCATTTTTGATACATCAAGAAAGTAGTATCATTCTGTTCTGGATATAACAAATTCATTGTACATTTTATGACAAGTATTGTCTGTGTGATGCCTGTTCAAACTTAAGTCCTGTAAAGCACAATTTCAAACCTGAATATCTGAATTAAAGTTTTTGGAAGTATGTGAAGAATGTTTTTTTTTAATATGAAAAATGTTATGTTTTAATCTGGTTGCTGCAACTGTCTTTGAAAATTTGTACGAAATGTTGAAAATGGTGGAAAAATTGGGTTGAAATGCAGTATAAACTGTCTACGGAAATTGAAAATTCTGTTCCAAAGAATCACTGAAATAACACATTTTTAAATGGTTTACAAGAATGACATTCTGCCTGCTGACGCGTTATTTTTGAGTTACTTAACTTTGAAGTTTTAGGAATGGTGCTCATGAAATGGCTTTCCCGCACAAAAGCAGAGCGTGGTCCAACAATGCCAAAACTGCGGGAAGCGCAGGAATAGTTATTGTTTGTGTAACATATGGCATAATTTATTATTAGCCAACCCCGAGGAGCCTGAACCCACTTCTAGGATGTTTTAGTTAGCTAATAAGACAATAAAGGTCATAACCCAAAAATATTAGCGGGACTGGAATAGTAGTTAAAGACTTGAATTGGTATGCAGTTGACATGAGTTTCAATATGGCGGCCACCGTAGAACATGAGCAAAACCGTAGGCTAGCAGTGAATACCATAGATTTAATATCATATGTTTATAACTTAATATTTTTGGGTGATGACCTTATTGTGTTATTAACTAAAACATCTTAGAAGGGGTTCAGGCTCTGCAGGGTCAACTAATAATAAAGGTCAATATTGAGTTTAACCCGTTCACAGAAATTGAAAATTCAGTTCCTAAGAATCACTAAAGGAAAACATTTGAGAATGTTTTACAAGAATGACATTCTGCCTGCTGACGCGTTATTTTCAAGTTATTCAACTTCGAAGTTATAGGAACGCCGCTAATGAATAGGGTTTTGCGCTCAAAAGCAGAGCATGTTCCAATAATGCATAGTAAGGGAAAAGTTATTTTTGCAATATATGGCGTAATTTATTATTAGCCAAACCCGTGGAGTCTGAGCCCATTTTTAGGATGGTTAATAACACAATAATGATTATTACTCTAAAATATAAGCATGACTGGAATAGTAAAGACTTGAACGGAGATGCCGTTGACATCACTTTCAAGATGGCGGTCACCTTAGAACGTTAGCAAAACCGTATAAGTGAATACCATAGATTTAATATCAGAATATTTTTATAACATAATATTTTATGGTGAGAACCTTTATTGTGTTATTAACTAAAACATCCTAGAAATGGGTTCAGGCTCCGTGGGATTGGCAAATAATACATTACAAAGTACCCAAACGTACTCCAACAGCTCCCGCTCACGTGCAAACTTACTGAAACTGCTATGAAAGACAAAAATTCAAAACTTGAATAGCTCAAAAATAACGCATCAGCAAGCAGAATGTCATTCATGTAAAACATTTTTAAATTTCTTCCTTTAGTGATTCCTTGAAACGGAATTTCTAATTTTTGTGAATGGGTTAAACTATATATTGAGCATAAATTGTTTTTCTGGTAGAAATGTAAAACATTTTCAGAACATGCTGCAAGCATTCATTATGAATGTGAACCTGTTTGAGCTATTTGGATCTGTCATCAACATTTATAAACTATTATAGAAGTGGTCACTACTCAGATGAAAATAAATTATAACTAATGTACTACTGAAATTTCACTAATGTGCTAAGTTTGGAACTAATAATAGTTCCAAACTGTGAAATGGAATTTTTGCGGCAATTCTTTCACAATAATGGCTTCCCATCCAGATTAATAGATTCTGCCATGAAGAAATTTTAAAATGTTAAGTTTCATAACAGATTGCCTATAACAACTGTGGGAAAGAAGGATTTTTACTTCTGCTTGCCCTATTTTGGATACCAATCCGAGAAACTCAAGAAAGAGATACTTTCACTGTTAGCTAAACATTTCACGCATATCAATTTTCGGATTATATTGTTGAACAGATATAAAATTAATTCTTTTTTTCACTACAAAGATAAGCTCCCTAAAGCATTGCTTTCGCATGTCGTTTACAAATACTGTTGCGCACTGTGTGCGTCGGAATATGTTGGGTCCACAAAAAGGGCCCTCCATATTCGTGTGGCGGAGCATGCTGGAAGGAGCTTCCGAACCAATAATCCCCTTGCCTCTCCCCCTCACTCTTCGGTACGCACTCATGCCGAGAAGTGCGACCTGCTAGTCCGCTTGGACAACTTCCAGATAATAGGAACCACATCTAGTCAATCAGACTTTCGTATTTTAGAATCTCTTTTTATCATGAAAGACAAACCTATTTTAAATGAAACTGAATCCTCATTCCCTCTACTAGAGCATGTTACTAGCATGTTAGTATTGTTCTCCATCCTTTTTCGTCCACTTCTTTTTATTTGGTTTTACTATTGCACTTATTTTCAATAAAATGTATTTTTTGTCTTCCATAGATCTTGTTGCTGCTGAAGATGACTCCTGTAGTCGAAACGTTCAATTTTATATATCATTTTAGGTCCTTCTATTTATTAAACAACTAACTGATAATGGATCTTTTAAAAGCGACTATCCTTGCTATTTTATTTATTGATTGACAGTATCCCAAATTGTGTGTTATTTTTTTATCAATGCACAATAGTAAACAAGAAAACATTGATTGGAGACCAAAAATTATGAACATAGGGTAATATAATCTAGTGTATTTGTGAGATTGGATAGAGAGTTGTGCTGGTGACAGTTTTGATACCAAAATAAACCAGGCTGATTGATCAGTTATTGATTATGTTAAAAGCAAAATTTCTTGAATTAAATTGTTTTCATTACCTAACTGATATGCAGGGATAAGTCTTAAATATAAATATATTTTTATCACTTTTTATGAAATAAATACTTCAGAGTAACTTTGAATACGATGTTCATATAAATGGTTGTTATATATAGAATGAATAATTTGTGACTTTTTTCATTATCTAACATTTAATTTATAGGTGTAAATTTTGTAAAAAAAAACATGTCAAGCATGTTGAAAACATAAAACTATTAGAATACAGAGGAAATCACTACTTAAAAAAATTTAAACCTATAAGATTTCTGGTTGCAGGGCTGAATCAGTGCACTTACTTTTAATATAGAGCTCTGCTGAAAATGTGCTTCTGATGCTTGTGAAGATCTGAAAATATGCACAGCAAAGGCAGAATGAAAAATTCTGTGTTAACGAGTTGCTCAGTTTTTCTTTGGGAAGAAAACTAGAATAGACTGCAAGTATGGATTATTTCCAATTTGGTTCTAAAGCTCTAATGAATGCAACCCTGGCCTGATACAAGTAATCTTTGTTGCATGAAGTCAATGAGTGATTGAATAACTAATGCATTCTGAAGTAAGTTTGAATAAGTAAAAACAAATGATGGAGCATTGTTATTTAGTCTGTTAGAGTTGGATTTGACTTAAAAATATTGATATAGAATATGCATAATGCAATCAATAAACTCTTTTGTCCAAACCCAGTGTTTTAGAGGTGGAGGGAATACAGGAGTTAAGAATTATCTATGAGAGCAATGTAATTTAAAATATTGGCCTAAAAAAATGTTCACTTTGCTTATGTCATGGATTTACTAAAACTTTAATCACAAAGAAAATGCCCCAAAAATTAGTAATTTTATCAAAACAAAAAATTGAAAATGTTTTGGAGACCAGCTCCATCATCAGTTCTGCAAAATACAAAGCATGATTAATACTACGCAAGCATAAAACTACTAGCGTTAATAAATTTCAAACTACATCAAAGTGAGAAATATAATAGAAACAAAGACAACTATTCATTAACTATCTGAAGGGGATAGGAGCTAAGCATGTTATACAAAATTGGTTTCTCCCTCAAAATATGCAAAATGATGGCAAAAACTGTCAATAACTATAAAGCTATCACAAATTATTGTACTGCAGTTCTCAGCATGGCTGTGTTTTGCTGAATGAGTAGGATGGGTCAACATGTTATTGGTACAAAACTCTTTGCCATCATGCTCCGCCACTCTGCATAATATTGTCTCACGTTATTCCAACGTATGACGTGGATGCGCACGTTGCACAATTATAATTAACCCAGGAATAAAGTCCTTATGCCAAAAAAAATTATTAACAGTTCTTTCCACAATTAAAACCTTAGAATTTTACAATCATTGTAATTTTTTTTTGGAAAAACAATTTTAAACATGCTTAGCTTGTATCCTCATCAGATAGTAAATGCATACTTCTGTATTTTTTTCTCACTGAAATTTTGCCTCTGTAGTATTGATTATACCTTGTATTTCACAGAACTGATTGTAGAGCTGGTCTCCGAAGTGTTTTTGATTTATTGTTTTTTTTTAAAATGATGTAGTGGAGATAGAAGATGAATGGTGAAGTGTTAGAGGAGGTAGAGCATTTTAGGTACCTTGGGCTGGACATGGCTGTGAATGATAGTATGGAAGTAGAAGCTAGACATCTAGTGAGTGTAGGCTGCAAGACATTGGGTGAAATGAGGAAAGTTTTTGAATGCTAGATTTTGAGTATGGGTGCTAGGAGGGGACTGTTTGAAAGCTTAATTGTGCCAGCTTGTTGTATGGAGCAGAGTCTTGGGGTTTGAGAGGAGGAAGCTGGATGTGTTTGAGATGAAGTGCTTGAGGAGCATGTTTGGAGAAACAAGAAAAGAAGGATCAGGAATGAGCTGGTTAGGGAGCATACGGGTATGGTCAAAACGATAAGCAGGCGGGTGGATGAAAGAGTGCTTGGATGGTTTGTGCATGTTGAAAGAATGAATGTTGAGAGGCTGGTAAAAAAGATTCATACGTCGGAAGTGACTGGTATTAGAGTGCGAGGTAGGCCAGGGATGAGTTGGATGGATGAGGTGAAACGTGCTTTGTATGAGAGGGATCTGACAGTGGACCTGGTGAGAGGAATGACTGAGGACAGAAATCAGTGGAAGCAGTGCATACGAAGGTAATTATTTTTTTGACGCGGTCAGTGGAAGCTTGCTCGCGTGGGATGAGGTATATTGTCATGTCATGCACGGGAGGAGGGGTTGCACACAATGAAGCAGTCGGAGTAAATCAGCATGGCTGTTAGCCCTGACTGTGGAAGATGGTCGTGCTGGGCTGCTACTGATCCGGGCTGTTCTGGTGTGGCCAGTGCTGCCCTCTCTCTCACCTATTCCTTTTTCAGCACCTAATACCTTTTTCTTCGACTTTCTTAGCCTACTGTTTTTCTACACCTTGTGAGTAGATTCTGCATTCCCTTAACTCCATACCAAATAGTCCCTTCATCTTTCCTCTCTTTGTGCATCTTTGCTGTGGTAAAGGGAGGCTAAAACTTCCTTATAATCAATCAATCTTCTTGCAATAGGGTTTCTTTTTAGCAGAGAATTACATGAATGCAGTGGTTTTGTAGCTAATTTAGGAAAAACATTGTTGTCTCTAATTGTACAAAATGGCTTCCTTGGAAGGTTTTGTATATTAACAATAACCATCAAGCTATCTCAAGAAAATGGCTTTGTAAAAAGTGTCTGTCTAGGCAGAGTGTGTTGAGCAGCTATCAGGTTTGACATGAAATACGGTATTAAATATAGCTTGAATCACATGATACCTGAAAAAATATGTATTTTGATAAAAAGGCATAGAAGTAAAAAGGTGGTAATACACTGTTAAAGTATCTTGTGGAAGGTTTTAGATCCATTACAACTACCATAGGTATCATTACTTTTCTCCACCTGCCTTTTGCTTGCTGCAGGGAGTTTTTTGGAAGGCAATACCTGTTGCAATTATTTGCCTGGAATTTTTGAGAAAAATATGCTTAGAAGTGTTTTAGGTCAGCTGAATTTCAGTAAACTGAGGTTCATGCTCATTGGGAACTTCTGGTTGATTATGAGCTCTCTAACCAAGAAGTTCATTAACTCTACCACAATGCAATTTATTATAAAAGATGCTCATTTATACTTGAGATTTTATGACTTGCGACATTGAATTTTTTTTTTAAATTTTCAATAGCTTCTGATTGATTGAATCTGATTTCTGATTTATTCAAATTCTCTTACCCATTCTTTAGTGAAATACATTTTTTTAAAGAAAAATATACATTAAAAACTTCAAAAGTTGATGTTATAATACTATGACTCTATTATATGTAATGAGTATTGACTTGGTTGGGTGTTAGGGGACAGTTTGATTTCACCAATGAACAAAGATTCTAAAATTTGAAAGTATTAAAGATTTGAAGCTTGCCTAAGGATAGCTAACTGACTGGCATTGGGTAACACATCACAAAGCTACGTGATCCCTGGTTGCTGAAGGGGGTGAAGAAGTTACCTGAATACCAGGTGAGATAGTTATTCTATTGACTAGTGTGCACGGCCCGCCAATAATGACGGGATTCAATACCTTCCTTGAACAAACTTTCTGACGTGGATGGCCAACAAATACGTCCATCATAACAGTACCCATGATAAAAAATATTACTGTACTTGTGCACTGGTGAAACTTGTATCACAGTTACAGCTATTATGGCTATCTTTATGAGCATGACAGAGAAATGGAATGGTTCTTCAGCACCTCAAAACAAATAAACCATTGGTATTGTTAGGTAGTAACAGGACTTGTGGAAATTCCTCGGACCTGTGGAAATTTCTAGGTGAACCCGTGTAAAAATTCTGTCAATATTATCTTACCTATGCTAACTGATCATATCCTAATCTAATCAAACCTATCCTAAACAAATACATCCTGATTGATTTGAAACATATCAATGCATGTAAAGGCCATCTTTTAATGTTATAATGAGGAATTTGGTATCCATGATACCTCAAACTCAGACATCCTATGTCTTTTAAGAAGCGGACACCGAACAAATATATAAATAAACACTCAAGGGGTCTTTTTAGATTAGATTGTATAAATATTTAGTATAGTTTTGATAACATTTTAGGATTTTTAATGCATAGAAATAGACATTAGGGTTAAAATTTTCTCTTGCATTAAATATCCTAAAAGGCAAGCTGTGTTAAAAAGTAGCATCCAGTTAGGGATTTGTCTGTTACTACGAGCTTTGTGGCTGAAAATGTTGAAGAAATGAGCTTCATCTGAGTACATACTGTTCATTTAAGGACAGAGTCCACCTTACAGCCTTTTTTTTATTAATGAACCTAGAGCAATGAAATTTGGTGTACTGATAGAAAATAGAATTTGGAAGCGTTCATCTTCTATAAAAATATCCGATTTTCTTAATAGAAAACGAGATATTCATAGAAAACTGAACTTGAAGGGGGAGGTTCAAAAGTCATTTACAGTTTTCAAGCTACAGTCATGATTTTGGTATCATTAGATGCGAAATATTGTGGAAATTACGGAATACTAAAAAGAAAATCTCTAAATTCATACTAAAAATTTTGAAAAGAATTTTTTGAGGCTCCATTTTTTTTGGTGGGGAAAATTTTTATTTATGACATCATAACTCTTCTTTGCAACAAATTTCAAAGTTGAATATTAGTATCCTGTATTTTTCACGCTTTTCTGCATCCAAAGATACCAAAATCATTATTTTTGCTTGAAAACTGTAGGAGGAGATGCATTTTGAAACCCCACATTCCGATCCTACAAAAATAGGCAAAATAGGTAAACATTAACAACCTCAATTTTTATTTGTTAGTATTTGTGGGGTCAGCTAGGAGCCTTGAAATCATTATACAGTAATCAATAGACGTAGAATAGGGCATAGAAACGTCGCGCGGTGTAGAAAGAGCCACGGAGGAGGTGTAACATGAGAAAATACCACTTCCCCCTCCCCTCCCCCCATTCATCAAACCCCCGTAGCGGGCGAACGAGCGAACGTACGAATTTCATATTTTCACAGGATATACCTGACCTCTTCCACCTCCGATAGCAGCTAAAATCTATTTTCCCCCTACTTCCCACTTTCTGGAGGACGCTCCCCTTAAAGAACTCTTCTTAGTACTCTTTGTTGTAGCTTAGTCAATAATTTCCATTTTATGCTTGAAAATTCATATGACTTTCTTCTACAGAAATTTATTTTTATTGCTAATATCAGTAGGTACTATGATCTATGACAAATTAAAAAGTCAGAAATGCCAGAGGTTTTTTAAATATGGGCCCCCAAAAATCTTTAATTTTTGATCCAATGAACGGATTTTTGAAAACAAGCTGGTAGTAGAATCCTAAGACTTATATTTTTATTGGACTAATTTTTGAAGATGACGTTCTTCATGTGGCATCCTCTCAACTGCAAGCAAGATAGGGAAGGTGTTTTCATGCTTCTCATTGCTGCACTGGTGAGGGTGGGACTGATCAATCTTATTCCTGAGATGATGACATCCTTGAGTTGAGTCAGATCCGTCGGTTTGTCACGATAAGCCCTTGTCTTTAGATATCCCCAGTTTGTCATCTTAGCGGCAGTTTCACAGCAGGATGAATTTTACTGTGTCCTCTGATTCTTATTTTGACTGTTGTATCATGAATTTGTAAGTATCAAATAAAAGATATAAATCTCAGAATTCTACATCCGTTTTGTTTTCAAAGATTTGTTTATTGTATCAAAAGTTAATAATTTTTTCATGTCCCATATTAAGAAAACACCCTGTACTTTTTCATTTTACTCTGATTAATATCGTCAAGTTCTTTGTTCTGAAATGCAACCTTATCAATCATTTTTTAACTTGAACTTCTAGCTAACATTTACCTTATTACTGTAAATTTTCTCTTTTGCATGCACCAAATGCTTTCAAATGTAACAAAATATACAGAGATGGTATATGAAATTCCCTCAGGAGGATACAACTGTTGCATCTATGGGAATTACCACTCCCAGGGGTAAAACGTGAGGTCCCAAGCTGACAGTTATGCTGGCCTTCTTTGTGTTGAAGTAAAATGTGTTTAAGTTTTGTTAAGGACCTTCTTTTCTTTGATTCACTGTTCTTCAGCACCGTCAACTTTCATATCCATTTTT
Source organism: Morinoia aosen (assembly GCA_030386875.1). Classification (NCBI taxonomy): domain Eukaryota; kingdom Metazoa; phylum Arthropoda; class Malacostraca; order Amphipoda; family Talitridae; genus Morinoia; species Morinoia aosen. Next base: position 16,419,536 of record CM059571.1, on the reverse strand, counting down.
TATCTTGTTTCATAGCCCTCTTTCTTAACCTACTATTTTTATATGCAGTGGATCTTGTGCAAAGAACACACCTTGTGCATAGATTCCAAATTCCCTTGATGCCTTCCTGAATAGTGCCTTCATCCTTCCTCTCGATGAAACACCTTTGTTGAGTTACAGAAGCTTGAACTAACACTTTATTCAATTTGCTTGAGATGGGCTGATTCAACATTTCTTGTTTTGAATAACAATTATCTCCTTTTTTTTCTTGCAATATTTGCAGTAAAAAAATTTAAATTCTGTATTTTTTAATTCACAGAGTAGTCACTAGGGTATGTAATTGAGCGTCTATACGAGTGAAAAAACTGAAATTTTAGAATCAAAGAATTAAGACGGCACATTATTTTTCCTTTTTGCTTTAGTGCATTGTATATAAGCTTACATGCATTTCTGAGAAAAATTTTGCATGAGGGAAAACCATGTGCTTTAGTAAACAGCACCTTAGTCATATGTATGAGTCGGGTTTTTCTTCCGCTCTTTCTTGCCTTATGGCCTTAACGTTCATTTAATCCGCGTCAATCATGAAGTATATGATTATGTTTATTGAAGATACATCGGCCAATATTATATAATTCGGGTTATTTTCTGCCCGCTCCAAAGCTTAAGTGTCTTTCATTCATCGGCTGTTACTTTCTGACCGCCTTATTCGGATGACGTTACGTTAAAGTTCTAAGAAAAGTAGCGTATGTTCGCTGCCACCAGGAGCGGATAGCTCCGACTAAGCTTAGATATGAAATAATCGTGCGAAATTCCTTGGTAGCAATGGCTTATGGCCGGCACGTGTTTCTTATGCCCTTTTGAGAGAGAGGAGAGAGAGGATATAGATGAGGCCCAGGGTTTTCTGTATTTATTGATGGGAAGGCAAGTACGGATGGCAAGAGCACACGAGGTAAAAACACATATATAAAATATCGGGGAAACAATACGACCATCACCTCACGATCTTCCTTCGATCGATTTCTCACGACAACAGACTGTGTACAAACAGCCAACACACGAGCCAAGGAATGGGTAACCACCGAAAGTATGAGCCAAGGTAAGCGTATAGCAAACGCTTGAAATCATGCGCCCTCAAAACAAGTCAATGGATTTTCGTTGATCGTGCCACGCTCTACTCGAAGATAGTCTCGAAATTTAACTATTGAAAATATGGGCTTTTACTAGCAACTCAAATTCCTAAGTATCAAAACCGGCTGTTCGTCGTAATCCTCAACTGCACTCTAGAACGTCCGTTCACGACCACGGCTCTCTACACCGTTCTCAACGACGGCTACCCGCGAAGTCCTCTCTGCCCGTCCGACATAACTCTCGCTTGGACAGCGCTCCCCCCTGCCCGAAGGGGGGGTGGGTGGTCGCCACACGAGCTGGGTAACAAGGGGTGGCTAGGGTTCTGAGCCGCTCCTCCCCTACACAACCGGGGGTACGGCTGAGGGGAGGGAGGGGTCGGGTCTCATGGCCTCAGCCCTCCCTTTAGCCATGGCTAATTCAACGACTGATCCCACGCTCGGCTCCCCAGCTACACGATCGGGACCGGCACATTGTTTTTATATTAAGGTCTGGATATTTTACTATCCCTGACCGACGCTAATCAGCACCAGCGCTTCTCAGCGCTGTGTAACCGCGGCAGCCCAAGCGCACCAACTTTATCGAATTTAATATGACCAGTGTTCCGTATGAGAACGTCCAGATCGTGCATTTCCCAAACCCAAGCATGACCGCGGGCATTAATTTTTATGACCCGTGTATTCAGAGATCTCGTCTTAACATTAATTATATATTTTCGCTCGGCAACGCCAACTACAAAGATGGGATGAATCTGACTTCATACCCTGACTTTATACACCCTTTCCCCACTTGCGCAAAAAGAAATTATGTAATAATTTCTTTTTCTATGTCTTGGCCTCAGTGCATTTCTTACCCGACTGGCGAACACTGATACAACCTGACATCAAATCACAATGCAACACAATACAACATGACATCAATTACAATATCACAAAAAAACTAGGACGGCGACCACAACTCGCTCGCCTATGCTTCGGCCATTTTCACATAATATTGGCCCCCTTCGGGACTGGAGAGGCGAGCTCTTCCGTCCCGAGATCTTCAGCTTCTGTTCCAGGGGAAATCCTTCCTAGGCTTGTATGATAATGAGGAATTCCTTCCCCCGCAGTGTCTCTTTCCAGAGATAGTAGGGGAAAACCGAAACCGAGGAGATTCGCTTGTTCGCGGTCCTGGCCTCGATCTCTCCGTCGTTTCGGGGCACAACTAAATGCTGCAGCAAGTTGCTGAGAGTCGCCTCGGTCAGGCGTTCGTCCGGCTTCGGGACGAAGTGGACAATGAGCGCTCGACCCTCCAGGGTCGCGGCCGCCCGCCCCCAGTCCGTCTCGGCCGAGACGGTCGCCAGACTCCCGTCTGGTAGCCACAGCGACGTCTCGTAGTTGCGCGCTGCGACGTATGTCCCGAGCTGGCGCACCACCTCGCTCGGCCTCCGTCTCCGCCCTCGATGCATGTACGTCGCCGTTTCCTACGGCACACGGTCGGGCATTAATTTTGTTACATGGGTTAGATATCAATATAGAGCCTATTTTCAAAAATTTTCTTTTCTTTGCCTCAAAATGAGTGCGTATGTTACATGATGAATGAAATATGATTTTGGGATTCATGAACCTAACAAGTCCTAGCAGACTTGAATGACTAAGTCCCCACACTCCTGCACACTATACAGCACATACTCCTGCACACGTTACCGCACATACTCTGACAACACACACACCTCCTGTTCATTGGTCTTTCACTCGTGGTGCAGGTCATTATGATTAAATGATGAGAATTGTTCCTACTTCCTATTCTTTCCGTGTCAGCTGACTGTTTTTTTTTTTTTTTTGTTACTGAATGGCATTTGCTAATCTCTCGTGAGAAGCAAGCATCAATTTCGTATGGGTGCAATACGGAGGCGTCCCTCGTTTGCCTATATATTTTATGTACCAGTCGCACACGACTTATCTTTTTAATCTTCAAATCTCATGGTATCGGTAACCGCTGCGATGCCTCAAGCATTGCGCACATGCCTCTGGATGGCCCATCAATCCCTCTCAGTCATGCTTCCCGTAATCTCCCTTATCCGCTCGTCAGCAGACCAGATATTCATAACACCCTCCACAGTTCACGCACGTGTTTCCTACGCGCAGGGGTATTCCCGGTCTTACCATTGCCGAATGCCTCTCCCTCTCTCTTACGCGACCGCAGTTCCGGTCCGTCTCCGTTGGAGGCCGCTGTGGTGCTGGTTTAGCACCGCGCACACGCCCGCACCTCGCTCGCTGTCGCCTTCCTGAAAATCTTCAAAATAACCTTAGTACATTTATCATTAAATATTTCAGCTCTAGCGTCGGTTTGGTGCTGTTCACGCTCTGATTTCTCAGCACAGGAGCCGTCCATCTCTGTTATCTATATTCTTTTTGCTCATCTCTATTTATTTTGTTCTCCCATCTATCTCGTAATTAGCATCGCACACGAATCGCTGTGCGCTTCTCTCTGCTCAGACTGCCTTCTCTAATCTCCGGCGTGTCGCCGCTCATATTACATGAGTTCCAGCGTGGAACTCATCTCAAGTTTTATGGTCCATCTGTGGCTGTATTGTCTCGCGGCTCACGCCTCGAGTCTCCACCACGCGAGTGCGTGTCCAACTTGCCTTTCCACCCTAAGCTACGTTATTCTTAAAGACCGTAATGTTAAAGCTTATGCTAGGTCCGTAATGGACATCTTTAATTTAATCTGCTGTCTCGCTAAGCATTCTACCCAACTCTCAGGGTTCTGCTATACGCGATCTTATTATCGGCTCCACTCGGCTCATGACAGGCTCAGGTTTCTCTTTTTAAAACGTCATTTAGACGCAATAATAAAAAAAATTTAATTTCTTAAATTTTCTTCCCCTCCGACGATCCAAGAAAAATTCCTTCACGGGGAATTTTTCACGCTAACAAACAATTACGAGAAGGATATATCCCTTTCCCATCCAAGTTGCTGACTCTTCAAACCTACACCTGAAAGGCAATGGTTTATTAGTGCTTATAACTAGTCATTTCTCAGGCTACTCAAAAAAAAACTTCGTCCTCTCAGTTGTAACCTACTAGTTATGAGAGGACTAAAGAGCCGTACCCACTACTGGCCGTATTATGTGAAGGAACCTCTGCTGCGGCTGTGCTATACTTATATTTTAATACTGTCTAATTATATCTCTGCCTAGACGGCTAGTTTCCTTCGAAATCCCTCTTCATTCCTTATACATCTCAAACAATTGACCAGCAATCAAATTCCTATTTCGATGTGAAGTCATTATATCTAAGTTTTATTCTCGTCATTCAAAAATGCGCAGCCAGCACGATACACTTTTCCTAGTGCGTTATCATAATTTGTATGCCCCGTCTCTACTCGTATTTCCCAGGCCCGGACTGAGTTCCTTTATGCCTCTTTCGATTTTATGACTCTCATCCTGTGCCTGTTCTGAGCACAGTCGCTCGTGCTGGCTGGTAGCATTTCTACAAGTTACTTGCCTAGCAGTCGACTACTCAGAAATTTTCCTGCCAACCTAGTTGTTGCTAAGCTATTCTGTAAAGGAATTAGATTAGTGCTTATCTACTACTTATTTTGCTAGGTTTAATCTGAAAAGAAAATTAGATTAGTCATCTTATCTACCTACTTATTTACTAGGTTAATCTGAAAGAGAACATGAAATTAGTAGGCTTATCTCCTCTCTACTTGTTACATAGTAGTTTTGCTCATGTTATCTTCTCCTCTACTCCTCTATTCTTCTACCGGACCGGCGGATCTTAGAGCGTAAGGACGTCTAGCTGCCGGGGTGGGTAGGGGTGAGGGTGCTTCAGGCCTTGTTACATAGATGTCATCGCTGCTTTCCGAATCGCTATCGTCGTGACGTACTTCGGTGACGTGCTCGACGCTCCTCCCATTCCTTCGAGGACGCTCGTCTTGTATTACTATTGTCTCCTCTGGTTGAAATGACGCGGGCTTAAGTCTATTTCTGTGGACCGTTATCTCGTGCCGGCGGCCGTGGACTTGTCGTATTACGACGTTCATCGGTGTTGGAAGGGCCTGAATTCTGTACGGGCCTAACCAATTAGGTCGGAATTTACCCATCGCCTTGTTTCTTCCTGCTGTATTCCGTAGGAATACGCAGTCGCCGACTCTAAGTTCTCTATCTCTCACGCGCTGATATCTCACATTTTTGTCATGTGCATGTCGGCTTGCTGACATCGCGTTTTCGAACGCAATTTGCAATCTGGCAAAGGCGGCGTGAGGAAAATTCTCCTCCACAGCATAGTTTAGTATCCTGGGCTGCAGAATATCAGACAGTGGCAAAGGAGCGTCGCGTCCATGGAACAAGAAGTACGGTGTGTTGTCTACCGAGGCATGATACGAACAGTTGAGGGCGAGCGTGGCGAAAGGTAGCTGCTCGTCCCATGATGTGAGATCCTTCTCTACTGTTGTGGCCAACGTTGTCTTTATCAACTTGTTGAAGGCTTCCGTCATACCGTTACTGGCTGGGTGGAAGGCCGTGGTGAAATGCAACTTGGACTTTAAAATGCGGCACATTTCTTGGAAATTTTGGGCGGTAAACTCCGTACCTCGATCTGACACGATGTGTTCCGGACAGCCATACCTGCATACATAGTCCATGAATGCTCGCGCCACTGTTTCGCTCTTCTTATCGCGCAATGGGTACGCCTGCACGTGTCTCGAGAAATGGCACACGATCGTCAGAATATATCTATGTCCGGCGTGTGACTGTGTCAGCTCTCCAATGAGATCAATCCCCACCCTCTCTAATGGTCGTGAGACTGGCGGTAATTCTCCTATTTTTGCTTTGAGGCCCCCGTGCGGACTTCGTTTCTGACACGTCGTGCAGTTTTTCACGTGCTCTTGCACGTGTCGTGCCATATTTGGCCAAAAGAATAATTCTCTAGCACGGTGGAGGGTCTTTTTCGCCCCAAAATGTCCGGAAATTCGCGTATCGTGCGACATTATTAACGCGGGCTTTATTAGAGATTCAGGAATCACTGCACGTTTGTAAATGTCTCCACTGTCTTTAACTTCCAGGTAGAAAAGGCAATTTTTGTCCAGCACGAAATCCTTATACTGGTTCGGATCTGTCACCATTTCGCCCTTTCCTTCCAATGCGTTGATGACCTTGGCCCAGTGCTGTGCTTTGCGCTGCTCCATACTTACCTTTTCCGCACAGAAAACTTCGTACGGGTCCAGCGCTTCCGTCACGGTCGGGCGGACGGCTGCCACTCCGCGTGAGAGCGTGTCTGGAATCACATTCTCCTTGCCGGGTCTATACGAAATTTCATATTCGAACTGTGACAGTAGCACTGCCCAGCGGGCGATCCGTGGAACTGTAGCTTTGTATTGGAACAAATATCGCAGCGGCTGATGGTCTGTTAGGATCTGAAACTTCCGACCGTAGAGGTATCGAGCAAAATGGCGGACGTTTTCCACAATAGCTAAAGCTTCTCTTTCTGTGGTAGAGTACCGGGTCTCCGCCGGTGTAAATTTCCGTGAATAGTATGCTATCGGGTGATCCAGGCCGTCCTTTTCTTGCGTCAGTACTCCTCCCAGAGCGACATCACTGGCGTCGGTATGCAGCCTGAACGGTTGCTCGAAATCTGGGTAACCCAACACCGGCGCTTCAGCTAGAGCCGATTTGAGCGCGTCGAATGCGGCCTGATGTTCGTTCGTCCACACAAACTTGGCACACTTCTTAGTCAATGCCGTCAAAAGTGCGACTCGCTCCGAGAAATTTGGTATGTGTCTTCGATAGTAGCCTGCTATTCCCAAAATTCTTCGTACATCTTTCGGTTTTTTCGGTGGTAACAACTCGCGAATGGCCGTGATTTTCCTTTGGTCGACTTGAATTCCGTCCTTCGAGACAACATGACCTAAATATTCGATGGAGGGTTTTGCAAAGCCGCACTTTTTCAGAGACATTTTTAAACCTGACTTCTGAAGGAGAGCGAGAACTTCTTCCAAATGAGCGATGTGATCCTCAAACGTCTTCGAAAATACCACTACGTCGTCTATGAAAACGTAGCTCGTTTTTCCAATCACTGGCTCTAACACTCGATTGACCAAACGCTGGAATGTGGCCGGAGCTGTAGTCAATCCGAAGGGCATCCTCTTGAATCGGTACTGAGCCGACTCAGTAGCAAATGCTGTCTTGTCGCGGTCTGCTTCCGCGACAGGAATCTGCCAGTAGCCTGACTTCAAGTCTATTGCTGAGAAGTAGCATGCGCCTCCGAGGGACTCCAAAATTTGCTCGATGCGTGGCATTGGATATTTGTCTGCGAGCGTGACTTCATTAATTCGTCGAAAATCAACACAGAACCTATGCGTGCCGTCCTTCTTTTTGATGAGGAGCACTGGAGATGCCCACGCGCTTGCTGATGGCTCAATTACATCCATTTTTAACATATTCTGCACTTGTTCTTCGATTGCTGCGCGTGTTGCTTGGGGTAGCGGCCACTGTTTCGTAGCAATCGGCGCCGCGTTCCTGGTGTCAATTCGATGTGGGAGCAAGTCACATCGTCCTAAATCTTGCTCATGCTGAGAAATGGCTGGCGCATACTTACCGATGAGCGCTAACAAACTCTCACGCTGCTGCGTGTGCAGATGCTCTAGGCTTGGTACTTCCGCCTCGGGTAGCTCGTCGGTTATACCATACTCACCATCGTCACTGCTCACTGTTGGTAGCACCGCCGCGACCTCAGACTGTCGCATACTTACCCTTTTTCTTTGTCTGATCAAATTGATCGACTCTCCGGCATACTTACCGTCCTTAAATGCATACGAATGACCGTTCACGATCACTCTACTACCATACCTACCGGTCATGTCCAGCGTCACCTTACCTATGCGCTGGAGTAAATCGAGCCCTACTAGTATGTCTCCGGGATAATTTCCGACCTGCGCTACAACCGTGTCGTGCACATACGTTTTACCTCCTATCTTAATGTTCAGCGCGATTCTGCCCCGCACATCTATTTCTGCGCCACTTACTGTACTTAACTTTAGCTTGGCCGTCTTTATTCTTACTGTACCTGATCCTGCCGACACAATTTGTTCAGCCGTTTCCGGCCTTATTAGACAGCACACCGATCCGGTGTCCAGGAATGCTTCGCAGTCTTGTTCATTCACTTTTATTTTTATGATCGGCTTTGTCTCGTGTGCATCGGCAGGCGGGGCTAGTTTTTTATATTAGGCGGGCCTTGTGCGTATCGCCACGGTGTGTTGTTATCCCCGTTGAAACTCCGATGGGCTGCGTGGTTCGGGCCTTGTGCCTCGCCTAACTGTCGGTTCGGCTGGGCTGGGTTTTGTGACCGCCATTGTGCCCTACATTGTCTGGCCATATGGCCGGCTTGGCCACAGTTGAAGCAGTTTATGGTTCTTCGCTGTACGTTCTGGGCAAATGTATTTTGTCTCGGAATCACCGCTGGGTTGCGACACTCTCGAGAAAAATGGCCTACTTGGTTGCACGACCAGCACCTAGGTGGTGGCCGGGGTGGGGCGGCTTCTACTGCATCTATCGTGCAGATCGGCCGGCGTGGTTTCTCGTCCTCCAGCATCCTTTCGCATTTCTGTGCCATCTTGACACAATCTGCGAGCCTTTCTGGTTCGTATGTTGCCATTGTCTTCTTCAATGCCGGGTCGAGACCATTGATAAACACGCTCGCCAAGAGCTTGTCGCGAGATGCTGTTTTTTGCAGCTCCACGATAACATGCGCCAAGGCAGCCGAGGCGGTCTCCAGTCGCGAAGCAAACTCTTCGATTGTGCCCCGGTTCATTTTTATTGCAGCCAGTTCCATATGTGCATCCGTCAGCGAAATGCTTTTAAGGAAACGATCCTCAAGGCGTTTGGTCAGCTCCGTCAGATCGCATTCTTCGAGCTCGGGGTTTGAATCCAGGAAGTTTTCTGCTGTGTCGGTGCAGAGATATCTGATGACGTCAGCGCTTCGGGCGTCTGACCAGTTTTCTAGGAGTGCCCTTTTTTTCACTGTGTTGAGAAACTTCACCACGTTCGACTTTCCGTCGAATTTTGGCAGTTTGCCAAGCACTGGCCCGCTTGCCGCTGTTTGATCGGTTCCTGCGTCCTGTTTATTTGCAGCAGCACTTCCCGAGTTGCTATCTTCGTTTTTTCCCATTTTGAAGCTTGAACTCAGCGATGATCAGCACGAATTTATTTTATATATTTTTCCAAGTCTATCTATTTGCAGTTGCAACGCACACGCACTACACTGAACCTCTAATTTTTACGATAAATACTGTTATCCAAGCATAAACACACAAAAAAAATTTTTCGGGTGTATCCAAGAGAGGAAATATGAGGGCCCCACTGGCAAAAATTTCCGAAATGCGGACTCTCGTGCGTAGGGCATCAAATCATAAGTCAGGAGGGAATCTCCTTACCAAATACCGTTAATTAAACGAGTCCTATACCAGCACAACTTTGCGTAAATATTTACGTTATTCGTTCCCTCAATTTGCAATATTACTCGTACATATTCCTTTAACTGTCTCTAGTTCAGCCCAGGACACAAAAAAATATTATATCTTTTCTTTGGACAACAGAATAAACCTTTATGTGGAGTGTTGATCTCTTCCCCAAACACAGATAAAGAGCGACCGACAAAATGCGGACTTGCTACGTATTATTTCTTTCCTAGGGAACACACGAACATTTAAATGGATGTTTCTACAGACGAATCGTTGGTTTACCCCCAATAACAGAGTAGAATGCCACAACACTATCTATTTGCAAACTAGATTTGCACGAACAATCCCTAAATTTGCAATCCTGCTCACAACACAATATTCACCCAATATGTACCTAATTTACAACACAGAGAGCACGAGGATCAAATGTTTCTTCCGAAAAACATAAAAAAAGGTACTATTCCTAAAGAATCTTCGATGCTTCTACTTCACATGTGCAGCGATCCCTACCAATTGAAATGCACTTTCTTTTGGCTTTCTCGCGCTCAAGGACTGGCTGTAAGGTTTTATGGCTTGGCCCGTTTCTAATCTCACAGAAAATGACACTTCCTGGCTGCCCCGCGATATGCACAATATTTGTTAGGGCTACGCTCACACGACACACACCGAACAGAAAACAATAAATAAGTAAAATTTGCAGTTGAAGACATACGCAGAAATGAAATGAAATGGTGTTTACTTACAGTTTTTTGTTGATCTTGGATGCCGCTGCCCGCTTGCAGTTGTTGGACTGGTTGCTTCTTCTGTCTTGCTAACACAATATTCTCTCTCTCTCTCTCAGATTGGGAAGCTTACACCGCTGGCTCCACTGTATGAGTCGGGTTTTTCTTCCGCTCTTTCTTGCCTTATGGCCTTAACGTTCATTTAATCCGCGTCAATCATGAAGTATATGATTATGTTTATTGAAGATACATCGGCCAATATTATATAATTCGGGTTATTTTCTGCCCGCTCCAAAGCTTAAGTGTCTTTCATTCATCGGCTGTTACTTTCTGACCGCCTTATTCGGATGACGTTACGTTAAAGTTCTAAGAAAAGTAGCGTATGTTCGCTGCCACCAGGAGCGGATAGCTCCGACTAAGCTTAGATATGAAATAATCGTGCGAAATTCCTTGGTAGCAATGGCTTATGGCCGGCACGTGTTTCTTATGCCTTTTTGAGAGAGAGGAGAGAGAGGATATAGATGAGGCCCAGGGTTTTCTGTATTTATTGATGGGAAGGCAAGTACGGATGGCAAGAGCACACGAGGTAAAAACACATATATAAAATATCGGGGAAACAATACGACCATCACCTCACGATCTTCCTTCGATCGATTTCTCACGACAACAGACTGTGTACAAACAGCCAACACACGAGCCAAGGAATGGGTAACCACCGAAAGTATGAGCCAAGGTAAGCGTATAGCAAACGCTTGAAATCATGCGCCCTCAAAACAAGTCAATGGATTTTCGTTGATCGTGCCACGCTCTACTCGAAGATAGTCTCGAAATTTAACTATTGAAAATATGGGCTTTTACTAGCAACTCAAATTCCTAAGTATCAAAACCGGCTGTTCGTCGTAATCCTCAACTGCACTCTAGAACGTCCGTTCACGACCACGGCTCTCTACACCGTTCTCAACGACGGCTACCCGCGAAGTCCTCTCTGCCCGTCCGACATAACTCTCGCTTGGACAGCGCTCCCCCCTGCCCGAAGGGGGGGTGGGTGGTCGCCACACGAGCTGGGTAACAAGGGGTGGCTAGGGTTCTGAGCCGCTCCTCCCCTACACAACCGGGGGTACGGCTGAGGGGAGGGAGGGGTCGGGTCTCATGGCCTCAGCCCTCCCTTTAGCCATGGCTAATTCAACGACTGATCCCACGCTCGGCTCCCCAGCTACACGATCGGGACCGGCACATTGTTTTTATATTAAGGTCTGGATATTTTACTATCCCTGACCGACGCTAATCAGCACCAGCGCTTCTCAGCGCTGTGTAACCGCGGCAGCCCAAGCGCACCAACTTTATCGAATTTAATATGACCAATGTTCAGTATGAGAACGTCCAGATCGTGCATTTCCCAAACCCAAGCATGACCGCGGGCATTAATTTTTATGACCCGTGTATTCAGAGATCTCGTCTTAACATTAATTATATATTTTCGCTCGGCAACGCCAACTACAACGATGGGATGAATCTGACTTCATACCCTGACTTTATACACATACAATTGGCAGTTTCAAAACATCCATTCCCTGGCCTGAAAATTTTAATCATTGTAAAATATGCATACTATGAAATTGTTGTTGAAATGAAATCCTGTTGCTGAGTACTTTCCAATTGAAATTATTTCAAGTAAAATATTCAAATCAAAGAAGCTTAAAAAATGATTTGCTCAGTATATAACTTAATAATCCCAGGGATATTTTTAAAGTGAACTACTATTGTTATTCATTTCATTAGAATATTGTTTTAGGTTAAACTTTCCCGTATTAGGGGAGAATGTTACATTATTCAACTGCCTACTTGTTTTAAAAGCGCATTTTCAAAACTACACCTTTTTCACTTAAAATTAATCTAAGTCAAGTTCAATTTAATCCGAGTCAAGTTCAATTTAATCCGAGTCAAGTTCAATTTAATCCGAGTCAAGTTCAATTTAATCCGAGTCAAGTTCAATTTAATCCGAGTCAAGTTCAATTTAATCCGAGTCAAGTTCAATTTAATCCGAGTCAAGTTCAATTTAATCCGAGTCAAGTTCAATTTAATCCGAGTCAAGTTCAATTTAATCCGAGTCAAGTTCAATTTAATCCGAGTCAAGTTCAATTTAATCCGAGTCAAGTTCAAATTAATCCGAGTCAAGTTCAAATTAATCCGAGTCAAGTTCAAATTAATCCGAGTTATTATTATTAATTTATTATTAATTATTGCTCCCACTATGAAGAGGCAAGGTCTCCAAGCTGAATAATAAGTAGATCTCTAGTTGAAATCAAATAAATTTTGTTTATTTTGTTGCAGACTATTTTTTTTTTTGGCTGTAACTTTTAATTTTAGTTTTGTGTTAGTTTGGTGAAGCAATTGGCCATAGTCGACAACACCCATGACGGGTTTTCTTGCTTTTTATACTTTGATTTTTTGAATCTTTGTACAGGAAAGTGATGCTCTCCTCAGGAATAACGCAATGACAAGTGACAGCTTATAGGTTAATTATTATTCCATAATTCTTTTATACATATAAATTTTCCTTATGTATTCTATTATTATCAACACTATCATAATAGAAGTTGAACGGATTTTAGTAACCAAGTATTGAAAATTTGATGGTATACAAAGATGTTAACATTTTATATTATGCTAAACTACTTTATTAGATTTAGAAGTGCGTTTTATAGTTGGCACGCTGCATAAAATGTACCTAACGCTTTTTGTTTTATTACAGGCATGGCTCACATACTTGAAGGCTCAAGTGGAGGTGTTGGTGGCCTCATCATTCGCAGTACTGCTCGTCAAGATGATAAACCACAGAAGAAAAAGTCTCTGCTAGGGTTAGACAAACTCGCTGCTCTAAAGAAGAAAATTAAAGACGACGAAGACAAGGAAAAAAAGAAGCGTCATGATTCCAGTAGTTCAAGTTCTGACAGTGAGGAAGAATCATCCAGAAAACGCTACAAAAGAGGAGACATTAGTAGTGATTCAGATGGCAAAAGCTTGAGAAACTCGGATAAATCTTCTAAACATTATCGAGATAAATATGATGAAACACCAACTTACACCGGTGGCGTCAATTCAAGAGCAAGGGAACACCTGTCCGAAAAATTGCGTCGTAATAAAGATAGATACGTTCATGCTTCCACCAAGGACGACCGGCAGAGCAAGCTCGATGAGCGCGATCATCAGAATTATCACCGTCGTAATACTGACGATCGCATTAGAAGCAACCGTGTTGACAAGTATGATAAATCTGATAGACGATCAGATCGAGATGAGAGTCGCCGATATGATTATAATCGTAGTGATAGACGTGATCGAAATCATGACAGTGCCGAGTCTTCAAGAAGATCTGATAGAAGTACCTCTGATCGTCGTGATTGGTCTGATAGATATGCTCGAACTCCAAGATTTTCCGAGGAGCCTGGAACTCCACGAGGCCCTGAAAGTTTGTCCAATACTTCGTGGGATGAAGATGAACATGAGGGCAAAAAGTTATCCCCATGGGATTTAGCAAGTCCCATGATCAGCGGTCGTAGAAAACAAGATGGTGACTGGTCTCTTCGCAGCACTGCGTCGAATATGCGGGAAGCCTTCCGCAAATCCAGAAGAAAAGAGGGTAATCGTTTCTTTTCTAAAGATGGTACGCCATTAGCCACACCCTCATACAAAAATAACTCGTGGATGAAAAGTGAGGAAGAAGAAGAGGATTCAAAAGTCACCGACCCGGCTGATCAAGCAGAGTGGGAAGAAGAAGAAAAGCGGCTCGACCGACAGTGGTACGACATGGATCAGGGTTATGATGATACTAACAACCCTTTCTCTAATGTTTCTGCTGAGTATGAACAGAGGAAAACAGAAAAAATTGAAAGGCATAAGAAGATGAGTGCAAAGCAAAGACAGATCATCAAGGATAATGAATTGTGGGAAAGAAACAGAATGTTCACGAGCGGTGTTGTGCAAAAACTTGACTACGACGAAGACTTTGAAGAAGAATTCACAAATCGAGTGCATGTTTTGGTTCACAATATTGTTCCTCCGTTCCTAGATGGCAGAATTGTATTTACGAAGCAGCCCGAACCTGTGATCCCTGTGAAGGATTCCACTTCGGACATGGCCATTGTCGCTCGCAAGGGATCCAATGCCGTCAAAGCTCGCCGAGAGCAAAAAGAAAGACGAAAAGCTGCAAGAAAAGAGTGGGAGCTTGCAGGCACGCAACTCGGAGATATCATGGGCGTCAAAAAGGAAGATAAAAATGATGATCGAAAAATCGAAGAAAAAGAGACTGATTACAAGGCTGATCAGAAATTTGCGGACCATATGAAAGAGGCGTCTGAAGCCTCGAGTGACTTTTCAAAGAAGAAAACAATGTCCCAGCAAAGGAAATATTTGCCTGCATACGCCGTACGCGAAGAAGTCCTTCGAATTATTCGTGAAAATCCTGTTGTTATTATTGTGGGTGAAACGGGCAGTGGTAAAACGACGCAGTTGACGCAATACCTTCATGAAGACGGCTACACAAAGTACGGGATGGTCGGCTGCACACAACCGAGAAGAGTGGCTGCTATGTCAGTTGCGAAAAGAGTATCTGATGAGATGGGAACTCAATTGGGCGAACAAGTAGGCTATTCAATTCGTTTTGAGGATTGCACATCTGAGTCAACAGTGATCAAGTACATGACCGACGGTATTTTGCTGAGAGAATCGCTTAGGGAACCTGACCTAGACAATTACAGTGCTGTTATTATGGATGAAGCTCACGAACGATCTTTAAATACGGACGTTCTTTTTGGTCTGCTGCGAGAGGTTATCACAAGACGACAAGATCTTCGTCTCATTGTTACTTCAGCAACAATGGATTCTGGTAAATTTGCATCATTTTTCGGTGACGTACCAGTATACACCATTCCTGGGAGAACTTTCCCTGTTGACATGTTCTTCTCAAGAAACGTTGTGGAAGATTATGTGGAAGCTGCAGTTAAACAAGCTCTCCAGATTCATCTGCAAGCAGACGAGGGGGACATTCTCGTCTTTATGCCTGGTCAAGAAGATATTGAGGTCACTTGTGAGTTGCTTGTTGAAAAACTGGATGATTTGGACGAAGCCCCTCAGCTGGCCGTCCTTCCTATTTATTCTCAGCTACCTTCAGATTTGCAAGCCAAAATTTTCCAAAAAGCTCCAGATGGGCTGAGAAAGTGTGTTGTAGCGACCAACATTGCAGAAACATCTTTGACTGTCGATGGCATCAAGTATGTGGTAGATTGCGGTTATTGTAAACTAAAAGTTTTTAACCCTCGAGTAGGCATGGATGGCTTGCAAGTATACCCTGTATCTCAGGCTAACGCTAATCAACGAATGGGCCGCGCTGGTCGAACGGGACCCGGCTTGTGCTACAGATTGTATACTGAGAGGCAATACAAAGATGAACTACTGCCCACAACTGTCCCCGAGATACAGCGAACTAACTTGGCCAATGTCGTTCTCTTGCTCAAAAGTCTAGGAGTAGAAGATTTGATGGCCTTTCACTTCATGGACCCTCCTCCTCAAGATAATTTACTCAATTCTCAGTACCAGCTGTGGACTCTAGGCGCCCTCGATAACACTGGCGGACTGACTCCTCTAGGGCGAGCTATGGTGGAGTTTCCTTTAGACCCGGCTCTGTCCAAAATGTTGCTCGCTGCTGTCGACATGGGCTGTTCTGATGACATTCTTACCATCGTATCAATGCTTTCAGTACCGGCACTTTTTTACAGGCCGAAGGGGCGAGAAGAAGAAGCTGATGCAATGCGTGAAAAATTTCAAGTTCCTGAATCCGACCATTTGACTTACCTGAACATCTATCGTCAATGGAAACTGCAGAAGTATTCTATGAATTGGTGTAACAAACACTTCCTGCATTTCAAAGCCCTGAAAAAAGTCCGAGAAGTTCGTCAGCAACTAAAGGAAATCATGGAGCAGCAAAAGTTTGAAGTTGTTAGTGCAGGCAATGACGAAGATTTGATCCGAAAGTGTATTTGCACCGCATATTTTCACCAAGCTTGCCGCCTGAAAGGTATTGGGGAGTACGTTAACCTTAGGACGGGAACTCCTTGCCACTTGCACCCAACTTCAGCTCTCTTCGGCATGGGTTACACTCCTGACTATATTGTGTACCATGAGCTGATCATGACCAGTCGCGAGTTCATGCAGTGCGTCACGGCTGTGGAAGGTGCTTGGTTGGCCGAAGTTGGCGCTAAGTTCTTCAGCATCAACGAAGGAGGAGCGTCGCGTGCTCAGCGAAAGCGATGCGCCGTTGAGCACAAACATGCTATGGAAGCTGAAATGAGCAGGGCACAGTTAGCCATTAAAGAAAGAGAAGAACAGAAAGTTCGAGAAATGTTATCTTCTCGTCGCCAGCAGATCTATGATATAGGTACTCCTAAGCTTCAAGCTTTTAAGAAAACTCCCTCAAATAAGGAGCCTCCGAGTGACAGGTCAATGAGCAGCAGAAGCAGCGCCAGAGGTGCCACCGTAACTCCTCGTCACACTGCGATTATGCAAGAGGAGGATGAGCAATGATGTTCATCATTATAAGGTTGGTAAAATTGTTTGAATATTATTTTGCATAATGATTGGTATTTTTGCTTTTTACTCTCTTTAGGAAGTGAGAGTGTTCCAGAGAAGACGAACAGCATACAAACCAGTGAGAGCTATGTGAACATCCTGTTAAATTTAACTCTCCGAATCAGTTACTGAAGGAGTAAAAATGCTTGTTGGAACAGTGTACCTGTGGTTCTTATAAATGCCTGCTATTAAAAATACTCTTTTCTGAGGTGGCTGTTGAGAGTAAAAGTTACAGTATGTACGAATTCGAGCAATGTATTCTACTTTTGATCAAATTATTTTCTATCAAATCCGAAACATTGATCACAGCGTTATTGCCAAACTTTTGGAAAGCTTACAGTTAGGACTAGAAGATAAGTTTAAAGGTCAAACATGTATTTTGAATGTTCTGTCGTCCGCTAACGGAATAAATTCGAGGAAATATGCTGAGTTAACGATATCATATTTAAAAATGAAACATAGAAGAGGTCCGAGAACAGATCCTCGTGAATCTGTTAAGAATGGGTTATGCTTGGCAGTTATGAAGTGAAATTACCAATCACTTAATATTGTTTAGGGTTTGAGCGGTCTGATTTGAACCATTGAACCTTTTATACCATGGTGGCATAGCTTAGGTAGAAGTACGTTGTGATCGACTCACACCTTTTCAACACATATCCTGCGAAGTGACCCACCGGTGGTCACGTGGGTGATTTTCATAGTGCTGCTGATCCACCTGTAGTCACTAACTCATTTTTTATTTATACTCAATTAAAGCTAAATGCAGGCCTGAACCAGTTGATGTTTGCTATTTTAAAAGTTGATTACCACAATTTACCTTAAATTTGAATTGAGTATTGAACTGCAGTTTAACCCATCGCAGTTAACGTCCTAAAGTAAAATGGTAACTATAAGATGTCCCTCGTCAATATTTGAATAGAAAAATTGTAGATGATTTTAAATGGCTTTAGTTGTTGCTTTTTAAGATCAGCAGCCGAATTGCTTGTTGCAGAGGAAGGAATTACGCTCTAAATAAAAATATATTCTATGACCGTTAATTTTTGAAATCTCGCTTAAAAGTGGCCATGTAGAAAATGGTCTATAGTTAATTATAAAATTTTTGTCATTGCGCTTAAAAAAAAGTTACTCATGGAAATTTCGATGAATTAGGAAAGGAGCCAAAAGAAAAATGAGTTGTTTTATGATGCCAGTTAGAATAAGTGAAACAACAGAAGCTACGTATACAAGAACTTCATTTGAAAATGAATTTTCCCCCCCCATGATTTACTTTTCACTGCTTTAATACCATTAGAAACCTTTGAAACGTTTAGTGTAGCAAGGTAGAAAAATTAAAGTAGAGTTTGAGATCGTTAGGTAGCGTGTCTTATGGAAATTTTTCTTTACTTCGGTGACATTTAGCCCTGTATTAACAAAGTAATTATTGGATACCTCTGCATTGCTTTCCGTGTCGCGCTCTCAGGGAAGAACAATTATTGTATCTGTGGGAATTAACACTACCCGGAAAAAAGTTCAAGCTTCCGAGCTGAAGGTTGGGTAGGTCTTCATTTAATTGAAATGGTATAGGCTTTTGTTTTTAATACACACCATCTTTCTCCGGTTCAATGCTGTCCTATTTTTCAGCACGCACTATTTTCTTGAGCTTGTATCTTATTTGACAAACTTCTTCCTCAATTTGCTGTTTCTGTGCATGGGAACACACCTTGTACATGTTCCACGTTCCCGAAACTCTACTAAATGGTGCCTTCCTCTCATTGGAACACCTTTCTTGTGGTTAGGGAGGCTTAAAATAACTTGCGTAATCCAGTCTTCACAGTAATAAACAGTACAGTATCATGCAATAAATTTTATTCTGTTGAGGGTTTTTTTGGGTTCATAAACGGAATTTAAAAGACCTCACAACCGTTTTGCATCAGTCAGGGGGGGAACTTTTCATTGAAACGTAACTTGGAAGCCTTAATTTCGCATAACTTGACTTGAAGGTAATTTTCTGAACCAATTTCTACCTTACGGTGTAAAACCAAGTGTGTCTTTTTTTTAGTGAAAAATAATTTGTATGATTATCCAGGGCTTTTCTTTATCTTTTTGTTGACTGTGCTGGTTATGATTGGACATCGTCTGCTATTTGTGTTGTTTAAAATATTTGTCATTTCAGCGATGGGGGTGTAATGAACATGTCCAATGTTCGTTTCTTTTAGAACGTGGTTTAAATCAGTTTCTGATAGAATCTCGCTCATGTCATTGAAAGTTACTTACTTAATTTACGCGGCGGTACTAAGTCCCAATTTTCGATTTAGTTCGAATTTTATACGTAAAGAACATTCTTTCTCATCATGAATATGGGGGAAATGATCCCGTTTATGACGCATTCGGTGGAAACGACCTAAGCTAAAAATTCGCTAAAAATTTTAATTTCCATATTTTTGTCGTAAAACGCATAGAATATCAAGGAGAATCTAATCGTCAAATATCAATGCTGAATTCCAAGTGTTCATGTAGAAATAAGTGCTTTTATATTTTTTAAGAAGAATGTTGAAATGGGGCTACTTAAGACCTCGGATTTCTCAAATTATTTTTAATTATGTTGAATGTGTTTTTGATTTTTCCAGACTTGCAAATCGACGTGCACCAATATCATTGTTGTTCATCGAATTCTAACATTTTAAAAATATGATTTTGTAAGCATCATTCTAATATGATTGGAAGAAAGAGAACAAGAAATGTGGATAAGTGGAAAAGAGAAACATCTATTCTAAGATTATAAATACATTTTAATAATACTAATGATAATACTAATCTTCCACTTACACGATTATTAACTTTTTGACTCCGACAACTAGATATTAATTTTCCATTTTTTCAAAATTTTGGGATCAGCAAAGACAAATTTAATTTTTTGACCCAAGCTTTCGGCTAGATTAGCTCTAGCCGTCATCAGGGGAACGATGTATTTTTAAACAAAACCTCTTATGGTACCCGCGGGTATCTAGTATACAGAACATTTTTTTTAATTTTTTACATGCAAGCCGAAAATCATTGATCAAGGGCGACTGATGAGCAAAGGAAGAAACTGCGGGGGGACATCAAGATGACGATTAATTTTGTTAGGTTCCTAAACACTGTACATTGCTTCGACAATTTTTCGAGCGTATTAATTTTTAACATTTTATAATATACATACATTTTCAAAATCAAAAGAATGGTTATCTTCTTCGGAATGCTAATAGACAAGGGATAACCTATTCTTCCTCTGCACATTCTTCGCATGCTCATCAATTCGTTGTTAAAGATTTCTACCCGTTTCCCCAATGTAACATGCTTCACAATTTTTACATTATAATTTATATATAAGATTACTTTTTTCAGAATTCTATCGTTTATCTTTAAGTCTGATTAGGCTGTTTTTTATTGTATTCGAAGATTTGAAAGCCAATTTAACATTGAATGGTTTTAAGATTCGCTGGACTCTTTCATGGTACATTGGGGAAACGGGTAGAAATCTTTAACAACGAATTGATGAGCATGCGAAGAATGTGCAGAGAAAGAATAGGTTATCCCTTGTCTATTAGCATTCCGAAGAAGATAACCATTCTTTTGATTTTGAAAATGTATGTATATTATAAAATGTTAAAAATTAATACGCTCGAAAAATTGTCGAAGCAATGTACAGTGTTTAGGAACCTAACAAAATTAATCGTCATCTCGATGTCCCCCCGCAGTTTCTTCCTATGCTCATCAGTCGCCCTTGATCAATGATTTTCGGCTTGCATGTAAAAAATTGAAAAAATGTTCTGTATGCTAGATACCCGCGGGTACCATAAGAGGTTTTGTTTAAAAATACATCGTTCCCCTGATGACGGCTAGAGCTAATCTAGCCGAAAGCTTGGGTCAAAAAATTAAATTTGTCTATGCTGATCCCAAAATTTTGAAAAAATGGAAACTTCACTACCAAGACGTCCTTTATTTTAACAATTGAAACTAGATATTAAGTTCAACATCAAACTCAAATTTTAAGTCAATTGTAGTAAACTATTTTGAAAAAAATCATTTAGCTTTGATTAAGTATTTATGAAAATTGAGTTTGGGACTACTGGTCGGTCAGCAGCACTAAGAAAATTACCTCCGTGTACCACCGGTGGCGCACGTCGCAGTCAAAGTGTTACCGCATTTAAAGGCTCAAAGTTTCGTTAATTGCAAGTTGATATCTTTACGCCCCAAACACTTTACCTCTTATTGTGGAGAAAGTATAAAATAGCGCTTATGTCGTTCCTCCACAGAAAGCTTCATATCGGGAGACGTAATTCTTGTAAAAATATTATTTCATGGTTAATATACTTTCTAATAGCGAGGCAGAGTGGGCGGAAATTGAAGTTGGTTTACTTATTAGAGGGAAAAGAGGATCTTGATTAAGTGAGAGTTGAAAAGTTTACTGTTGTTTCGTAATGTTCCATATTCTACAAGGCGAGATTCACTTCTTAACAGTTTATTATATCATACTCGTGGGATCTTTTTAAAGGCCGATTTAAGTTCCGTTAATGAAGGGCTCCAGACCTCCCGAAAGTGATATGTAAATTGCTCCGAGATAGGAAAGGTTGAATACATTTTTTTATTATAGCTTCGATTAGGAAAGTTTCAGTGCAGTTGTGATCAACTGTCTATTTTGAAGAAGGCTTTTAGTATTGAGACTGTTGGTTAAGTGAATGCGTTTACACCACCACTTAATCTTTTCCGAGCTAGAAATTGGAACGCTTTGTTATATTGCATGGTCAAAATATTGCTCACAGTAAAGTAGCGTATATCGAAATTTAAATTTAGTCTAATAACTGCGCTGTTCATTTTTTTAAGTTAGCGCATCTTTTAACAACGACTATATTTGTGAAAGTAAGCGCTCCTAGGAGAAAGCTGTAAGGTCCCGAGCTGAAGATCAGGTAAACTTATCTTTTGTAGATATACAAAGATTACTGTTTAATGAACTTCCCATGCACTTTCTTGTGTAGTTTAAGACATTCACGCTCGTTGTCCCATTTACGCGTGATATCTTTTAACGTTCAGTAGCTTACGTAATTCAATGATTTTCCGTGAAACCATTAGTTCTTTTCAGCTCGTACTGCATATAAACCGAAATTATGTTTTCCCACTTTCAGTGCCTGCCTCAACTGGGTCATGAATTCTGTGAGCGGAGTCATCGATGAAATCCCGTGAAGAGCGGAATATTAAAACACGTTTTGCTATCACACACTGTGTATTGTATGTATAAAAATATATACATGTTTGATTTGAATTATTTTATTTCTTAACGGGAATCTTCAATTACCATACATCTAAACATTAGAATAACGATAGCCTGTTCACGACTTATTGTACTTGCTCGTACATTTACTCATACATTTACACATTTACTCGCTCATACATTTATTCGCTCATACATTCACACATTTATTCGCTCATACATTTATTCGCTCATACATTCCCACATTTATTCGCTCATACATTCCCATATTGATTCGCTCATACATACACGCATTTGCTAGCTCATACATTTATTCGCTCATACATTCACGCATTTATTCGCTCATACATTTATTCGTTCATACATTCCCACATTTGTTCGTTCATACATTCCCACATTTATTCGTTCATACATTCCCACATTTATTCGCTCATACATTCCCACATTTATTCGTTCATACATTCCCACATTTATTCGTTCATACATTCCCACATTTATTCGCTCATACATTCACGCATTTGCTCGCTCATACATTTATTCGCTCATACATTCAAACATTTACTCGCTCATACTTTCAAACATTTGCTCGCTCATACATTATTCGTTCATACATTCCCACATTTATTCGTTCATACATTCCCACATTTATTCGCTCATACGTTTATTCGCTCATACATTCAAACATTTACTCGCTAATACATTCATACATATCCTCGCTCATACATTTATTCGCTCATACATTTATTCGCTCTTCCATTCACACATTTACTCGCTCATACATTCACACATTTACTCGCTCATACATTCACGCATTTACTCGCTCATACGTTTACTCGCTCATACATTCCCTCATTTATTCGTTCAATATTCCCAAATTTATTCGCTCATACATTTATTCGTTCATACATTCACACATTTACTCGCTCATACATTCACACATTTACTCGCTCATACATTCACACATTTACTCGCTCATACATTCACATTTACTCGCTCATACATTCACGCATTTACTCGCTCTTACATTCACGCATTTACTCGCTCTTACGTTTATTCGTTCATACATTCCCACATTTATTCGCTCTTACATTTATTCGCTCATACATTCCCACGTTTACTCGCTCATACGTTTATTCGCTCATACATTTATTCGTTCTTACATTCCCACATTTATTCGTTCTTACATTCCCACATTTATTCGTTCATACATTCCCACATTTATTCGTTCATACATTCCAACATTTATTCGTTCATACATTCCAACATTTATTCGTTCATTACATTCCAACATTTATTCGCTCATACATTCCAACATTTATTCGCTCATACATTCCCAGATTTACTCGCTCATACGTTTATTAGCTCATACATTCATACATTTGCTCGCTCATACATTTATTCGCTCATACATTTGCTCGCTCATACATTCCTACATTTATTCGCTCATACATTCCCACATTTATTCGCTCATACATTCCCACATTTATTCGCTCATACATTCCCACATTTATTCGCTCATACATTCACGCATTTATTCGCTCATACATTCACGCATTTACTAGCTCTTTCATTTATTCGTTCATATATTCATACATTTATTCGCTCATACATTCACGCATTTACTCGCTCATACATTTATTCGTTCATACATTCCCACATTTATTCGCTCATACATTCCCACATTTATTCGCTCATATATTCCCGCATTTATTCGCTCATACATTCACGCATTTATTCGCTCATACATTCACGCATTTACTAGCTCATACATTTATTCGTTCATATATTCACACATTTATTCGCTCATACATTCACGCATTTACTCGTTCATACATTCATACATTTATTCGATCATACATTCATACATTTATTCGTTCATACATTCCCATATTGATTCGCTCATACATTCACGCATTTACTCGCTCATACATTCACGCATTTACTCGCTCATACATTCACGCATTTACTCGCTCATACATTCCCACATTTATTCGTTCATACATTCCCACATTTATTCGTTCATGCATTCCCACATTTATTCGTTCATGCATTCCCACATTTATTCGCTCATGCATTCCCACATTTACTCGCTCATGCATTCCCACATTTACTCGCTCATGCATTCCCACATTTACTCGCTCATGCATTCACACATTTACTCGCTCATGCATTCACACATTTACTCGCTCATGCATTCCCATATTTACTCGCTCATGCATTCCCATTTACTCGCTCATACATTCCCACATTTACTCGCTCATACATTCCCACATTTACTCGCTCATACATTGCCACATTTACTCGCTCATACATTGCCACATTTACTCGCTCATACATTGCCACATTTACTCGCTCATACATTGCCACATTTACTCGCTCATACATTGCCACATTTACTCCCTCATACATTGCCACATTTACTCCCTCATACATTCCCACATTTATTCCCTCATACATTCCCACATTTATTCCCTCATACGTTCACGCTCATGCATTTATTCGCTTATACATTCATGCATTTACTCGCTCATACATTTATTCGTTCATACATTCATGCATTTACTCGCTCATACATTTATTCGGTCATACATTTATTCGCTCATACATTCACACATTTCCTCGCTCATACATTCACACATTTACTCGCTCATACATTCACACATTTACTCGCTCATACATTAACATTTACTCGCTCATACATTCACGCATTTACTCGCTCTTACGTTTATTCGTCCATACATTCCCACATTTATTCGCTCATACATTCCCACGTTTACTCGCTCATACATTCCCACATTTATCCGTTCATACATTCCCACATTTATTCGTTCATACATTCCCACATTTACTCGCTCATGCATTCCCACATTTACTCGCTCATGAATTCCCACATTTACTCGCACATGCATTCCCACATTTACTCGCTCATGCATTCCCACGTTTACTCGCTCATACATTCCCACATTTACTCGCTCATACATTCCCACATTTACTCGCTCATACATTCCCACATTTACTCGCTCATACATTCCCACATTTACTCGCTCATACATTCCCACATTTACTCGCTCATACATTCCCACATTTACTCGCTCATACATTCCCACATTTACTCGCTCATACATTCCCACATTTACTCGCTCATACATTCCCACATTTATTCCCTCATACATTCCCACATTTATTCCCTCATACATTCACGCATTTACTCACTCATGCATTTATTCGCTCATACATTCATGCATTTACTCGCTCATACATTTATTCGTTCATACATTCCCACATTTATTCGTTCATACATTCCCACATTTATTCGCTCATACATTCCCACATTTATTCGCTCATACATTCCCACATTTATTCGCTCATACATTCCCACATTTATTCGCTCATACATTCACGCATTTACTAGCTCTTTCATTTATTCGTTCATATATTCATACATTTATTCGCTCATACATTCACGCATTTACTCGCTCATACATTTATTCGTTCATACATTCCCACATTTATTCGCTCATACATTCCCACATTTATTCGCTCATACATTCCCACATTTATTCGCTCATACATTCCCACATTTATTCGCTCATACATTCCCACATTTATTCGCTCATACATTCACGCATTTATTCGCTCATACATTCACGCATTCACTAGCTCATACATTTATTCGTTCATATATCCATACATTTATTCGCTCATACATTCACGCATTTACTCGCTCATACATTCATACATTTGCTAGCTCATACATTTCTTCGTTCATACATTCCCACATTTATTCGCTCATACATTCCCACATTTATTCGCTCATACATTCACGCATTTATTCGCTCATACATTCCCACATTTATCCGTTCATACATTCCCACATTTATTCGTTCATACATTCCCACATTTACTCGCTCATGCATTCCCACATTTACTCGCTCATGCATTCCCACATTTACTCGCTCATGCATTCCCACATTTACTCGCTCATGCATTCACACATTTACTCGCTCATGCATTCACACATTTACTCGCTCATGCATTCCCACATTTACTCGCTCATACATTCCCACTTTACTCGCTCATACATTCCCACATTTATTCCCTCATACATTCCCACATTTATTCCCTCATACATTCATGCATTTACTCGCTCATACATTTATTCGTTCATACATTCCCACATTTATTCGTTCATACATTCCCACATTTATTCGCTCATACATTCCCACATTTATTCGCTCATACATTCCCACATTTATTCGCTCCTACATTCCCACATTTATTCGCTCATACATTCACGCATTTATTCGCTCATACATTCACGCATTTACTAGCTCTTTCATTTATTCGTTCATATATTCATACATTTATTCGCTCATACATTCACGCATTTACTCGCTCATACATTTATTCGTTCATACATTCCCACATTTATTCGCTCATACATTCCCACATTTATTCGCTCATACATTCCCACATTTATTCGCTCATACATTCCCACATTTATTCGCTCATACATTCCCACATTTATTCGCTCATACATTCACGCATTTATTCGCTCATACATTCACGCATTCACTAGCTCATACATTTATTCGTTCATATATCCATACATTTATTCGCTCATACATTCACGCATTTACTCGCTCATACATTCATACATTTGCTAGCTCATACATTTATTCGTTCATACATTCCCACATTTATTCGCTCATACATTCCCACATTTATTCGCTCATACATTCACGCATTTATTCGCTCATACATTCACGCATTTATTCGCTCATACATTCCCACATTTATCCGTTCATACATTCCCACATTTATTCGTTCATACATTCCCACATTTACTCGCTCATGCATTCCCACATTTACTCGCTCATGCATTCCCACATTTACTCGCTCATGCATTCGTACATTTACTCGCTCATGCATTCACACATTTACTCGCTCATGCATTCACACATTTACTCGCTCATGCATTCCCACATTTACTCGCTCATGCATTCCCACATTTACTCGCTCATGCATTCCCACATTTACTCGCTCATGCATTCCCACGTTTACTCGCTCATACATTCCCACATTTACTCGCTCATACATTCCCACATTTACTCGCTCATACATTCCCACATTTACTCGCTCATACATTCCCACATTTACTCGCTCATACATTCCCACATTTACTCGCTCATACATTCCCACATTTATTCCCTCATACATTCCCACATTTATTCCCTCATACATTCACGCATTTACTCGCTCATGCATTTATTCGCTCATACATTCATGCATTTACTCGCTCATACATTTATTCGTTCATACATTCCCACATTTATTCGCTCATACATTTCCACATTTATTCGCTCATACATTCACGCATTTATTCGCTCATACATTCATACATTTGCTCGCTCATACATTTATTCGCTCATACATTTATTCGCTCATACATTCAAACATTTACTCGCTCATACTTTCAAACATTTGCTCGCTCATACACTATTCGTTCATACATTCCCACATTTATTCGCTCATACATTCACGCTATTACTCGCTCATACATTTATTCGCTCATACATTCAAACATTTACTCGCTAATACATTCATACATTTGCTCGCTAATACATTCACACATTTGCTCGCTCATACATTTGCTCGCTCATACATTTATTCGCTCATACATTTATTCGCTCATACATTTGCTCGCTCATACATTTGCTCGCTCATACATTTATTCGCTCATAAATTTATTCGCTCATACATTTATTCGCTCTTCGTCTTACATTCCCACGTTTATTCGCCCATACATTTATTCGCAAATACATTCACACATTTACTCGCTCATACATTCACGCATTTACTCGCTCATACGTTTACTCGCTCATACGTTTACTCGCTCATACGTTTACTCGCTCATACGTTTACTCGCTCATACATTCCCTCATTTATTCGTTCATACATTCCCACATTTATTCGTTCATACATTCCCACATTTATTCGCTCATACATTTATTCGTTCTTACATTCCCACATTTATTCGTTCATACATTCCCACATTTATTCGTTCATACATTCCCACATTTATTCGTTCATACATTCCAACATTTATTCGTTCATACATTCCAACATTTATTCGTTCATACATTCCAACATTTATTCGTTCATACATTCCAACATTTATTCGTTCATACATTCCAACATTTATTCGTTCATACATTCCAACATTTATTCGTTCATACATTCCAACATTTATTCGCTCATACATTCCAACATTTATTCGCTCATACATTATCAGATTTACTCGCTCATACGTTTATTAGCTCATACATTCATACATTTGCTCGCTCATACATTTGCTCGCTCATACATTTGCTCGCTCATACATTTGCTCGCTCATACATTTGCTCGCTCATACATTCCCACATTTACTAGCTCATGCATTTATTCGCTCATACATTTACTCGCTCATACATTTATTCGTTCATACATTCCCACATTTATTCGTTCAACATTCCCACATTTACTCGCTCATGCATTCACACTATTACTCGCTCATACATTCACACTATTACTCGCTCATACGTTTACTCGCTCATACGTTTACTCGCTCATACATTTACTCGCTCATACATTCCCACATTTATTCGTTCAACATTCCCACATTTATTCGCTCATACATTTATTCGTTCATACATTCACACATTTATTCGCTCATACATTTATTCGCTCATACATTTATTCGCTCATACATTTATTCGCTCATACATTTATTCGCTCATACATTTATTCGCTCATACATTTATTCGCTCATACATTTATTCGCTCATACATTTATTCGCTCATACATTTATTCGCTCATACATTTATTGGCTCATACATTTATTCGCTCATACATTTGTTCGCTCATACATTTACTCGCTCATACATTTACTCGCTCATACATTTACTCGCTCATACATTTACTCGCTCATACATTTACTCGCTCATACATTCCCACATTCATGCATTCCCACATTTATTCGCTCATACATTTATTCGCTCATATATTCCCACATTCATGCATTCCCACATTTATTCGCTCATACATTCAAACATTTATTCGCTCATACATTCAAACATTTCGCTCATACATTGAAACATTTGCTCGCTCATACATTCCTACATTTATTCGCTCATACATTCACACATTCATTCGCTCATACATTCAAACATTTACTCGCTAATACATTCAAACATTTACTCGCTCATACATTCAAACATTTGCTCGCTCATACATTTACTCGCTCATACATTCACGCATTTATTCGCTCATACATTCAATCATTTATTCGCTCATACGTTTATTCGCTCATACATTCAAACATTTACTCGCTCATACATTCAAACATTTGCTCGCTCATACATTCACACATTTATTCGCTCATACATTCACACACTTATTCGCTCATACATTCACATATTTATTCGCTCATACATTCACATTTACTCGCTCATACATTTACTCACATTAACATAACTCGTTCATGCACGTATATGTACTCACTCACAAATTCACTCGTTCATACACACATACATTTGCTCACTCATACATTTACTCTCACACATTCATTCATACTCACATTTACTCACTCATAAATTTAGTAACTCATACATTTGGCATAATTGCACAACCAACTACGATTAATTTGGATATCAGGCATAATGGAAAAGCCACAAATTAAATCTATTCTTATAATCTTATGAAGGATGCAAAATTCAACTATAAATTTTGCTAAAGGTACAATTCATCGAAAAGGAAAATATATGTTGCAACTTAGAGTAAGATTTTAACATGAAGAATACGAAAATCAAGGGCAGTTTTACACTTTAAGAGCGGACGATATGATATTTCATCAATCGGTAATCACGAGGATCATTACAATGTAAAATTTATCATTTGAAATTTTTAGAGAAAACTTCGGTGATACTACTATAACTATAATAAAAAAATATCAACTAATAAAAACACTATAGGATTTGCAAGATTCAGTAAACCAGATCGGAAATGCGTTTAATCTTAAATATGAAAGATTTAATTAAATATTTTTTTAATCCTCCTGACTACAACAAAGAAGCTACAAGAGAGGAAGGAGAAAGGCGTCGTTGAGTACTTTAAATTAAAGGAATGAGTAATTTAAGCACAAATTACACTCCCACACCCTAAGCTTAGTATTAACAAGATTGAAAGAAGTTCATAAAACAAGATAATAACAACGGGTGCTAAAAATTAACAGTTTGAACAGAAAAAAGACGTCATGTAAAAAAACATTAGATTTCAGCGGAAGAAATATATACCCAATCTTCACCTCAGGAACTCAAATCGTTTTTTCGTGATCGCTTCGTTAACAATTGTAATGTTACTTTAACATCAATTATATAAGCTCCTAGCCATGCATAATTACTTGAACGTGTACTGATTTTTAATTATCATTGAAATTGAGCTTATTTCCCCAATATTCTGAGTTTGAATACGTAAAATAAATCTCTATCACCTCCTAAGGTGAATTTTCTTGTGATATATGATAATACATCAAAGGAAATAAAAGCATATATGAAATATATTACATGTCATGATATATGCTTTTTCTCTGCTTTATGCTCATTTACTAAATAGTCTGTTATTCACGCTTGTTTACTCTCATATCTGATTACCTCCGAGTGCGCGTTTCCTCACGTAGAGATGTCAGACGACGGGAAGAGCTAACTCGGTCGTCACCGATCATCGCACTTGCAGCCGTACTGAAAATTAACGTAGCTTCATGTAGCCAAACCAAAATAGTGCAAAGGTTCATGATATTAGCTGACGAAGGAAATCGCTAGAACCTTAACACATTCTTCTCTAAAAAATTATTTGTATCATAATAAATGGCGCATGTTAAAATTTGGTGGATTATTACAGTGTATTACCATATTCTCTCATGGTAAATACAACGCTCATGAAGTATCAATAATATTAGAAAGAAGAATGAATGGGATCGATACCTAGCAAACGAAAGTCTGTTAGGAAGGGCAACGGTGCCGTTGCTAAAGCAGCAGGTGGCTCACAAGGCAGCAGTGTCGGACAAAAGACGTGCAGTGAAGGCGAGAGGCCTCTCGAGAACAGTGAGAAGTTCAGTGCGCTCGGAACCATTTGTGGAGGCTGTTATTTGCTAGGGTCAGAAAATTATGAGGAGAACGGACAAACAGTGAGTGCCGTAGTATCCAGGGGCAACGACACCGATTGGAGAGACCGTGGCGAATATAATGATACGAATAAAATTCAAGTAAAAAGATTGACATCTAAGAATTAACTCTCTTAAGATCCAAGATAACACAACATCTTACAAATGTATCACTTATTCGATGCAAGGGTGACAAAAGCGAATACGATGTACATCGAGTGGAGTTCAGTGGTAATAGAATCATATCGAGGTCGATAAGCAACAGTGAACGTCACACACTATTTCTACGAGAATCTTCGTTTGCACAGAGAGTGGAATCAAGCCGAGTCAAAATTTGACGAAAGCTAAGAAAATTTACAAAATATAACTGAAGAACAAAATACAGGAGTCATAACAGATGAAAGGATAGATGAATCTACAGAAATTACTTCTGCGTCCACGGGAGAACCTAGTGCCAAGTTTAAGAGTCACAAAGTCAGCACCAACGAACTCATAGCTAACGTAAACCTTCGATTAAATACAGACCCAAGACTGCTCCCATCTAAACGTTGGTGGAACAATGAAGAAAAAACGAAAAGTGAAATTAACGACACACAAATTCGAGACGCGGACTTTAATTCTAGAAATACCAGTGTTGACAAATTGCCAAACAAGCTTACGGAGTTAATTTCTTTTGAAGATACGAAAACAGCATCTGCTACTATACCGAAGTGAGTTTGAGTAGTTAAATTTCGTGATGAGATACCAAGAAAAAACGGAAACCTCGAGGTAAGAATGAACTTATTCTCCCAATAATTTTTGCGCTTTACAGACTTGTGAGAGGTGTTGTAGATACGCGAAACTCAGAATACAAACCTAAGAAAACAAAACAGGCATCGTCTAAACTTGAGTACTCTAAACTTGACAAAAATAGAATAAGAACTCAGAACTATAAAAACAGTGAAAAATAAGAACTATGGTAAATTTATTCTATAAAACTACTAAGTAGCAGCACACAATTTGCAAACATTCGAAAAAATTGGGAAGATAATCACAGAGACCATGATCACTGTCAGAAAAAATGTATTCGTTTTAAATTGAACACAATTCGGAGCAAAGGAGGGCTAAACGTGCCTTCCACGATTTCTGAAATAAAACCAATTTCTTTTGAGCACACCAAAGTACATAAGTACAAACGAATGAAAGTGGTTAAAAGAAATACAAATTTCTGCGACGTTTTCAAGGAAAGTCGGATATGTGCCAAAACTTTTTGTATCACAATAAAAAATACCATCCCACTATAAGACAAACGGCAAAGATTCACGTTGGCCCTCAAAAAATACTTACCTTGACAACTAATACTTAGTACAACGGTCCATATCAGTTCTACAGGAATTGAAGAAAGAACGAGCGAAGAACATTGGGTGCGGACCTGTAAATGAACGAGTGAAAAATTGTGATTCCCGAGTGCTGACTCAAAAAAATTAAACCCTGTAAAGATTCCAGAAACGAGAAACATTTTGCCTAGAACAAGACAGAAAGCTTAAACAGAAAGTGCAGACAGCCCATCCCTACTGATCAAGCCCAAATTAGACTCGCATAGCAAACTATTTCGACCTGAATACGCGAATGGACTAATTTCGTACAACACTGTAAGCTCAGAAATCAAAATGGCCACTGAAAATAAAGCTATTGTGAAACAGTATCCACCTGCAAAACTTGATCTCCCAATAATCAAAATAACAAGACCTGAGAGTGACGAAGATGAAGATGAAGAAAACATGTACATTGGAATGGATGACTATTGGAACAATACTTGGCACCCAGTGCAGAGCACTCACAAAAAGAAACTACCCACGCTTAAAGCTAAAAAGCAAAATAATGTAAGGAATGCCACTACCAATAAAAAACGAGAAACACAGCCTGAAAGCACCAAGAAACAAAATGTTAAAACCAAGAAGTCCCAACCTCCCAAGAAAAATCCGCTTCCAAAAAAGAAAGACAATCTAGAGCAAGAAGGTGGTCACTCTCCAAAGGTTGTGGCTGCAAGTTCACTGTACAACCGATTTTCAAATAAAAAAACAGAAAAGAAATCTAAATCGCCTAAAGCATTGAAGTCAAAAACGGACGACAGTCTTCCCAATTCAAAAACTTTAGAAAATGGCTCGAAGAATAAAACAACAGCCAGACCATTTTCGGCTCCTCAAACAAGAAACAGAGCATCAATTCAAGAGGACACGCAGCAAAAACCTGAACCATCTGAGGTAAGCTGTAAAACATTATGGTTTTATATTATGAGATAAAGGATTGGTTGTGTACTTCACAGTGTATCGTTGACAGCTCGAACTGCTGAAAATGAGTTGAGCTAATGGCGGTTTGACTATTATGTAGTACAACACGCAAAAAATGAAATAATGAATGTAAAGCTGGTAAATATGGTGAAACCCTATTCTTCCTAGCCATCAATTTACCCCATGAATTCAGTAACTGACAGGGTTGTCCAATATTTTTACTCGAATCCCTCATGAAATGAAATTTTGTTAAAATCTTGCTGAATATATCGTTGCTCTCGGAACTTTAAAAATAAAAATCATATTCGGCATAATGACAGGAACTCATGAAAATTTTGAAACTTATAAAAATATTTCAGACTAGATTTTCGTCGAAGTCTGCCTTGCGACGCACAATTAACATCTCTTGTATTCAATTTAAAATTGGCCAGAATATGCATCCGTTAAGAATATAATGTCTTGAAAAAAGGCAATATTCTAGTGTAGAAATCGAGTAGAGAGAAAAACATCTAAGCTATCGTATTTTGTTTGCATTTTAGTATAAATTTTCGATGAAATTGAGCACAAATAATTCAATCGGCCGTATCTGATTGACGTGATCAAAGTCGTCAATCAGGTGCACACGTCCATTCGGGAGCGATTGATCACAACTGAAATTGTGTTGCCTTGTGAGTGCACGGGCCCTGCCATAGCATCTCATTGCTGTATCAGATTATTGAACCGCAAAAATTGCCACTGTAGAGATTCATTATTCAACGGGAGAATTTGTTGTTATGGGAACGAACTGAATGATAAATTTGCATGTCTCATAATTGTCTCAAGTTCATAGAAAATCACAGACAATTTCTTCCTCATAAATAAGCACAGCTGTAATGTATGTATGTGGAAGGTCGTCTAATGGCTGTAGAGCGTAAAAAATTATTCAAATTTACTTACGATTTATTTTTAACAAGAATATTAGGCTTACACAACTATAGCTTTGATTTGCTTCGCATCACATAATTCTATGACTCGAAGAAAATAGCGAAAGTTACACCTGTACGACAATAAAGCGTTCTTTCGCGCTCACTTACAGTCCAGATTACCCAGCGATAAGGGTATATTTACATTTCAGAGCGGATTTAAAAACAGTTTTCAATAATTTAAGCTGTAAAATGTTTTTGATACATTTTTCAACAAATTGAAACATTTGAAAATGCTGTCTATACAGAACATAAACGTATTTGATGAAGAGACTGAATCATGAAAGTGCATGAAAAATGCACTGCATCAAATTAAGAACATTTTCTGTTCTCTTTGGACCGTGGTAGAGTATCATTTTTCATCCAATTATGTATTAGGTAAAATGAAGATTTTTTTAGATAAGATTTTAACACATTGACAGCAATGTGAGCCACCAGTGGCCACGGAGGGGATTCTCAAAATGCTGCTGGCCAACCAGTAGTCACAAACTCAATTTTCATAAATACTTAATAAAAAAAGCCCCGATCCAGTGAATATTTGCTATTTTCAAAATAACTAGCTACAATTGACTTTCAATTTGAGCTGAATATTGAACTTCAGCTTAACCAATTGCGGTCAACGCCTCCTTAACCGCATCAAAGGCCTTTTAAAGAGAATGAAGGCATAGTACGGAAATAGCGGAACGCTCAATCTATGCACAAGGTGTGTTCCCAAGTTATTATTATTATTATTATTATATAAGAAAGTTTTAGCCTCCCTTAACCACGACAAAGTTGTTCTAAGAAAGGAAAGAGGAAGGCATCATTTAGTATGGAAATGAGGGAACGCGGAATCTATGCACAAGGTGCACATAAACAGTAAGCTAGGAAAGAAGTTCATGAAGCAAGAAAAAATTGAAGAAGAAAGTAGTAGGTGCTCAAAAACAGGACAGCAGTGTACCGAAAAAAGATGGTCTGTAACAAAACAAAAACCTATTTTATTACAACAAAAAGGAAGCCTACCTAACCTTTAGTTCAGGCCCTCACATGGTTCCCCTGGGAGCGCTAATTCCCATAGATACAATAGTTGTATCCCCCTGAGGGGGTGTGTTTCCTAGTAAGAACCCCAGCATATAGAAAACAATGAGTTAAGAAGGAAGACTATGAAGCGAAGAAAGAGTTGAAGAAGAAAGATAAAACTAAAAAATAAGACTTCAGTGAACCGAAAAGTGTCCACCACACAACAAAAGAAAAATTTTAATTTCCTGACCTAACCTCACCCACCTCTTAGCTCGGCACCTTGCATATTTTCTAGGGCGCGCTAGTTTTCATCATCTCGATTTTTTCTTTTTACAAAACTTTTAAAACTTTTTACAAAAAATAAAACTATTTACAAAACTTTTACAAAGTTCGCCCAGCTCCTTGTTTGTGCCCGTTAAAGTTTTATATGAACGTATCCCTCAAACATTCGCGTTCTACTCATACACTAAATTTCATTACACATGCAACATCGATATTCATAATTTAGCGCATAAAATCTCTGACTTCAAACCTCAGTAATACCCCAATTTATCCGCTGTAAATCAAAAGTTTACGCGGTAGAATGTCACTAGATTTCTTGCGGGTAACCTCGCAGTTTTCCCATGATCATACGATACTAAATGAAATATTTACTAATGACGTTCAAACAGCGCGCAGGACAAAGTCTTTCCATTCACTAAAACAGAACTTTAGTTTTACAGAAAAATAATTTTACTATAAGAACGTTACTAATATCGACGGTGTTCTGAATACACTTTATTATTGACTAACATGACCCGTGAAAAAAAAGTATTTTTTATTTTAAGTTAATAAACCTATCCTAATCGGTAATAACCAAACCAGCTCTATCGCAACCAATCTTGCCCTAATCTAGCCTGTCACAACTTTATCTATCACAACTTAACCAATTAGAGAATCCTAAGTGTTTAGAGAAAATATTTCACATGAAAAAGCAACACTATCAGTATAATAGATGATGTTCGTCAAGTTATTATTTTCCAAATTTTTTTAAAAGTTCGTCACAATTATAAATAAACAGATCTAATTTCTTGTCACCTTTTTATGATGCAATCTAAAGACGAAGCAAAACTTAAGCCTTTGATATTCTCTAATCCCTCTACATCGGGGGTCCCACAAAAATGTCTCCAACTTTTTAATTGAATAAATCTCCGCTTCAAATTAACATATTTTAGTTATCTTTTTACCATAATTTATTAAATTTTG
This sequence comes from Morinoia aosen, assembly GCA_030386875.1. NCBI lineage: Eukaryota > Metazoa > Arthropoda > Malacostraca > Amphipoda > Talitridae > Morinoia > Morinoia aosen. The sequence continues at coordinate 16,382,741 of CM059571.1, read as the reverse complement.
TTTCCTTTCCGAATAATTAAATTTTTGAAAATCGGTTGAACAACCACTTTACAATGATCAATTTACTGAAAGGGGAAGAAAAACTAAGAGTTCAAAGGAAAAGTTTTAAAAACAACACTGGTGTTCTTCTTCATTTCTCAATACCTACTGTTAAAAATAATTTCACAATGATGTATCCTACATACCACCAAGTATGTTTAACCTCCATCATTAATAATTCTTCGATAACGAATAGAAGTGTTTCAAGAACTGAAAGAAAACGGCGAAATAATCCGCAAAACTCTTCGTTCAATGGTGGCTAGAAGTAATACTTGCCTTGAGAGAAATGGAGGGTATGTCGGAGGATACTAATTTTATTCATTTAAACGTTATTCAAGGTAATGCTTTGTTACCCTTTTAAATTTTTGTTGGTTCGGTCTTTAGGAGAGTACAAAATAAGGAAGAATATCAATATTGTTTTAAAAACTTCTCCTTTGGACAATTAGTTTTTCTACTCCTTTCAGTAAATCGGTCATTGTAAAGTGGTTAATCAATCAATTTTCAAAAACTTAAATGATTTGAAAAGTAAACAAAATTTACTACATTGTAAAAAAAGACAATTCAAATGTGTTAATTTAAAGCGGAGATATAATCAATTAAAACGTTGGGGACATCTTTGTGGGACACCCGGGATATAGTAAGCCTGCCTTGCACGAGCGTTAATTTTACTTTACCAACGTGACCTCAATTCATTACTCTTTAATAATTTGGACAATTACCATTAGCAGCAATATTTTTACCTAGAGATCATCAGTTTATAAAGCTCACGTAAACGCAGTCAATACAACGCCTAAATCAAATGACAACTGTTCAAAAACTTATGATACAAACTTTGACAATGAAAGTAGAAACCCCAATATAAACCTTTAACACGAATCAATAAAAATTCAAACATTCATAGTTTTCGAGACACCGAATCGCTAAAGTTGTAAGGTCTCCAGGAAATGGCTTCACCTCTGTATTATCTTAGATCCGCATATGTCAACATTTGTTAACTTTAATCGTCGTCTGCTATAAGTGAGCTTTGTTCATTAGGTCCGAGAGCATGAATTTCTATAGAAATTCTGTAGAGATAGAGACAGATTTTTATTGAAGGATAGTTAACGCTGCATGAGTTATTGCAGATGATACACGGGTGCCACGAGTGCTTTATCATGTCCAGTAATCGAACCTATTTAGGCGAGTATCCGTGAAACCTGCATTACTTAGCGGGTGGACATACTGAACACTTATTTGTAATTAGAATAGATAAAACTAGATTAGATTGTAAGTCAATTTCAACCTCCCTAGCCTCAACAAAACTATTGTGAGAGGAGATTATATCATTATATTACATGTTATGCAATACATTTAATCCTTTTTTATTTACCTTGAGCAAGTTTTTCGTACGTGCATGTATTTACAGATAAAATTAAACAGAAACTAAATTGATATTTTTTCTAAGATTTTTTGTCCATTTTTCTGGCGTCGAAGCATACATTTTTAGAGCATAATTTTTTTCAATTTAAAACTTTGACCACGGAGTGGTACAAATGTTCACCACTGGGTAAATTGTTCATACAAGCACCAATGTAAATGTATGGCATTTCAAATTATTCTGCAAACTTTTTTGATGAAACTTTATCATGCTATGAAAATATTATTGAGCTTTTACATTTCTTACAAAGGACAGAAACTTATTCAAGCAAATGAATAGATTTTGCCTGTCTGTTTTTTACAACCTAACCAAACCAACTTCACAATATGCGCAATCGTAGTCAACGTGTCGAAAAGGAAGTAAGCACCTGCTTATGCAGGAAAAAAAATATGCTTGGGCAATCTTGCTAATATCTCAGGGTAATGACTGAAATTACATCAGACAATTTTTCCCTTAAAAATTAAAGTGCTGGGAAGGAAAGGGTTAAGGAAACGCGGAATCTATGCACAAGGTGTGTTCACACACAAGATCCCTGGCGCATAAAAACGGTAAGCTGAGAAAAAAAGGATGGTAGTTTATAAGTTAGTTTTGGCCTTCTTTAGCAGATTAGATTAGATTATTAGTTATTTTAAGCCTCCCTATCCGCAACAAAGGCTATCCAAAGAGAGGCAGGAAGAAGGCACCATTTAGTATGGAGTTAAGGAAACGCGGAATCTATGCAGAAAGGGCACAAAAACAGAAAGCTAAGAAAGAAGATCATGAAACAAGAAAAAGTTGAAGAAGAAAGTAATAGGTGCTGAAAAACAGGACAGCAGTGAACCGAAAAAAGATGGTCCGTAAAAAAACAAAAACCTATTCTATTTTAACAAAAAGAAATGAAAGTCTACCTAACCTCTAGCTCAGGCCCTTACACAGTCCCCCTGGGAGCGCTAATTCCCATAGACACAATAGTTGTATCCCCCTGAGGGGGCTTCTTTAGCAGAACAAAGATGTTCAAAGAAAGGAAAGATGAAGGTACCTTTTAGCATGGAATTAGGGAACACCTAATCTATGCCCGAGGTTCCTGTACAGGATCTCGTGCGCATCAAAACAGTACATTAAGGAGGAAAGTTATGAAAGAAGGTAAAAGTTGGAGAAGAAAATCAGAGGTGCTGAAAAACAGGTCAGCAGTGAACCGAAAAAATCATCCTTAACAAAACAAAAAACATTTCATTTCATCAAAATAAAAGGCCTCCCTAACTCTCAGCTCAGGACTTTACATTTTCCTACTAGGAGCGCTAATGCCTATAGATATTAAGAAGGAAAATTATGAAACAGATTAGATTAGACTTTAATTCGACTAACTGCAACAAAGACGTTCCAAAGAGAGGAAGGAGGAAGGCACCATTTAGTATGGAGATAAGGGAACGGGGACTCTATGCATAAGGCTCGTAAAAAACAGTAAGTTGAGAAAGTAATTCATGTTGCAAGGTAAAAATTGAAGAAGAAAGTATTTGGTATTAAAAAGGACAGCAGTGAACTGAAAAAAAGATGGCCCGGAACAAACCAAAAAACCTTTCTATTTCAACGTAAGAAACATAATCCGAAACCGAACCTTTAGCTCGGAATCCCACATATTCCCTCTGGGAGCGCTAATTCCCATAGATGCAATAGTTGTATCCTCTTGAGAGGAGGTTAGTTTTATTAGCGGTAGCTAGGACCCAAAGTTCCAGCTACCCGCCCTCACGTTAAAAAGCTACGGGACGCACCTGGCGAAGCGCTTTGACCGACGTTGCTAAAATTCTAAATACATTCCTGACCATATAGGATTTATGCTAGATGTATCGTGTGATTTTTTTTGCGATCAAAGTTGCATGCAATAATGCTCATTCAGATCATAGTGTAATAAAATCTAGGCGTTCAAAGAAGTAACGGTGAGCATCTTTGGTGGCGAGTTTAGAGGTATGTATATACAGGCAACTGTTCTAACGTGAGCAAATTTAATCTGAAAAAGATCGCTTCACTTCATTTTGAACCACATGAAGGCTTTGAGAGCGGATTATAGCAAAAAATCGCATTGGTCACATTGCAACTGTTCGACGGTTTCAAGTTTTTAGGAGAGCTAAACTTGTTAGTTATACTACGAGCTACGGATAGCTGACTTTACTTTGGCGGAATAATTTTTGTTTATTTCATTAAATAAATTTCCATGATTAATATTTACTAAATAAATGAGCCAATACTTTCAAGCGATCACCAATAGTTCGGAGACGTGGCATGATAATGAAGGCATCTACGGATGCTTTCTTTCCAATCAAGCCTGATACATATCACCTGGTAAATTGGATTTTCAAATGCCTTATAACTAACGCCAGGACGCCATGACGCTTTCCCCCGGTCGAGACCGGTACCCATTTCAGATACCTGGGTAGAGTGGTGTATTGTGCTTGGAATTTTTCTCCTATACCCAACAGAGAAAATCGCCACTGCCAGCGCCGAGATTCGATCCCGGGTCTCCCGAGCGGCGGCAGAACACTCTAGCACATGGCTATGGCGGCACAGCCGTGCATGAAACATATTCCTAGTAACCTGAAGTCATTGAGATACCTCAGTTTCTCCGAAACGTGCGATAAAACCTTCTTCCCAGCAGTGACTTTACTCTAGGTTATTATTATTATATAATATTATTATTATTATTATTATTATATAAGAAAGTTTTAGCCTCTTTTAACCACGACAAAGATGTTCCAAGAGAGGAAAGAGGAAGGCACCATTTAGTATGGAGTTGAGGGAACGCGGAATCTATGCACAAGGTGCACAGAAACAGTAAGCTAGGAAAGAAGTTCATGAAACAAGAAAGAAGTTGAAGAAGAAAGTAGTAGGTGCTGAAAAACAGGACAGCAGTGAACCGAAAAAAGATGGTCCGTAACAAAACAAAAACCTATTTTATTACAACAAAAAGGAAGCCTACCTAACCTTTAGCTCAGGCCCATACATAGTCCCCCTGGGAGCGCCAATTCCCATAGATACAATAGTTGTATCCCCCTGAGGGGACTTTACTCTAGGATGCAACGAGTTTCTTCAAAGAAAACTGGAGCCTAATTTAATTATTGACGCGAGTTATAATTGCCTTCGGTTGTCATTGATGTAACCAAAAACACCCTCAAGATATAAACACACAAAGAAGCGCATCGTAACTACCTACTATTCAGTCGAGCATATGAAGGTCGACTTTAACCTCTCACTGCTCAAAGTGGATGTTCATTTTGTTTAATTCATCAACCGAGTCTGGAAATTTAGTCCGAACGCAGCCTGTCGGTAGAGGATCCCTATGTATTAAATTAAATAGTGCTAAGTGCGGGAAAGTCAATAGCCTATGTGTTCAAGACCGTTAAATCTACGGTCGAAATCGTAATTAAAGTCTGAAGCATGACATAGAGTAAATAGATTTTCTAACCAAGTTCACTCTCACTTTATGCAGCTACTCAAAACAAGAAGGCGATTCGCAACTCATAATCAATTTATACAATTTCTATCAAATTGAGCTTTTCGAAATCGATTCTGGCATCGAAAACATCAGAACAATTCTGATCGTGCTGTTGGGATTGCAGAGCCGTGCGGTGCAGTGAGCAATGAGTCAGAACGTGACGCTGCGGTTGCTAACACAGCAGCGATCGATGCTGTGAACTTCCCGGTACTCTTCACTCGCGCCAATCATGCGCTATGGTAACCACGGCTTTGCAACAATCCAATAAATTCAAAAAATAATGTGAAAATTTCCAATCACGCAACCGTGTGATGGACAGCTTACATTATTACTGATAATAAAGCGCGTAAATGATTCGAGCTGTGAAAGTAGAAAAAGAAGAAGTAGAACTTCACACTAGAAGTTAATTTCAGTAATGCAGGTCAGATCTCAGCTTGAGAAGCTCTCGCCGTGCTCTACGAGGTGAGCCTAGAAACTGCTACAATTTTTAAAACAACACATTTCATGAAGGAAAGTGTAACGAGGCACGTTAAACATATCTTTCGGAGCTTTTCCTTGTTTCTTATTACGGTCCAGCGCGGACATTTCAAAATCCTATTTTCCAATATCTAATTTTTCGAACTAATTCCAAAACATTTTCAAAAATAGTAACCAGCCTTATTGTACAGCATGCAAAACACTTAAAACAATTTTGTATACGAATTTATTGAAGTTCTAACAAGGGTCAGCGTTGTTTTGTGGTTTTGTCACTCTGATATAGTAATTGCTCCTGGATAATGATGAAGGACTAATTTTCCTCGTTCTTGACAGACGAAGTACAACGAGAAGCCCGGCAGAAAGACTGTTTTGCTATTCAAAAACCAACTTTTTGTCTTATGGATAGAGGTTGAATAACAAAGTAATACTGATACACCGAATCAAATGGAAAATCTGAACGTGTTAGTTGGAAGAAACAACTGAAAGAGGAAGAATGTACATTGTTCGCAAGTGACAGGGTTTCTGGAGAGGGAATAGGCACAATCGGAGATGGGGCTTTTTAATAACCCAAAATACAAGGTAGAAAAAGTCTTGTGTGCGCACTTTAGCTTATGAGTTTAGTTCACGACCAGGCATGAAAACACGAAGGGGCAAGCACCTAGCATTAGTCCTTAATTTTAGGTGATTGGGCTGGCATATGAATTACCTTCTTGAGAGAAGGTTGGGCCGAAACATAACGATTACACTCAAGCTTAAATTTTAACGTCCGTTGAATTGATGTTAGATTAGATGTTAATTTACGTCTCCCTAACCGCATCAGAGGTGTTTCGATGAGAGGAAGGAGGAAAGCACAATTTAGCATGGCGTAAAGAGGACGCGGAATCTGTGCACAAGGTGTATAAAAACAGTTAAGAAAGAGGTCCATGAAACAAGATGAATTTTGACGAAAAAATAGTATGTACGTGCTGGAAAATATGACAGTAGTGAACCGAAAAAGATTATTCCAACAAAATGTCTACTTAACCATTAGCTCGGGACCTTCCATATTCCATCTGGGGGCGCTAATTACCCCATAGAGACAATCGTTGTGTTCCCCTGAAGGAATGAATAAAAAAAATATTTACAGTGAAACTTAGTAACGATTTTGAGTCAAACAGCACGCAAACGAGTGAAAACATTAATCCATTGATTAGCACAATCGCTAAAGATGGTACATAAAATTTGAATGAAGTTGTAGCTAGTTTAAAGCTCCGTTCCCATTGCAAAGATGTTTCCACAGAAAAAACAGAAGAAGCCATTTAGTGTGGACTAAGAAAAACGGGGAATCTATGTACATACACGGTGTGTTCCCACAGAGGATACTCAGCGCATTGAAACGGCCAGCTGGGAAGGATTAAAATATGCAGGAAAAATAGCGAACACGGCATGGAAACTGAAAGAATCAAAGGAAGCACGAAAGATTGAAGTTCCGAAGTCCGATCAATAGGTGTGGTAGCCCAACAATATCCCCTGGGGCGCCACTCCCCAACGCACGGGAAGGATGAACCTACTGTATTTAATCCAAACAAATAGCCTACCTTAGAATCCTTGATGGTATGCGCGTTGATTCTGCAGAATACTGCCAAGGGCACTGATCAAGGACGTTACTTCCCATCGAATGCCAACAAGAGTAAGCATAATTACAACCTCTCGAGACTAGTTAGTTTATTAGTTTATTAGTTAGTTTAAGCCTCCCTATCCTCAACAATGAGATGTAAAGAGAGGAAGGAAGAAGGCACCATTTAGTATGGAGTTAAGGGAACGTGGAATCTATGCAGAAAGGGCACAGAAACAGAAAGCTAAGAAAGAAGTTCATGAAACAAGAAAAAGTTGAAGAAGAAAGTAGTAGGCGGTGAAAAACAGGACAGCAGTGAACCGAAAAAAGATGGTCCGTAACACAACAAAACCTATTCTATTTTAACAAAAGAAAGCCTACCTAACCTTTAGCTCGGGCCCTCACATTGTCCCCCTGGGAGCGCTAGTTCCCATAGATACAATAATTGTATCCCCCTGAGGGGCTCTCGAGACTACCAGAAGGAAGCCGCCGATCTTCGAACAACGATTGATGACATTCGCCTATGGGCAATTCCTTTATTCTCTACATAGCTTCCAGTCGAAAGGTAGTGTATCACGTATTCTTTTAATTTGGTCCTCAAATTGTTGACATCTTTGTCGCCCACTATCGACACCGATTGCTAGAAATTATCTATCGATGGTTATAATATTGTTGTTGTTTGATCTTTGAGAAAGCTTTACCAGGGTTTTTTTTATCTTTCAGAATAATGAAAATAAATGTAACTCAGTATAAAGTTTACATGAACTTAGAATTAAACAGAATATTGCAATTTCACGAAATTCAGCATTGCATCATTAATATTGAAGTTAGTTTGCAGTAAATATGGTTTCTTACATAGGCAGTACTTTATTGTTAATGTCGGTAATTTGAAGAGCACGAAACAAAGTTTGATGAGAAATAAAGGTCTCTTTCTGATAGTACATCATGAACTTCTTGTCACCCCAACATTACCGAACCATTTAAACAATATGGAATAAAAACTAGGAACAAATATATTTGCCAGCTCATGTTTCTGTTCGATAGAAAATAGAAATGCTCAATCATCGGTTTTGCACGAAAGAACCCGTGAAAATTACTGTAATCACACGCTATAATTTAAATAACAAAATTCATCAGATTTTGACAACTTTTTAACATGTTTTTGTTTTTTTGTCCTAGCCTAGCACGACTGGTGCACCATAATAACTTATTCCTATTTTGAAGCATACGTACAACTGTAATTTAAATAAGAAGCCAAAATTAGAACCCAGCGTTGAATAGCTCCTTAAGAAATAACTTTCGGCTCAAACTTGAATTTTCTTTTCAATTTGTTTAGGGGCAATAACATTCGTTATTATTTCTACAAAGTAATAGTTGTAAACTCCACGCATGGCACAAGTATGCTCTAAATTCAAGAACCACCGTTAATTTTTGAAATAAATAGTTCGTGAGCACTGTACAAAGCAATTGGTATTTTTTCAATGTGCAATATTTCAATTTCTATTTTTGGAAGACGATAAAAATGTCAGTTTTTAGAATTCGCTGAGTCTGAAAAGCTATTCAGAAACTTTTCTTCCATTTTGGTCTAATAAGAGACAGAGCGGATTGACGCTCGGCAAGATCAAGCTAGGAAGCATGACAGCTGATGATTACGTACGGTGTCATTTGTAGAGACAAACTTCCAAAGCCAAGAAATGAGCAGCAGAATCCGATAATGAATAACAGTTTCTGGTAACCTATTGTAGTCGGGTCTGGACCAGAGTCTGATTTAACAAATGCTTACCTGCATCGTTGCTGAAGTCAGACTACTGACATTAGTTTGGTGCATTAGCAACAATTTCTATAATTCTACCCTTTAGAACAGACTTGATAAAAGACTGGTAAGAATCAGCATAAAACCTTGAGAGACATTAAGTTGACTAGATTCATCTTTGATTTGGATGACCGATGTAAAATGCAAGACATTACGAAAGACTACAAGGACGTGTTCAAGGCAGACATGGAGTGTCCTGTCGACCGGGTAAACAACGCAATAATCTTTGTTGATATTCGCTGCACGACACCATTATTCTAAGGCGCTAAAGTTAACAATGTTCATTTTTTATGTAAGTTGTCTTCACACGAACAATTACTTCTTTTATCCAGAAGATATAAATGAAATTTACTGAATGAAAGTATACAAGTGTACGTAGAACAGCAGATATGAGCAAGCACATTTTAGCAGCCCTCATCTCTACCCTGCTGCGTTAGATTAACAACAAATTGACAACAACGCAGCACATGTACAACGAATGCAGCATTTGTAGCGAGTAATGGGAAACTTTTTCACTCTGCCGGAAAGAAGGAATTCAGCCTTTTTGACGGATTTCACTTGGTCAACTTAAATAAGGAAAATATAAAGAAGGACAAACGGATTCATTAATTGATAAATTATTTAAGCCTCCCTTACCACAACAAAGGTGCTCAAAGAGAGGAAAGATGAAGGCACTATTTAATATGGAGTTAAGGGAACGCGAAATCTATGCACAAGGTGTGTTCCCGCACAGGAAGCTCCGCGCATAGAAACATTAAATTGAGAAAAAAGGTTATGGAACAAAATAAAAGTTGAAGACGAAAGTCAAAGGTGCTAAAAACAGGAAAGCAGAGAACCAAAAAAGATGGTCCTCAACGAAAGAAAAACAAATTTTATTTAAGCGAAAAAAAGTCTACCTAGCTCATAGCTCAGAACCTCACATTTTCTGCCTGGAAGCCCTAATTCCCATAGATAAAATAGTTGTCCTACCGTAAGGGGAACAGATAGCAAGCTTATACACAGGTGTAGTTTTAGAAAGAAGATGAAGTGCATCTGGGCTTAATATTCGATTACATATCGAGGGATGGAAGCATATAAGTATAATATTATAAGTATAATATTATAGATGTAATACAGTTTATCTGCGAATTGTTTCCATCTTCAAATTTGCACCAGCATAATTTAAGCCATGTTTGTCTTTGTCACTCTGAAATGGAGCTTGAGTCATACCCCCTTAGGAGGATACAACTATTGTATCAATGGGAATTAGCACTCGAGGGAAAATGCGAGGTCCTGAACTGGAGATTAAGCAGACCTTCCTCACGCCATAATATAATAGAATTTTGTTTTTGAAACAGACCATCGTTTTTCGGTTAACTTTTGTCATGTTTTTCAGCACCTATTACTTTCTTCGCCAAATTTTCTCTCATTTCATAAACTTATTGTCTAACGTCGTGTTTCTATACGCAGGGGATCTCATGTAAGAGCACACCCTGTGCTTAGATTCCGCGTTCCCTTAACTCCATTCTAATCGGTGCCTTCCTCCTTCCTTTCCTTGAAACACCTTTGTTATGGTTATGGTTAAGGAGGCTTAAACTAACTTATCCAATCAAAACCTCAAGTCATGGGAGTATAGCTGTGGGTATATTTCTTTAATCCGATCGGATCGATTTCTACAATGCGTTTCAGAGCGCAACGCATAGCACCAGAAAGTGTTACTATAGCTAAACAATTTTTTTGCTTCATGTACTTGAAGAAATAATTTACTGGTATCTTCACAAACTGCAAAATTTCAATGCAAAAATCGTGCCAATTTAAACGAGTCGTAATGCTTAACCTTAAAATATAAAATAGATTGAAAACATGATAATTCATAATGCGAATAATTAAATTAAGACGAATTTTAATTTAGAGACATATTCATGTACATAATTGTTTGAACCGATTTATAACGACCGCAATTGAAGTTCCACGAAAAAAACAGATGAAAAATTTGCCGTATTTTTTGCGCTGGAAATAAGCAAGTGGTAAAACAGCCAAGAAAATAAAAAATTGAACCTACGTTAAATCCGCTGCGTAAGTTCAGTCGTCAGTTGAACGCTAGATTTTTCGAACAATTTTCCCATACCCTCTTGTTCACGAAGTGCCATCAACTGTTCTGTTCGTCGGACGCTCGAAACTCATTCGGAATCCGCAGCGTATATCATTAGCGTTCACTACCAAAAGACATAAAAGTCAATACGAGTTCAATCAAAAACTTTGAAATGATTCATTTATTTTAGGTACAGCGTACTCACAAGCAACATTGCTCCCGATAATTGATTCAACTCTTCAAGCCCATGACCAGATTCAGTGATCTCAATAAGGTAGTATGGCAGCGTACGAGCCCACGGATTAGCTAGGCACAGGCTCGTAAGTTCTGCTCAGAGAATTTGGTGTTTGGGTGATCACGATTTTTTCTCGTCTGTTACAACACGCTAAAGATGCTGAATTACACGTTTACTGTAATGCCTTACACACAATTTCAAATGAGCAACTTCACAGACGGAAGATTGCTACTTAGAAAAACTTTGTACCTCATAACGGAGAACTTTGTACTCCGAACGAGGAGCAAGATTGTTCCTTCAACTGTAGAGACTCTTTAGGTTTTGGTAACAGCAGGTAGAAGAAGAAAATAGAGAAAAAGTTTTGAAAAAATGTGATTGCAAACAGGTATGAGAAAACGCAGGACATAGTTTTCATGATAAGTATCTAGGTACTAAACTCTGATGAGATTACGTAATAGAAGATCCTGGAAACCTGCTAAAGAAAAATTCCAGGCTGGCATAAGTCATACATTTCTTGTTAGAGCACGGAGAATACTGCTTCTATTAATACGGAAACACTACGAAATATCTTCCCATTCCTGTAACAAGTAGGAGACAAGATCATTAAGCGAACTCGGAGCAGCAATCCTGTATGGCTGGCTATATGTAATGCCCCGTCATTCATTGGAAGGGCTCCCTCCAATTTGAACATACGTTATCTAAAGTACGCTAAAAGAGAGGCGGTCTCTCTTTGTAAGCGCAGAGCATTGGTTGGAGCGGCTGAGAAGGTCGAGCACGTAGACCGTAGGTGTGGTGTGCGATATAAGCGATGGCTGGTGAGCGAGCGTCGCACTAGCTGTGCGGAGAGTGAAGGACACGCGCAACAGTGCGGAAGCAAGGTCCTCCCGCTGACCAGTCATACCAATATAACCGAGGTCACTCCGTCCCAGCCTGCAGTTACCGCTCTGACAGTGAGGGGTGAGCATACTCACAAGCACTAGCTAGTGCAAATACTACTCATCGTATTGACTCTACTGTTTCAATGAGAGAGATATACGCTGGTTTGAGAAAATAACTTGACTCTTCTGTTAAATTATGAAAATATTTTAGAACCTCCTTAGTGCACTTTTGGAGCGAGCACAAAGTGAAAAAGTATTACATAATTTTATTGAATATTTTTATAAATTTGAAGGCAAAATTCAATGTTAAGTTTGTAGTACAAATAATGCTAAATCTAGAAACACAAAGACAAACCCCTTTCGGAGGTAATGGTAAGGTGTAGAGCATGAAAGAGAGCGATATATTCCATTGAAGGAAGTTGCTATCGACTATAAAAAGTTCACAGCTAAATTTTTAGCTCTCCTGCACGCATGAATAACGAACACACTGAAAAGAAATTCCTTTTATTTAAAATAAAAATTTCATTTCAGCTGAATAAAGTAACGCTTACTGCAGAGATAACCTCTGAGAAATGCACGCCTGGTAAATTTGAAATTTTCGTTTGAATTAAATTAATGTTAAATAGAATAATCATTAAAAGACAAACGAGGTCATTTCAGATAAAAACATCTATCTACGACGTTCCTTCGCGCCATGGCTGTTCAGTTCGCCAGTCGAGCGGCCGACTTGCTCGTAACTCACAAGCAATGAACTAGTTGATCTCAGCTCCTCATGTCCAGCAGGCACTTTATGTTCCAGACTCAAGTACTTAGACTTCTTATGCGAGTGTTAGTAGTATTGTCATTCTTACATAGATGAAACCCTCCTCAGTATACAGCAAAAAGCAATAAAAATGTATTCTACTCACCGACGGAAATTTCATTTATCGGTGCTCAGTAGCAACAATTGTTAAAATCCCCAAAGAAATTACTGTGCAAAATTTCGATAATATAAAAAAGGCAGCTTTAAAAATATTAACTGAAAACAGAGGAGCGAAAGAAGGACACTTTCGTGACGTAAAATACATATTTGTGGTAATAAAATCATGCATGTCTAAAAACGTAAATTCCAAAAACCATACATGATGAATGGGATTAAACCGAGATGGCAATGTACCAGTTCCATTAAATTTCAAGTTGAAAATAATAATTGAGAATCGATCAGCCATTATACCTGGATAGCTCCACCAAATTTTGAAATAAAAAATAGTGTGCTGCTATTCTCAAGTTTAGCTCATTCTTTTGTTTACTTGTGCAGTAATAAATATTTAGGAGTACATCATCACTCTTCACGAATTTCGATACTAAGGCTGCAGTGACCGCTGTGCATTTGGAGCGGTGATGCCAAGCTCAGGTGGCCAATCTGCTCGGTAGTCCTTCGCGTTAGGTCCTTACGATTATTATTTAATGAGAGCGAAGAATTTGACGCAGGTAATGATGGACTATCATATCATGGTTCTACAGTAGATCTGAAGGCTGTTACTCAACACGATATTGCAGTTCAAAATACCGAAGAGAGGCTGGTAGGACTAAAAATTATTGGTTTGTTTTAAAATGAAAAATATCTGTTTCACACAATCTCCATCAAACCTCTGCCCTTGCGTTCAGAGGTACTTAATCTAACAAGGTACTGAACGTCACTTTCATTAGGGCCTTGCAGGGCTCAAAATATGATGCAAATATTTGAAGAAAGTTTTTCCTGCAGTTTGATTCACATATTTACTGGTCTGCACATAGCCTTACCGACATTATCAAAACTCGGGAGTGTTTTAATTAGTGAATTTTGGTAAAAAGCGCGGTTTGGACCGTTTGCGCAGTCAATTTGGTGAAAAGCGCGTTTTAAGAAATAGAATTTGCGAACGATCATTTTCTAATGGCTTTGTTCTTTCGGTTAAATATTTTTCACAATTAAATAACGGTGCCTCATGACTGAATATTAATGCATATAAAACTTCGTGAAGTTTCATGATTCTTTTCAATAAGAATTTCTACCTTAATTAAAACTTTGAGACGTATAAATCTTCACAATTAATTCATCAGCGTATTTTCGAACACTTGATTAACTGTAATTTAATGACTTTAAAATCTATTATAATACCATTTCTGTTGGTCAAGGATAGGTAAATGAACAAAACATTTACACAATAATGATGAAATAAATATTTATACGAATATCATTTATAAGGTAATAAGAATTCATAGGAAATAGTTTAAGTCATCCGTTCTTCTGACAGTCAGGAAATGGCCCTATTATTAAGCAATAAGCTCAATAATTTATGCATCATTTATATTCTCAAACTTCCAAATTTAACAGCGTGGAAAAATAATGTCAGTCATAAATGTAGTATAAATTTGAAAGCGCCCATTTTAAATTATCAAATTTTAAAGTAAAAAATAACATCTCAAAGTACTGGAAAAACTCATTTATTTGTGGTACGGTTCATTTTCCCCATCGCGTTTGCGTTGTAAGTAGCCAAATTATATCACCACTGACAAGTGCAGGCAGTACGCCTCCTAGTTGTTACTAGCGGTTCAGGGAGAATTTTTTAGACCTGTCACGGAACCCATGACCATAGTAACACGTCTGTTATTTCTCTTACTGTGGAAATTACGCTCATTGACAAAACGTTTGATATGTACTCGTATGCAGCATTTTCGGAAATGTTTTATTTTCAGACGAATTTTTTCATTGTTTTTCGCAGCATTTGTTAACGCTGAACTCGCTGATAAATATGAAGTGCTAAGAATCGACGCATAAACTTGTCTGTGGCTGTTACTGATGCATTATATTTTGGACGAGTTTACTCGCCGAATTTCGAGAATGACAAATTAAGTAGAGTCAACTCGACCTCACAGGGCAAAAAATTACCTCACTGAGAGAATTAATTTCACGGATAAAGCACTCAATAATCAACCTACGGCGAGAATGACGTCCTCGGATGAAGCTCCTAAAATTTAATTTACCATGAGAATAAAGTCCACGGATAAAGCACCCGACATTTATAATGTTGCGAGAGTTTAATCCGCGGATGAGACTCCAGACATTTAACGTGCTCTGAGAACCAAGCGTCCGAGAACTCGAGAAGCGTCCGATACTTGACGTGCAACGAAAATTAAGTCCAAGATTAAGCACCTGATATTCAACTGACAGTGAGGAAAAGTCTACGCGTGAAACGCTCAATATTTTACCCCTAATATAAAAATTAACTCTACGGATAAAACCCCTGAGATTTAACTTACTGTAAAAATTTCGTACGCGTATAAAACTCACAGCATTCTATCCTTTGCCCAGGGACGGTAACTTCAGAGTCAAGATAGCTGGTGCTACCAGTTTATGGCAACTAATAGAATTTTCAAGTAATTTGACGGTAAGGAATATATTTCAAGTAAATAATAAAATTCGGGCAATTAATAGTCCTGAATGCTCGTTTAAGTTTAAGAACTTCATTTTTTGTGTAGAAAATTTTTCAAACTATAAACTTTCAAATAAGTACAGTTTCTTTTTTAAATGAATAAGTAGGCACTTGCTTAAACAAAAAAGACCCACGCTCGGGCAATTTCCCTCATATTTCAGAGTACTCATAACATCTATCCTTAAAAACTTTTCCCTCTTAACAATTTGAGTTTTGGTACACGAAATATTTTTTTCACGACATAAAGAACTCAATAATCAAAGTGCTACTCCATCTAAGCAATTGTCAATTTAGATAGAACGCATACGAGTTAAAGGGAATGCACGCATGCAAAATATGTAAATAACATATTCATTCAACTAAGTTTTTCTACTCCTGAGAATATTTAAATGCAAAAAAATATTTTGTTAAAAAAAATCATCACGTAAAAATGGCAACTTATCAAAAGCAATACAACTTAGGTTATAATGCTTAATTTTTTATACTAAGTTATACTCGTACATAAGAAATACGGCAAAACTCTTTGCAAACTTCAGCAGACGAAGATAAAATGAAGATATTAGCGTACCTCAATCTACCGCAAACATACGGTCAACAACTTTAACTATTCACAAAGCATATTTAACAGAATTTACAAGGTAAAATTTATAACACCTACATCTGATGTGTGATATGAATCCTGAAAACACGAGTTCACGTTAGCATGCAGTTTTTAGAAAACTTCCTGAATTATATTCGTTCTTTGCGAAGCACTATGTCTAACGCCTGATCGGAAGCGATAGAAAAACGGACAAACCAGCAAACCAAAACCAGACTGTTACAACCCGAGCTTTTGACTGTCAAGTAAGAGGTTCAACTCGCCCAAAAACAGACCAGTATACTGATGGTGTCATAACACGAATGTGTCCCCGTCGCTGCGAAGAGTGCAGATATATTCATTATTTTCCGTAACATAATTCTGTAAAAAACAAGACCGGAATTTAAGAGCAGCTCCATTACTCACTCACGCATTTCTGCGAACCAAGCATGAATAGGTAGCAGCGAAATGCTTCTAAGCTCAATTACCGAGATTACGGAGGTCACGTACAGCCCAGGAACGCGGCCATTGTAGTCGGCCGCAGCTCCACTTAGTGACCGATGAGCTGATTTGTGCTAAAAGTCTCAAGAGACACCTACAACACTCGGCGCATAAGCATAGAACCTTCATTGACAAATTCATCAAATGAAATGGTAACTAGAAACTATATCGATACCTACAGGTCATTAGTTCCGTCTGCTACTGTGTGGCTTAATTTTTCTCTCCCGTATAAAAAATGAGCTGTAAAATATTTGCAAGCCAACGTTACGGAGCAACAAGTGCATTCTAACGTTTACAGTTTTTACAGCCAATTGCCCTTACGGTAAAACTGTTCATTTAACTTTTCCACGCTTTTGAGGCAAATCTGCAGCATGCAATAAAGCTGTTAACTGAGATCAGTTTCCTCATCGTCTAGAACTCACATTTTTTGCTAAGCAATATTGAATCGAGTGAACAAACGTTCTGAGTCATATTCTTGTCTCTTTCACTGACCAATACTGATTGCTCCACCGACAAACTGCAAATATGTACAGTTGCGATTATGTAGTGTGCAGCACATGTGAAGTGTAATGCGTGAAAAATTTCTTAGTTCCACTTTAACGTGAATAAATGGTATGCCATTTCCAGTGATGGTCATAAATTCATAGTAGCAGTGAGCACCTTACGAAAATAAAATTTCCAAACGATATAGAACACGAACGGATCGAAAACACTCGTGAAGTGCGACAGAGCGTTAGGAATAGCAATTGGTGATAGAAAGTAAATGCAGGCAAGACAAATTCCAGCTAGCATCTAACCATCAACACAATCTCGCAAAGCGCCTTGCTCAGTCAGCTGGAATTAGATAGGGATGAAATGAGAGTACGTCATGCGACGCTGGCAAGGGCAGTCTAAAATATTACAAAATACCTCCCGCATGATAAATGCCGAACAGTTTTAATCAATCAGAGAGTGAGGAAGTTTTGTAGATACACAGTATAAAGACAATACTCTAACCTAACTCAATTGCATAAATAAAAAACTTGCGCAGCCATGATAAGTTTAGTTCAAAAATTAGTTTAAGCGTCCCTAACCACAACAAAAGTGTTCTGAGCAAAGGAAGGAAGCAAGCATTATTTCGTGCGTAGTTAGAGAGCGGGCTATCCACGTTTATAGTGTGTCCTCCTTAGGGAAGACCAGAACCAATAAAAGATGATCCATAGAGAAGCAAAATACTTAGTTTTATTCCAACAAAACGATTGGTAAGGCCTACCTAACCATCTTCAGACCTCTCATCCTCTTCCTGGGAGCGCTAGTTCCCTTAGATACAATAATTGTACTCCCCTGAGGGACTCGCGCAGCTCAAACTATTGTTTGCTACGCAAAATATACTGTAAAACCCCATTATGTACAAAGCAAAAAACACGTGCTTTACAACTGTTATTTCCCGTGCCAATATCTTGTGTTGCTCATTTGTTATTTATGCTGTGAGCATCACGCGTGTTTTGCAACTGCCGTGCAGTCCACAGGTCACCTTGCTCCCCCACTCCTTGCGTGTCATGACATCAGGAGTCCAATAAGTGTTGCGTGTCGCACTGGATAAATGACACACTCGGTAGAAAATTACTCACCCGGTAAAAAATTCGGCGCTTGTCAAAAAATTACGCATTCGTGAAAAAAGCTTCGCAATCGTCAAATAGTTGCGCACATGTCAATAATGTGCACATTCGTCGAAAAATTGCACATTTTAAAAAATACGAATGCGCACAAGTAAAAAAATGGCACACTCGTAAGAAAATGAAAACTCGTCAAAAAAATACGCTCTCGTGACAAAAAGGCGCAATCGCCAAAAAAAACTAGCGCACCTATAAAAAAATTATGCACGTGTCAAAAAAAATGCGCACTCGTAAAAAATTCGCGCGCTAGTCGAAACATTGCGCACTCGCTGTAAATTGTCGAATTCTACAATAATGTTACCAAGGGATAACAAATTATATTTCGCAGATACAAATGCACTCTATAAAATAGGTTATACCTAAAAAAATCATGCTCCATAAAAATTTGCCACGCAAATAATCATATAACATAAAATCTCTCGCACTGAATGAAAAATACTTGCCTTGGTAAATAGTCTTGCACTTCATAAAAATGTCATGTTCCATAAATTGCCTGCACTAAATGAAAAAAGATCGCACTTCACAAAAAATCTCGAACTCCATAAAAATGTGTTCTGTATAAAGTTAACTCCGTAAAGGATACTACTGTAAAGAATTTACTACATTATTATTATATGAGAAAGTTTTAGCCTCCCTTAATTGCACGACAAAGATGTTCTAAGAGAGGAAGGAGGAAGGCACCATTTAATATGGAGTTGAGGGAACGCGGAATCTATGCACAAGGTGCACAGAAACAGGAAGCTAAGAAAGAAGTTCATAAAACAAGAAAAAGTTGAAGAAGAAAGTAGTGGGTGCTGAAAAACAGGACAACAGTGAACCGAAAAAAGATGGTCAGTAACAAAACAAAAACCTATTGTATTTCAACAAAAGGAAGTCTACCTAACCTTTAGCTCAGGCCCTCACATAGGAATTTACTACATAATGAATACACTCCGTAAATCATATGCTACGTAAATCATAATATTTCATAAAAAAAGCCGTACTCCAAAATAAGGTTGAGATAATTTCAAAAAAATCTATTTCGTCACTAGCTGTCCATGTCAATGCACATGAACTTTCACCCATTCGGTACGATAATTCAAATAGTTTTGGTAAAAACTTCCAGGAGAAAAGGTTGTCATTACCCTGAATTGTCAGTGAAATTGTCCTAGTGTGGGTGCTTTTAGCTTAAGCAAATGCCTACTTCTTAATTTTAACTCTAAAATTTTTTGAATCTTTAAATCTCTATGCTTCGCGACAGAAATTTTTGAGGTTGATAATAAAGTTTTTGTATTACGAAGGAATTATTTACAAGTTTTAGCCCAAATTTATCAAAAATAAACAAAGTTCAGAAAAAACTTGCTCAAGTTAAATGGAAAGGGTATTGAATGTGTTGCACGGACCCTGTAGCATGAACTTACGCGTGCCTATGCTACAGGGTCCTATGGTAATTACAGGGTCCTATGGTGACCTATGGTAATTTACGCGTGCAGGCTTCCGGAATGGTTTAAAAACTACTTTAATCAATGTTTGTAATTTCCCTAATTTTTTTATTTACCCCAAAATATTCCCTCACTAGTTAAATTACTTTAAAGCTAGGTTAGAAACCCTAAACTGGAAGCACTAGCCAACTTGGCACTGGAGTAGCCGTCAGTACCGAAAGGGTTAAACTACTGTAGGTTCAAGTCAGTGTAACATATTTCGAAATTTAAGACACAAAATATGTACGTGAAGAGTTGAATGAATGATTTTACGCTAGTATCAGCCTCTTTTAACACAACGAAGCTAAACAAAAAGGCGAAGGCACCATTTAGTATGGAGTTAGGGAACGCAGAATCTACCCGTAAAGTGTGTGCACGCACAGGATCCCCTGTGCATAGAAATAGTAAGTTAAGAAGGAAGGATAGGAAACAAGATGAAAGTTGAAGAAGAAAGTCAGAGGTGCTGAAGAACAAGATAGCAGAGAACCGAGAAAAGAAGGTCTTTAATGAACTTAACAAAGAACATTTATTATTTAAAAAAAGAAGGAGTCCAACTTTGGACTCCTCATTTTCCCCATGGAAGTGCTAATTCCCATAGATATAAAATAGCTGTATCCTTCTGAGGCGGTGTATGTGAAAGGCGTGCAGTGAATCCCTCAAGAGTAAATCGCTCAGTTTTTGCACCATAAGTCCATCAGCTATTATGAAAGGCTATTTTCATGTTACATCAACTCTTGCTGCATTCGAATGAGGAAAAATTATACATCTCTGTAACTTTAGAATTTTTTTTTAATACAATGATTTTTACTTCACCTCAAATCAATCTCTCCCTATTTTCTTAGACCCAAAGCGAACAGCAATGACAGAGACGGAAGCAATAAAATCTCAAGAGAAAGAACAATTATCGAAAGCGCGACCGAAGTCGAGTTTCCAAGACGAAACGCAGGCAGAAACGAACGAGAATGCCGAGGTAGAAAATAAAGTAGAAGAAAAAGAAAATCCTCTGACTGTTGAAAAGAACGAGAAAAATAAAATCCCCATGAAGGAAAAGGAGCTCTCTTCGCCAAGACCAAAGAGAAATAATTCAAAAAATGTAATTCCTAAATTAAATGTGGTGAGTGACGATTTGTTTGCTAACTACTTCTTCTTCATTTGTTTGACTGGTTAACTTCGTTCTCGTTATACCTGTATAACAGGTTTAACAAGCGCACGCGACATGGTTGCTGTTGAAGTAGAAAATAGAATTTTGTAACACGAGTATGTTAATTAGTGCAAATCAGCGGTACGTTTAACAAATTACCCCTGTGTATATGCACAAGTAATAGTGTAATCAAGTAGTATAATTACCGCTGGGTTTTTTGTTCGCTACAAAAGAATTACGTAGACATGCACTCCGTAGAAAACTTAGTTCCTTTTGTTGTTAAATCGAATTCTTGTTTTCCATTGTACAACATGCGACTCCCTCGCACCATAACTAAAGCTAAAATTTCAAAGCAAAATTAACATACCCCTAGTTTATGACTCTAGTTTATAGTATAACTCTAGTTCAGCTAAAATTTCTCACAGTTTACTAATGCATTGGCACCATTTAGTGAAGGTAAAAGCGAACAGCTGGCAACATCAACCACTGAAGATGACAACTCTTTTCTTGTTGTCAGTGGCATGTCACTCTTACTAGCACATTTCTGTTACAGGAAACGACCTTCGCGATGTTTTTCTAACATTCCCATCCATCCAAATGTTAATTCCATAATTTGTCACTTTTAGTAATTCAGTTTCATTAAGTTTTCATGATTAATTTTCAAACTATGGATATGAAACAGGTAAAACACTCTCAGGTTAAAATTCATTCTCTGATGAAAACTCGAAATTTCGTACATTAACATTTAAATTTACTCATCTACTCCACTGGATAAAAGGAAAATTCTAAACCATTATTATTTTGACAATCTAAACTGATATCTGTTATACGGAAGCAACAGAAAAAAAACACTTATACTTCCCTAACTCTCGACTTGTACGAAGAAAATTAAGAATTATTTGGACTGAACGTTCTTACAATAAATAAAAAGTGCTATCTTTAATTCGCAAGAGCAACCATTGTATTATTTACGCCATTAAGATATTTTTAAGACTGCTTCTTTATTTTATTACCCGTTGCAAAATATCATGAGAAAGATGTATTAGAGAACGCCTATTTGTAAGGATTATGTTTTATGTTATTCGAGACACAAACTGTGAGAGTTCAAGTTCAATTCAAATTCAATTCTAGGCGTCAAAAAGTTTAGAAAGAAAATAGTTTTTTGAGGTGGAATATTGAATCCTAGCTTATTTATGATATGATATTTCTACAGTTTGTATATATGTGACATATACACTGCTTGATAATATAGATAGTGTAAGGCGAATCGTTTCAATGGAGATTTGCATCAACATATTATCAGAAAAAATACTGAGGTTGGCGAAGTATTCGACATTTTTCTTACATCAACATTCACATATATAAGGCTTTGTTCCGGCATGTGTAGATGACGAGATATTGAGTCTTGCTTTGGGCCTCACCAAAATGTAATAAATGGTCCTAGAATGATGAGTTTGCAGCTACATTTCAAAAGATGTTTGATAATTGTGTTTTGGCTGATCACAGGTAGAGTTACCCTAGAAGGTATTAATTTTTTAACAAAATAAATTCTAAGTCACTTATGCATGGCACTTCGACGCAGGAGATTCTCGTTGAAGTCGGTATACAGCAATCGACTTGCTGGTGTTGCCTATTCCACAATAGTCGTGTTTGATAGAAAAAGTAGCTGGTCCAAAAAAATTTCGATCAAGTGTTGGAATGGGTATTTCATGCAGATAGCACTCTGATCGATGCATGTATCCAAATTCGAAACGCTTCACAAAATTCAGCAAATGAATAGAAGTGTCTTTCACAGCATCAAAAATATCTAGAGCCTGAAGATTTATTTGAGCACAAGATAACATAAGCAGGAAAACAAAGACCGAGGTATTATAAAATGCGCACTCGCTGTTCCCCAGAATGCTGAGGAGTACACCATCTCGGGGCCGAGAGGACAAGACCTGTATGACGAAGCGCCTCCACCACTGCCGCCACTGAATAACCGTGAGTCTAACAAATCATCAGTGCACAACTTGTTTCCTCCCTTAATTGGGTATTTCTACAATTGAGTATCCATGGTGGGCTTACACAGAATGACACGGGACAAAAATTCGTAATACATAGGTGCCCATTACTCCAACGAACAAACTCCATAACTCCATACGTTATTCGTGCTTCAGTATTTATTTCAATGAAATTGCTAAATTTGTTATAATTTCGTGGCATCAATTCACAGATATTTAACATCTAGTCAATTGAGATAGCTCAGTAAATTCGTTAATAGTTTCCATAAAGCTCCCTATGACCACATTGATAGTAATAGGGCATTACAAGTGTTCACCATAACGACCCACACAACAATTATTCTTCCAATTTGTTTTAAGAGCTCCATCTGATATAAAAGATCTACATGAAAAGCTGTATGTTATTTGCACTGATGCACTAATTACTGGAAATATTTCCAGGCTTCCCCTAAAAATGAACAAAAAGTTTGGCCGAACACTGTATTGAATGAATGCCTGCAATGTATAATTAGAGGGAGACCAATTACAATTTGAGCCCCGGTTTCCTTGCTCGCTTGACCGTGTGCTGACGATCAGTTATTCGCAGGTCATAATCCAGGATTATGACAAGATTCTGTAATCAACGAAGTGACAGGCTGGGTAAAAAATTGTGGAGTACAAAATTCTATTTTTCGAACGCGTACATCACAGTGTAAGATTGAACAATGAACCCCTTGATTTTGTCGCTAATTAAACTTCTAATGATTACATGATATATAAGGCAAAATTTTCACAATTCGATTGCCTTTGTATTTTAGAATAGAGGATAAGATGTACCTTTTAGGATAGGAAAATATTCTGTGCCAAATTTTTTCAAAACGTTCAATTTTAGGTTCGATAGCCTCATCCGATGGAATAATTAGCGTTGAATGATTAAAAAATAAGATGGATGTTAGGAACATAAAGCTCATAAATTCCCCACATTTCAAGCGAGGAACTGATCAGCAGTTGAAGCAGTGTAAGAACATGATCATATGCAAAGGAACTCCAAAAATTTGACGAGTATCACAGCACGAAAAAGTCAGACTTTTCATCACATTAGTCACGCGAAGAATTAGTGTTTCATTATAACGGAGACACTGACCTGACGCCCGAGCAGCTCCCCCGATGCGACGCAGCAGGTCCAAGGGCGTGCTGCAGCCCTACATCCAGGGCGGACGGTCCGTGTCTGCAGTCAACTCTGTCGTCAACACGCCTCGCTCCGAGCGCGGGCCCAGGTCTTCCAAACGCAGGAGTAAAGACGACTCTCGAATACAGTATGAACTTCAGCTTGAAGATCACGAGTTTTTCAGGTGAGTCTGCAAATGGGACCGTTAATGATGTCAAAAAATAGATTTAACAGTTTTTTGATGATTTTAGTAGCTGTGTTTGAAATGATCGTGTTTTAATCTTTAGAATCATTGTCACTTTTACTTAGTGGTGCACAATAACTAGACCAAGTGCAAACAACAGTTCTGAGACGTGACATGCTGCACGTGTATTTTTGTTGACTGTCAACGCAACGTACATGCACAAAAATAGTCGAGAAGTAAATTTTAGGCAACAGCTGAAATTAATGCTTGAATGAGCCGTGGAAAATGCAGTGATCCAGCGGGAAGAAATTACTTTTAATATCATAGAAAACCACAGCGGAATAGAAATGAAATACAGCCAGATAAGTAGACAGTTCACACAGTAGATTTTACGTATAAATCATTCAACGTCATTATAAAGACACGCAATTATCGACAGAAAGAGAGAGCAGGTATTATAAAATTTATATGAGGTCCTGACGTTCATAAAGCGAGACATTCTAGTGAGTAGAAGTTTGTACGCGAGTATGATAATCACGGTTGTATCTAATTTAGGAGAAAAAATAAAACATTAAGTAATTCTGATAGAAGATACGATAGGTGAGAAATTTCCGATAAAATTCATTTCAAAATTGCTAATTGGCGCGCGTAGGTAATAACTATACAGCGTTTGTGTGTAAAGGTTATGAGCAAAAGCGAGGATAAACGCTAAAAATAAAGGAATAGATGAATGGAGGGGAAGATCTCCGGAGGAAAAAGGCGGGAAAGGAGGGCTGCTCCAGAGATTGCAAGGCTGTGTGCCGCTGACCGAAATCAAGCATGCTAGGCTTTTTACAGCAGACGCGGCAGCGTGAGAGCGAGGGTTCGCTTCCGTGTTGTGACGTGCAAGGGTGACGCAGTCTGACTCAAAACCGCTGTAATATATGACTGAGGGCGGGGGCAGGAGGTGCAGGCAGTTTAGATTAGTCATCGGCTGTTGCCCGATGTATGTAGAGCACCGAGGTCATCAACATCTGTTTGTAGCGACTTTGTACACACACTGGGGGACGAAAAACAAAGAAAATTTCAAAAGCAAAGGCACGTAAAAAATAGTGACACTTGTTACTCTAGAATAAGAGAGAATAAATACATGACAATGGATGCGACATTCATAACTCAACAAAATATTAACAAGAATGAATGCACCAACATCAGCGGCTGACGATTGCACAAAAAAATTTGAACAATCCTGCCATGCTTAACACTTGAAAATAAGTGTCAACTGAGAGAATTTGAAGTGGAAAACAAGACACGTGGAGCCTATAGCCTTGCTTGTTAAGAAAACAAGCCAGTTTTCCAAATAAACGAGACCAAGGAAGACCGTGCTAATGATAGCAGCGTCTGGTATCAAGACAACCACGATCTAGCGCACAACTTTCAGTTTTCCTTCTGTGTCGTGGAGGCTTGGCGGACCCCTTTAATTATACAGATAAGACCGACAAAATTAGGGCAAGAGTTTGACCCCAAAATAAATAACAACTGGGGGTAGGCCAGGGCAAAACGAGTTTAATTCTATAGCTAAAATAATTACACATTTCTTTTAAAAGTGGTACATCTTGATGAATGTAGGTAACATATACGTTTAGTGACATGTACGTTAATTCGACTTTCTGTTCGAATAATTTCTCAATTTGAATTATATATTGTGACTTTGAGAGAACATCGAATTACAAATACCTCCATCAATTCACTGCTCAAAGAAACGAATAATTTTGATGAGAATTGAACAAAACTAAAGAGAGAGCACCATACTGGCTACGTACCGTCATCACTTTTCAATTACTATGAGAATCCTCATCAGTTAACACAAGCAAATAAATTCTTCGTACCGAAGTTTTCACGTAGGTACTAATTCGACGTCATTAAAACTAGCTTCGAACTAAAAAGCAATACTCTAACCCTAACGAGATCGTATTCTAGTCAATTTGAAAGAAAAAAGCCTAGGTATGTTTGAAAAACTTCGCGTACCCGCGTGCTGGAAAATGTCTTCACATTCCGTTTGTCAGATTAGATTAGAAGTTAGTTTAAGCCTCCCTAACCGCTGAAAAAAAAACATTTCGAAGAGAGGAAGACACCATTTAGTGTGAAAATAAGGGAGTGCGGAATCTATCCAGAAGGGGCGTATTACGTTTGTTAGATTATTATTATATAAGAGAGTTTTAGCCTCCCTTAACCACGACAAAGATGTTCCAAGAGAGGAAAGAGGAAGGCACCATTTAGTATGGAGTTGAGGGAACGCAGAATCTATGCACAAGGTGCACAGAAACAGTAAGCTAGGAAAGAAGTTCATGAAACAAGAAAAAAGTTGAAGAAGAAAGTAGTAGGTGCTGAAAAACAGGACAGCAGTGAACCGAAAAAAGATGGTCCGTAACAAAACAAAAACCTATTTTGTTACAACAAAAAGGAAGCCTACCTAACCTTTAGCTCAGGCCCTCACATAGTCCCCCTGGGAGCGCCAATTCCCATAGATACAATAGTTGTATCCCCCTGAGGGGTACGTTTGTTAGAATAAGCAAGACTTGTGTAAATAATTTTCACGGGTGACCATACTGGGGCTTTCAGATTAGACAAAAAACTTCAATATTTCTTTTATAGAATAGATTATTCTTCACCAGCTGAATTAGGTTTGAAAAAATACTTCCAGAAAATTAGTGTTCGCGAAATGATATTATATATTCTTTTTGTTGACTACAGTCAAAGGGACGACCCACACGTGCTTGTAAAATATTTTAGCAGAGCCGCATCCAACACCCAAGAACAAGAGTTTGATGTGTCAGTAAGCATAGCAAGACGAAAGATAAATTGAGCAGATACTATCTTTCAGATGCTCAGACGGGAGGCCGCTACACCGCCGGCCCAAAAGATATAAAAAGAAAACAATACAGCAGGCGAATAAATGAGCCCCTCGTTAACACCTGCAAAATCATGCTGAATTTTACAATAATCTGTATCTCAGTGGAATGTCGAGTCTCCGGGACATGACACATGCTGGCTAAAATAAGCGTTATATCTACGCATTAGGTTTATCAGTTTATTAGTTAGTTTAAGCCTCCCTATCCTCAACAATGAGATGTAAAGAGAGGAAGGAAGAAGGCACCATTTAGTATGGAGTTAAGGGAACGTGGAATCTATGCAGAAAGGGCACAGAAACAGAAAGCTAAGAAAGAAGTTCATGAAACAAGAAAAAGTTGAAGAAGAAAGTGGTAGGCGGTGAAAAACAGGACAGCAGTGAACCGAAAAAAAGATGGTCCGTAACACAACAAAACCTATTCTATTTCAACAAAAGAAAGCCTACCTAACCTTTAGCTCGGGCCCTCACATTGTCCCCCTGGGAGCGCTAGTTCCCTCTACGCATTAGGTAGCAGCTTCGCATACTTCCGTGAAAGCCAAGTCTTAGAAACAGTAGGTGATATGCTCTAATAAGGAGCCATTCTGCCTACCCCTACACCATCACTAGCAAAAAATGCTGATTCAAGCGTGTTAACTTTATTTGTCGAGGAAAATTACAAGGATACAAACAAATTTCATTTTATAAACTGAGACTCAATGAAGCTGAGACTGGTCAATGAAACAATGACACAGAGGAAGAAAGTGTCTTAACTCAGTCATCGCGCATGGATTAGGGAAGGAGCAGGAAGTGTGGGCCTCCTGTAACAAACGGCCAAAGGTCAAAGCCTGCTGGCTTTATTGGTCGTAAATATAATGGCTCAAGTTCTGAGAAGTCAGCCATAATGTGTGCATTTCAACCTCCAGGTCGAGCTAGGGGCTTGTTTGATTTGTGCTACACATAACTACTGGTCGGTGCAGTAATTTGCAGCTCAGCTCAAAACTAACATCAAAGAAATTTACATTCATGAGCCAGTCTCTAAGTCAAACTCTAATTTTAGATTCATGTGGTTGTTTTTAAAACCAAATGCGTGTAATTGGTGTAAAATGAATTTACATGTACATTTACGGTCATTTCTCAACGTTATGCTTCAGAAACTTGGCAGACAAAGATCCCTGGCATCCTCGCACAATCCGCGTCTTCCGCAACGGTGACCGCTACTACCCTGGCTACGACTACACCTTCAAGCCCGGCCGCGACGTGCTCAACTTGGAGGGTCTATGCGACAAGATCTCGGACAGAATTGGTCAGAATTGAAATCATACCGTGTGGTCGAATTGTCCTAGCGTAATAGATGAACAATGAGGAATATTAAATGCTGTTATTAATGGGCTTCCGCTGTTCAATGCGTTCTATCGCTTTATTTATACTTAGTGAACGGGCTTCACTAAATTTAAATTCGTAAGAAGAACACCAGGCGTGGTTCAGCCTGCATTTAGCTCGTAAAACTATTTTCGTAAAGCTTAAAATACGAATACATAAACTCTCGGATGAATTAAGAAATCAAAATCAATGCTTGAAATGAGAACAGCAGTCAAGACAGAATATGTTGAAAGTCATCATTCTTAGATAACACTGAGATTAGATTAGTTAGATTAGTCGTTAGTTTTAGCCTCCCTACCCAGCAACAATTGCGATCCAAAGAGAGGAAGGAGGAAGACACCATTTAGTATGGAGTTAAGGAAACGCGGAATCTACGCAGAAAGGCATAGAAACAGTAAGTTGTGAAAGAAGATCATGAAACAAGACCAAAGTTGAAGAAGACAGTAGTAGGTGCTGAAAAACAGGACAGCAGTGAACCGAAAAAAGGTGGTCCTTAACATAACAAAAACATTATATTTCAACAAAAAGAAGGCCTACCTAACTCTCAGCTCAGGCCCTCACATTGTCCCCCTGGGAGCGCTAGTTCCCATAGATACAATAATTGTATCCCCCTGAGGGGGATAACACTGAGATACTGATAGCCAATTTATTGCGCATAAAATAATAATTCCAATAATCACTTTGCACCCGGGAACGCGGCGCAGGTCTGGTGAGGGGAGCGCGCTACATCTACGGGCTGGACGGCACCAGGCGGTACAGGCTGGAAGAGCTCGAGGATGGACAGTCC
Organism: Morinoia aosen; assembly: GCA_030386875.1. NCBI lineage: Eukaryota > Metazoa > Arthropoda > Malacostraca > Amphipoda > Talitridae > Morinoia > Morinoia aosen. Next base: position 16,353,595 of record CM059571.1, on the reverse strand, counting down.
TACGTTGCCGCATCAGACAGAAAATTTATAGTAAGTACTCTTAAGGAGCAAATTATTCCTCACATAAATTTATGCAGAATAGAACATTTTAATGAACTCGATACCCAAAGAAAGAATTAAAAAATACTTTATTAGAAAGAAACTTAGTAGTTTAAATTTTACCGCTGCGGTCACTATAAGGGGATTTTATTTAAGAAAACAGTATCACAACGAGATGAATAATGAATGAAGAGTAAAGCACGAACGTTCATATTTCACAAACAATAATAAAATATGCAGCACGCAGACATATCAAAGAACGAGAACAAAAATAATAAACTGAAAAATGCTCACGTATAAGAAAACCATGTTAAAGAGCAAGTATTACTTGCAAGGGTTGCAACAAATTTATCGCTATCAATGATAATTTGAAATATTTATTACTTTTGGAACAAAAATGGGACCATAAGATCATTTAAGAGCACCATTTGAGTTAAACAAATTCCAAAGGGGGAATACTTGACCTCTTGCAGAACTTGGCGTACGGCAAAATCCGGCCGAGTTGGAGAGCTGGCAACACGCCGAACTGGTCAGTGAGGACCCGCAATGAGGACCCAGCCGACACGCAGAAGAGCAGCGCGGACAGCACCAAGTCTAACAACAGCGGCGGCGGCAAGCCGGGCTCCAGAGAGGGCCGCACCATCACTGTCATCAACCAGCTCGACCATTCGCAGGAGGTAACACATACTCAGGCCACTAGCAATGCAGTTACGGTGAGGCCCCCCATCACTTGTTGATGTATTTCAGTATGGTGTGAGTTGATTGCTGAAAAATGTCCACCGAAAATAAAAAAAGTCACCTCAAAGATTTTTCACAGTGACCACGTATCAGAGTTAGAAAAAAGAAATAAGGAGTTCGAAAATGTTCGAGTGTGAACTCCACAAAACTTCTTACCATGGGAAGCAACCTTAGGTCGGAGCACTTACAAAAATGAGCAAATTCGCATCGTTTTTCTACATAAAATGCGTACGTTTTTATACATAAACTATACTATGTATATTAACAAGAAGCATGATTCTCGGTGTGCAGCGCAGCGTGCTGGTAAACTTGAAGACGGTGCAGGCATGGGAGGACGTGGTGGCAGACCTGGGCCAGGTCCTCAGGATGCGAGGCACCCTCATCCTCCAGACACCCTGGGGCCAAGACGTGAGTACTCCAATTGCTTCCATTGCGAGCTTCGACTTTAGGTACAAAAAAAAGACGGGTGTCACAAGTATTTCCTCTTACACGTCGCCAAACTAGCGGTAAGAGTAGTGTACTGGAATATGCAGCTCTTTGAAATACATAGACATTGAAAATAAATTTTAGTGAAGTAGAAAACAGACACAAGGTAATTACGTCAGAGGCGAAAAATAAATCACTCTAATTACGTGTGAGGCAAAAAATAGCTCACCCCCCCGCATCGAACATAAACGCGGCAAATAAGGACAATACTGAAGCTAACAAATAAGAGAAATCATGGACCAAATCTACGATGCAGGGCAGACAGAAATACAGTGTACCAAAATAGCTTTCTTCTCATAACCCGAATGAAGACACAAAATCGACAAAAGATGAAGACGACCGCATCGAGGTCGAGGACCCAAGAGATAATAAAAACCGTCACCATAATACGGGTAGTAAATTTGACCACGTGACTTAATTAAGAGCTTAACTCAAAAATCAGGTCTAATTTTTGCGCAGAATATCTTTAACGAAGCCGGTAAACGTAAAGACACGTAAAGTTCTCCACTGGTGCACTCAAGTTATTATAATTACGAAGAAGGGTCCATAATTAGAACGTTAACGAAGCTCTCACAGCGGGTGCAATAATTCATATTAACTAGGCAAAGGATGTTGGATATGATGCCCCGGCGATATCTAATCTAAACTAGAGCCCTAACAGTCCCACCCAATTGGGGCCAGGGCCATGAGGTGCCGGTCTCAGTGCTGCAGCGCGCGGCGCTCGTGGCGTGATGAACAAACACCAGCCCGACTGCGGAGACGGCCCGATATCGAGCACCACCCCGGCGGTTAATCATTGCAGTCATGACCTACTAACACGGTGCCGCCTCACCACTCTGACCCCTACGTGACTACCATGAATGAAGCCAGCCGTGCAGTATTATAATAATGCTCAACGCTCCCTCACAAGATACTCGTCGTGAGGCGCACTCAAACACAACAAAAATACCCCGCGCTAAATGTTATGGGGTTCAAGAGATGTTGGTCAAACGTAGCTAATATCCCCAAAAATATGGAAAAATATAACATAAGACTTTTTGAAAATTCTCGAAATGGAATGGTGTCAAATTCTTTACAAGCAACTTACACATCTTCGAGAAATGGCATCACCTCTGCAAAGGAAACCAAAGCTTTCGGTTAACTTTTCGTCTGAATAAAATTCGTGCAGTATCTGACACTACAACAAGAATGAAGTCTTAAAAATTTCCCATTAACACTTTGACTGCGACAACTAAATATTAAGTTCAATGCCAGACTCAAATTTCAAGTCAATAATTTTGTAGCAAACTATTTTGAAAATACCAAACATGAACTGGATCGTGCCATCATTTAGCTTCGATTAAGTATTTATAAAAATTGAATTTGCCACTACTGGTCGGTCAGCAGCATTGTGAAAATTACACCCGTGTACCACCGGTGGCGTACGTCGCAGTTAAAGAGTTAAAATCCTAACTAACTTTTTCAATACACTTCAACAAGATATTAGATTATTCAACCTTATAAGTGAACAAAAACTTTTGTATCAACCCCACTTTACATCCAGTAGCAATATGGCGCTGAATTTCCCTCGTCTCTAAAATGTACAACAACGAGCTCCAGGCTGGAGTTCAGAGAACGCTCAACGGCAGGAGTACAGAGAACGCTCAACGGCAAGAGTTCAGAGCAGGGTTGCGGAGTCGGAGTCGGGAGTCGGAGTCGCCGGAGTCGGATGTTTTAGGGTGGAGTCGGAGTCGGAGTCGCTTCTCTGAAGTGTGGTGGAGTCGGAGTCGGAGTCGCTACTCTGAAGTGTGATGGAGTCGGAGTCGGAGTCGCTTTTCCGAATGTGGTGGAGTCGGAGTCGGAGTCGTTCATTCGGATGTGGTAGAGTCGTGGTTGGAGTCGCTCTTTTTTGATGTCTTCGATTCTAATTTTTGCTAAAAATTATTTATAATTCTTTAAAACTAAAAGTAAACCAAAACAGAGTTAGAATGCTTTGCTGAAAAATCTAAAATATACGCAATGTTTTTGTTGATTGTTTTGTTCTAAGTATGAAACGGCGTATTTATTCCTATCACCTAATACCGTCATGTTATCTAGTCATTGAGGGTTTGCACAGATATATATGAGAAACCTACGAGTGCGAAATATAATTTTTGTACCCAGCATTGATGTATATTTTGTAGTTAAAAGCAGGAATTAGTAATTGAAAGCATCGCAAATTCATTCTGTATATTTCTGTTTTGTTCATTTTTCCTTCAATTAATACATAGGAACTGGAAAATAGTATTAAATGTGTTGCAAGTTACTTGTAGAACATTTCAGCTGATGCAATACATTGTACTCACATAAAGAGTGGTAACTCTGTATGCTCAAAATGATGCATTGATTGATAATGATCATAAACATTTCTAGTCTTTAGGTTATGATTCATTGCCAATGAGTAGTCTTTGCCGAAACCTGAAGCTATGGTCTAGTGCACAAAGACTTCTAGTTTTCAAGTCATGTTATCAAAATTGATATGGATTCCGTGTTTTTGAGTCTAGTTAACATGTATTAATAATAAAAATTTCTGCTCATTTCTCAAGTTATTCCTTGAATGTAATTTGGTTCTTTCAGAGTTATATTGTATTTCACTATATCATCATCATGTTTAATTTTTATCTTCGTATCACTCCCCAGTTTCTAAGCAAGTATACGCTGAAATGGAGAATTTTATAATTATCTTGATACATTTTTAAAAACTGAAATAGTATTCGTTTTGTAGCATTATATAATTAATTACTTCTTGTTAAGGAAGATTTGGAAATGTTGCAAGGTTATCTATATCGGCATTGAGACACTTGAAAAAAATTAAAATACGATGTAAACGAGCTGCAATGAAAATAATTACACACACCAGCAAAAACTTCACTTACAGTCACACACACATTGTAACTGAAAACAATGCACTATCTCAGCTGCAATGGTTTTCGCATTTATGCGATAGTACAAATTCTCTTGCTGGAAACGTTTCAAATTGCTCCAAAAAACACGAAATGAGAAGAACCTGTGCGTTTATTAAAATAACAAAGTGTCCAATACAAAGTAAAAAGTTAGACGAAAATAAGAGATAGTATCATATTACACGCAAAGAAGCTAGAAGTGACTTTTATTCGTAAAAAAACGCTCCGAAAACGTCAGAACCCTGCGATGAAAGCAGAACAACTTTTGCTTATTATATATAGCCGAAATGTAACATAGAGTTGAGCAATAATATGACACCTTTTCTGCATTGTTACCCTGCATAGTGTAGGTACAGAGAAGAAAAGGCAGTGTGCAAATCTGGCCTACCTTATCTACACGTATACATAATTTTGGGGATTTGAAGCATAGTCATTGAATTAACTATTATAATTTCAATGAATTAGTGCAAACTCAATAATAAAAAACTGTTGATACATATCTATGCTTCTCAGTGTAGACAATGCCTACATTACCTACTCAGAAAACACTTGTCAGTAATATACAGGATGTTTCAGATTCAGAATAAGAGGCAAAAAATTGCACACCAACTAGAAGATATCCAAATAAAAACTTTTTCTTCTATAAAATTTTCCGAAGAAAGAGACATTGAGATATTAGCAGTTTATTGTTTTTAAGGGTGAAATTTAATGAATAAACTACTCGCAATATTGATTTTGAATTTACGTTGATCCGGCGAAATGTGCTAGTTGCATGACCTCCTATATCTCCTGACATGACTCCACTCGATTTCAATTTTTGGGACACGTGAAGAACTTTGTCTATGCTACACCCATTGAGTCTGAGGAAGATCTTGCGGCCAGAATTGCAGTGGCTGCAGGTGAGATACCTTAATGCCAGACGTGTTTCCTAATATTCGGCAGCCGTTAAGGCTAACATTCGAAAAGTCCATAGCTGTAGGTGGAACACATTTTGAACAATTTTTGTAAAGTAAATTCAGAATCAATATCGCGAGTAATTGTGCCATTAAATTTCAACCTTAAAAACAATTAACACCTAATGCCTCCCAACCCCGATTTTTTGGGGGAAAATTTCATAGGACAAAAAGTGTTTATTTGGCCATTTTCTACTTGATGTGCAATTTTGTACCTCGTGTTCTGAAACACTCAGTATACATAATTGTGTACACGACTCGTCATAAATGACGGGATTCGATATTGTCTGTATAGAAATCTTTCAGATGTGGACCATAAAGAAATATTTCCATCCTAATAGCACCCGCGATTAAAATATTCTAATACTTGTGCACTTGTGAAACTCGCATCACAGATACAGAGTTAAGCATCTTTAAGAGCGTGAAAGGGAGACAGATCAACCAACAAAGACGAACAGCCAATTTTGTTTGTTCAATGAAATTTCCTGTTGAATATTTTCCGTATTTCTGATGGCGGCTTTGTGGAAGAAAAAGTTTTCTGCAGTTGGCCTCTCTTAGTTCACAGACAAAAATTTGAAACTGATGAAATGAGATCTTTTTGTTCGTTGTTTTTTGTTTTGCAGCTGCATCTTTTCTTTTCGATTTTTGTGTTTAAATTTAACTTTCTATAATTAAGCACGTTTGCGCTTCTAGCAGACCTGCATTAACCTTAAATAGCTTTAATTAAAATTACTTGTTACGCTTTGGCGTTCACTCATTAAATTATCTTTGAGCTTGCAGCAACTGCTTGGGCAGCACGTCGTCCTTTTAATAAAAGTGGGTCTGGTACCTCTAACTTATTTCTCTTGCGTAAAAAGTAGTCTCTTTCTGCGACTTGAACTCCTCGACCCGGCTTTTGCAGCCTCTCGAATAGGCACTTATTATTGAAGGTAATTAATTGTCAAATAATTGTTAAAATCTTCGTGCTATATGCAATCTTGCAATAAGATACGATATTCACCTAGTCGGCGACCAGACATCTTAAAACTCTGTATCTCTCTACTCAGAACGCCTCTAAAATTCCCTACCGTAGTACCGTACTGATGACCGGCCGGCACACACTCCAAACCCGCAGATTTGGACGCCGCCCACCCCTCTCCCTCCACCTCCAAGCAGCTACAGCACCACCTCCGAGCAGCTACAGAAATGTTAGGTTAAATTTATTTAGGTTAGGTTAAGTTAGGTTAGGTTGGGTAAGGTTAGGCCAAGTTCAGTTAGTTTAAGGTTAACTTAAAAAAGTTTAAAAATGACTGTTTTTGCGTGCCGAGGTGGAGGGTAGAATAGCCAAACACCAGCGGTCGTTGTCAAAACTTATTATAATGATTTAAGACAGGTTAACTTTGGTATTCCGCTGTAGTATCCACTTACTAAATACATGTAGTGTTTATAATGCATTGGATAATAATAAATGTATAACGAACAGATACGTTAATAAACCTCCGAAGTACTACATAGTTACATAATTGGCGCGAATGGCAACGTGGTGTAGCAACACGGAGGTGGAGGGGCGGAGTCCAAATCTGCGGGTTTGGAGTGTGTGCGACCGGCCGCGTCCATTGGGTGTCTTCTATTTTTAGCGGGTATCGTTTTAAAAACTAACCTTACGTTAAAGAAGATCTTCGGTCTCTATTTTAAAGGAATTTAATAATAAAAATATTACAGAGGACGCTGCTGAGCGTACTGTTGGAATCAGTTAGTTTATTAGTTTATTAGTTAGTTTAAGCCTCCCTATCCTCAACAATGAGATGTAAAGAGAGGAAGGAAGAAGGCACCATTTAGTATGGAGTTAAAGGGAACGTGGAATCTATGCAGAAAGGGCACAGAAACAGAAAGCTAAGAAAGAAGTTCATGAAACAAGAAAAAGTTGAAGAAGAAAGTGGTAGGCGGTGAAAAACAGGACAGCAGTGAACCGAAAAAAAGATGGTCCGTAACACAACAAAACCTATTCTATTTTAACAAAAGAAAGCCTACCTAACCTTTAGCTCGGGCCCTCACATTGTCCCCCTGGGAGCGCTAGTTCCCATAGATACAATAATTGTATCCCCCTGAGGGGTGGAATCCTCAAGATCTGCCTAACTTGGGAACGGTTTCTCTTTTTGCGCAGGAGAAAAGGGAAACGACTTGCTGTTGTTCCCTTGAAGTTCTTCTGTATTTGAAATAAATGTTCGAGCAGTTGCCCTAAAGTTTTAAATCCTAAAACTCCATTGTATTAACATAGGAGAGATTACGCTCACGAAATAGCTAAACCTATTTATTAATTTGTTCAAAGGAGACACTTGACCATTTATTGTATAAGAACAATCAATACTATACCGGGTGTCCCACAAAAATATCCCGGACTTTTTAATTGATAATATCTCCGCTTTAAATTAACATATTTTAATTGTCTTTTATTTACAATTTAGTCAATTTTGTTTCCTTTCGAAATAATTTAAGTTTTTGAAAATCAGTTGAATAAACTCTAAGACGTTCGATTTACTGAAAGGGGTAGAAAAATTGTTCAAAGGGAAAGTTTTAAAAACAACACTGGTGTTCTTCTTCATTCCTCAATACCTACTGTTAAGAATAATTTCATAACGATGTATCGTACATACAACTAAGTATTTAAACCCTCTGAGAGGTTTCAAGTTTCAAGTGTTCTCAATAATAGTGTTTCAAGGACTGATAAAAAAACGGTGGAATAATGGGTAAAACTCTTCGTTCAATGGTGGCTAGAAGTAATACTTGCCTTGAGAGAAATGGAGGGTATGTCGTTGGATACTAAAATTAACTCATTTATTTAAACGTTTTATAAGGTAATGACTTGTTACTCCTTAAAATTTTTGTGTGTTCAGTTTTATGGAACTACAAAATAAGGAAGAATATCAATATTGTTTTAAAAACTTTTCCTCTGAACAATTAATTTTTCTGCTCGTTTCAGTAAATTGGACATTGTACAGTGGTTATTCAACCGATTTTCAAAAATTTAAATTATTCGAAAAGGAAACAAAATTTACTACATTGTGAAAAAAGGCAATTAAAATATGTTAATTTAAAGCTGAGATATAATTAATTAAAAATCGGGGACATTTTTATAGGACACCCGGTATAATAAAAAGCCAGGTGTCCGTCAATGATAAGTATATGTTCTCGTGTGTAATTTCCCCTATCTCATTACAATGGGAATCTGCTTGCTTGGACAGTATCATAAATACCATCGAAATATGAAAAACCTGGCATCTGCTCACTTATGTTTATAAGTAAAAAACATTGCGTGAAAATCGAATCAACTGTCAAGAAAATGCGACTCATTGCATTTAAATTTCAAAGGCATTTAAATGCTTAAAAGGTATGACAAATTTTTTAAAAACCTCTTGCGAACGATAATTTAAATTACAATTCAGGTAGGTATTATGTTATACAATTTGCTTGGTTGTTGTGTGCGTTTGTGACGTTTTTAAAGATGCTTAATGACCGTATCTGTGATACGAGTTTTACCAGTGCACAAGTACGAGAATACTGTATTTTTATCGCAGGTACTATTACAATGGATATATTTGTTTGCCATTTTTATCTTGAGATTTTTTTAAAACGATACCATTGGATCCCGTCATTTTTGACCAATCATGTACACTAGTATCTTGATTATTAACAATCTGTGGTCAATTTAAAAGTCGTTCGCTAATAAAGAATATAATGAACATATGCACAGGTTTCAACACCTGCAACCGTTTACTACTAAGAATGAGTGTCGTGTGTTCATTTATACGTTTTGTGTCACGCTGTTAGGAATAATTGATAGGAAAAAAATAGCACTGGCGGTCTTGGTTCCAGTTCACGGTCAATTAATACACTCATTTTCGTTGTGCAATAGCTCTGTAATAAGTCACTTTCATCACAATTAGAGCGATCCAGAGCCTTATATCCTCAAGTTTGCATCGTGAATACCGAGTTCGGCGGGGTATTGCATATTGAAATATGCTGTATTGTATATTACAATATACTGTATTGCAATGTACTGTATTGCATATTACAATATACATACACAAGTTAGCAGTTGCTTTTAGTAATGCTGAATTTCTCTATCTTGGATACGACACGAATGGCTATAACTACTTCTCTTGCGGCTCAAAAATGCTGTGTTCTGAGTGTTTATTACTCTTATAAGAAAATTAAGTTACCTTTGGAATAAGCTGAAAGCATGGAAACTCCACTCAAACGAAAATTTGTTGAAGAAAGGTATTGAATTTTGTCATTTTTTACGGTCTGTGTATACTAGTTAAGAAATAAAATATTCATCTTATAAATTATGAATAGGTGAAGTTGGAGTCACAAAATTGTGAATAGGCGGAGTCGGTGTTGGAGTCGCCAAATTCTGGAGAAATGGAGTCGGAGTCGGAGTCGCCAAATTCTGAAAAGGTGGAGTCGGAGTCGGAGTCGGAGTCGCCAAATTCTGGAAAGGTGGAGTCGGAGTCGAAGTCGCAAATTTATTCCACCGACTCCGCAACCCTGGTTCAGAGAACGCTCAACGGCAGGAGTTCAGAGAACGCTCAACGGCAAGAGTTCAGAGAACGCTCAACGGCAAGAGTTCAGAGAACGCTCAACGGCAGGAGTTCAGAGAACGCTCAACGGCAGGAGTTCAGAGAACGCTCAACGGCAGGAGTTCAGAGAACGCTCAACGGCAGGAGTTCAGAGAACGCTCAACGGCAGGAGTTCAGAGAACGCTCAACGGCAGGAGTTCAGAGAACGCTCAACGGCAGGAGTTCAGAGAACGCTCAACGGCAGGAGTTCAGAGAACGCTCAACGGCAGGAGTTCACAAGTTCCCCACAACGGCAGGAGCTCACAAGTTCCCCACAACGGCAGGAGCTCACAAGTTCCCCACAACGGCAGGAGCTCACAAGTTTCCCACAACAGCAGGAGTTCACAAGTTCCCCACAACAGCAGGAGTTCACAAGTTCCCTACAGAAAGAGCAGAGCAAAATGTTACATTGTCATTTTCTCGTTCATATTCCACATTCGTCCAATTTTATTGTTCATTAGTTTTGCTCCACGCTCAAAAATCAGCAACGAAACTACGTACTAGACAAACTAGAAATAAGAGCTAACCAAAATAATTGAGGAAAGATATTTCAACCGACCAAACACTAAGGAAACAGATGCTTTCACACATCGTTAGCAATGTTCAATGTTTACATTTAATAGGCTGATTAAAATGCGCAGCGTAGCGGTAAACAAATAGAATGTTTTTTCTAATTACAGATAAATTTATTTATCCATATGCTTATAAAACTTTAATAATCGCGTTGGGTTTCTCGCTGCCTCTTTTGCGCGCTTGGTAGTCCCCGCCCACGCTGTTTTCACCACATATTGCAAAATTTTGCTCGCTGCTCCCACTAATAAAACAGGAGAAAATTGGAGTTCCTGCTTATACAAAAACGTGGGAAAAACTCGACTTATTTGTTCAAGATGTTCTTAGTTAAAGGCCTTCATCGATACGCAAGGAGAAATTGACCATGTTGGTCTAACTTACCATAGTTACCTCAAACGTTCTGTTGTGGACACGATTAGCTTTAAAAATTAATTATATACATCATGAAAGAAATTTTCTCATTCACTCGGAAAGTTTTCGTGAAAATTTTTTACTAGACGTTCAGTCATTTTACCCTTGTGAAAAGATTGATTGTTGCTAATACCTTGGTTATAACATTAGGCACAAAAAACAACTGACACAGCTCACAGGTGATTTAGCAAACCTATAAAATCTGATGTCCTTGATTGTTTGGTTGCTTATTTCTGACCACACTCTGCTTTCAGTAATGACATCGGGAAAAATTCGACACCCTGTTTCTGACAATACCATAAGTTTAATTTAAAATTGTCACGCTCTCTTTTATGGATATAAATTATTCCAATTACACAAATAATTCCCAAAAAATCCGTTTTAACAGCAACCATATCTACAGGGTCATATGTGCCTTAGTTGTGAATAAAAAATGAATTTAGCTATTATAATCTCAAGAGAATAGACGTAGAAAGAAATATAACTATTGGTTATTATAGAATGTGATTGTAGACCTGTTGCCTTTCAGTCTTACATCAAATAAATGCCCATCTACAGACTAAAATTACAACCCATGAGCTTTTGAAAACAATTCAGCGAAACCTTAACATGAATAGAATATGTTGTGTTTGAGCAGCCTTTTGGAGGCAAGTTCAACCGTATTTCAAAAATCAAAGATATCGAAGAAAGCTATGTGAAGCTAAAACTATTAGTTTGCAACAAATGTCATGGTAAATTGCCTACAGCAAGATTATAAACTTATTTTAACACACACTGGCGGTAACAATTCAGCTGGAGTTACGTGTTTAAAAGAATGACTTGTGACAGGTAAAATATAAAACCAGAGTTAAATGAGAAATAATAGTAATATTTTTCCATGTTCTTGACCTTGTGCCTGTCAAGATCTCCATATTATTTTCCGCTAGGCGCTGTCCGGTTAATAGTACCTTAAATTCTTTTATTTTGTTATCGGTACGTGAAGCATTATTTAGTGAACAACAATTTCTTTTCGCAAAAATAAAATAATCAATATTTACTATAAATAAGTCAAGCAATCTAGAATTAGAAAGTAGAGAACAGATTTCGTTACGCTCTGACATGCTCACTGTACGGGCAGCAAGAGGGTGCACCAGACTATTTCGAGCACATCGGCTAAAAAATGAGTTGAACTGCGTCGTTTGATCGGTGCGAGGAAGGCAATTTAGCAATCAAGGCCCCGCACTGCGCAGTTACCAACTTGCATCAGGACGTGGCAAAGCTCTAAAAATTGATCAGAAGGGTTAGGCAAACACGCGACAGGAAGGGTTTTCGGGTCACACATGTTCGATTGAGACTCTAAATATAGACACCCGAGTAAAGTCATATATACTGGAAATATATTAAATCCAACAGGATCAACCCAGGTATAATCAACTCCAAACGGCGATAACATTTAAGAATCTAACCTTCTTTGAAGTGCTAAAAGCCAAGAGTATCCTCTTGAAGAAGCTCCCGTTGGTTCACTTAGTTCGAAACAAATAGTGCGAATAGTGCGAATTGAGCGCTCGACAGCAAGGCGTTTGTTGCTGAAAATAGAACGACGATTTTATTTAGTGCAGCTATGTTGCTAGCTAGACATAATTCGAACAAGTTTGCACGAGTCCAGCGCCAGCAACCAGGAAGTGCCAGTAATAAAAACAGGTTTCAGAATATTTAAGCGGCAGCATTGTGGCACAAGGACTGTGTGCATAAGGCTTGTTTTGCTCAACTTCGAGCGAAGCAGTGCATTATACGAGTTTTCGAATATCCCAAGATTCTTTTCTGATGCTAGGAAAATGTTGCAAAAGCTGTATTTATAGAATACACGAGGTATTGAGTATAAAGATCAAAATTTAAAGCTATAGTTTCTAAGAAATACGATTACTTGAATATTTATTGATTCAATGAGGTAGCGATAATGCATATTTTCTATTTATTCGTGTAGCAATAGAAAAGGCCAAAGGCAAAGTGAGAAGCTAAGGCACTATAGCACTGACTGAAAAATTACTCTTGAAAACACTAAAAATGAGGGATAATATGAGCAAAGATTAAACACCTTATGTTACGTTAATATATTGATACACTCGAAGTGACTCTTCCAAACGCATCCAGACATAGGATCTAAATACACGTCGTTGATTATCGAAGTAGTAAAACGATAAATTTTAACCTGATGTTGTTTCAAGTTCACATCGCTAAACTACTGAATTTTTCTCGCTCTGGAATATTTTCACAACTACTGTCTCAAAATAATCCCTAAATCTTATCCTCTGAATCATAAGTTTCATTCATAGGTCTCTCAACCTAACTTTCTCACGCTGGCTATAATGTATGCCATTTAAGGGAAAATTGTTCACTAACTGGCAATGATGTACGCTTTCCAGGTGAAGAGTTTCTCGCAGTTCAACAACGACTTCGCCTCGGTTGAGACGTTTTACCTGGTGCCGCTGGACGGCGTCATGGACACTCCTACACCTCCGAGCAGCGCTGCCGAGAATCCTGCTGGCAGAGGCGGCCGCCGCAGTGTCGACCCTGCGAGGTAACCAGCTATTGCTCTCAAATACTTCATGTAATGCATGGTTGAATTGTTTGTCTGTTTACTGACATGGCCCATTAGCTGTACCAAAGAGAATAATTTGTAGTCAACAAAAATTGAGAAGATGGGCACAGCGAACATTTACGAGCTCACTTAATGAAGTTTGGCTTCTAAAAATGAAACGTCTTAACAGATATCTACATACTCGCGTCTGGTATAAAAGCAATGCTTTACAATTAAACGCTCGTGAAGTGCTGTTTTAACTCTCGAGTGGCACGCTAATTTCCCTTTGATTGACTGTCAAGTTTTACCTGCAACATTTAAATCACGCGAAGGATACACAAGTAGCGTCCGTACCTAGAAAGAGTGAGTCAAGGACAAGATAAAGCATACTCTTCACATGAAGTTGAGGAAGTTACAGATAAGAAGGCACACGAGGGCCGTCATTTCAGTTCTGAAGGAGGAGGGAACTTATGCCCTTCAACGTAAATGACCCACTTAATAACGACGGAGCAGCCACATGCTGCCAAAATTTATCAGAATTTATATTTTGAGGTAGAACGTAGAATGATAATGTGGCCCTGTCCACATTTCGTGCTGGTTTATATTTTGACCAGAAATGATGGCAAAGTTTAGGAGCAATGTATCAAAAGCATGACGGCATTCATGATGGCATTTGGTTTTGTACGCGAAATATGAAGCGGCAATAGCTTCATAACTTGAGTCAAATTGTAATATTGTGTAACTTGAAGTGACATTTCTCTAAAAACATGCAGATGTAGGATCCAAGTACATATCGTTCATCATCTGATGAGCAAAACTTTTAATTTTACCTAATTCGTTAGTTGTTCGGTAACATGAATAATTTTTTACATTTTTTATCTCCTTTAAATTCTTTGACACAATACTTACTCTCCAACTTTTGTCCACTGAACAATTTTCACTCGTTAACACTTTGACTACGACTACTAAACGTTATTTTCAACAACAAACTCAAATTTAATGTCAATTGTAGTAAGCTATTCAGAAAATACCAAACATGAACTGAATCGTGTCTTCATTTAGCATTAAATAATTGTGAAAATTGAGTTTGCGACTACCGGCCGGTCAGCAGCATTATGAAAATTATCTCCGTGTACCACCGGTGGCGCACGTCGCAGTCAAAGTGTTAACCTGTTGTTGAAGTACCAATACTGAGTCGATGATTTATTTTCGGGAGCAGAATTAACAGAATTATGCAGTGCCACAGCCCAGGCTACGCTAGTACCACCGACTGTCAGCACTCCACACGCGCTCTGAACAGCGCCGCTGATGTTATGGCATCAGCAATTCACCAGATATTATATTACTGAAAAAAGTGCAACTGAATTCACGAACATTCAACAATGATGATATAATAGATGAAATAGGCTTATTTCTAAGAAATCTCAATTTTAGGATAAAAAGGAATACCAACGTAGCTAAGACTATCATGATAAAAACCAACGTTTCGGACTATAAAAAACTCATTTTCAGTGCTCGTAAAACTAATAAATTACGCTGTTAAAAATTTTAAAAACTGCTATCTGTGAATAAACCGGAAATAAAACATTGACATTAAAAAAAACACTAACGAAAAAATATGTTAGAATATTATAGAATTGTGTACTGCTGTTTATGTTTTTTAAAAAGTAATCTTTTTAAATAAATCACATTTGATCGTGGAGACGCACAAGTAGAAGCACTAATACTTTAAAAGTTCGTAAATGAAGACAATGTAGTAAACATTTAATAAGAATTTACAACGTCCTGATATAGTTATTAGTTGTAGTCTGACCCACCATGACTTTAACTTAACTCAACCTTGACCTAACAGAGCCTCAACTAACCAGACCTACCCGACCACGTCCGTTATCAGGCTGCGAGATCAAAATTTTTTTTTCATTCGCATATAATTTCCTATTCCATCTATTATTTTCTCCAGAATTCATAAGGGACATTAAAATTGTTCTTAAAAAAGTTACCCAGACATTGACGCCAATCTAATGAATACTTTTTGCAAAACTATCGTTCAGAGAAAATTGAGATCTAAAAAAAGACCCTCAACTTCAGGCGGCCCTTTGATGTTGGAACATATTGACGAAGAAATTCTTAACTAATCAAATAAGGTAAATAAACATGAATATATTTACTATGCAACTCCATTGCATGTATGTATGTATGTATACAAATAAGCGTAAACACATGAAACTAAAAAATGTGTTCGTACAAAAATGTACACATACGCTCATATGTGCGTGCATTACTGAATATTCAAGTACATGGAGCCCATGAATGTATTAACAAATGCATTTACTTTTCCGTGGTACCTGACTCAAGCAAGAAAAAAAGGGGACAATATATACCGTAAAAGGAAAAAGCCAAGCAGCAAGCAGCACAGCTAAAAAGCGTGTTCTGCCCACGCACGGGCGTCGCAGCGTTTTATCAAACAGGGTAAATAATGAAGCTTCATGTTCGTGAGGTATCAATTCTCAGATAGGGGAGTCTCACGTAGTTACTTGTTAAAGTTGATAGTACAACACGCAAGTTTTCTTCGCTAGCTCGGTCAACTTCTGTGCGCAATGCCGAGTAAAATCGTGGGCGGCCGAACGCTTGTGAGAGGTAGCTATCTACCAACTCAAGTCAATGGTGAAGGGTAAATAAAAACTGGGTGAAAGTTATACGTCAGCCACCAGCGCACTCACTAGCTATTATGTGCGTACATCATGAAATGACAAAAATTGTCTTAGTAATATGTTAGGAATCGTTAGATCAATCTGCTACTAGCTCATGCTGTGTTTTTGCGGAACTTTTAGCTCCAGATGTTGAACTGCAATTTTAGCATTGGCTGGTTACCATTTTGAACATGCTTTATTCATGTGATCGGGATAAAAAAGTTTTCAATGCTACTCAAACTTAAAATGATGTAACATTGACTTCGAATATTTTTTTGTGTAACTGACGAAGATGACTGCAAAATCTGTGAAGTTAACAGCTCTTGACTTACAAGCCGTCATGAAAATGCGAGTATTTGTAGAGATCCTGCAGTGAGGTGAAAGTCGATAGTGACTTATGACTCAAGATGTAGATTCTGAGCTTTCAATTGCATACTCAAAGATGCAATCGTATGCTCAGATGATTACTGCAGCTACCACATCTGATGCTATTGGACGAGGATTATGAACGCGTCATTTCAACTCCGTAACTCACCACAAAGGAACATTATGAGCAAGATGAAACCAAGAACTGAGATGGATTGAATTTTTTTGAACTCAACAACGGCAAGTTCTGCCGAACAACCGGGCACCTTTCGGACCACGAGTTTCAGAACCTCACGACTCGTCACTCGTTCACTCATCCTGAGCTAAAGAACTTCAAAAGATCGGCGCGCTTTTTAGAGCCATCGCAGATGTCACTGCAACCAACTCTTATTTGACATAAAATTAGAGTGGACAGCATAATTCAAGACGAAAATCAACGAGGTCAGCCCCAAATACAGTTTAAACAGTGTATTCCGTTATTAGTAACGTCACTTTTGAATTATCAAGATTGAGTTGGTATTACTTGCACGCTGTCAACAGGAAGCTGGACGTTATCGGCGGAGTTTCAAAACGAGAAAAACTGTTCGTGCCGCACCTAAATTGAATAAATTCTTTCATTATTATGGGCTGCCAGTTAATAGTTTAATTTAACGCACGCAACTGATCGTCAACTGAGCCAGAAAAACGAGAAAATAATTCTAAACCCCAAAAACTGACGGAAAACCATAAAAAAGTTACGTACATTACGATCGTGAAGGCCATGGGTTTCGACTAACATAAGAGAACGATTGCGTGCAAACTGCACGGTTTCTTGACCTGCGGTTCTCTTTCTTGGCCACCATTGTGGTGCGAGGCTCAAGGTCAGGCCTCCAGTAACTCGGAAGTTGCCTGCCCATGTCGTGCCAAAACGAGTGTCGTCACGAACGTCACAATTGTTTGCCCCCGTAGCCCCTAAGCACGTGGAGCCACATTCATTGAAATGGGACAATTTTAGTAAAGATAAACGAATTCTATGCTACTCTAGATTACGTCATAATGAATGTGTATAAAATATGCTTAAAATCTGTTCGTAAACACCTTTCGCGAAATATTTGCCAGCAGCGTGCGCGTAGTTTGCATTGAAGATCAAGCGAGACGTTTCTCGCTAACACTATCGTCAATAGCTAGGCGTCTTGCGTTGCTCGAACCAAAGCTCAGAGTGGTCTGCTGAATAATTACGCGTATTTAAGTAATTGCAAGCAGAACATTTCTTGCCCATGTTTTGCTCCCGTTAGTCGTTACGCGGACTGCACTTCGCTGGATTCTAAGAAAATAAAAAATTTAAACTTGTGTGGCTTTTTTGGCTATAGAATAACAAATACGATCTTAAACTTTCGGAAAAGAACGAATTGACGTAATTAGAATTAGAGAACCGGACGCAGTAGTAACTCGAAAAATCATTTCTAAAATGATCTACCACAGCTGAAAATAAATTCTTCGCTTTCAACATTATAATTAAACGAGTTAATTTAAAGTACGGAGAATAACAACATCCTATTAACACGTTAACTGCGATGGGTTAAACTGAAGTTCGAGATTCAATACAAATTTAAAGTCAATTGTGGTAATCAACTTTGAAAATAGCAAACACTAAGTGGATCGGGCATTTATTTAGCTTTCATTAAGTATTAATAAAAAATAAGTTAGTGACTGTAAGTGGGTCAACAGCACTGTGAAAATCGCCTAAGTGACCACCTGTGGGTCACTCCACAGGAAATGTGTTAAATTGTACTAAGCGACGTTGCATGATCAGAATACCGTTACCGTGAAGTCAATCGTGCACAACCTACACTTCGAGACTTTTTCCACACAAAAAATTTCTGGAAAAAGGGAAAAGTGATAGACTCGCCGCTGAACTGAGAGGGACACGAAATGTCAGAAGAATAAAAATGAAGACACAAAAGGTAAAACACTGTTGTAAAATATCGGATCACATTTCACCGAAGAAGATCACAGCGCCTCAATGAGGCGAAGACGGGTATAAAGCAGTGACCTTACCCTGATACACGTGTGCAACAGTCACGAAAAATAGGACTTGGCCCAAATCACAAGGTTGCCATTTGTTATCAAGGCCCTAGCAGCACATATCAGAGCTTAGCGGACCTGGTTTTCAAGCGGACAAGTTCAAAGACAGCTTAATCTATTAATAGTCTTGGTAGATTAGATAAAACAAATTTTGGCCTCGAAGCTGCTAATTGAGGACTTGAACAGTAGCAGCCAGCATCATAAGCCATGAAGGGCTGACTTAGGTAGACCCAAGGTCGTACATTTGCAAAGGAAGTGGGTGGAAAGGAAAGGAGAGCTCGCTTTGGCAGTGTGGAAAATAAGCTGGAGAAATAAGCGTGCCAAACTGCATAAGTCCGCCACGACTTTCTCATGTGCATCGACAAACGTCGGTCACTCAGTTCGGAGCAGCTACAATGTGACAAAATTGTTAACACGTCGACTCCGATTGTGCGGTTGCTTACGGTCAGTTTGGTTAGGCTAGAAGAAGTCGTTTTGAAGAACTGGCTTTTCTGCTCTAATATATTTTTAACCTTTTTGAAAAGTGTAAAGAATACACTTGAACCATATATGGTGCCTTTTACTCTAAAATTTATTTCGGAAAAGGTAGCAAAATAGTTTAAATGTTATTGGCAAATTCCGGTACGTAAATGAACAATTTACCAAGTGGTACAAACATGTACCACTTCGGAGTCAACGTGTTAAGAGACGGTTAGTTTAGAAAGCATGTTGGTCGCAGACGCTACTAACATTTGATTAGGAAAGAGCTAGGAAATCAAATTGTAATTTCAGCTATACGCGAGAAAATAGTCCCCGTTCTGCTTAAAGACACTTTAACGGAATGATTATTACCGTGAACAACTAAAGGCTTATAAATTAATTTAGAGCTCCAGGAAGCTTTTATATCACATTAGTTTTACGTTTCTTTGATACATAACTTAATGCTCCAAGAGGAAATCACTTCGCCGTCTACGTTGTGCAGTGAACAGTTCAACAAATTATACGGTGCGATAACAAAAAAATTCGTCATACTTCGAGATTCGATTGAACTTAAAACGAACGCAAGCAATCCCTTAAAAAGGAAGCTTAAAACTACTTTAAAATGATATTACTACAATTTTAATTTTAATAAACATTTACAGAACAATCACCACTGTAGCAGCCCCATTTCATTTCAAAAGGGGAAGCGTCGACCTAAAATAGCATCAAAACTACACAATTGGGAAATTTGAATGTGTTATAATAACGAGTAGAAATTTTCAATTAATTCTATAAATCTGCGGTGAGAATAGCTGGCTTACTGAAAATATCAAGCACGTACTGTCAATCAATTCAAAGAAGAGATTTCGCTGTACGAGATGACAATGAACATGCGTGTCAGACTACGTAATATTGTGATATTGACTATGTAATATTGACGACGGGTTGTGTTGTCCCCACGTGCTGCAGGAGAGGCGCGAGAGTGAAGCGAGGCGCAGGCACTAACTTGCGGCGCTTCACCAGCGAACCCAGCCTCAACGGTGAGTACAGCTCTTCTCACGCCCTACACCAACCTTAATCGCGGCTTCGGCCTTGGAGGCGTTCTTCAAAACATTTAGATCGGTTCCAGAGAACCTAACTCAGTAATGATGTGGCAACTTTGCCCTTGGGTTCAAGAATTCCCTTCCAGAAACAGAGGAATGTAATACTAGGTATTGAAGGCTGAGAGCCACGCCATTGCAGCTCATAAGGCCAAGTTTGGAAGACCATCAATCGCACGGAAGTGAGCCAGACAGCGCTAGCACCTACTCGTTTATTTCAACAGTGGCAAACTGCTTACTAATTTCACCCGGCTACGTGAGTGCGGTAAATTTTCTAATAGCGCGATTGAGAGTATCCCGATCAAGAGCCTCGAAGGTGAAATTCCTTTCATCTTGCAGTATTCGCTTAACGCTCACCTTTTCGAATACCAATGTACGCGAACATACTTGAAAATAACAGCATTTCTAGCCTTTGAAGCAAAATTCATGTGTTCACGTTTTAAAGCATAATCATATTTCATTGGCATTCTACATTGTTCAACTGGAGCTAAGATCGAGCTAAGGACTTTCAAGAAGTGCTGCTTACGCTTATCGACTGGCGCTAACCTTGAAGGTGCACAGCATTACAACAGAATACAATATGAGAAGCAGCTGCAGCTGCAGCAGCAGCGGCGGCGGCGGTGGCAGTTAGGTTGGATATGAGCCACCCAGCGCAGCAGCTCCGGCCTCCCAGCACGCAAGCTGCAGCGACCAGACCTCTTGAGAGCCACTCGCCTTACTTCCAAATAGCGGGTAATCAATGCCAAGGAAGTAGTTGAAGGGCTTCCTATACAGTCTAATACCACGTTAGTTGCGATGGGTTAAACAGAAGTTCAATATTCAACTTAAATTTAAAATCAAAAGTGATAAGCAAATTTGTAAATATCAAACTTTAACTGGGCCTGTTAAATACCATTTATTTAGAAAGGTTGTTAGAATTTTTCAAAATGACCCATCGATGGGTCGTTTCGCAGCAGAAAAAACCTAACTACGACCCACCGGTGGGTCATACCGCAATGAATGTGATACGTAAGCTCAAGGCAAACCAAAGCTGGAATCGTAATCGATTTTCCCGTTAGTGAGAGTTTAGTTTGATCAGAGCATAAATAGAGTACGCAGCACTTGGTAGTGCTTCTGCGATCAAATGCTCCACTATGTGAACATGATCTGACTTCCAATTGATACTATGTGAACATGATCTGACTTCCATTGACGACTTCTGTGTTTGTAGTTTTATTTATACCCTAATTAACGAAACTTTGAGTTCCCTATTCATCCATCGCGGCTTTTGTCATGATCAAACGTACCAGAAAATTAAGCTACTAAATGAGGTTAGCGAAGCTCGATTTCAAGTGAAAAAGCAACATCGGCATTTATGAGTCATAGTCTACGGATTATTTTACCAGAATTTAACTAACTCACACTTTCACATAATATATTATACAATTTGCACCGCTACACAATATCACAGAACTGCCTACGCACTACAGTACTGCCGAGGTAATTGTCAGTACAGAAGTAACAGCCAGAATTATGAGCAGTGCTGATACAGCGCAACACGCACGGAACTACGCAGCTAATACAGTATAAGCAGAGCGTACCTGCACTGCTAATATTTGCATATCTACAGAATACTTTTTGCCAATACGATCAGAAACTATTATACGGCATGAAAATTTTACCATGTTACTGACGATACTCGTGAGATCACTGCTGTTGTGTATGTGGGCCTCCACTTCGTACGAAAGGAAAAAAACAATGAGTGGATGTCTTCGGCGACAGGTATTATTAAATCAGAAAAAGGCGGCTAGCTACGACCATTTCTAAAGGGTAGTGAGAAACCAAAGTAACCAAAGGCAGACAAGACTAAGCCTCTAACATACTCAAAGTAATCCGCCTCAGTCCACTCCCTTAAAGAATTCGAAATGAAAAAATGAAATAATTTCCCAGAAATAGTAGGCTGAAAGACGTCAGTTGTGTAATTGGAGAGTGCTTTAGTTAAGAAAGGAGTCGGCAATAGCTCATGCAGTTCTCTCGAGCGTTTTTATAGCGTTAATGTTGCCGTACAAAAATAAACGAACTTTTCAAGCGCGCAAATTCTTAGCCTTTCATTCGCAGGATTCAGATGGGTACAAAGCAAGCCCTAATTGAGTATAAATAGGCGAGAAATGGGGGATTTTCGCTTCCGCCTTCCAGATAATCTCTTTTAATTGCCCCATACATCATTGTGTGACGTGCCGCAGGCGTGGTAGGGGCGCTGGACGACCAGGTGGAGATTGCCAGCGGTCGCTCGGCTGTGGTGGAGATCAAGGGCACCAAGAAGGTGCTGCTCGCACCGCGCAGAGACGTGCTCCACAACCCTCACCATCCTTCCCACATGCTCGAGCTCGACTGGGTGTATCCTTACTGCACTGCATTATTGAGTGCCTGCATCATTTGACTGCATGCATCGGGAATACCACGGGTGAAAGACGTACTAACAGATCTCTAATTTAACTAGATTAATCAAAGTTCGGTGAAAATAATTACGCACCCGATCACTAGTTTCCATAACCGAGCAGTAGTTGTTTTACAGAAGGATAGACACTTAGATAAATTAATGATCATCATTCTTCTTAAACTCGAGTTTGCCATGTATAATGAATACATAAAATCATCCTCGAAATTTGCAATGCAATACCTCACCGCCCAATCTACGATACGACCAAGCTCGTTGGCTGCTAGGAAGTCTCAACTTGATCTCAAACATCATATGGATTATATTTGACTCTTCAAAAAAGAAAGAAAGAAATAAAAAACAGGTCAGGTCACTGACTTTAGAAAGACTCGCTGAATATGCCGGAAGTGCCTAAGAAAGCGTTGCCGCATGTAAAAAACAAGCTGCCAAGCTTCCCAGGCAAAAGATAGCGAGGCCACGGGTGGCATTTTGCCAGGAATAAACCCCTGTATTTTAAAGGATGAGTGCTCCAGCAGAGTATGCAGCATACTAATATGCCGTGAGGGGCTCAGGCCGCCCATCTGTAACGTGGCGTAAAGCGATAATCTTGGGCTCCAGAGGGCTGCGCTGACAGCTCACCGAGTACGGTTAATAAAACCAGTCATTATGCCGCAAGATATAGTGACTGCTTCAGGCTAGACGCTCCCTCTATGTAACGAACCGCATTGCGCAATCACACGCATGCCTCAGCTGTGGTCTGTGAATGAACAGGAGTAGTGACAAGTTTCACTCTGTGTTAATTACCAAGTTAAAAAGGGACGACCTTAGAAGGATAATAGGATAATAGCCGCTTTTGGTGGAAGCTCAAGAATTCATTTTGACACTATTAAATTACTATAATAAGAGTTAAGTCGGAGTTCCTTGATTTTTATTTATTATTCACTACATAGTTACGACAGTTGTATTTAAACGGTAGTTAATCTTGCGCGTAATAGCAAGAGAGTGTATTTAAACATGCCAGGCACACGGAAGTGGCCGTAAAAGTTGAGGAGGGAGGCCCCTTAACACAGACTCAGGTACGGCTACCGAGGCTGGGACACGCGCAAGAACTTGTGGGTGGTGAAGAGTGGTGAGATGCTATACTTCGTGGCTACCATCGCCGTGCTCTACGACAGGACTGACGACCATCAGCGCCACTACACTGGTCACACTGAGGACATTCAGTGGTACGTCGCATGATCGATTCTTCCAAAGCAAAGTGCGTACTGCAACTCCATTTCAGAAGCAACCCTTGCAATGCGTTTCCATAGCTTACTCGAAATGATCTGCTATTTTTCTTGATGATATCTTTTAGGTAATGGGCTTGTATATTTAAAACTTATA
Organism: Morinoia aosen; assembly: GCA_030386875.1. NCBI lineage: Eukaryota > Metazoa > Arthropoda > Malacostraca > Amphipoda > Talitridae > Morinoia > Morinoia aosen. The sequence goes on along the minus strand of CM059571.1, from coordinate 16,329,844 downwards.
ACAATCGATGATCAAATTAAGGCGTAGTTTTAATATTTTGAAGTTAATAACTATTGATTGCATTCTGTAAATTCTGAAAAGAATCTCACTTCTACTCTGGCAATGCTCGAAACGATTTTCCACGGAACTAAAGCATCTTGCTCTGCGACTGAAACCAAAAAAACTAAGTATATTTTCGCTATCAATTCTTTTAATACATCAACGTCATGCAGCATTTTCAGTCATTTGACGAAAAGGAAACCAGGACATAATAACGCAGGAATACCCTAGGTTAAATAATAAGATTTAGCGAGTAGGCTACAAGGACAAAAACTCTTATCGGTGCGTGGTTAAAGTGACCACTCTACCAAAGTAACGTTGTGATGGAAGCCTTAACTTGCATCCTAAAGTCAATCAGGACCACAGCCTTTCCTGGTTGCATTGAACCAGGCTGCTGGTCTCCTGGTTCAGCAAGTTTGACACAATTCGTAGCAGACTTTGCTTTCGTGTTGTCACGACCACCTGCACACACCCGTACTACATACCACGCCTCTGTTTAGACGCCTTTACCTCCATCCACAGGAGTCCAGTACTCTAGATTTACCCATTTCATCTCAAGTATCCAGAGTTTGAATTGCTTCTTTTTAAAAATGGTAACTACTGGACGGCTAAGTGTAATATCACTGAATAACGGAAATAATTTTACCTTTAACTTTACGCGCGAGGCACATATCAAGTACCAAACAAATCTAACCAACCCGGCAATGACAGCTCCAAAATCTCGTCACCACCCATAATTCCCCACCTACATATATATATATATATATATATATATATATATATATATATATATATATATATATATATATATAGATATCGCGCCACATATCCAACCATGTAAAGTACGGTACGACTGAGTAGAACCGAGCCCCCTGACCGACCCAATGTTGGCGCGTGCACCCCCAGCATCGCGCTGCACCCAAACGGGACGGTGGTGGCGTCAGGCCAGCGCGCCTCGCACGGCCACCGCCTCACCGCCAGCGTGCACGTGTGGGACAGCCGCTCCCTCAGGACCCTCCACGTGCTGGGCGAGGGCGACCTCGGTGTCGGCATCCTCGCTCTCGACTTCTCCGCAAGAGTAAGGCTTCCAAAATATTTCGCGCTTCCATTAAAAGATTAATTGTTTTTTGACGCGCGCGAATGCAGAGATCAGTTTCTTTTAAGGTATAATAATGTTTTTCTATTTTCACGTCGTGCACTCTTAAGTCTCTCTAACGAAGTAAGCCATAGAGTTCAAATTTCCAGATCTGGCAATGATCTGTTCTTTCCTTCATATCAAACGCCAGCGTGACCATTTACGTTGCACACCGTTACGTATGTTTGTAAACTCAGAAATGTGTCTATCAAAGTTCACAACCGATGATCAATTCTAACTTTTGCTCCAAAAAATTCATCTCAAACTAGACAAAAAACTTTTGTCCCGATCAGTTCTGTACTATATAATATAACTATCGCTAATAATTCAAATCGTACTGCTCAATCTACCTCGAATTCTAATAGTCCTCTATAGTCGTGACCTAAAAACCACTACTCTGGGATCAACATCTGAATTTCAGAGTAACTATCAGCACTTTAGAATAAGGTAGAAAATCAAAAACCCATATTTACGTAAGTGCATCAAGCTCACTCGAAGGAACACGTTCATAATTAGTTAATAAAATTTCAACCCTAATTTTAATCACTCAACAGTGCTAAAAAATATAATAAATTGACGAGATGGCAGAGAATGTAGCAGCGGACTGACCTGCCCCACCAGAACAACGGCGAGTACCTGCTGGCGGTGGACGGAGACCGAGAGCACCTGCTCTCCGTGTGGGCCTGGGCCAAGCAGGGCATCTTCGGCAGGGTGGCTGTGAGTACTGGGTGCTCTCAGGCCTCAGTAGGCTCGCTATATGAAACTGTAAACATTACAGTACATCATAACACAAATTTATGTTAGATTATTCGTCATCAACTTCACACATTACAGTACATCATAACACAGATGCACTTCTGTGCATCGATTATTCTGGTCAGCTGCTGCACACATTACAGTACACCATACCACAGATTTGCGTTAGATTATTCTGGTGGTCAGCTGCACACATTACAGTACACCATACCACAGATTTGCGTTAGATTATTCTGGTGGTCAGCTGCACACATTACAGTACACCATACCACAGATTTGCGTTAGATTATTCTGGTGGTCAGCTGCACACATTACAGTAAACCATACCACAGATTTGCGTTAGATTATTCTGGTGGTCAGCTGCACACATTAAAGTATATCACAACGCAGATTTAAAAATCGAGGCAGTTGTTTATAACGATAAAGCTATGTTTTCACGATCCCGCAGAAAATGGTCAGGCGGACAGAGATAAAACAATTGTTTAAACCAAGGCGAACTACCCCAACTAATTTAATAATCTAACAAAGCATGCAAAACCATGTATGATATTACAAAATACCCCTCATTAGACCTCATAGACATCTGAGTACAGTCGATCTTCGAGTTATACACTATTTTGCGTGAACTATAACGTTACGGATAAAATTAAGCCCCAGCTATTCAGCCAATGCGATGCATAATTCAAATGGTAAATAAGTGGGACTAATTTAGTCCGTAAAGGATCGCGCGAGATGGTGTAAACTCGAGGATCAACAGCATGTACTATACTGCCCTGCGCCACCACGCGTGACCAGCGCTAGTCCCTCACCGCCAGCTGTGTAGATTATGGCGTTGAAGTAAGCGGTCACTTGATGTGGCAGTGAATTTAGATTTTATTTATGAGTGCCCGTCTTGTTCACGCGTAGTGTGTCAGTGCACAGCCCAAGACACACCTGCTGAAGGCAAAGGCAAACCGTGCAACTGAAAACGAATACTTTGCATGAAAAATAAAACAATAAGCGCATTCAGTAACAAAATGCATTTTTCCAGTTAACAAAATCGCTTAGATTTTCTAAGTCCTTCATGTGAGAGGAGTTAATTCGAGTGAAAATAATTTCACTTGAATTAATTTTGTAGTTAAGGAAACTGATGTCTAGATCGCACAGCAACACTGATGATATTTTGGTGGCACGCTGCCTGCAGACCCACGAAGACCACGTCTGGGGCGCCGCCTTCCACCCCCTCGACAACAACCTGATCGTGACGCACGGCAGAGGCCTGCTGGCCGTGTGGTCCAGGAGAAAAGACGGCATTTTCACTCGCACTGACTTGCTTAAGGTGAGTCATAAATTCCAGGCAATTACAGACGCCAAATGCCACTAACGGCGTCTGCCAGCCGCGCCACACAACTGATTGCAGCAATAAGCGGTGCTAGCGCCAGTATTGTGCAAACACACGGAACGGTGGCCATCACAGTACTTCGAAGCGAGATGTGCACAACTAAGGTCGGGAAAAGTGAGCCTAGCTAGCGGCAAACGATAGCTTCAATGATGTTTATTCAATATAAATGGTCTTCCTGTACACAACAAAAACTGCCGACACAAACAGCGAAACCAGCCACGCCTTGGAAAACAAACTTAGGGCGATTCCTAGAAGAAATTAAAGCTGCTGGGCACGAATGCGGAACTCATGAAGGTAATTTGCAGCGGTAGTTTTCTGTTGCTTCCGGGACCGGTTCATTAGAGCAGCCACGGACGTAATGGTGACTGAGGCAGCCGTCGGCGCTGCACGGCTCCCGTGTAGCTATTGACCACCTCCTTGTTTATTGGAGTCTCGAAACACCACAGTAGAGTACTACTGAAAGACTTGCTGCAGATTGTCAATCAGATACAAAATGACAATGATACACAGCAAGACCAAATAGCCGCATCTTGGGTAGGATTGCCTGGATCTAGCTACTCATAGGTTGAAAATATTTCTTCGGATTTTAATTTTTGACTCACAGAAACGTAAGTTTGACCTTGCTTCCGTTATTTTACGTGAGATTGAAATATCTTAGAGAAAACTGTTAGCAGCAGGCAACAACTACAGTGGCTAACGATTCGGCAACGCAATGCGAAAACAGCACATGAATAAAACTTCGTCATTCTATGGCTATTTTAAGAAATTCCAGCTCACGACGCTTTCGTGGAGATTATGAGAACTAACACGCAGACGGTGAGAGAGATATTTTTACTATCAGAAATAGCACCACTGGTCAGTAGCAACATAGATGGCAGAGCACAGCAGCCACACAAATGGCAGCGGTCAGCAGTAACAGAGGAAGCAACGCTCAGCAGCTACACAAATGGCAGTAGCCAGCAGTAACAGAGGAAGCAACGCTCAGCAGCTACACAAATGGCAGTAGCCAGCAGTAACAGAGAAGGCAACGCTCAGAAGCCACACAAATGGCAGTAGCCAGCAGTAACAAAAGAAGCAACGCTCAGAAGCCACACAAATGGCAGTAGCCAGCAGTAACAGAGGAAGCAACGCTCAGCAGCTACACAAATGGCAGTAGCCAGCAGTAACAGAGAAGGCAACGCTCAGAAGCCACACAAATGGCAGTAGCCAGCAGTAACAAAAGAAGCAACGCTCAGAAGCCACACAAATGGCAGTAGCCAGCAGTAACAGAGGAAGCAACGCTCAGCAGCTACACAAATGGCAGTAGCCAGCAGTAACAGAGAAGGCAACGCTCAGAAGCCACACAAATGGCAGTAGCAAGCAGTAAAAAAGGAAGCAACGCTCAGAAGCCACACAAATGGCAGTAGCCAGCAGTAACAGAGAAGGCAACGCTCAGAAGCCACACAAATGGCAGTAGCCAGCAGTAACAAAGGAAGCAACGATCAGAAGCCACACAAATGGCAGTAGCCAGCAGTAACAGAGAAGGCAACGCTCAGAAGCCACACAAATGGCAGTAGCAAGCAGTAACAAAGGAAGCAACGCTCAGCACAAATAACAGAATCACTCAGCGTCAGGCCGACCAGGGGGCAGGAGTTGCGTGCGCAGAACCCATTAGCGTCACCGGTCGCAGTTCAAATGACCGTAGAGGCAGTAACAGTTGCAGGCTGCAGTCCTATGCACCGCGGGAAGGTGACGGCACATCAGCGGAGGCCGCCGTAGTCCCAGCTCCAGCCACGGCCTAACTACAGTTATTACGGCAGCGAAACACTGCCCTTCGCACGCTGCAATCAAGCGCTGAAAAGAATGCGCACGATTATTTCCTTGGTTACAATAAATTAACGTTCTGCACAAATTTGGCGATCATTAGGTATTAATGGGAAAGTTTTACTTGTTGATAGCACACCAAAGCCAGCTTTCCGTTTGACCAAGCGAACCATTATCTAAATTACTATTCATTCTGGTACTCTACGTGTCATTAGGATTTCTGAAAGAAATGATAACTTTAAACTCAACGCTGGCTATGATAAATGCAATAAAGACCGTGTAGGGAGAAATTACGTGAAAAGCTATCAAACTGAATGACTTCATTTGCTTTACTCAGATTTTTACCTTTCGGCATTTACTTTCAGTTTTATTTCAGACGAGTGCGATGCAAGTTTAATTTGGTGTTTGAGGAGTTTTGTTCTCTGAGCTATCGTTACCATTCCAGCGAGCCAGCTCCTGAGTAGCTCACTAATATTAGAGAGCGACTGTGCACAATTAAGCTTATTGCTAATGAAGATAGGCAGTGCAAATTCTCATTTGCAAACGCGAATCCTTTAATCCAGTGACAAATTTCAGAGTTAGGAATGCTTCAGCATCTTCAAACCGCTTATGATTTATAACTCGCGACCAAGATTATACAGTGTACTTGAAAACATCTCCCATCAGTCATCTATAACGTAATCAGGAAAAGTAAATTACCTAACAAATGTTATCCGATGCGCTCGTAAATTTCGCTTCCAAGGCAGAGTTATTAAAGATAACATGTTTTGTTCGATTCTTTGCGCCACGTGAGTTTAAATTTCAAACGCGTCTTTTATTTTTTATCAACACGTCAAGGCCGACGGCCATTGTTGCTCGATCTGATACTTCTTCTCTTTCTAAATTCAAGCTTCATTAAACCTTCACAGGGAAATGAAATCTTGACAGAGCAAACGGAGGGCCTATGGGCTCCAAAGCATGACTTTTTTCATGGTCCAGGAGGAAAAGATCGGGCGCAAGGGCTGCTTTGCCTACGGTGTTTGATTAGATGTTAGTTAACCGCAACAAAGGCAGTTAGGAGGAAGAGAGGAAGGAAAAAGGAAGGCGGAAGAGAGGAAGGAAGAAGGCACCATTTAGTATGGAATTTGGGGAATGTGGAATCTCTGCACAAGGCGCATGGAGAAAATAAGATGAGAAAGAAGTTCATGAAACACGGTATGAGTTTAAGAAGAAAGAAATTGGTGCTTAAAAACAGGACAGCAGTAAACCGAAGAAAAAGGCCCGTAACGAAACAACAAAAAAAACTTTTCCATTTCAACCAAAAAGGAATTCTACCTAACCTTAAGCTTAACACATTCATTGCGGTATGACCCACCGGTGGGTCGTAGTTAGGTTTTTCCTGCTGCGAAACGACCCATCGATGGATCGTTTTGAAAAATTCTAACAACCTTTCTAAATTACTGGTATTTAACAGGCCCAGTTAATGTTTGATATTCACAAATTTGCTTATCACTTTTGACTTTGAATTTCAGTTGAATATTGAACTTCAGTTTAACCCATCGCAACTAACGTGTTAAGACCTCACATATTTCCTAGGGGAGCGATAATTCCCATAAATACAATGGTTGTATCCTCCTGAGGGGTTTTCTCACAGTGTAAATAGTTATTCTAGTCACTTGGATGTCTGAGGCCACACGTATCATGCTCGTATTCCCAGCTATACTTTTTGTAGCATGATGACAGTTCCGATTTTTTACTGAATTAAAAGTATGACACCACCATCGCGTGTCGTGTGAAATATCGATTTTTTATGGAGCTCAGTCAACTCGTTGAGACGTAGTGTGATAGGAACAGTGATAGTGATCTTGTACACTACATCATCAGCACTCCTACAATTTTCTAATAGCTAGAAGAAAATGAGTAACGTTACATAAGGTCGTGAAGACAGAATTTCTTTTACGTTGAAGGTAAATCGTGTTTTCCGGCCACACCAGTAGTGATATGTCTAAATGAGTCTTTACGCTCTCCTGCTGGAGGTACCTCACTGCAACAAACACACTTAAAGCAGATCCTACTAAAAAAAGTTCACTGCTTATGATTACGTTTACTAGTAATAGTAAAACCAGGTTTCTATATGATTACGTTCAACCCAAACATGAAGAAAGTTATGACACACAGGAACACCAAAATAAAACTTAAGTCTACCAAACTATTGAGGTAAGCCATTGGGAGATCTCACTGCCAGCGTAACAAACTTCATGTATTTACGGATAAGATGAACAGCTCACGACACGAAAGAGAGCATAGCCCATTGACAACGCTTTATTTTCGAGCCCTCATTGGAAGAACGGTGTCACTCATCTGATATCAGCGCCTGCAAATCCCCCTCTCTCCTCAGAACTCGACGGTGCGCAACGTGCTGTCCATTGCCTTCACGCCGCAGGGGGACCTCATCACAGGCGACTCCGAAGGCTTCCTGACCGTGTGGTCCGTGGACTCAGAGGGCGACTACTACGTCCTCAAACAGTTCAAGGTGAGCGCGCGTGGTGCTTTGGCGAAAATTACAGTCATAGGAGAGAGATGACAGTGTTAAGCTAAATTTAAGCTTCATTAAATCTTCACAGGGAAATGAAATTCGAAAACGGAAATTCTCTAAACGTTAATTCTATTCTAAACTAGCACAACCATTGTCAACAGCTGAATTTTATCTCACGGTTTAAATATTCATCACCACCAGTTTACGTTTCGTTGGTGGCTAAGGCTAAAGACGAAACCACGAGCCTCGGCGATATTGAGAACCGGCACTATACTCGGTAATTGCAGGAGGTGTCAGGCATGAGTCAGGACCGTACTCTCGGGCCCATGAATGAAGCGTGATGATACAACTCTAAAGGTTCAAGGTAATTTCACGCGTCACAGCAGGTGTCATTGGAACCGGTCATTGCGTGACGCAAGTTGAGAGATGAATTGCTCTCAAGTCCGGCGACGTGGAGGGCGATAATGTTACACCCAAGTAGTTCAAGGCAAGTTTGTGCATTGTTTAAGAAAAGCTTTTCTACACAGTAAGCGTACAAAAAACACAATAAAAAAAATATTTCAGCATGACCACATCGCGTTTTGGCAATGTGTTGAGTTTTGAGAATAAAAGAGTCGATGGCAGAGCGGAGAGTAGTTACAATTATTTTGCTCATGCTTTGTTTAACTTATTTAAATATTTTAATGTATTTTAGAAGAGTTTAAAAAACTAAATGCTCAAAAATTCACCATAAACAAAAAGAATCGATAGCCGTTTGTGAAGACCATTCATCTTTTCTAATAACAGCAGGGTCTCTGCATCACTTCTGTGCCACATTAGCGGTGCGACTTACTACTCTACGTTGTACGAGCGTCCAAACATCAGCCCTTTCTCCCTCACTGACATTGCACGCGAGCATCAATATCTGTTTCAAAATATCTTTTCACGCATACTTCTTAACTTTTCGTCACAAAAGACAAAAAAAACTTTTTTGATGAAGTAGCTTTACTTGCCACCACAAATGGTTAGCTTTATATCCAAGCTTGAGAGAGATTAATTCGCGGATTTAGAGAACAAGAATATTTTTGAAGTCGAAATTCCGCGAAATATTTACTAATTGTTCAACTGTACAGACCACGTTTTGAGCTCGCCCTTTCTTATCCTTTCCAACGAAAGTCTACTTCGGGCGCCACCGTGACCATATCACATTGGAGAGAGGAGTGGTCGCTGCTGACTCTTGCAATGAGACAACTTCGTAGAAGCAGTCAAGTGTTTTTACCAACATTTCCTTATTTTGAGTTTCGTCCATTTCAAAAATTTCTGGTACATTCACAATTTTTTTGTTTTGAGAAACTCTATTTCAAATTCTTACATTAAATCAAAGAAAAATTTTTGTTCTTAGTACCAGGAACCGACGTAAAATAACTGAACTAATACTTCGCGAGTTTGAGCCATATATAAGGAAATTTAAATTCATGTCGTAACACTCATGCTCCAACCCCGAAAAAGAGCAGTCGTGCAGGATAACCTTATGAGCTCTAACTAACCACGCAATATTGTATCCCTAACTTAGGACATACCGCGGCTGAATGTAAGCAAATATACGAGATGGAAGCCTTTATTTCTTCTTCTAGGGACAAGAAATCAGCACTTTAATTGATAAATTGGTAAGAACATTGAACGAATAGATTTCGATGCCTGAATACACTTACGAGAAGAAAAGCTTATTTAGTTCCCCCAGATGAAACTTCAAATTGTTAAATTTAGTACAAATACCACCTCCCGCAACTGGTGCAACGTTGGGGGCAGAAGACAAAAAGATCTGAGAATTTATTCGCAGAAAGATTACGTTCATTGAGGTCCATTTTCCCGATGTAGGTGAGAGTTGGTAAAATGAACCATTCATAACACTTACTAACCTTGAACCCAGCGAAACGTTAAAACTTCCATTCAAACAGAGGCGCAAAAACTGCTATTGATTGCTCTGTTCTTGCTCTCCTTACAATCAAATTCAAATTGGAAGGGTTGCGTTCATTACTAGACAAGAAATACAATCGGTGGCTCAACGAGAAATTGCTACGCTCAGGGCACTTCAAGGGACGGAGATCCTTCACTATAATACAAGTCCTCACGACCAATAATTGAGCAGTAAATCCGGCATGAAATAAGCAAGCGACACACGGGAGAATCCTGAACAAGTAGTCACTGCAGTGCTGTCGCCGATAATTTCGTGTATTTGATTTCACTTATCGCCGTGCCGTCACTAGCTACTGATTATATCACAGTTCGTCTAACATGCCTTGACCAAAACGGGGTCATAATATAGAAAGATTTCTTACATGCAGCTATCACTCAAGCCTGAAACTCGACCTCGGTACGACTGCGGTAATTTAATAGTACAGTGAGCCGTGTTTTAAATGTCATTACTTGTATGACAACCACGACTCGCAGAAGATAAGGCCTTTACATAATTGTCAGCGCATACATACCAGATCGATACCCGTTCCCTCAATGAAAATTCTTGCATTTGAAGTGATAGATTGTAGATTATAAGTTAGTTTAAGCCTCCCTAACCGCTGCAAAAATAGAGCGTATCGAAGAGAGGAAGGAGGAAGGCACCATTTAGTATGGAGATAAGAAAATGAGGAATCTATGCAGAAAGGGCATAGAAACAGTAAGATGGGAAAGAAGTTCATGAAATAAGATAAAAGTTGAAGAAGAAAGTCAGAGGTGCTGAAAAACAGGACAGTAGTGAACCGAAAAAAGGTGGTCCTTAACATAACAAAAGAAAACATTTTATTTCAACAAAAAGAAGGCCTACCTAACTCTCAGCTCGGGCCCTCACCATTTGAAGTGAAATTTAATTATTTTTTGTATTATGAAGGATATTATACGAAAGTCTAGCGATTCCCGTAATAATCCAGGTGTTAAATATCAATACGAAAACTGAATAAAATGTGATGACAAAAGGTAATTAAGATAATTAACACAATCCACTTAACACAGCCTACTGGCATGTGTAAATCACATCTCTTCTGGGTTAAGAGGTAAGCCTGGTAAAATATACCAAAACTCGATAGACCTCTGTGTATCATCCTTGACCCACCAAGCGTCTTGTTTTCTCGATTGCCTGTCTTGACCAAAGCCTATGTCGTGTCTGAGTTTCGCTACTGGCCATTCGCTTCAACTAGTTTGGTCTCTGGCAGTCTTCGACAAATCTGAAAACATATTTCGGTTATCAAATCGTCGCCGCCGTTTAAACTATTGTACATCTTTCTAACTCACGGTCCACCTCAAACAATTTTCACTGCTGACTTCGATTTTCTCTTTACGCAGTCGTTGTTCAATCATTTTCAATGAACCCATCTCAATTAGGCTTCACGGGTTAAAGAACAAACTAGAAGTGGGAAAAATAGAGAACAAACTTTTCTATTGCACTAATCTCATACCTAATTACTTTCGTTGAAAATATTACTTATTCCGCCGTGGGTAGCTAGGGATGCTTTTAAGGACGCAGAATATTGAATCAAGAACAGGATTTTTGAGAATTCCAAGAAAATATTCATTCAGTTGCATAAAAGTTAATAGCATTTAGCACTGTTTCTTTTATAGGTCAGATTTCAAGTTACTTTAAGCCTCACTACTGAAATCAATTGTTTTTTAAGAAAGGAAAGAGAAAGGCTATGGAATAAAGGGAACGAGAATAAAAGAAATATAATATTACAAAGTAGCACTAATTGTGCTACTCAGACTGCACATTGAAACAGAAAATCTCAAAGAAATTCATGAAACATGATTAATTATCAGTTAGTTTTTGCCTCCCTTACTACAACAAAAATGTTCGAAGAGAGGAAGAACGAAGGCCTCATTTAGCACGGAGTTAAGGGAACGCGGAATCGATGCACGAGATGTGTGCCTGCACAGGATCTCGCACGCATAGAAACAGTAAATTAAGAAAGAAGATTAGGAAACAAGATAAAAGTTGAAGATAGTCAGAGGTGATGAAAAACAGGACAACAGTGAACCAAAAAAAGATAGTTCTTAACGAACCCCTTATCTACGTCACGTAATTTTTACCATATATTTTGGTATCCATTAGCAGTAGCCCATAAAATTCAAGTTCAATTTTAATTTTTCGAACGCTTTTGAGGTAAATTTTTCATGAGCCAACCTGTCAATTCACATTTGGTAGAGAAATCTTCATTACTGAGCGCACAAACTTCGTTCGTTCTTTTCCATTAAATCTGGTTCGTTCAAAGTGTGCTGGTGCTTACTCCAGTGGCAATTTTGTCCATCAACTCCACTAAACTGAACTGATGGTTCTCGCTATTCTCGTCAATTTACATCAATCATAAACAAATATTTTGCTTCTATGTAGCTAATTTTGATTTGTTATTGAACGCATTTGCCCTTCCTACTTTCCTTAACGGACAGCAAAAGAATTATGCATTCTTAATCCATATTCAAAAATTTTCTGCCAGCTTCTCCCTTACTAACAGAATTGAGTTCGACTTGAAGATTATGAATGATTGGAAAGATTTAGTCACCACATTGTTCCAAGTACGTCATAAGAACCTAATCTCTAAGAGAACAAGTTATGGGGTTAATGAGGTACGAGGCTTCTTTGGCAACCTATCACCATAAGACAAGATTAGATTAGATAGCTCAGCTTAAGCCTCCCAAACCGTAACAAAGGCGTTCCAAAAAGTAAAAAGATGAAAGCACTAATTAGTATGGAGGAAATGAAACTCGGAATCTATGCAGAGCGTGTGTTCCCGCACGAAATCCCCTGCGCATAGAAACAGAAAGTTTAGAAAGAAGCATATACAAGAATATAAAAGCTAAAGAAGAAAGTTTGTGGTGCTGAAAAGCAGCACATCATCCAGCCGGAAAAAGATGGACATTAACTAACCACAAAAACATGTTACAACAAAAAAGCCTACTAACTCTCAGCTCGGGACTTCACACCCCTGCGAGCTCCAATACCCGTAGATACATCAGTTTTATCCACTGACAGGCATCAAGCTAAAACTTAAGGATGTTCTCACACCTTTGGTGCAATAGAGGTCTGAAAAGATGATTACCTCTGGGATTGCTTTTGGCACCGTCATCGTCTGCCACACAGGCAGTAGCTCATAAGCTTCAAACTTATGCATGAACAATCCTAGCCAGCGCCGAGTTTAAATCGAACAACTATTCATATTTAATCAGTATATCCCTAGACTTAAATATACCAATATAAAATAAACAGGGAAATTTTTACGTAAATTTTACGAAAACAAATTTGTCAACTTGGCCGAGGAACACAGCAATTCCTTCTGCATTTTCTTTGTTGAATGTAAAAGGAAACAAATTTTTACTTTAAATATGAGAGAAGCAATACAAGTTAAAGTTTTAATCAATAATCACACCGGTGCGAACAGCCATGTTCTCTTGTCAATAAATGCTAACACTCATTCTACAAAAAAAGAAAAACCAATTCCGAGACATAGCCGGAGGAAATTCAGCGTACTGGACTCCTTACAAGGATCCATCCCTACAGTCAGGTGAGGCGGCGCGAAGCCGGAAGTTGGAGCGCCGGCAATGACCGCGACGTGAAGCAAGGGCAACTAATGAGGGCTACAGCTCCTCGTTACGAGATAACACAGCCCACACATGCAGGCTCCTCACGCGCCGCGCTCTTTGTTGTAGTGCCGTGTCAGAGCACCAGGTGCTTCTTCACCTACGAGTGTGCGTGTTTGTGTTCCTTAGGAAAACTGCAGCATTTTACACAAACGCTGAATGGGATTTATAGTATTTAAAAGCCAAGTTTAATGTTATACGGAAATATTTCCTCATTTTGTAAGACCTAGGAAAATGCACACTCGTTTATCTCCTACCTTGACTTACACGTTTACTCTCTTTTCGTAAAAAGCGAACTCAAAATATTACAAAAATTGCGCAAGAAGCTCTCAGAACCGGAGACAAGCAGGAGGATAAAACTTCTTCAAATGATTTGAGGTGACTCAAGAATCATTAATAACCAAACAGAGAATATATACTGGAGAGAGGTAGTGATATACGCTAAGGAATCAGGAGGTGAGGCGAATTACGGAAGTTTGGAGAGAGCTGGTGGCGGAAAAGCGGATTGGTGTGTGTTAAGTTATTTGGTCAGAAAAAAATTAAAGAATGAACGGTTAGTGACGAAAAAGATGAAGTCAAAGGTGCATGGATGGAATCTTACAGGTGGGCCGAAGATTGAATGGATGAACGATGCACGGACGAGGTATTATGTTAAAAGGAAGCTAGAAAATATGCAATTGAAAGAAAAATGTGGAGAGCGAATGTGTCTGACTGTGACGCAGTCCAGTAGGGCGGTGTCGAGAGATTCTCATCCCGTGGTAGGGTCTCAGCTTTGTTAATTAGGATGTGTGATTTGTGTGGGGGCTGGAATCTTTGAGCCCTCAAGACGCGGCAGGGGTAAACGAGCGTTTGGCTGTTGCACCTTGCTCCCGAAGAAACGCTCAGTACACGTCCAAATTTGACTGTGAGCGATTGTGTTTTACTAACAATTAATTCTGATTCTTATTTGGTTATCTAGTGCTCGTTGGAGGAGGAAACAAGTCTTAGCTTAAAGATATATCGACTATTAAAACGAGTGAGCAATCGTGTAATGGAGCGGCGTGAGCTCTTCGCATTTATCCCGTTCTTCTTTCACCGGCCATTTTTTCCTTGGTTATAATTCAGACCTTAGTAATGCTTTTTGTGTTAGATTAAATTGGCACTAAAAAAAATGCTTAAGGTTTTGCTTAGACCAGTCATCAACAACCAAAAAAAAGGATGCTGTAAAGACGAAAAATAAACTGACAAGCAAGAAGCGGTAAAAACAAAGTAAGTTAAGAGATCCGAAATCAACGAGACTAGTGATCGCGAGAATGCCACGAACCCCAAAATTTTCCCCAGTCGTACAGAATGGAATACTGGTTCAACTGTAACTATGAATTTCAAATTCTCTAAGACGTGCACGATACCGGCAATAATCTGCCGATGGCACCGCACGTTATTTGAGAAGATACAAATCCCACCGGAGCCGCTGAACACACTTCCTCAGGGATATTTCACCCAAAAAACAAGAGAGAAATATCGATGAAATGCGTTAACTTTTTCTTTTCTTACGTATCAAACACGATACTCTTTAAAATAACAGCGCTTTGATCCAAAGAAATCCGTTAAAATATAAATCGTTAGATATTATACAGTGGCTTCAATACTTAAACAATTTTTGATCACTGCCCCATTTATATTTATGCCTAAAATTCCAAACTTTTTTCTAAAAAAGTTCAACCTCAGCCAAATGAAATAGGAACAGACGTGGCTAACACGACGCATGCATCATTGCAGGGCCACGACGGAGGCGTGAGCGCACTCTTCCTCCTGAGCGAGGGCACGCTGCTGTCTGGAGGAGAGAAGGACCGGCGCGTCGTCGCTTGGGACTGCGATGAAGACTTCGATGCCATCCTCGAGACTCAGGTGAAAAGCAGCAACCGGCCCTGATTCTTGTGACCTACGGCTTGCTTTAACATCATATGAACCACGTCATGCAGGTAGTTCAAGCAGCAGCAGCAGCAGCAGCAGCAGCAGGCAAAGCTTTTTCTACAGGCAAGCAAACCTGAGATACTGCAGTTCATGTTTAATGAAACATATCTAAATTTGTGCGTCATATCATGAATGCAATTGTCCCGATTATAATTTCTAAAGAGTACAACATCGCCAAAACAGAAATACATTTCATCACACTACGCTTAACCAGTAGGTCTTCAACTTAGATTGCAATAAAATCAGAGTCTGTTAAAATTAATTGATGCCCAACTTATTTAAGCCAAACGATAGTCTAAACCATTTGAAAAGAGTTCATCACCTCATGAACTTCGTTGAAAAACGCGAGGAAAACAAGAAAAATTCGAAGTGCGGGTAGCAACGCGTAAGGTCAAGCACAGAGCCGATCTCTATTTAGTAAGCCATTAGGCTATGAATCAGACTTGAGTACCAAGTGTTATAATGATCAATGGCGATCCACAGTATCCGAGCAAATTTAGGTCATCCGCGCCGAGGAACTTATCAATGCAACCAAAGTAGCACCAAGCGAAGGCAAAGTTATATGCGCTTCAGCAACAGGTATGACCAACAGCTCCATCATCCATTTATGATACGAAGATGAAGCGAAATACGCAAGATCATAGACTTTATGAGAGAGGTAGTTGCACCCACTGGTCATTCTCTGGATAGGAAAAAATTAAGCCTGCCTAAAACAACAGGTGTATGGCTTCAATGCATTTAAGAAGTAAACGCAGCAATTTTTAATGGCTTCAAGAACATCAAAGTAGAAAATTTCAAAGTAAGAGGAGCACAGGCAGTGAGATTTGAGGGGAAGTGTAAACAGATAACGAAATATTAAAGAGCTAAAAGAACTTACAATGTTTTGCAGCTGCCAGAAGCATCAGGAGGAGTGAGGACGGTGACCCCACAGCGCCCTGGCATGAATGACGCCAACATCTACGTGGGCACCATCAAGAACATGATACTCGAGGGTTCCCTGCAGCGACGCTTCAATCAGGTAATTTCTGAGTTCTCTAGGTGCAGCTCATGAACTCACCTCAGAGAGATCTTATAATTGGAAGGTATGATGTTAAACACGAATGACGTACGCTGATAGGAATTTCTCAATATAATTTCAAGCAAGTTGAAATGATGTCATTCTTCTAAAGAAAGTAAACACACAACATAAAAGATGTTAGCCCGAAAACTTTGGGAAAGAATTTTGCTTTACAATTACCACAGTCTCGCCTGCATTCCCTTAACAAGCGTAACCTACCTAGCATTCATGCTCTGGAAATTCACTATAGCATACTGTGACAGTATATAAAGAGAAAAATCTTCAAGAAATAAAAAAAACAGAGATCTATAGTATTTCTGATCCTGAGTATATACTGCAAATGCATCTCAAATGAAATTCTATCGAACTCATGAAAAAAATGTTTGTAGCCTTGATTCTACGCAATAAAACATAGTCCAATGAAAAAACATGATTAAAACAAACAATATTCTCGACAATCAGTTCGAATAGACACACAGTAAAGTCTCACATTCCGTTACCATGAAATTGGGGAATTGTGAGCAGCGCTTGATTTCAAAGCTCAGAATAAAATTATCAAATCATTCAAGTCATATTGGGAGGGCAAATGTCACTGAGAAACAGAACTGGAAGTAGCATCACAGACAGCGCCATATTCAAACGATTGAAAATAGGAGTCAATGATGAAGAGGCCTAGGATGAGGAAAAGCGCCACTAACAACAAGGTCATGCACTAATGATTCCAAACATGAATGCACACCAGTACTAAACGATTCTGTGTGTGTGGAGGTGGTGTTCGGCCACAGCCGCCAGTTGTGGGGCCTGGCCATCAACCCCCGTGACGGCACCGTGGCCACCGCCGGCTACGACAGGCAGATCGTGTGCTGGGAGAACAACAGGCTCGTCTGGCGGATACAGGTGAGCAGTTTGCCAAATGCAGCAGCATCTGCACTGCGTCAATACACTAAAGGCCAGATGCTGTCATAAGCGCACTCGAAATAATTTCCTCTTCAACACTTTGATTACCGCGGGTTGAACTGAAGTTCAACATTTAAATCTAATTATTAGTCAGTTTCAGTATACAATATTAGAAAAACATTAAATGCATAGTATTTTCATTCGGTTTTGATTAAGTACATATGAAAATTTATTTCGTGATCACCAGAGGCTTAGCCCTGCTATAAAACTTCCCTCAGTGACCAAAAGTGCGTCACGCGGCAGTTGACGCGTTAATACGTTCGAAACCGCCTTTGAAATTTGGTTGAACAGTTAATTTATAACAGTAACTGCAACATGAATCATACGCAAGAAGCCTTCAAATGTGAGAGTCGCTTGAATGTGACGTAAAACGTTTAGGCTAAACGTAATTGACTGGTGCTATGACAGCAGAGGTAAAAATATTTCACGTAGCAGTAACCGCAAAGCAAAAATGAAGCACTGAAAAGTTAGTACTTCCGACTGACGCGCTATGTCATCCCACTCCTGCACACGAGTCTAAGGAGCAGCATGCTTTCTTATAATAATTAGGGTTCTTTTAGTTGTTAAAAATTAAATATATTTTATTATAATTACTATAAATTTATTAGTAATTCTTATAATTATGAAGTCTTATAAATTCACTCAAATTTCAGTTGGATAGGAATGATAGGTTTAGGAGCAAGCTGACAAGGACAGACTGTTAGTACTTATTCGCACGAGAGAAGCTTAGGGATCTCAGTGTCTGTCTAAGCACGCAGAAACACATGGCCGTGACAGACGTAAAAATAAATAAAGGAATAAATAAATTGGAAAAAAATACATTGTAAGTTCGTTTAAGCCCCTTAACTAAGACAAAGGTGTCGTAGTTAGGAGGAGAAATGAAGAAAGCACTATTTAGTATGGAATAACGGGAACGTGGGATCTATGCACAAAGCAAAGTCTGAAAGAAGCAGGACTAAAAGCAGTTAAAGAAAAAAGATAAAAATTGAAGACATAACAGGAGCTGAAAAAAGCACAGCATTGAACCGAAATTGACGGTCCGTAACAAAATGAAACGAATATTTTCTCTTATTAATATTTTTGAACCATCGGTTCGAATTCTCATATTTGTCTCCTGCGAACGCTAATTACCCTAGGGAAGATTGTTGTATTCCAAATAGGGCATCAGAAAACTAGCATATTCGATGTGCATTCATAAACTTCTAACCAATCTATCACCAAGCGAAAAAATATGATAAATGATTAAAATATGATATGATTCTATCATATTAAAAAATATGATAGAAACATACGTACAAACACTCAAATCACCATCTACCAACTAAGATAAAAAGTACACGCTCTACACAGTCTCAATGTGACAATTATAATTATATAAGTGTGAAGTGTAGCAGTGTGTGGAAGTGCACATAGAGCTGTCGCTTGACCGCAGGCGCAGAGCGAGTGCGTGAGCGTGGCGGTGCACCCGAGCGGCTCGGTGCTGGCGGTGGGCACCATAGACGGCCACCTCGTGGTCGTGAGGGCGGACACGGGCAAGCATGTCGCCACCGTGCGGGTCTGTGGCTCCCCGCTCTCCTGCCTCGCCTACCACAAGAGTGAGTGCCAATTTTACGTTCATTCTATCATAATGTACAATCACTGTCGGACAGAACTTCTGCGTAGTTTTTGTCGTACTTTTAAAATCAACTTAGAACCAAGCTGGCGGTTATTGGAGGAAAGTGATTAAGCTTAGAGGTCGACAGAGAGAACTAAACACTATGCATTACCAATATGATTCCCGTGAATAGTACTAAGCCCTTGGGATGAATGAAAAACGAGGTTCGACTCAAAAAAGCAGCAAAATAAATTAATCGAACACTAAAGAACAATTACGAATAAATTAAAGTAAAGCTAACATGATATCTAAGTTTAGAGGCTACAGACACAAGGAAGTACAATGATCAACTGTTAAGTTTGAGAAAGTGAGAATACACTTAGAATTAAACAAAAACAGAACGTCAGTCAAAATAAGCATCGAATCAAAAAGTGGTCATAACTCTGCCGAATAACGTACGACCAAATTCTGCCAAATGATCCGTCAATTTTCTGTCACTCTACCTGCTAGGCGAGAGAGAGGTACGCGGCACAATGAACACAAGGTTTAAAGGCATGCAACTGTGCAGGCGGCGACACGCTGGCTGTGGGGTCACAAAACGGCTCCCTGTACCTGTACAAGAGCACCAGGGAAGGCCTGGTCTACACGCGCTACTCCAAGATGCTAGGAGACCAGCCTCTCTCGGCCATCGACTGGTCCGAGTCAGGCAAATATCTGCAGACCGTCACTTCTGAATACGATCTCACATTCTGTGAGTCATTCGTGAGCTATTATTCGTGCTTAACGTACAGTGCAGAGTATATCCAATCACTAAGCTAGCACGCAAGATTAGATTATAAGCTAGTTTAAGCCTCCCTAACCGCCACAAAAAAGAGCGTATCGAAGATTGGAAGAAGGAAGGCACTATTTAGTATGGAGATAAGAGAATGAGGAATCTATGCAGAAGGGACATAGAAACAATAAGTTGAGGAAGAAGTTCATGACATAAGTTAAAAGTTGAAGAAGAAAGTTAAAGGTGCTGAAAAACAGGACAAAAGTGAACCGAAAAAAGGTGGTCCTTAATAGAGGACCATAATAGAGTTTTGCTGATATATAGAGGTGGTCATTGAAAAACATTTTATATCAGCAAAAAGAAGGCCTACCTAACTCTCAGCTCGGGCCCTCACACATTTTCCCCCTGGGAGTGCTAATTCACATAGATACAATAGTTGTATCCCCCTGAGGGAAGCAAACCTAGTAAACTCGTTAGCTTGTGACATCATCATCCGAGATAAAGCAGAACGAAAGAGCGTGAATTCATTTATACAAAACAATGAAGTGATCAAGGAAACCTAAGGCAAATATATACCCCAGAAATTATTTTTGCGCTATCATACTAAAATTCTCAACACATAAAAGTTTGACTTAGCTGATGCAGTCAGTTTGAGCAGTTGCAGGTTTAGAGAATACAGCTCTCACTCAGAGTGAGTGCGATATGAATGCCTAAGCTAAGTAGCAGGAGGAATTGATCTGAAATCAAGTGTGTTCGCTGTGCAGGGAGCATGCGGACGATGTCAAGCGTGTCGTACGACGCGGACGTGCAGGACGAACTGTGGGCGACACAAACCTGCCCACTCGGCTACTATGTGCACGGTGAGCGAGGCTGGCATTAAATAATGTCAAACTTAACTCGCTGCATATATTTTTTGAATTTGCTGACTACGTATCTACGTTTCAAGATCGACGACTTATAGGATCAAACATACAGCTGTTCCCGCTGCACGTTAACTCAAACGAGGAACTAACATCTGTGCTACACCCCAAGCCAAGAACAAAAGAGTTAACTGAATATATATGCGTGCTCTTTACTCCAATGATAAAAAATCATAATCATGACAAGCACCTGTACACATCTCCCAGATCCGCTATACATTTTGTAGAAGGTCTCAGAGAAACGCCTGTTCTTTTACCTTACCTTCAAAATTCTTTTCTTCCAAGTACTGTGGGGCGTCACTAAATTCACTTAGTGCTGCATGCCGTTCTTCTCACGTATAATCATTTTTCCTTTTAATGTCCACCTAGAGCGGCAAAGTACTGTATAGCACAAACTCTTAAAAGCGCTTCAAATTTTTGTTCTTCCCCTGCTAAATATCGTCCCGGTAAAATAGAGTTAAGAGTAGGTTTCAAGTCAAAATTTGAGGGGATGTCGCACTCATAATACTAGGTGAACTACTTCAGTTAGGCAACGGAGATAATGCTAATCTGCTTATAGCAATAAATCTTGTATTAACAGTTATTTCAGAATCATGACTCTGAAATAACTGTCTGCAGGTAGTCAATTGACGAACATCGCAAAATTAGGTACCCATCTTTAACGCGCACTATGTCGATTAATTGTAAGATAGTTAGAGTCTCTCTAACCACAATGAAAGTGGTCCTAAGAGAAGGCACCATGTCACATGCAATCAAGGGAACAGGGAATTTATGCACAGTGCATTTCACACTCCCTGGGCATCAAAACAGCAAAATTAATAAAAATTTATGAAACAAGATAAAATTTCAAGGAGAGCATAGCGGTTTCTGGAAAAGGATAGCAGTAAACTGAAAATAAGTCCGCAACCGAACAAAAAACTTTTTCTGTTTAAACAAAAGGATGGCTTACGCCTCACCCGTAGTACCATCAGCTCTGTTCTTCCCATCGCTTCTCTGGAATCGTTAATTCCCACAGAAACATACCCGTAGTTGCATTCCCTTGGAGGGAGAAGTGAGTAGTAGTTACGTAATTACTTTGGAAATGACCGAATGTTTCCCTACAGTAAATTTTAATGCACGAGACCAAAATATTTTTCAAAATTCAAGTAGAAATAGTAATAAATTTTTATTAAAATATCGTAATTACTAATACCTTCGCAACAAAGTACGACATTTTGCTTAATTTGTGATTAACGCAGCACTACTACTTGCAGGAAATTTCTTCGAACAAGCCTTCGTACGTTAGATCCGAGTTAAACATGTTTGCTATGCAGCGCAGTAATTCCTATGCTCCACCCTCATGATAAAACAGAAGTTGCATCTCATTTTCTGCACAGGCATTTGGTCAGGGCGCAGGGACTCTCCCATCCAGGTGACTGTAGACAGGAGCCCCAAAGGAGACCTGCTAGCGGCGGGAGACACGCGCGGCAACGTCAGACTTTACAGGTATGCACACTCCGAGGCAATGGTACGGCAATACATGTACCTAACTCATAAAATCGCCAGTGCACTCTGGACACACTGAAGTACCACGCAGTCATACACTCGTTCGAGGATCGTAACGATAATTTACCTCCCATGGTCAGTCATCACTTTACAAGCGCCTCACTTAAAAAAATATTTAAACACAAACTGACGGAAGCATGAAGTATGTTTGCACAGCTAAACATTGGGTGTTTTATCAGTGACGATCTCACCGAGGGAACGTCTCTGATACTCTTTTTCAAACACCTCGTGGTGGTGTTAAAACAATTTAACATTTTGCCACTGACGCAACTCGAGAGCAGAAGGAAGTTTCGTTTTTCAGAAGAATACTACTTCTTATAGCAACAGTTTGAAGATCTTTGCTTGATTGTAGTCTATCGCGTTGGTACGTATTAACTTACAAGAGTACGGTGTGCGCGTCTCAGATAGGCCGGATTAAAAGTGTAATGATATACTGTGCAGCTTGGATTGAAATAGAAGAGCAAAAATAAATTGAAAGTTAAAAGTCCACGTTGTAAACAGGAAGCTCTAAATTTCAAGTTAGGAGTTACAAAAAAACGAATCCTGATACTAATTGGGAAAAATATTAATTTTACCTCCCATTGTCAATCAGTCATCATTTTCAAATTGCCTCACTTAAAAAATATTTAAAACCGAACTCGCTTCAGAGAAATATAGCACTAAATGATCCACAGTACGCTCCCTTCATAGTAGACAACTAAAAGCAATTTCTAAAGTGACTTCCTAAGTTCCTTTTGTTTGAAGCAACTACGACGCAGTTCTCATAATTTTCCAGAGTAGCTAAGTTCTCAACTCGCATGGACTGGGGACGGGTGAGGCAATAATCAGACACGAATCTCCATAAGAAACAGAAGTAACACACTCAGCTAAGCCTACAAACACGCCCCCACAGCGCAGGCCTGTGCTAACTCGCACTCTGTACACACGCAGGTACCCAGTGCTGAGCCCCCGCGCCGGGTACCACCAGTACAAAGTGTACACGTCGTATGTGTCGGCGGTGCGGTTCAGCCTGGCAGACCGACTGCTCTTCACCACCGGCGGCACGGACGCGTCCCTCATCAGGTGGCGAGTGCCTCTTATGTGAAACAAATCGCGACGTGTGGTGCCGCACAGGCGGCTAGGCGGCACACTCAGCCGCATTCAGGAGCAGGAAGAAGTGGCAAAACCAACAGTCAAGAGACTCTGGCGGAACTGACGGCACACAGACCCATCCTTTGTTCTTTTTTGTTCAAGAGTTAACCTATATTTTTGTTCAGTTCAAGTGAAAATCACAGAAAAGCTCGGTAGAGTTGAAGTTCAAGTTACACCACTTGGGCGCAAAATTTGAGTCTCATTCGGCACATTTCGCTTTGTTGACCAAAAAGGCGTAAGCATCTCGATGCGAAGAAGGTTAGATTAAAAGTTTGCTTAGGCCTCCCTAACCGCCACACAGGTGTTCCCATGAGAGGAAAGAGGAACGTACCCTTTGGTATGAAATTTAGAACGAAAAATCTATCAATAAGGTATTTCCATACCTTACGCATAGAAACAGCAAGATTGAACAAAGTTCACGAGAGTACACGAAATTTGAATAAAAAATCAATGGGAGCTGAAAAAGACACCAATGAACTGCGGAATATGGTCTGGTACAAAACACAAAACCTGACCTATTTCAACAAAAGGTAGGCCCATCCAACGTTCAACTCGGGACCTCAAATCTTTCTCCTCCTAAGAACTGACTCCTATGTAGTTCCCTGAAGACTCTCGATGATACGAAAAGACGCAATGAAATGAAAACTTGAATCATTCATACCCTGCAAAAGAGGAAGAGAAGTAATGAACGAAAGGCCTAGTGAACTACAAATCTAAACCCACGAGACTTGTGCAACAAGTGTCGCCGACTTTGTGTTTAGTAGCTTTGACTATCACTGAAGAGTGCTACTAGGTACCCACGGTCAGCAAACTCTCCTTATGGCGTAGTTCTCATCTAGACACGGCGCTAACAAAGTTCCCTAGATGCGCTGAAGAACTTCCCATTGGCCCTTCCTCCTGGGAGGGGCAGACAGGCCCGCATGACAGGAGTCACTTGACTCTGCTGTCTTGCAAGAGGCTATTTATTTACGCAATACAAAGACTATTCTACCTACAGTCCTGCGAGCGTTTTTGAAAAACTGGCGACAAGCGTCAAGTGTTATTCGGAACTAAACGCTAGGAAAATTGAGGTATACTTGAAATTTATGCTTTAGTGCGGTTTCAACACGAGAATAGAATAACCAATAGATAAGCATCCAATACACTACTGTATTTTAGATTATTTAGTACACTAAATAGCAAGTTAGTTTAGTGACTTCTGTAAGAAGGGCTCAATAACCGTTTGATTTATACGAATAGAAGGCACCGATCATAAAAGCACTGTAAACGTAAGACCAAAAATTTACCTCATTTCATTCCCGAATGCAATCAAAAGACTCGGTGACAATAAAATAGTGCAGTAACATACGAATTTAAGGTACAATATGGTCATCAAGAGTGAGAAGAATGAGGCCATTTAAATTAAGACGAACAATCACGTGAAGCGGGGCTTCATTGGGAGCACAGGGCATCTACAGGGAGACAGAGTTAGTCTGGAGCGCGACCTCTCCTTCGAGTTTATATTTCTAACAGCCATTATGTCTTATTGCACAATACGGGTCTGGAGTTGAGCAACCGCGAAAGTCAATACTCAAGTGCACAAGCTTGTAAAGACACTGTAAATAGCAGTCATGCATTAGCATAGCGAGGTCAAGAAATTACTGCAAAAATATCCTGTCGCTCTTCCAGTTGAGCTTTGCGAATTTCGTTTGTTCTACGAGTACCCCATAACCGCAGCGCGTCTGCAACCCGACCAACCAAGGGACCAACACGAGGCTAGTCTTTGTTAGAATGTAACCAGCAAAGTCGCTTACGCTTAACTATCCGCTTGCGTACAGTTTTTTTCCGATCGCGCAAGCTTCGCTTCCTGCTGTGATTCTCAGCTTGTGTTACCCAGTCCAACATTGTTGAGAGGTGGTAAATATAATGAAAGGCTTCAGTTTAGTCCTCAGCTATTGAATTCAAGTCCGATTCATTAAGAGCTTTGAAATAAATTTTTTAGGAATAACTAAGTTAGAACTACGTTAAGTAATGTGGTAGGAAGCTTGTCGGCTAAAACTATTTTCTTAACTCATACATTCACAAGCAGCAAAGTTTTTCAGCACAACTTGCTTTTCTGAAAAATGCAGAATTATTATACTAAACTACAGCATTTTTCGCAGAAATAGTAATAACGAATGAGTGTAATTTTCTTACCCTGAAACGTAACCTTCATCGGCCAATGTCGGACATCTGTGAATCTGAGAAGTAGCGGAGCGCAGGGACGTTCCAGTGCTGGCGGCTCCCTTTTTTTGGAAATCAGAATTATAACATCTTTTTGAAAGGAGGAAATCCCATAAGTTGTATCAGAACTGTACGTGGAGGCTGTCACATCAGAGCGCGTCGGTAACACCGGCTTCTGCGATCCTCAACAAAACGCAAGAGCATCATTAACGGACAACCTTGAAAGTGAGTTATTATTCTGCAGTCGTAATATCTCAGTTCAACGGTTTACCAGTAGTTCGAAGATGCCCTCAAGGATCCAAGAATTTACTCACGCCTCAGATCTACGAAAGTTAATACTCGTGGCGTTATTCTGCGTCGAGTTGTGGACATAAAACACTTCAAGTCATCAGATCATCAAAGCCCCACTTCTTTTCCTGAGGGCAGCGGTTGCTTAGATACGAAGCGGAGACCCAGACATAGAATTCCAGTGCTGAGGGTGTCCAAAATGAGAGGTCACTCCAGTAAACGCGGCGTGCCGCAACAGCCATATTCCAACAATTCAGGCACAGGCATTAGACGGTAATGTCTTTTTGTACCGTAGTGTGGTTTATTTACTTCTCGTTTTTTTTTCAGGACGTAACAAAAGGTTTATCCCAAGCTTTCGGTTAAATTTTTAAATTTGTACCAATCGTTATCACGGGACGAATATAAATGTATATTTGAATACTTCTTGTGGTATGTTCGCGTATCTAATATACAAACGAAACATTTTCGCATTTAATATAAAAATCAAATTTAAATGAGCCTTTAAAGAAATATTGCGGTGGAATACTCAGATGACGTTTAATCTCTTTTCGTTTCTTTCACACTACAAAAAGCTTCTAAAATTGTTCAGGTACGTAACATGCACTCGTAAGAATTCCCATTAAAAATTCTTCCATTTTGAAAGGCTTTTATCACGCAATCATTAAGCAACTTATTTGATTGCTCCAAATTCGTTCCTTGCTCAAAACTACTTATTTCAATAAAAAAAAGATGAATTTAAGGTTACGTTTCCACCAAGGTCTCTGGCAATTTATGGACTCCCCTTGCTTAGTTCAGGTAAACATGAATTGCAATAGCTAGGAAAACATGGAGCAACGGGTGTTGAGTTTTACTTGAGGTAATTGGATCCCAAAAGCGGGGGTTCCAGCTACCCACCCTCTCTTTGCCCAATTTTAATATAAAGTGACTCCTCGTTTGCAGTTCCCTATCGTTAAAAATGTGCATCAATTAAGGCAGATTGGTATAAAATTGACATCTATGGAAGCGAGCAAGTTGTTTTTCAAATGCCCTGCGAGAGACAGGTCGAGAGACGTCGCAAAAAATTGCTCTGCACTCATTTACGTCAGCCCTGAAAAATGCTTTTGACAAAAAAAGAAATTAAGAAAACAATTACACAAATAATTATGATCATCTACCATGCAGGCAATATTCAGTGTATCAAGAGAAAACTCAATGAACAAAAGGTAAACTACGAAAGAAAGCAAAGTTAGATGAGAACTACGTTCATAAAATGGCCTCGGCAAAGAAACTCAAAAGTTGGTATGTGCATACAAAGGTTAATTGAAACGACGAACCTATGCCAAGACATTATCAACAAGTGAAGATAACCATTCCTGAAAATAAATATAAATAGCACTTCATCTTCCTCCAAGGCTTAGGAATTTATAACTAACTGTAATTTAGCGTTTCCAAAAAGTGTCGTGCTGAAGACTTCCAAAAACATGTAAGAAAAAAATAAACTTGGGTGCAAGCAAAACCCACTCACCTGACGTGAACTCCACATGACAAGAAGTTCAAAGTCTGACCGTAGTTTCGTTTGGTGCGCTGTATTTTCGATCCTGATTGATTATAAGCAGGAAAATTAAACGCGAGATGAAAATAAATGCTTTACTTCAAGTTCTGTGACAGCGAAATTCGTAAGCGAGAAGAGAAGCTATCATTTGATGATCTTGAAGCATGACACAGAGAACAAAATGAGCAACAGAAAAGAGAGAACACGACAGAAGCCAGGTAGTTCAGCACACGGGCACGAGAGACCCAACACCAAATTTAGATAGAGTCGTTCAAATTATGGCTTTAAAGAAAAAATAATAATAATAATGAAGGCATCTACGGATGCTTTATTTCCAATTTCAAGCCTGATACATATCACCTTGTAGATTGGATTTTCAAATGCCTTATAACTAACGCCAGGACGCCATGACGCTTTCCCCCGGTCAAGACCGGTACCCATTTCAGACACCTGGGTAGAGTGGGGTATTGTGCTTGGAATTTTTTCCCTATACCCAACAGAGAAAATCGCCACCAGCGCCGGGACTCGAACCCTGGTCTGCCTGCACGGAGGCAAGTTCGATAGTCACACGGCTACGACGAGCAGATCATAAGAAAAGATCACGAAACTTAAAAATGTACATAAATAACAAAAAATACAAAACCACCACAGACGGACATTAACACTCAGTCAGATCAATAGTTGATGACATCTCATTATTTAGCCTCACAGGCAATAGCTGCTTTTTTCTCAAAGATAGAAAGAAGTATTTCTTCACTTTTTGAAAATATCCCTTTTAACGAAAATTGAGTTGCTTCAGCATTCTGAATTGATATTTAACTTTGATATTGATCTTTCTTGAAGGAAGATATATGTAGATGAAATTTGAGCACTCAACATCAGACATCCTGAAATGACTTGAACACATCGTTCCAGAAATTGCACAGTATCTAAACAGAAGCACTAGATTAAGCGTTCTCTTTACAAATGTAAATCGACAATAACAATATTTGAAGTCATCAGATACTGGCAGGCTGACATCACAGCACGGGTATGTACATCAGCGCCCGCAGCCTGCGCTGTTTACAACAATACACACACCCGATACCATGTAAAATAGACGCCACGAAACCATGGAGCTATCACTCACGTGAATCAATTCGAAATGGGCACGAATGCGCCTTTAGATTCTAAACATTACTTACTAGCTGCTCGATTGCGATTTACGTCACGATGACAATTATCGGGGTTTGAGGTTCAATTCTCCATTCAAACAATTTTCAAGAATTTTCAACTCATAAATACTAGAGATCTTTTTTAACGGAATTATCGCAACTCAAAATGTCACAAGAGAAAATGAGCAGAACAAAATAAATATCACGCTGCAACAGCAGTACGCGTGGAAAACCGTGAACCTACACGACCCACAACAAATTCCTTCAGGGAACAAGCAGAGCAGCCAGCATGTAGCGCTACGCTCCCATGGTACTCAAAGAGCCTGGAGTATTGACTGAAGCCAGACACTGCTGGCACAGCATTTTTAAGAGGGCTTAAGAACTTTCCTAGTCCCGAGAAGCGAGTATTTCACAAATTGGGTCATCATCCTTTAGTATATCCCATAAGAGAAAATGGTCGTTTTTAAATAGATAAGGTATCCAAGGGTACAGACTGTAAAATGTTGCCGAAGTACATCAAGAGTTTTCGCCTTGACCCAAATCTATTCATATTTGCACTCAGGCCAAATGTAGTTCAGTTGAAGAAAAAATTAGGATGATGCAGATCACAAATAAAATAAACGTATAAAAATGCCAACATTCTCAAAAAGACGCCAACACGTGAATTTTGGCTCTACTAGAACAACTCTCTCACGCCTGGTCATTCGAAAGAAAAAAAGAAGCCAACAAGCAACGCTCACTCAATGTGTCACAGGTGGCGTCATTCAGAGGATTACATAAGATGAGTTAGTTTAAACCTGCCTAATCAAAACGAGAAAGTTCTAAAAATAAGAAGGATAAAAACACCATCTGGTATGGAGTAGAGGGAACAGGTAATCTATGCACAAAGTTTGTTCCCACACAAGATTCCCGCGCATAGAAACAGCAAGATTGAAAAAAGTAAATGGAAAAAATAAAAAAAAATTGAAGAAGAAAGTTAGAGGTGCTAAAAATTGACAGCAGTGAACAAAAAATGGTCATAACAAAACAAAAACCTACGCTATTTACACGAAGAGAAGGCTTACTCAACCTTTAACTTTGGACCTCGCTTTTTCCCCTAGGAGCGCTAATTTCCATACGTATACAATAGTTGTATACTCGTAAGGAGTCAATAGAACACTGATGTAGAACACATTTATTACCCACAAACAATTTTTCTAGGGAACTTTAAAAACAGCATGCATCGTTAGTGGGAGAACAGCTCACATGTCATCAAGCTCTATTTCCTGCTCGCCTACATAGGATAATTCTCAACAAATGATTCTATAAACAACAGTCATGAATTTTAATTATTTTCACTGAAGCAGCGGAATTTCTATTCATTGTTTTCCAGACAAAACTTCAAGTGTACCGTACTTTTTTCTCCATTTTTTGGCTAACAAAGAACAATAAACGAAGCTGGAGCTAAAAAAAGGTGGAAAATAGAAATGACGCAGTTTAGTCCAATACAAAATGATGAGATACAAAAGAAGCGACAAAATTGTCATGCACAGTAGGGCTGAGTTAGAAATGCACAGCGCAGAGGAAAGTGAATAGCCAGCACCTGTAAAGGATGTGGAGCAAATGGAGCGTGGTAAAAAGGGCAAATTAAAGGTGGTTGTTATGGTTTTAGCCACTCTAACTGATAAGAAAGCTGATTGTGAGCTATGTCAATATTCAGTAAGGTGAGCGCATGCGAGGAAAGAAATGGAGCTCTCATCTTGTGCTTAGGTTCATTTCATTACATTATTTACAAGAACAATGATAATGGTCACGATAAACAAAGAATAAGATACAAGCATTGAGAGAAGCTCTTCAAAATGTTAAAATACATAATTTAAAACGAAAATTACACATAGTTTGGTGAAAAAACTCGACCACTTATTGATATTCCCCGAATGTGTGAAGTGTTAGAACGTTCACTTCTATGTTTGTTTGTTAGTACTAGATCACGGAGATAATTTAACACAGAAATGAATAGATTGAACAACACCCAAGACATTTGAAACACTTCTATTCAGCTTGAGTTTTAGATCTGTCACATCAGATCTACAAATGACCAGCACCGTTTGGCGCGCAACATGACACCAAATTTCACCTCTTCCAGACGAATATTGAATGCAAATGATAGATATTCAGAGCTCAATACAGTGCTTAGCCTTAGTCTGAAACACCTCTCAAACTGAGCACTACATTCGAATATTTTATTTTTAAGCTCAGGGTTAAACTCAACTTGAAACTGAAATTTTGAGAAAATCTGAAAGAAATTCAGTAGAGATAAAAAATCAACACGAATAAAATTGTGCATAGGTTGGAATTCGTGCAGTAGAGACAGCGTCCAGCATGTAGACAAAATGGAAAACAAGACCAGGCAATCATGCATGAGTTACGGCTTTCTAGACCAGAGATTGAGCAAGGGCAAAAATAAGATCTTAGCTCACAATCGATTCCTGCAGCAAGTATGGCAGTTTCCATGCAAGTTTCATGGTTTACATTAAAATATAATACATCAATAAGAACAGACACTGTAAGTTTTTTCCACTTGAAGTGCACATCGCCCCCTAGAGATACTCGGAGAGAATAATCCTGCATTTGGTCTATCACTAACACTTCCGAAGGAAAATTTTATCTTCACAACATACTTGGAACAAAGGTACAAAAAACTCCACACAAGGTGCACCACTACATGCAAGCAGGAGGCAGGTTCACACTTCATCATAGGTGCTTCTGAGGGAACGTTTTATGGCCAGGAAAGGTCTCCTTCATGGCCTGGGTGTGACTCTTGTACTCCATGAGGGTGTTGCTCGGCAGCTGCAGCACCTCCACCAACTTCTTGCGGATGCTCTCCACGATGCGCTGGTCAGACGCCGTCTTGTTCCAGATGGACAGAGTGTCCTCCTTTGCGGGCAAACCAAGGCACAGAGCTCAGCGGCTACATGTTCAGCGCAAGTCATCACTTTGTACGCTAACTTTGCTATTCTTTTTTGGCAATCGAAAAGGAGGCCATCAGTTCGACCAGCCTTGGTCTCAATGTGAATTTACCGACTTGCGTAACATCAAGGTTTGGCAATGCTCTCCACAGAAGGGCTATTGGCTCATGACGTTCATTTTGAGGGCGTGCAGCTTTTAATGTTGGCAACCGCTTTATTCAAGAAGACAAGATCATAAAAAAATTCAGAATAAATATTTATGGGAGAGTATTTTTGGCTCCTAAAAGCAGGAGCTAAAAGTTCGTACATTTTAGAATTGAATTTTCTGGAGTGATGTGAAAAAGTTGGAGGTGCAAAGTTGAGGAATTTTTTCCATTGATTAATTCAGAAAATACTGGAGGCTACGACTGTCATACTCAATTAAATACTGGTTCAAAAGCCTTCCAACCAGCCCAACTGGAACAGTCAGTCAGATGAAACAAAGAACCATTAATTTCAAAATAAAATGTAACAAAATCAATCTACATCGCCCAACATAAACAAGAAACAAAAGCAACGAACCCAAATTTATCACTTGAGCCACTCGATCGCTACTGAACACGCAACAGCGGCTAATGACATGCAGCAAGCAACGAATTGGAGCTAGTGAAATGAAAGATTCCCATGACCAGTTTATTTTACAACTTTCTTGCAAAGGGTAAAGTAAAAGTGTGTTCTACATTACAAATACTAATATTTTCTTCTTGGAACGGCACTTCCACTCAGTAGCTGAAAAACTTACGGTTACTCTCGGGACCAAGTTCTTTGCACAAGTTTACGGAGACAAAATTTAGAAGCCAAGAGATTTATATGTTATCATATTAGGTAGTTCCGCAATCGAAC
This sequence comes from Morinoia aosen, assembly GCA_030386875.1. NCBI lineage: Eukaryota > Metazoa > Arthropoda > Malacostraca > Amphipoda > Talitridae > Morinoia > Morinoia aosen. The sequence continues at coordinate 16,297,680 of CM059571.1, read as the reverse complement.
ATCTTGAAAAATTTCCAACGCGTTTGATGCATGACTTAAATTTTCAAGGTAAGAGTGATGCTCTCGCCAATTTTTAGCAACATCCGGCACAAAATCCAGATTAACATGTAAGAACGTTCGCTAGGAGACTTGAAGCTATTTTGAGTTACATCTGTCCAAAATATGAACCGATATTCAAGGATAAACGTTAGGAAATTGGAACCAACATTTGTAACATCCACAGCAAAATTTACTGATATAACGGTACAAAAAATAAAACAAATACTCGAGACGTGCGTTACAAAATTTGAACGAATTCTTCACCAAGGATTACGCAAACGGAACTAGAGCAGGGCACTGACCTGGTTCCTGACACACACGACGATGCCGCAGATCTCGTCGCCCACGTCGAACTGCTCGCCCACCACTGCCAGCAGGAGGTTCTCCCAGCACCTGTCGATGACGCCCTTGCGCACCCACAGCTTCCACGTGCCGCCATTCACGTTGCTGGGGAACTGTACAGGACAGCGGGGTCAGCTAGCGTTAATATAGCTAAGGTGGCGCGATGCGCCATGCCACCGCGCGGCTTCCATAAAGCACCATCAAGTAATGTCAGACAACTGACACCTCCACCTCCATTATGAACTGATCAGCACCAAAATGTCTTCACCGCGCATTGTCGGGGCAAGATGCCTTGATAATACTCATTTGCAGGCCTATATTTACAGCATGAGAAATACCAAATACTTTCGATATCTCATTAAAGTTTCTCCATTGTGGTTTCCTAAAATACTGCTGTTTAAAAGAAATTAGGCATCTGTTGTACACTTCATGTTTATCACGAAAGTGATGAAATGTAGTTAGAGAAAAATATGCCGTCAACATAAAATTTCCCAAAGTTTAAGACACAAAAGTTCCCATCAAAAAACTCTTTTCTTACAATGTTTGATTTTCTGTAACACTCAAAAGCTTCTATTTACTTTTGGCAAAACAAAAATTACGAAATACATATTTCAAATATTTAAATGCAACTCTAACATGAAATAAACAATACACTATATCATCACTACCTTTTTGAGAAATGATGCTTCTGCACAAAATCAAACCCAATTACTTTGGCTTTTTACATTCTATGACCCATTAACTCAAACACATTAAATCAGCTCGACAACTTCATGGAATGGAAGTCAGACATTACAAAATGCTCCATAAAAATGAACTCAACTTCATAGCCGTTCAAGAGAAGGTTTCACAAGACTTATTTTCCCTTGTGTACACAGTTTTTGGAAGGTCCACGCATGCAAACTAAATGCAAAGAAAAACAAATTTTCATTCGGATTTAATCCTGCAAAATAACAGAAAATATATCAAAGATATAAAAGCAACAAGCTCACCTCCCACATGGGCTTGATACCCTCCTTGAAGAGGTGATATATGGACTGGAGGCTGAGGTAGGAAGGCCGCTTGAGCCACTGGTAGTAACGCCAGAAGCCCTCCACTGTACCGAACCTGGGGACACTACAGTCTGTTGCTGCGGCTGTGGCGTGCAGGTGTTGTTGGGTGCTCCATAGTGCAAGGCGGGGAGCTTGGTATGGGGAGGTGGGGTTGTGAAGAGGACGTGGAGGTGGGGGTTGTGAAGAGGGCGTGGAGGTGGGGGTTGTGAAGAAGAAGTGGAGGTGGGGGTTGTGAAGAGGACGTGGAGGTGGGGGTTGTGAATAGGACGTGGAGGTGGAGGTTGTGAAGAGGACGTGGAGGTGGGGGTTGTGAAGAGGGTGTGGAGGTGGGGGTTGTGAAGAGGACGTGGAGGTGGGGGTTGTGAAGAGGACGTGGAGGTGGGGGTTGTGAAGAGGACGTAGAGGTGGGGGTTGTGAAGAGGACGTAGAGGTGGGGGTTGTGAAGAGGACGTGGAGGTTGTGAAGAGGATGTGGAGGTGGGTGTTGTGAAGAGGACGTGGAGGTGGGGGGTTGTGAAGAGGGCGTGGAGGTGGGGGTTGTGAAGAGGACGTGGAGGTGGGGGTTGTGAAGAGGACGTTGGAGGTGGGGGGTTGTGAAGAGGACGTGGAGGTGGGGGGTTGTGAAGAGGGCGTGAAGGTGGGGGTTGTGAAGAGGGCGTGGAGGTGGGGGTTGTGAAGAGGGCGTGGAGGTGGGGGTTATGAAGAGGGCGTGGAGGTGGGGGTTATGAAGAGGGCGTGGAGGTGGGGGTTCTGAAGAGGGCGTGGAGGTGGGGGTTGTGAAGAGGGCGTGGAGGTGGGGGTTGTGAAGAGGGCGTGGAGGTGGGGGTTGTGAAGAGGACGTGGAGGTGGGGGTTGTGAAGAGGACGTGGAGGTGGGGGTTGTGAATAGGACGTGGAGGTGGGGGTTGTGAAGAGGACGTGGAGGTGGGGGTTGTGAAGAGGACGTGGAGGTGGGGGGTTGTGAAGAGGACGTGGAGGTGGGGGGTTGTGAAGAGGACGTGGAGGTGGGGGGTTGTGAAGAGGACGCGGAGGTGGGGGTTGTGAAGAGGGCGTGGAGGTGGGGGTTGTGAAGAGGGCGTGGAGGTGGGGGTTGTGAAGAGGGCGTGGAGGTGGGGGTTGTGAAGAGGGTGTGGAGGTGGGGGTTGTGAAGAGGACGTGGAGGTGGGGGTTGTGAAGAGGACGTGGAGGTGGGGGTTGTGAAGAGGACGTGGAGGTTGTGAAGAGGATGTGGAGGTGGGTGTTGTGAAGAGGACGTGGAGGTGGGGGTTGTGAAGAGGATGTGTAGGTGGAGGCTGGGGTGAGGATGTTATGGTGGGCAAGGGACATGAAAGTAATATCTGTATGGAGCACGAGGAGGTTAGGCTGAAAATACAAGGGTGGGCACAGAACAGATGCCGTAATGCAATAGATTGAGGTAAACTTTTTAGTCAGATATTATGAGAGTCGGGACCAAGAAATGATCATGAAAGTAGTATTATAAGTTAGTAAATTGACTCGGATGAAGTCTTAAGAAGAACATAAAAAATCAAAATCGGTAACAATTTTGAAAACCGTACTTTAATTCCCTTGAAAATTCAGATTCTGCCAAAAAAAGGTCTGAATGAACGAAATAAAAACTGATAAGTCTGCTGGAAGGAATTATCTGCTAGTAATTCTGTCAATTCAATTGAAATAATGCAACAAAGCTTTTCATTTTTTTGACCATTTATAGAATTGGAGTTATAAAGCATTATCATTAGAAGCAAAATCTGCTGCAGCATAATCTATAGTCATAAATGATAAACTAAAAAATCTATTCCTACATTTGAAGCAAACAACAAAATTAAAGAAAATCTCACAAATATCAAGGCAAGAATGAAGATGACGTGTGTCATCGTGTACATTAAGGCAGGTATATTTTAGCAGTAGTAATAGTGTAGGTGAATGGCTCAGAGTAGCTGCCACAGATGCCAACACAGAACAAAACTTGCCTGCAAATCTGCCTCAGGTTCTGGTCATAATTTCTTTTAGTGCTGCGGTTGCTGTACCACAAGTTCCACACGTACTGTGTCCGATGTTCATTGGGCGGGATTTCCTGCACACAAAAATACTCTCATGAACCTCAGCTTGACAACTGTGCAAAAGAACTTTAGACAATATAAATTATCTATTCAAGCTTCACAGTCACATTTTCAAAGTTTACTTGACTGAATACCAACAAAAGCCGACGTTTCTTCCTACAATTTTTGATAAAAAAATATACATGAAAATCCTATGGAAGAATTGAAAAATCAGTTTCACTCAATAGGGAAGTGAACAGCAGCAACTCAAGTTAGTAAACAATTGCACAACTCTCAACCCTCCCACAAATGCTGCACCTGATGGAGTGGGTTACAGGAGAGCTACTGAACAAACGTTAGCTGATGGGCACAGACAAAATCTAAAACTGCTCCTGCAGGCATGAGGCTCCCAAGTATAATTTTCAACAAATTGCAAATTAACTTCAACAGTTAATATCAAAATTTTATGGCTAAATGCCAACAATAAAAAACAACGTAATAACTAGGTAAATGAACCTAGAACATATATCTCACCAACAAATAATTTCAATATTGTTTAGAACTGATACAGTATTCCTAATTCATTCACTTCATAGAGAAAATGCACAATGTTGAAAATTAAAGCTGGAAGAAAGAGTGACAAAATGGTATAAACTTTAGGATCACACCAGAAGTGAGCTTCATCCAAGAGTCATCTCTAAGACATGCTACATCTCTTGTTAACTTTCCCAGCAAATTAGCAATGTGCAGTGGTACCCTAAATCAGGTTTCATAAATTGAATATATATGTGCAACAGCAGCCAAATTTCAGATGAATAACTACAGTATATCACACTCATAATGAGGGCTGTGCTGTAGAAGAGCAAGGGTAATCAATTCACATACATAAAAAATTATGAAAATGAGAAGCAACTGTCATTATATATATTACATAATGAATAATGACAAGATTATTAAAGAAACAATTAGTTGCTGTACTAAATGTTGAATTGAAGACTTTAAAAATCTACACACATTTTTCAGTTTTCTGTCATTAAATCTTAATTTGATTTGCTTAAATATATCTTTGCAACATACAAACAATGCTTAAAATAAAAAATAATTTGATAAAACAAAATAGAATATGAATCTCTCAAGCTACTTATAATTTAAATGAAAGTGAAATAAAGCCTTACCAATGGCCCTTGGAGATCAGGTCTCAAAGGCATCATCTTCTCATCTTCTTCATCCTCCATCATGAATCTGAAAGTATATATTATAAAAAAAAGATTTTCTATAAAGTTTACATAAAAAATAACTTGATAATGTACTGTATAATTTTTCTGAAATTAAGCTGAAACCAAAAGCATTTAATAATTAGCACAAATAAATGAGAAAAACATATACCTACAGTACATATACAAAAAGTCATTTACATTGACAAGACAACATTTGCATACTCAATGCATTACCATCTAGTACTAAAGCCTAGCATTTTTGAAATATATTCAAGCATACATATATTATACAAATAAATATACAAATACATAATGAACAACACCTTTTGATACATTAACTCCACGAGAGTATCCAGATAAAATTATCAAAATCAAATAATCAAAATCTCAAATTTTGGAAGCTCCTACATGACTAAAATAATAAATGAAGATTTTTCATTGTAGAATGCTAATATGTAATACTAGAAGCCTGAGCCCTACCATGTTACAAAAATATTCTCAACCACTCGTTGTTAGTAACTCCCACTAAGCAGAACTGGGCACTAGGTAGATATTTAGATCAATTTAACAAATTAATTTGTCAAAAACTTATACTTATGCATATCACATGGGTTTGAGATAAACGTACATAACTTTCCAACTTTAGAAACAATTTACCATGTTCATTTTATATGCTGTCTTACAGTCAAACGGTGTCAGAAAACATTTTTACCAAATTTAACAGCATATAAGATGCAGTGGCTTATAAAAACACTCTCATTTAAGAAGGTCAGGCCCAGAGAGAAGATTTTTGTGTCTTCAAGGAGATATTGTTGAAAACAGTCTAGCTGAATATTACACAAGCAGAAACATAGCTTTATGAAAGCAACAAACTGGCAATGGTAATACCAAAGTTTAATTTCTTACTAACAGATGGCATTACCAGTAAGGCAGAGCACCAATCAACGGTTATTTATAAAAGCAAGTCGGAGCATTTTAGATCGGATTGCTTTCATTCAAAAAAATTTCAATTTTAAAGCACCAGTATTAATACAGTAACACTAGCAATAAAATAAAGATGCATATTATTCAGAGACAATAAAAGTAGCAAGCTGGGTTAGTGAGCAACAGAGAGAAAATTAGCTTAGGCCTACAGAGAGTATTAAATTTCATCTACAATGTATAAGATGCTGGGCAATTTTATGAGCCAAAATTTTTGTTAAACAGGGCATCCTATAAGCCGTCATATACAGTACATGAAATAACCATACACAGATCTACAAACTATAGAGGCCATTTTAGATGTATTACAAGATTTTTTAACTTTTCACATTAATTTTGCATATCAGGCTATCTTTATATATCAAAAAATTTTTACTAGGATGTATACATATTTTTTAAACAATAATAATTAATACTATGATAATCTTTTAATGCTACCTAGAAAGTATTCAAATATCCTTACTTTCCATTCTAAGAAAATAACAACAATGAAGCAAGGAAAACTTTACAATCAAGTCTGATAAGAAAGACAAGATCACTGATTTGCATGTCTTTTCAATTGTAAGAACATTGATTTTAAGTTAGTTGACATCTCATGAGCAATTGATATAAGTATACTTTTATCACAAAACAATAACTAAATAAAAAGTAAAATTATGGGGAAATATTTATAACTTCAATGTTTTTTCAAGTGCTCTCAACTGTTTACAAAATCATCTCATTTGAATGGTAGTTCCCTGCATACTATTGTTTCAGGGTAGCCTATAAAATTTTATGTTGCTGTAAAACTTCAAATTTACTAGAATATTATATTGAGTTTGAGTTATTTGAAGAAGAAGAGGTGAAATTTGTCATTTAAATATGCATATTTTCAGACAGAGAAGCAGACAAAGCCCAACACAGTGATGGAAAAATCTGCTGCTTCTTAGTCAGAAGTTTAGGGTGCTTTCACTTTTACCAGTTAACATGTCCAAGCAATATATTGACCAGTTGCTCAAAAAATGGGTAAATCTGAAGGACATGACAGTTGTCGATTTTGCAAATTGTAATGGCTAAACATGGTTAATGACACCAAAAGAAACAAGTTTTCTTCTATGCACTTTTCGTCTCAAGTGAGTATTTTATTAGTTATAGCGGTAAATGACTTACCGCAACTCCAGTCTTTGAAGCGGAAAGAAATTCTTTGATCGAGCTGTATGGCAATACTGCAATGGCGTCTCGCTTCCAGCGCTCTGTCTTGAAAGACGAAACCAAACCTACCGCTATACCTCGTTAAATACTCATTTGACGAAAAAAGTGTATAGAAGAAAAGTTGTTTATTTTGATGTTATTACCATGTTTCAAGCAACAAAAATTCGAAAATCGATGAGTAGCTGTTTATTCGAGCGCATTCGTCATCAATGACGAGACTAAACTTACCGCTATAAATCGTAAAAAACTCATTTGAGACGAAAAGTGCATAGAAGAAAACTTGTTTATTTTGGGTAAATGTTGAGGACTTGACCATAAACGATTTTCCAGTCTTTGATCAATAAAGATTGTTGATGAGACCAAAATAAACAAGTTTTCTTCAATGCACTTTCCGGCGGAAATAAGTATTATAAAAGTTATGGCATTAAATAAGTTACCGTAACTCCAGTGTTTGAGGCGGGGAAAAATACACCGCGCGGTCCGACGTGAAAGTAAACAGGCGTTCCCGCGCGCCAACCAAGCCGACGAAGAGCAAACCCCCTATTACAAACGTAAAGAGGTTGGGTCGTGAGGGGTAGCAACAGTTCTTTTAGTGAAAACTACGGTAAATGTTGAGGACTTGACCATAATCGATTTTCCACTTTTTGATCAACAAAGATGGTTGATGAGACCAAAATAAACAAGTTTTCTTCAATGCACTTTCCGGCGGAAATAAGTATTTTAAAAGTTATGGCGTTAAATGAGTTACCGGAACTCCATTGTGCATCACCCTATTACAAACGTAAAGAGGTTGGGTCGTGAGGGGTAGCTACAGTTCTTTTAGTTCTATAATTTTCCCTAAAAGAACTGTTGCTACCCCTCACGACCCAACCTCTTTACGTTTGTAATAGGGGGTTTGCTCTTCGTCGGCTTGGTTGGCGCGCGGGAACGCCTGTTTACTTTCACGTCGGACCGCGCGGTATATTTTTCCCCGCCTCAAACACTGGAGTTACGGTAACTCATTTAATGCCATAACTTTTAAAATACTTATTTCCGCCGGAAAGTGCATTGAAGAAAACTTGTTTATTTTGGTCTCATCAACAATCTTTATTGATCAAAGAGTGGAAAATCAATTATGGTCAAGTCCTCAACATTTACCAAAACTACAAAACTGAAAGAACTGTGGCTACCCCTCACGACCCAACCTCTTTACGTTTGTAATAGGGTGATGCACACTGGAGTTCCGGTAACTCATTTAACGCCATAACTTTTAAAATACTCATTTCCGCCGGAAAGTGCATTGAAGAAAACTTGTTTATTTTGGTCTGATCAACAATCTTTGTTGATCAAAAAGTGGAAAATCGATTATGGTCAAGTCCTCAACATTTACCTTATTTTGATTCAATTAATTAGGTTCAGGCACCAAAAAGTGGAAAATCGACAACTGTCAAGTCCTTCAGATTTACCAAAAAATGTTCTGCTCTAGCTTCCTGCTCAGATAAACAGACAAATTTTTTATTTCAATTAAGGTATACACAATGCTTAACTACCTAATCTACTTCTTGTCTCGAATCTCTACATTTTAACAAAACAATTCGAAAATTCAGTTTGTAATCTATTTTTCCTGAAATTTGAATACTTCACTATATATTAATGAATTAATTTCTTCAATGTTATAACGAAAAACACTTTCCTTGAAAAAATTCACACTTACTTGGCACACAACTCAATTGTATTAGATAAAGAACGAAATATGAACTTAGCACTACTCGGCCAGAACACTGTACAGCACAAAACGGAGTAAATAAGGGACATGAAACCTGCAACTACGGAAAAAACTATTTTTCATCCAACAGCTGGAAAGAGAAAATTTTCCACTAAAATTGCTACAAGCGAAATACGTTTGATTCGCAGCCTGGGTGCGACGTCTAGTACAGGATTACAAAAATGCAATTATGATATTTATATCCAACCTATAGCATCTTAGCAGACTATGTATTTGTTTAGAAAAAGAAAGACTAGAAAAACATCATGTTTCCAAAAAGAATTGAAAAAAAGTTCAGCACATTAATTTTTAAAATTTTTCGACACAAGGGAGTATTACCTAGTCGATGGAAAGCCTCTCAAAAATATTGTAATTTCTATACCAGTGCCCAGTGGTTTAATCAATTGAGAGCAAAACAGCAACAAAATACAACTGTATTTCAGTTCGCGGTCCGTTAGAAAAACATGAAAAGAGATAAAGCACTTGAAGCACCAAGTGAAGGGACTTGAATCGAGAATAAGTATTTAAATACCCATAGGATTAATTAAGTCTCAATATTTCACTTCGGAGATTTCTGTGCATGATAAATTATTCCTACTGTACACCACTTAAATTAAACACCGATTCTAAGTCAACATTTAACTATCTTGTTTTTGTTTAAAGATGTAGGTAGCTGGATTAAAAAGTGTATAAGACTTTAATTAATAGAATAAAATAACAAACGTTTACTCGTGAGATTTACCTAGAAGGCTGCAATTCCTTATGCTAGTTACATAAATAATACAAACACGGGTACAACCGAGTTATCCAACATTGCACGGCTACTTGCCCAAGCAATTTAACAACAATAAAACAACAAGGTTATTTACGCGCAAGTTAAAAAGAAGGAAGAAAAACAGTTTATTTCAAATAAAATAGATACATCAAAATCGTAACATTACATTTTGAAATATTTTAACACCAAGGTTCTAAATTTCTTAACATAGATAAGTAATATAATAGCGATGTCAATATTATGGTTGAACAAACGTTAGAGAGAGAAAAACGCTTCTGTTAGTGCTCACTTACACTGATAAGTGGGAATAATAAGCTTACGCTTTTGTAATGTTAGGGTAATAATTTTGAAAATTGAATCGGAGGATGAAATAAATGCGATTAAATGATAGATGTGGTAAAAATTTGGATCCCTTTATATGCTTACGTATGAACTAGTATACCAGGTATAAAAAAAATTATTTCATCACACCACGTATTTGCGATATTTCCGACATTAATAATGCTGGGGGAATCAGGAAAAAGAAAGTGATTGATGCATAATGCTAACGAAAACATTTTACAACACGAATAGGGCAATTCGTCGAACTGACGACCTAAATATTGCTGTCACAAGGTACTCGCGAGCGTCAGACGAGGCTGCATTAAACGCAAGTACATTAAGTATCGAGAGTTCAAACTCAAGTCACCCCCAGAAACAGTTAATGAATCTGGTACGGGAAGCTACTGCTTCCACAAGGTGACTTGACTTTGAACTCTCGATACATAAGGGAATAAAATATATCTGTCGGGCCAAGTGCGTGCCTGCTTTCACTGTGTCAAGCATTGCTTTCGTTGGGCTTCGATCATCTCTAGGGTGATCGATAGCGCGGTCGATAGCGTGCTGGCGCGGTGATTTATAGTCCTGAGTTCGAGTCTCGCGAACTCCTCGTACATTTATTTATTTGAAAAACCTTGTGGAAGCAGTAGCTTCCCGTACCAGATTCATTAACTGTTTCTGAGGGTGACTTGACTTTGAACTCTCGATACATAAGGGAACAAAATATATCTGTCGGGCCAATGGCGTGCCTGCTTTCACTGTGCCAAGCATTGCTTTCGTTGGGCTTCGATCATCTTTAGGGTGATCGATAACGCGGTCGATAGCGTGCTAGCGCGGTGATTTATAGTGCTGAGTTCGAGTCTCGCGAACTCCTCGTGCAAGTACATTATACATAGTATAACATTGTAAATCAAGCATTACACGATACGAATATAAACCTTGAAACAAACATTTGCATTGTTGAGTCCGCATTTCAATGCTATTTTCGGTTGACTGATGAGATGGGCCCTCTGATAATAATTGTACAAAAAAATATTTCAATACAGCTTGTTGACGTGTATGGGTGTCATAGCAGCCCATGTCAATATTTATGCAGGAGATTGAGAGATGAACATTATAATGTATTCCCATAGTCAACATGTAAACTGTCATAAGTGTTTTCAACTCACTAAGTTCATTATATTTGTTGTTTTCAAGAATTAAAAAGCGCTATTCAACCACAATTAACCAGCTATAGGATACATTTTTATGTATTTCCGTTTTTGTGCAAGCATCAAACTGGACCGTCATTTTACCTATGTACGTTCATCCATTACAGACATTTACGTCATGTTTTGGAGATGATGTAACTTTTTCTAATATGAAAGCCTTATAGGACATTTATGTTTTCTTCTATTATTCACATCCTAAAATGTTCTTGATAGGCTTGTATGGTCCAAATTATCATATCATTTCTAGCGCTCTTGAATATGTTATGACAACCCTATCTAGGTTTTTTAATTTCACGTATTACTCCAATTGTGTTGTATATGTCATGATAGCCAATTTAGAATGATCGTTTTCACGTTTCTGACTCAGACTGTTTTGGGCCACTATTATTCGCATGAAAATATCCTAAATTCGGTGAGTGATAAAGACATCTTTTTCGAGTCCCGTGATTTGAATACTATCTAGTATACACGTAGGAGTGAAAACATAGATCTGAATGTCAACCTCGCTGCTTTAGACGCAGCATTATTTTAATCCACCCGTTTTACTTTCATCAAATTCCTTAAATCGCAAATCCCTGAGCTCGTATTTTAGTGCATTAAATGTAAGTGTACACTAAAAAGAGTGTTTTTTAAGAATGCATCGTTACCGTAATTGTGGTCTCTTTCACCATTGAAGTTGCACATATGATCAAATCTAGATTAAGCAACGTTAGGAATACATTGCCCTCAATCATTTATTTTGACTAGTGACATGGGTATAACGATACTCATGTGTGTGTAGCATATAAGAACCCTAACTTTATGATATTTTAAAAAGAAAAAAAGAAAAGAAAAAAGAAAAGATGTTTATTTCCAAGGTGCCACATGAGAAACATGTAAACATATTGGCTTTTAAAAGTATCTTAATATAGGACATCCTAAAACTAATGTTCCGTGCGAGGAATACTAATTGACAAACCATACGAGGCATAATAATAGACAAACTATACGAGGTGTACTAATAGACAAACTATCAGAGGTGTACAAATAGATAGACCGTACGAGGCATATTAAATGACAAAATATACGAGGCGTACTAATATATAAACCATTCGTGGTGTGCTAAATTGCTAATAGTCTAACAAAAGTTTTATACTAGGAGTACTAATTGACAAACCATCCGAGGTGTACAAATAGATAAGCCATACGAGGCATAATAATACGCAAACTATACGAGGTGAACTAATAAACAAGCTATCAGAGGTGTACAAATAGATAGACCATACGAGGTATATTAATAGACAAAATATACGAGGCGTATTAATAGACAAACCATACGTGGCGTGCCAATAGTCTATCTCTGTCAAGGGTAGTTGAATGAGAAATAAAAAATATACCCTAAAAATATGCATAGCCCTATCACCATCAAAAACATATTTCATATCTTCTCGATATTCACCACAACATCATCCGGACATGGGTACATGGGATAAAATGGAGATACAGTGTAAGCCGGTTACCACTCATGATTGACAAATATCTACAAAATATTGGCAGAAGTGGGTAAACAAACATATACTCAACATCAAAATTCACAGCTTGTACAACATACGGACAGAAAGATAATTTTACCACGGTTCATATGCTCAAATTGAGCTTCATTTCATTAATTATATTTGTCATTAATCCGATTCACAGAAACGCCCTCTGGGGAAGTGATAGACCTATTTTTTAATCATTTCACTAGTGCAATAAAATTTATTAACCGGATGGTTTTTGCGTAAAGAAATGAAATAGAAACATGTATATCTATTTATGTAGATACATATATATACCTACAAACGTACACACACATATTAATATATGTACTTATTGAAAATGAAATATAAGAAAAAAAATACATATATAAAATAAAATATAAAGATAAAAACAACCTACCATCTACTACACAGAAAACGACAGTTGAGCTTACTGTAATCCTAAGAAATTTTTCGCAAAAAAAAACTAAAAGGAAAAGAAGACTTCGAAAACATAAAAATAAACTGTTTTTTAATTTCCTCATAGAAATTTTCAATAAAACTCAGGTTACAGTCAAGAAACAACACAACTCTTCAGCATTATACGGACATGTGTACATGGGATAAAATGAAGTAACATTGTGGCCGGATATCACATCTGAGTGGAGAATATTCACAAAATTTGGCACATATAGGTAGATTAGGCAATGATCCAAAGTGATAATTTTAATTACTAAAATTTTGAGTTTTTCCCGATTTGAAAGTTCAGTGCTAGTGTGCGCTGAACGCACGGAAAAAAATAAAAAGACTAAATGAAATGCTTAAATTACCCCCTCCCCCCAGCTCTGCCGGAAACCGATTGAAAACATCTTCGAGAATGATTTTGAAATAGCGAGGCAACGTTAGCCAAAATTTAATTCATTAAAAACTTTACACAACCCTCACATCTATAAACCTGTTTATTGATGTACACACAAAATGTATTTCATTGTATATTTGTCATACGGACGTTAAATATTAATACAGAAATGAGAAAGAAATAACAAAATAAAGATGAGGAAATATTCCTAATTATGGAAAGAACGTTCGTTCTGCTGCATTGAACTGACGGCTGTGGTGCTCATTGTTGTCGACAGAAATATGTAAGATGAATATACGAATGGCTTAGAAAACCTAAAATGAAATAGTTTCTAATTTTCTAACAGAAATTTCAGGAAAATTAAAATTTCTGATAGATGGGAAGTTCACACCGAAATGCTGCAGGCCCTATGACCGAGATGAAAAATGACGTGGCACATTTACTCTAAATTCTTTTACAGTTTTATAGTTTTTGATATGCTGGGGAAGCTTGTTCTACAGAAAAGCTCCAGAAACTGAGAGGGCTTTTTGTCCCACGTTAGATGAACGGTAACTGACTAAAACATCGTTCCTCCGATTTGGTCTTTTGTTTGGGATATTAGATGGAAAAAATTTTACCACCTCTTCATTACTTTGGGGGAGGTACAGAGAGGAGAATACTCGTCGAGCATTTTGGATCATGAATCTGTTCGGTATTGGGATCCAGTCGAGTTTTCTTAAAAGGGGGGTGACATGATCGTATTTATTGAAATTTCCTTTGCATACCACTTTGGCGGCGAAGTTTATTCATTTTTGCAACTCTTCCTGATGACTTTGAGGTAAATCTCCCCACACAAGACTGCAGTAGTCCAGACGCGATAAAACTAAAGACTGAATCACTAATAATCTAGATTTTTCGTCAAATGTGTTCTTAATGAGATGAAAGAACATTAAGGTTCCGTTAATTTTGTTGCACATTGTTTCGACGTGTGAATTGAAAGTCATATTTTTGTCAAAGCAAACACCCAGATTTTTTAACCTTATCAACTGGTTCAATTGTATCGTCTCCAAATGTTAGCTTGAATGGTGGTAAATTTTCAGTCGCATTCAGTGATCCAAAAATAATGCATTGCGTGTTACTTGCGTTAAGTTTGAGGCCATTATGGTCATACCATAATTTCAGATTTCTCAGAAGGTTTTCAGCGTTGGCTTGTGTTTCTTTTAAATCCGCTGTTGAGCTTGTCATGGCAAAACCAAAGATGAGTTTATTGTTTCATCTATATTAAAAATAAAGTGTATTTTTTTTCTCTTCGAGTTATGGTAGGATAGATAAGGGTTAAGAAAATGAACATATATAATAAAAAGTACAATGACAATGTCAGACGCTCACTTGTAAAACGCTCTTGACAGTTTTCACTTATATTGACTTATGAATTTTGTTTGTTGCTATATCTGGAAATAATCTTGGAAGTAAAATGGCTTGCAGTAGGCCTATACAATAATTCTGCATTTAAAATTAAACGGTTGACCTAAAAAAATTTTGCAATTATTTTTTCATGGATGCATATCAAAATAATGTCATGTAGTTACCTCAAAGAGTATGTTTCAACCACACAACAACTATTTGATATTTCCTACACAAATAATTTAGTCTGAAAAAAGTAAGAAAAGCTGAAAGTTCATTTTCAGCAATATTCAGCAATATAGCAATATTTGTTATAACATTGGTTATCGAATAATTTTAAGCTTTGAAGTCTTTAACATGAGCTAATACAAAGAAGTATTTTTAATAGCCATGCCAATGGTTAAGTCAAACGTTGAGAGAAAAATACAAAAGGTTTTTTTGGCTTGTTTACTGTATGTTTAAAAGTTTACAATTACCGCTCGCGTAGGAAAAAACGGCAAATATTGGTAAAAATGCCTTTGGGAGGGTGGAAGTTTCTATTTCTATAAGCATTGACACACAGTGACGAATATTGTTGAAAGATGGAGAATTGAAATAATATAGTCTCAGCGCATCACTCATACAAAGTTAATAATTGAGTTTGTATCGGTGAAATATTTACACTCATTGACGCATGATCTTGACAATAACAATACAAGGAAGTGACGTGTAATTGACGAACGTATCATTTGGGTTATTCATTTATTGAGCAATAAATAAAATTCCCATGAAAAAACTCCAATGCGTGTTCCTTAATGGAATAAATAACATTTACTTGAAATTTATGCATTTTTATTCATGACCAGTGCTTAGAAAATTAAAAAATTAGCCAGTTTCTAATTTCCTGACAGAATTATCGGAAAAATCAAGTTATAGTCAGGGGACAACGAAAATATTTTATGTAGGCTTCTCGTTCTCTTGGTGGTACCAATAATGTCATACAGGCACGGGTACGTGAGGTAAAATAAAACAAAGTGATAGATTGGTATAATTTAAAAATAACAAATAGCAGCTAAATTCCTCCACATAGATTACAAATGAACCTAATTGTGATTTCGTTATCGACTGCACCAAACATGCTAAATGTGAGGTCTTCACAGTAGCGATAGTAAGAAATGGTTGTAAATTGGTATCGCTTAAAAGAGTAACAAATAGCTATAATATTCTTACACATAGATTGCAAATGAACCTAAATGTTGTTTCATAATCATTTAAATTACCTATATAGTTAACACTGATGGGTAACTTCTAGCTCTCTTGTTTTCTTACGTAGACTAAAATTTTTAACGCCAGTCAATTATGTTTTTTTACATTCACTGCGGTCTGAATCATATCCTACGATAAAATTCTAATCACAAGGTTGAGTAATATACCAGAATATTTCGGTTGTAGTACACGAGAAAACTTTTTCAGGTGCTTTCTGATCTGAGCAGCAGCATCAGAGTTCGCTACAGCTACGCCAGGCACGCGAGTTGTGCAACATCGCTGAAGCCTCGCGACGCTCACTCTATGATTAACATATCAACTTATCTCAATGGTAATTTTTGTTTATTTACTTGCGACGAGCGTATTATACAATACTGTTTGTGAGTTGTGCACACACTCTTTTTCATACCCTGTAAAAACACTGCTGATAGAATTTGGTCATACGATTTCAACATCAGCCATGCATGAAGAAGGAGGAAGCTTGTTATATTTCTAGGCCACTAACAGAATACCTTCTCGTTTAGAAGAACTTTTACCTATTTTCACTCAACATACTTCCCACAACAACAACTTCCCTCTTTATTGTGTAGTAGTACAGGCTCATATATCAATGTGAAGATAGGGCGTTCTAAACATTTCTTTTATAGTGCTTGAACGCCCGAGTTCGTTCAAGTTATACCCAATCGATCAATGATGACAAGAACGTAACGGTTGAGAACGAATGTTTATTTGAGTTTGGGTAATAAGTTGTACTGCAGTCAAGCTCAGAGACTGAGCGTCGCAGAGTTTCTTGAATCTTGAAGATTTTGAAGGGGCATTCACTATGCACTATTTCCAAAGCTTGGAAGTAGCAGTACGCGCGTGTTGTTGCAATCATTACCTTGACCTGAATTGGGGACTAGTTGTGTTAAACGAACTTAGAGTGGTGACTATGTCGAGTTCGTTGCCGACTCAAGATCCCAGTAGCGTGGGTTGCGAGGGTCTCGGCACACACCAAGTGGTTGCTGGCCGGACGTGATGACGTAGCTGTGGTGCCCAGAAATAATAATAATAATAATAATAATAATAATAATAATAATGAAGGAATCTACGGATGCTTTATTTCCAATCAAGCCTGATACATATCACCTTGTACATTGGATTTTCAAATGCCTTATATCTAACGCCAGGAAGCCATGACGCTTTCCCCCGGTCAAGACCGGTACCCATTTCAGACACCTGAATAAAGCTTTTATTTTCTATTATACTATTATCTTCAAAACTCTCAAATTCTTCCTGCCAATGTGGCAACATTTTGCCCTCACATCATTTTGCCCTCACATATTACCTCCACATCTGCTTATGACCTAACATCCGTTCCTACATTCCTATATAAGGCGTACCAACTACACCTGCAGCTACTCAACAGCAACGCGCTCCGCTAACAGCATTGCCACAATGTTCTACGCCGAAGACAACCTGGTTTCTCATCTCGGAACCATGAGTTTCACCAAATCCTTTACATAATTGCTTAAATTGACCATTGAACCCATTTGACTGGAAAGCGAAGTAATCTCCCTCACTATTCCAAAATTCAATTTCTATTCGGTTCATTCTTCATTGGTAGTAAGAGTTGAAATTTGATGATGTTCCATTCTCATACTTGTGAGAAAAATCTCTCGGATGTGTAAAATGAAGCATGGATAGCGTTGCTTGTGTAGATATGGCTGGCTGCTGAAAAAATGCCTCCTCTTCTCTAGGTAACTCAAAATACCCAAAACGTTTAAAAAGCACCTAATCCTGAGGTTATTTTAAAATACGCAGTTTTTGCGTGAATCATCAGCATAATTGAGTAAAATTGTTAATAATTTTCCATTCTCTCAAAATGAAAATCTGCTTGATTAGTCTCGGGCCTGTTTAGGATAGACGTTCTAAAGTATGTCAAATTATGTTCACTGAAATACAGCAGTCTTACAATGCCCTAGAGGTCACTGAAGATAATCGGGCCCTCAAGTAATTATTTTTCAACTTGTCCATTGTAATAGATCTAAATAAAGATTCTGCTATTGCATCGCAGGCGGTGAATAAATCGTTCGACGTGTTTTGCTTGTTCAAATTATTTAAATTGATTCAGTATCTTCTGCGTTGTGCAAATGCTCTAAGAACACGCATCGCGGGTCACTACGAGTTGCTCCCAAAAAATGAAAGCAGTGTAACAACAAAGAAGAATCATTCCTTCTGATCTCAATGCGTGAGGCCAATATTTCATTGTGTGAGCCCTTCAAAAGACGCGGAATCCGATTTCCTGCAGTGACGAGGCAGACAAAGTGCACGGCGAGGTCGCGCATCACACAAAGCAGGGCCTGCGGTGCCCACCTCCAGAGGCGCAGTTAAAGAAGATATCCCCGCCCCGGACGGCGCACCCATACACCAGCGCTCGTTCCCTCGTCCGCCCAACGCAGATATAAAAACTTCAGTAATGATGCCGCCCAATTTTAGGTTGCGGGCTTCGTGACAGCCATGCCCAACTCGTGCTTCCCGCTCACGGTGCTGTCAGCTTCTCGTTCTGCACTTCTTTGCCCAATTGGACAGCTACAAGTAGAATATACGTGCTAGCTCTCAAAATCGACACGAAACTTTTTGCCAATTAAGCAATTTTTTCCGGTTGTTAGGTGTGGGGAATGGATAAAAGCGATGAATATGAGTTAGTGACTGTACACAAAATATGTTTTGCTTTTATTCTTCGTTGTTCCGAATGAAGTCATTCAGATATCGAATTTCTCTAACGACATTTTACTCGAAGCGACACAAGAAGGCTTGTCAAAATGAGTAAACAACGATGGTAGTAACACGCAGAAGTGAGTAAGAATAACCTCGACAAATTATGTATTTTACTTCCTAGTTTTCAACAGAGTTGCGTTGAGGAAGAAAAACCTTTTAAAATAATTTTTTAAGTTCAAGTTAACAAAAAAAGATCGGATAAAAGATTGGAGCGATAAAAATGAATAGAGTAGATTTAATAATCTAGGGCATGATAGATTAGTCGAAAATAGCCAACTTAGTAAACAGACATTTAGTGATGAGGAGGATTCGATTCCGATCACTGAAATCGAAAATTGGGAATGCAACATATTTTGCTGAAAAATAAAATATTGGAACTACTAAAACTATAGCAAATTATTATAATTATATTATACAATTATATTTTACAATATATTTTACAGTTATAATTACAATGCAATTGAAATTTCAAATTATACATAAATTATTGTAACTACTGGAACTATAAATAATTTAAAAATATAACTCAACTGTTATTTTACCTTTGACTCTCCAGATGCCGAAGCGAACATCTTCTCTAAGGACTGAGAAGCGCAGCCCCACGCCGTGTGTCATGGATTCGACCGCACGCACTGCATAAGTGATCATAAAATAGAAAACTTCATTAAATGATTTTTGTTCGGCGGAAATTCAACACAAGGTAATAAGTTCCGTACCATGGCTCCGACATGGCATTTGTTAAAGACATTCTTGATCTTATGTACGAAAGTTCATATGGAAAGACGACTATTTAACTTATTTGCCCACTATAGTTTAGACTGTAATCTTAGTATTTCTCTCCTTCTTATAAATAGCAGTGCAAGGAAAAACTTTTTCAATGAGATCATTCTCTTATTTAAGAAAGTCAATGAATACAAATCTATACTAGAATAAGAGCCGCGTACGTCCTTCTGTCCGTCTGTCTGTCCGTCCGTCACACCCACCAGCAGAGTGTGTGATTAGCGTATCTGTGATATATACAAGCTTCATCAACTCCACAATTTTTGGTGTATTAATCCTTCAAATTCGGAGTTGGAATGAATATCACATGTAATGTCAGGTTAGGCTGTATACAATGCCAGAAGTTGAGCGTTAGGAGAGTTTAGGAAGCCATAGAAAAGCATGGGAGATCATGGCAAATCGATGTTGAAACTCAGTCGCTCTGTCACGCTGCCAATGATGCTTAACGGCTATTTTTGATAGGTGTTTCACCAGTGCACAAGAGTAAGAATATTTTAATCGCGGGTTCTGTTAGGTTGAATATATTTGTTTTTAATCCACATCTGAAATAATTTGTTAAAGGAAAATATCGATTTTCGCCATTTTTGACGGGTCGTGTATATATATATATATATATATATATATATATATATATATATATATATTGAGTATTTAAAACTAAATATGTTGCATTGCGTATTTATGTGTTATTTTATTTAATATCTTTCCAACCGTATTTGCCATCATTTTTGATGACACGGGCACACTAGTATTTATAATTCGGATGTGCAAACGGCAAGCCATTTATTAATTTGTCCTATTTCTCCCCATTCCAGATGTGCGACAGAACTTTCGTTCGTTCGAAGCACCCAAATATACAAATAAAATGCATCTCGAATCATAAATTCAGTTGCAAATACGTTTGTGTTGTGGTTCTCATCCAAAGTCTAGGATGCATGAAACGATTTTTTTCTGGTCTTGTTTTGGGTAGCTAAGCTATGTTCAGTAAACAAGTGATTTCATTCTCTCGTTTTCATTTCTGACCCGACCAAAGGAAAACAAACGTCTCTACGCTTTGCTTTGCGATTGCTGCACCCAAACAAATACTAGAGCAGTCAGCCACGTAGAAATGTACCAGAGCTTGTGATTCTCCACTGAGGTGCAAACTGCGAGAAATCAACGAAGAAAAATATATAACATGCGGGATTTAGAGCGCGATTGCTTCACCTCTTTATTTCTGCCAACGTCGAACAAAAATATCAAGGAAAAGAAAGGGCATGCAAAATAAACCAATAAAAACTATATTGGGAAGTAGAACAAGAGTTATTCAACGAAAAATTTATCATAAAATGAATGAGAAAAAAGAAGGAAGTGAGATCTACATAGACATGGACCGAATGCACGTAGATCAGCGGGCCAACAAGGCACAGCACAACTCCGCTGGCGCGCACATTGAGGGCGACGAAGAAAAGTAACGACTTAATCTCTGCGCCGAGGGCACGGGAATCCGATTATTGGATGCGTGTCAAATTGCTCGGCTGCGGAATTTTGAGCGACCAAATGACTGCATTTGCCTGAGGCCAATGGAGAGTTGGGAGATGAAACGCTGCCGCTGCTAAAAATTATTATTGAATTTGTTAAGTAAATCCGTTTCGTTCATCGTATGTTCGAAGAGCCAGTTTGAGGGATCAGTCTAAGAAAATACTCTCGAGGAAAAAGCTTATATTTCCATTCTGCAATGAGCATGTTACCGAGGACATAAAGAGATCAGTTAGAAGAAATCTTCATTCCATTTATCGAGCGCTAAAATACTGAGTTTCGCGTAATTTTATCCCGAGCTTCTGTAAAGAATCAATCCCCATCTCTCAAAGAACGTCGAACTCTTCTTTTATTTCAATCCAAGAGACCAGAAAAAATCTCAAGCACTTCATAAAATCTTTTTAATTTCTGTCCATTGGATTTCGTAGACATCGCCCTTCGACTTTAAAGGGACTCCTCGGTTCCAGCTAAATATAGCGGCTGGATGACGGGCGGGGATGGACTGCAACAAAGAAGGGAGGGCCGACGCGGGCTGACCTGGCCGATACAAAGGCGCGAAGTGTCGTACTCGTGCTTGTGTAGTGCTGTGGCCGGCATGAAGTGACTAGCAAAGTTGTCCTAGGTGTAGTAAACATAGATTTTTTTGGTGCATGACACGAGTCTTGTGATGAGCAATGGTAACACGCCCGGAGAGGCCGTCCTGGACATTTGCAAACGAGCTCGGCCATTCCGTCAAATTTTGCACCCATTCACTTGTTAAATATCAGCCGACGATAACTTTTTGAAACAGCTTCGCGTTTGGTGAAGCTAATGAAAATGTGGTGAGAAGGAGATGTGAAGAGGTAAGGGCCATCACAGTGAGGACTAAAATTGCCAGATAGATCTTTTATCTGGCCATAATCTTCAAGCTCAGCTTTCTGATATAAACTTTGAGCATAAAGACCTATCAGTCATGTGTGCAATGGTCGCTTTGGTTATAATTCATTTGGAAAAGTTCAACATGAGGATTTTGCCCCAAAACCCAATTTGAACATTGAAGTGAGGACGAACGTTTCTATACAGTGAAATGGCACAGCGTTGCCGATAACGAGCTGTAACGGTAGATGAAGACTTTATCTCCTGCCCGCAGTTTTTGCACTTTATGATAAATAAAATATTTAAATACATTTTCTGATTAAAAAAACGTAAGTCTTTCGACTGTGTCAGTCCACTAAAACAATTCGTAGGACAAAAGCGTTTTCACAATTCCACACCATGTAGCATATAATTCTTTCCCTACTGATACAAACCTTTATTTTTATGTCATAATCACGGTAAGAAAATTAAATCTTTTAACTCTGCATAAACTGATTCCATAATTATTTTCCTGAAATTCTTCTACCCAACGGCAACAACCACAAGATAGTTACTCTTCTAAACTCTGGACATAGTTGGAAAAAATCTATCGGATTTTCTAATCATTATTGGTTTCCCCACACCATGCCGTTACTCTAAGACCATATTAACATTACTCTCAAACCAGCTCAATGTCTTAATTATCTACTGATCATATAATTTTTCATGCCAGCTAATCCTATGACGCTCCATTCCATGTGAGGGCACTGAGGGGGTCAGGTTAGCAAGATAGCAACACTCTGGCCTCGGGCCTCAGTGTGCTGCTGGCTGCGTGACGGACGAAGTGTGTGGCAGCGAGCTCATCCCGTGCTCTGTGATCAGAGAGGGACGCACAAAATGCCTCGTGGTTTCTTAACACCTTTAATGTGCATCAAAATATAGTTCTACTGTTCGTTGTGTGGCAGATGTGGAATATTCCTTCTGCTCTGTGAGATACGAAAAATTCGTGTGGTATTTGCTGCGTCAGTCGATCGTCTATGGAAAATTGGCTCCAGGTACGTGGTCTGAAAACAATGTGATGGTAATTTATCCTTATACTACCAGAACTTTGATATTGCAGTGTTGAATAACACACGGAATGATGTTATCAGTACCGTGCAATATATTTGAAGTCTCCCCTAATGTGGGTGATTTTCTGCTCACGCAGACCTTTGTTTTTGTAAAGAAATTTTATACGATCTAATGAGGATTGACGAGCAAGAAATTCCCTTCGACGTCAGTGTAATACGTTCTCATATTGTGTTGTTTAAGCTAAATTTTCATTTGTAAAAAATGCAATAAAATAATGTCTATGATTAGTTTGGTGGAGGGATGAAATAAGTGACATGAGTAGAGAGGAATGAAGTTAAAGTGAACTGAAGAAAAACAGTAGGCAAAAAATTTCTGTAGTTAAAATATTTCGTGAAAGCTGCTGTTCCCCTAATTTAATATTTCTATCAATGTCCTATCATTCGTTGACAAATTGCCTGCAAAGGTTATTTCTTTGCTTGTGATAGAAATATTCACTAATTTAGAATCCAAACTGACACTGTGAGGAGCGAGCAGTCACCCTCACAATGCCGCTGCCGCCGTATACAGGGTGTGAGGGCTAATGAACACATGACGTTTATAGTTCATTTTTCGTTCATATAAATTATAAAACAATTTTTTATTTCAGATAGTCCATTCAGAGTGAGATTTTTACTCAAGAAATGAAAATGCATGAGTCATAGTTGCTTTCGCTGCAAAAACAGCGATTAAGAAGTCATTAAGGTCAAAGTGAATTTTTTCGTATTCACGGAAATTAAAAATTCCATTCCAAAGAATCACTAAAGGAACACATTTAAGAACATTTTACATGACATTTTGCTCCCAGGCTTAAATCTTAAGGACTATCACAGGTGAAGCGCCGTTGAAAGGGAAACTAATCGACATCCTCGCAGAACCATTGCATTGCTGAAGGTCGCTGTCGTCCATGTGATGCCTGAAATGAATAAGGACCACTTAATTTTATGTTTTCAACGGTTTCGTATACTAATCAAAGCAGTCATTGAAGTCAAAGGTGATTTCATAGAATAATTTGATAAAGAAGTATAATCTAGGGTATTTGTATAAATTTGGTATATCATTAATATATACATTTTTTGTTAAAATCATGGTATTTATTTAACATGCTAAAAATGTCCTTCTATAGCCCTCGAACCCTACATGGAGGCTTATTTGTTCAAATAACGGGGAATGGATTGAACTGTTTCATGAAATTAGCACCTTTTACGCAAAAAATTACATAATTACTATGGTAATACTTGTAATAATGAATGTAGAATAAATATATTGTTAAGATTGCATTTTGGAATTTATTGATTCTGTGTAATGAATTCTTAGATTTTCCTGTGAGAAGTCGTGTGTGGAAATTTATTTCTCTAATTGTCATTAATTCTAAGGAATTCATTTAGCAAAAGCATGACCATTGTTTCGAATAAATTCATAATCTCTTTCATTGGGAAATTAGATTTTGAACAACAACAAATCGTTGAACTAGCATTCGGTATTGCAACACACAAGGCGCGCCGGGATGTCGGTAAAGTAATGGAGAAGTCGCTGCAAGCTGTGCATCACAGGGGATAGATTTGATACGAAGTTCATTATTCCGTGGAATAAATGTCGCTTTATACCTACGTGTACCTTAGAAACTAAGATGTTCGAAGTCCTAATATGTTCTTAATTTTTATTGATGATGTGGAATTTTATTCAATGGGCACGCGTCTTTGTTGCCGGACGCTTCAGGAGGCAGGCAATTTTCTGAACTCTATTTAGAAACCCTGAACTCCTCTTAAGAATCCTGATTTATTTTCTAGTTATTCTGACCACCTCCCCAGTAACCCAGAGCTTTTTCCTTTCTAATTAGTTTTCCTCAACATACTAATCGAAGTTATGCCTTTCTCAGTTCAATCAACTTGTTTCTTTTGAAAATTCAGACTGGTTCTGTAAAGGCTGTGGCCTGAAGTTTCGAGTCTGATTTCGCTGCAGCTCTCGGTGCTGCATTTTCTCTACATTGATCTCATTTTTCCTTGCTTGTAGACTTTTCCCATCCTTCTGCTATCGGTTAAAATAGTTTAGAAAAGTTCCAGATCTTAACTATGTAAACTTTTGGAAAGCCACCGTATTTTTAATTTTTTTGAAGGTTTCAGTGTTGAGATAAACTCCATTGAAGGAAAGCCATAATTAAATGGATCAGATTGTAGTCCCCTAATCGCGTTCAACGATAGCGTGCAATTGGGGCCAAATTAACAATCAGGACCGAAGTCAACCTGGAGGCTGTATGAATCGCCTTCGGTCTTACTGTGCTAATCCATCCCCAATTACTTTCATTAAATATGCCAGGTTGTACAGCGTATTCTCAAAAGCGAATTCTCAAAAGCAAAAAGCTAAAAGTAATTTTATGCAAATCGACAGCGAGTTGTCACCATGCTTACAAGTACAGATATTAGTATTTCTTCTCATCAGCTGACGGAATTTAATTCTGAATACTGGAGTGAAAAATACAGCGGCTACTGCAAGCATCACTGTGCGTTGATTCACTCGTTAGATAGTTAGAGGTGCTCGAGGTGCTGACATTAGGTGGGTGAGGGGAGGATAGGTGTACATTCTTAGGTGACCAATAGACGGAGTCTTCTTAACACTTTGACTGCGGCAGGTATACCTGAAGCTCTATATTAAATTCAAATTTAAAGTCAATTGTAGTAAGCCGTTTAGAAAATAGCAAACAATAAGTGGGTCGTGTTTTCATTTAGCTCTGATTAAGTATTTATAGTAATTGAGTTTATGACGACTGGTCGGTCAGCAGCATTATGAA
Source organism: Morinoia aosen (assembly GCA_030386875.1). Classification (NCBI taxonomy): domain Eukaryota; kingdom Metazoa; phylum Arthropoda; class Malacostraca; order Amphipoda; family Talitridae; genus Morinoia; species Morinoia aosen. Next base: position 16,272,003 of record CM059571.1, on the reverse strand, counting down.
AATCCCCTTTGTGACCACCGGTGGCTCACGTTGCAGTCAGAGCGTTAATAGACAAGCTTTCTTCCTACCGTGGTTGCATCATGCAAGAAGCCTCAAAGAATCTTACAGTCATAATTAAATTTTTATTTTTAATGAGTCGAAATAATTTAACAGGAGTTTTTATACTGTTAAAAATTATTGAATAAATACGACTAATCCCAGTCAAAAAAGGCGTTTATTTGAACAGACGGTGGTAGAGATGTAATTCTAAAGTGGCTCCGCGTACAAGCTTCGCACTTAAATGTTTTCTAAATTCTCCGAAGTAAATGCTGAAAAATTTCATAGAAGAATGTCACACTATCTATATGCTTCGAGCATGATTAAATTTTTATTATAAGAAATATTTATTTGTTCTAATTTATGATGAAAAGAAGATCCAATGTTTAAACAAATGTCTAATTTAAACCAATGTTTAAACAAATGTCTAATTTAAACCAATGTTCAAACAAATGTCTAATTTAAACCAATGTTTAAACAAATGTCTAATTTAAACCAATGTTTAAACAAATGTTTAATTTAAACCAATGTTTAAACAAATGTCTAATTTCAACCAATGTTTAAACGAATGTCTAATTTAAACCAATGTTTAAACAAATGTCTAATTTAAACCAATGTTTAAACGAATGTCTAATTTAAACCAATGTTTAAACAAATGTCTAATTTAAACCAATGTTTAAACAAATGTCTAATTTAAACCAATGTTTAAACAAATGTCTTAATTGTACGCATTTCGGGATATTTCAAATTCCATCTTCAGTGCTGGAGTGGAGGAAGGTCAAACTTTAAATATGAAGCTAGGGAAACTGATAAGATACACGTGTCTCTACAGTGTACGCGTGGTACATTTTTAATCTCATTTTGCCTCATCGGCCTGCAAGTGTGGATGCAGGAACTCAGCATTCAACGTCACATTTAATCTGATTAATTTGGTGTCTGCTTCCCATTTTTTTAACATTCGGGTAATAAAAATATTTTATGACATCAAATTTCGCCACTACTGTTGCATTCACCGAGTTGTATGGCAGCATAAAGTTGTGACGGTCGCCTTCACGAGACGATACTTCCCGGGCAAGCGCTGCGGACCACTTTACAACCTCGTGCAAAAGATTAGCGGTGCTGCAGCAGTCATTATTTATCGTGAATTTGACGGAGATTTTCAGTGATAGCGACTACGGTGGTGCATTGATCGGACAGAGCGTGCTTTAAATTTGTCGCCTTAATACTTGGCATTTTAGCGATGTAAAAGTTTCTGAGCTATTTGATGTCATTTTTTTAAAAGATATTTTAGTTAACTTCTCCAAACTGATTTGTATCAGGTATTTACAGAGAAAAATTTTGCGTCGACCACCACCTTTTCTACCGGACTCTTGGTTCATTTTAACCCTAGTTCCTGAATAGTCGTGTGGTGTGAAATTTCGGTAACCTCAAGCACTGTAATTCCTGATGCCTATTATATGTGTTTTCTCCTACGTAAATGCCTGTCATTAAGTTTCCATGGCCTAAAAGCCGTTTTAAGCAACCAGCTCGCAATATTCTGACAGCGCTTCAGTTTTGTTAATTTCCTTTTTTTACGTCTTGGAGTGCACTGAAATAGCGAGCCCCGTATTTTCTCTCCTCTAGTATGTCAGAGGGACAAGTACCATTTCATAACTGTATATTGTAGCGTAGTAAGTCACAATTGCACTTCAGAAAGAGTTCAACTATTCGCATAGAATTACGATGGGGGGGTTTCCTGATAACAAACGTGTGAGCCCTTCTTTTCTTTGGCATCCAATTGCTGATCCCTTGATGATCGCCTCCCAAGCTGCTCGAGCTTTGATCTACTGCCGCTTCGATAATTGACTTCAGTTTTCCTTTGAAAGTTTGTACGTGAAACAAGGTGAGGAATTCAGCTCTAACAATTCCAAAGAGGAAGCTTTATTGCAGAAATTACTGAAAGCTCTTGAATTTTATTAGCTCTCTGATAGAAATACTGTACCTTGGAATGCCCCTCAGGGGATGCAATCATTGTATCTATGGGAATTTGCGCTCCCGGGGGGAAATGTGAGGGCCCGAGCTGAGAGTTAGGTAGGCCTTTTTTTTTAAATAAAATGTTTTTTGATAGCCAACATTTTGACGCATGTTGACATGCGTAATGTTTCGGCTTGAAACAACGTTCGTACATGTAGGTTTTTCGCGCTTCAACTTCTTTTTGAAATGATGCACATCAATATCAAAGACTCAATAAGAGTTCACTGAATGCTTAGAATACTGGCTATGGATACAACACTAGTGAACTTGTCAACCAGTGTATCTGATGTGACCTCGATGTTTTTTTTTGACATTCTCAGGGAATTCTGAGGAAAAGTGTGGCACGTCATGCATTATTAGTTTCGTTCTTTTATCGTTAAGTTTATTAAAATGGAATAAATTTGAATGTCATTGTAATCGGTGTTATTTCAGAAAACTATGTTATTTCAGAAAACTATTTCAGTTCGGTTTTACTCTCAGCGTAACACTTTTTCTGGCCAGGCTGCTGTGCTACCAGGCGGATAGCAACATTGCCCCGTTAGGTGTACTATTCGTTCGTGGCAATTTGAATGAGCTGCGGACATATTCCTGAATGATATTTTCTCGTACAATAAAATTTACAGCGTCACTCTATTACTAAAATTTTTACTTAGTAATGCAACGTTTGTACCACATTCAGTAATCCTGTTCAGGAAACTATGTCCTTCACACTCTATCAATGGTTTTTACCCTGACATTCATTGAAATGTAAATTAGAATGAAAATAAAGTTAACGCGAACATGAGTTTTTATGATGAAAAGTGTAACCGTTGAAAACATGTTCGAGATCGTATATCAAATAACGATTCCGAATGTTTTGCTGGACTGTACTCGTATTGCTGCAATATCTCAGTATTCGTGACATCGCCTCACGGGGAAACTGTTGGGTCACCGAGAATTAGCACTCGCAGGGGAAAAGGTGAGGTCACAAGTCGAAAGTTTGGTAGGTTTTCTTTCTCTTGAAATAGGTTTTTGCCTTCTTAAAGACAGCCTAGTTCAGTGCGGTTTTTAGTTCAGTGCGATTTTCAAGAGCGAATTATTTTCTTCTGCAACTTGAATTACTGTTTTTCTGCGTAGGTGATCACGTCTGGGAACACACCATGTGCATAAATTTTGCGTTTCCTTAGCTGCGTACTAAGTGGTGCATTCATATTTCCTCTCTTCGGAAAACCTTTTTTTGTTGTTAGGTGAGCTTAAACTAATCGAACATAATTTAATGAGTATGGTAACCCTTAAATTCTGCCTTTATTTTTGGGCTGCAGCAGTAAGGTTACTATACGGACAGTAATACAGAGCATGCATATTGCATAGTCAATAACTCGATGGTACTGATGGTGCCACATTCAGGCGAATTTCATCTGTATTGACTCGGATTGATTTTTCCCATTGCGACAACTGTTCTTCTTCAGCAGCTAGCGTTTTTCTTTAGTGGCTTCGTCGTCGTGGTATTGCGCCGCTGTGTAAACGTGGAGGATAGTGAACACGCATGGTTAAATTTATCGTACTTGCTATGCTGTATCTATAATAGAAAAACGAGCTTCTTTCAGTGTCACTGTTCACAACGGGAAACTCTTTATCACGTATTCTTGCAATTGAAAGGTGCCATTCGCAAATTTTTGCCTATGTTAATAGTACAGTAGCTGGACGGAATGACAATTTCATCAGCATTTCGGGTGTGTTTCAGTAGCATTTATCAAAATGCTCGTGCGCGAAAGTTTTTTAGTCGTTATCGACGCAAGTAACATGTTCTGTGAATTTCGCCTGCACGGAATCCTATAGCCTAACTCAAATTTTCTTTGGCGTGTTCGATTAATTTGATTGAGTTAGCAATGTTTATAAAACAAGGCTGATATTATTTTTTAGTTTGTTATTGTCTCTGTATTATAATCAGGTTTTTCTTCTACTTATACGCACGTGTTCAAAAATTTTTGCTTTTGCGTTCTCGACGCGCACTTCATATTGTAGACAACTGTGCAGTTCAAGCATGCAAGCGCTTTTCTCATCATTTCCTCAACAATGATATATCAAGAGAAGGTCAAACAAAAGCTTAACAGATAATGACGCTTACTAGATGCGTAACTTATTCATAGAGAGTGGGAATGTGGGCGCAAAAGTTGGACTGAGATGAAACATAACGACTGAAAGTTTCTTCATTCATTTAATGTATTAGATTTCGAGAGCCATTTGGCTCAAATTTTTGTGTAACCTTGAGCTAATTTCAGTGTACGCGTGGCCAAATAACAATACTTCGCAGGATTTGGAGCACAATGCTCGGAAAAAAATATTCGAGGAGAGAACAAATCTTTTGTATTCTGTTAATTAAATTATAACAATTCAAAGCAAATATATTATTTCATCTCTGTACGAGCGTACTTCTAAAATCGAGTTATTTTCTGGTTCATGCTGGTGAGCACTAAGAGCGTACAATAATTTACTGACGGAGAGCCGATATGATGGGACGGAGGTAATGCGTTCTGAACAGCGATATCGGCGAGGGAGAACATGCAAGTCAACCTAAAATGAGAGAATGGAGGCACAAGTGAGAAATTAAAGAATGCTCAAGTAAGATATTGGAGGAAGAAGGCTCGAGTAAGAAATGAGAGAAAGACGGCACAAGTAAGACACAAGAGAAAGACGGCACAAGTAAGACACAAGAGAAAGACGGCACAAGTAAGAAAAGAGAAGAAAGAAGGCGATCACTGCCTTCGGACGGACATATTTGACGGTCCGAGTATATTAAGTCTTGCATAATGAAAAAAAATACACCTTTTTCTCTAGGATTTTGAGTGCGTGATGTTATCGGCACTTTATTCATTTTTGTTGAATATTTTCGAATGAAACTCGAAAAATTCATTTAGTTTTTCTGTCTTAATTATCTAATGAGTCATCGATGTAGGTTCCGCACACTGTTGTGTTCAGTGGCGATCAATATTGTTCAATAGATCTCCGGAGAGAGATAACGAATTATTGCTCACAATTTCGTTATTTGTGAACAATTGATATCCAAAATTTAAATTTTTTACTGGAATCCTGAGCGTCTTCTCCCACAGGAGTTGGGCCTAGTTGTTCCGTATCTGTCACGCCATGTGATACTGTATGTCATGCCATGTTGTGATACTGTATGTCACGCCATGTTGTGATACGGTATGTCACGCCATGTTGTGATACGGTATGTCACGCCATGTTGTGATACTGTATGTCACGCCATGTTGTGATACTGTATGTCACGCCATGTTGTGATACGGTATGTCACGCCATGTTGTGATACGGTATGTCACGCCATGTTGTGATACTGTATGTCACGCCATGTTGTGATACTGTATGTCACGCCATGTTGTGATACTGTATGTCACGCCATGTTGTGATACTGTATGTCACGCCATGTTGTGATACTGAATGTCACGCCATGTTGTGATACTGTATGTCACGCCATGTTGTGATACGGTATGTCACGCCATGTTGTGATACGGTATGTCACGCCATGTTGTGATACGGTATGTCACGCCATGTTGTGATACTGTATGTCACGCCATGTTGTGATACTGTATGTCACGCCATGTTGTGATAGTGCATGTCACGCCATGTTGTGATACTGTATGTCACGCCATGTTGTGATACGGTATGTCACGCCATGTTGTGATACTGTATGTCACGCCATGTTGTGATACTGTATGTCACGCCATGTTGTGATACGGTATGTCACGCCATGTTGTGATACGGTATGTCACGCCATGTTGTGATACGGTATGTCACGCCATGTTGTGATACGGTATGTCACGCCATGTTGTGATACGGTATGTCACGCCATGTTGTGATACTGTATGTCACGCCATGTTGTGATACGGTATGTCACGCCATGTTGTGATACGGTATGTCACGCCATGTTGTGATACTGTTTGTCACGCCATGTTGTGATACTGTATGTCACGCCATGTTGTGATACTGTATGTCACGCCATGTTGTGATACTGTATGTCACGCCATGTTGTGGTACGGTATGTCACGCCATGTTGTGATACGGTATGTCACGCCATGTTGTGATACGGTATGTCACGCCATGTTGTGATACGGTATGTCACGCCATGTTGTGATACGGTATGTCACGCCATGTTGTGATACTGTTTGTCACGCCATGTTGTGATACTGTATGTCACGCCATGTTGTGATACTGTATGTCACGCCATGTTGTGATACTGTATGTCACACCATGTTGTGATACTGTATGTCACGCCATCTTGTGATACGGTATGTCACGCCATGTTGTGATACGGTATGTCACGCCCTGTTGTGATACGGTATGTCACGCCATGTTGTGATACGGTATGTCACGCCATGTTGTGATACGGTATGTCACGCCATGTTGTGATACGGTATGTCACGCCATGTTGTGATTCGGTATGTCACGCCATGTTGTGATACGGTATGTCACGCCATGTTGTGATACTGTATGTCACGCCATGTTGTGATACGGTATATCACGCCATGTTGTGATACTTTATGTCACGCCATGTTGTGATACTGTATGTCACGCCATGTTGTGATACTGTATGTCACGCCATGTTGTGATACTGTATGTCACGCCATGTTGTGATACTGTATGTCACGCCATGTTGTGAGACGGTATGTCACACCATGTTGTGATACGGTATGTCACGCCATGTTGTGATACTGTATGTCACACCATGTTGTGATACGGTATGTCACGCCATGTTGTGATACTGTATGTGACGCCATGTTGTGATACTGTATGTCACGCCATGTTGTGATACTGTATGTCACGCCATGTTGTGATACTGTATGTCACGCCATGTTGTGATACGGTATGTCACGCCATGTTGTGATACGGTATATCACGCCCTGTTGTGATACGGTATGTCACGCCATGTTGTGATACGGTATGTCACGCCATGTTGTGATACGGTATGTCACGCCATGTTGTGATACGGTATGTCACGCCATGTTGTGATACGGTATGTCACGCCATGTTGTGATACTGTATGTCACGCCATGTTGTGATACTGTATGTCACGCCGATGTCACGAGAAAAGGGCCCGTCTCCTCTTGTTAACATTTCATTAACAAGAAAATCAGGTTCTCGGAGTTGAGGGAATGGCAAACCTCCATGACATTACACAATACACAAAAATATGAGGATGTATCAAGAACACAGTCACTAAGAACAAAAAAAAAACAATGATTGTATACTAAAATTAGAGCTGTACTCACCGATGGTAGATGACCCACTTACGCAGCGCATTTTCTGAGCGCCCTCCGTGGTGTTACGATCGATCGCTTCTAATATTGTGGGACATGATACACAGGGAAAAATATGCTAACATTTATGATTTCAAGCTATACGTCATACAAACATCAATGAGCGTACACACAATGAATGGTATTAGGAGTGATGCAAATTAAGTAATGGAATCAAACAGCATACGCCAAATCACTTACATCACATAACTATACTAAATTTTTCCGGCTGACCAGCCTTTTCCCGCATGTTACTTACACTCCCAAACATAACACAAGTAAGGCCTACAATATCTCAGCGCTTCCAGCAGCACGGGATGTGATCATTACTTCGACCTTCACGTTCATGAGCCAACACAACTTCAGTTCAAATCACTGTCCTAGACACAGTTCAAGGAAATTTGTTGCTAATTGCCAGATTCGTAGCTCCCGAGCATTCCCCTTTCTTGTGTGCTCCTTATCCACAGGACTTCTTATGCACAGGCCTCCCTCCTGCAAGAGCAATTTATAACTCGTTAATCCCTGATTGAACTAGTTACGTTCCCTCAAAATATCTCAATTTTTACAGCACTGAATGCCAATAAATTTCACTAAGATTTATTTTAACAAAATATATATATATTTTTTTTAAGAACCTGTGTTTCTCTTACCCGCCTCGAGACGTTGCAGCTAACTGTTACATTAAATTATTTCCACGCTGGTTGGATTTTACTTTACTTCTCTGAAAGTAAAAACGAGAAAATGTATGAATTTTGGATTACATTATAACGTCGCCTTTAGTATAAATTTTCAATATATCCAATAACCACTTTTCATTATATCTTTGAGCACGTTTGTTACAGCGAACACACCCGCGTTTTATTTCGTATAATTCGCGCTCCGGCGTTGACTGCAGAACTACCTTTTGTTCCTCAGATGCCCCGCGTATTTTCTCGAGGGTTGTCCCCTCTCTCACATTCGACCTATAAGAATCTTCGAAACCTCGAAGCGCCCGCCTACCTCTTTTCTAATTGGTAGTACCGCAGCTCGCCTTTATTTCTTTCTTAGCCTCATTGTTTCGCACGCTCAGCTCCTTCGAAACCGACCGTTGGTTTGCCGCCTCTCTCGGCTTAAGTGTCTCGATTTATGTTTGACCACAAGGCGACTTTGTCTGCGCATGGCTAGGCATTTTTCCGAACGTCTAAAGTTTCCAAGGGCTCGCCCGAATGAAAAAATTGCTAACACCACAAAATAGACCCCTCCAGAAACAACACACAATGCAAACCTCCATCGTCCGAGCCCTCACATCTTATCGCTCCACCTAACATTGCTGAGCCCAAAAAAACATACATGTTAAAGCGACCCTCCTGTGCTGCTGGGATTTACTGAGATATTTATAAGTAAGCACAAAATTTATTACACACAATTAAAATTTTCCCTTAAATCCTCATTTTTTAATTCACAGAATTGGTTATTCTTAACAGATTCTCGACACCATGTTGTGATACTGTATGTCACGCCATGTTGTGATACTGTATGTCATGCCATGTTGTGATACTGTATGTCATGCCATGTTGTAATACTGTATGTCACGCCATGTTGTGATACTGTATGTCACGCCATGTTGTGATACTGTATGTCACGCCATGTTGTGATACGGTATGTCACGCCATGTTGTGATACGGTATGTCACGCCATGTTGTGATACTGTATGTGACGCCATGTTGTGATACTGTATGTCACGCCATGTTGTGATACTGTATGTCATGCCATGTTGTGATACCGTATGTCATGCCATGTTGTGATACTGTATGTCACGCCATGTTGTGATACTGTATGTCACGCCATGTTGTGATACTGTATGTCACGCCATGTTGTGATACGGTATGTCACGCCAGGTTGTGATACGGTATGTCACGCCATGTTGTGATACTGTATGTGACGCCACGTTGTGATACTGTATTTCACGCCATGTTGTGATACTGTATGTCATGCCATGTTGTGATACTGTATGTCACGCCATGTTGTGGTACCGTATGTCACGCCATGTTGTGATACGGTATGTCACGCCATGTTGTGATACTGTATGTCACGCCATGTTGTGATACTGTATGTCACGCCATGTTGTGATACTGTATGTCACTCCATGTTGTGATACTGTATGTCACGCCATGTTGTGATACTGTATGTCACGCCATGTTGTGATACGGTATATCACGCCATGTTGTGATACGGTATGTCCCGCCATGTTGTGATACGGTATGTCACGCCATGTTGTGATACGGTATGTCACGCCATGTTATGATACGGTATGTCACGCCATGTTGTGATACGGTATGTCACGCCATGTTGTGATACGGTATGTCACGCCATGTTGTGATACGGTATGTCACGCCATGTTGTGATACGGTATGTCACGCCATGTTGTGATACGGTATGTCACGCCATGTTGTGATACTGTATGTCACGCGATGTTGTGATACGGTATGTCACGCCATGTTATGATACTGTATGTCACGCCATGTTGTGATACGGTATGTCACGCCATGTTGTGATACTGTATGTCACGCCATGTTGTGATACTGTATGTCATGCCATGTGGTGATACGGTATGACATGCCATGTTGTGATACTGTATGTCATGCCATGTTGTCATCCGGGATTTGTCATTCCATGTTATCATCCGTTATGTGTCATGCCATGTTGTCATCCGGTATATATGTCATGCCATGATGTCATCCGGTATATATGTCATGTCATGCTTTCATCCGGTATATATGTCATTTCATGTTGTCATTCAGTTTCTGTCATTCCATCTCGTCATCCGGTATGTATCATGCCATGTAGTCATCCGGTGTATAGTATTTCCTGTTGTCATCCAGTATGTGCCATTCCATGCTGTCATCAGGTATAAGTCAGTTCATGTTGTCACCCAGTATGTATCATGGCGTGTTATCATCCGGCATGTGTTTCGCCATGTTGTGGGGAGTGCGATAGGTGCTGGAGGGTCGACATAACTTCGAAGTCAATTATATCTTCACAATTCCATTAGTCCCGTCATTTAAATTACGTACCTATTTTATTAAATTATTTCTAGAAACCATTTTATTCTTCTGCTGAGCTGGAAACCGAGCAGCCGGGATCATCAGCACGAGCTCCGAGACCTCTTGTTTACATTTGAGCCCTCCAGGCGAACTATTGTCTCGGTTCCGAGAAGCTCAGAGGCTGTCTTTCAGGTTGTCGGAGATACTGAACTCGAGAGTGCACTAGTAATTGAAAACATGAAGAAAATAGTCCAAGAATATTGCAAAGGACATCTCTATTGTTTGCAATAACTAAAAATCCTATTAATATTTTCCAGCAAAAAATGATGAATTTTCTAAACTGAATGTAATAAGTAACTTTTACTTGGGATGGTGTTCATATCTTGTACTGCAACGAAGTTAATCTGAGAAATTCTCAAATCTAATTAGATCCAACTGCAGCTCTTTTCTCTATGCACTGAATGCGACCATGGACTTGAGGCTAGTTATTTAATTGAGAATATTGCGGCAATATTTGAGAAATTTTGACTTACATCCTTGTCTTAGAAATAAGCAAATTATTAAGGCTTTGCGAGAAAATAGAAATTTGCAGACTGAGTTTCCTTTGAGAGTAAAATTAATTTCAGATACGATGCTAAAAGTCCGCATAATTCGCTCATTTCTACCTGTATCTCCAAAGGCTTTACTGACTGTCCACATCGCTTGCGTTTATCTTCAGTGGTGCTCCTACAACCGAATTATGTTTTTTTGGAAACTTGATTGTGCCTTTTATGTCAATTTTATCATGTTACACTGCACCGTAAATATTGATGTGGCCCTAAACTTTATTTAACTGGAACTCGAAAATTCCCCGAAAATTATCTCTAGATCACCTGTTGTAAGAGTTAACGAGAACTTCCATCACTGCTGACAGAGGAAGATTTCCATCAGCGCGGGCTGGAAATTTCACGAGTTCAGAAATTATGTCCAGTAGGTGCTAGCTACTGACCACAACTTGTGACCGTGCTTACTCCAGTAGGTGCTAGCTACTGACGACAACTTGTGACCGTGCTTACTCCAGTAGGTGCTAGCTACTGACGACAACTTGTGACCGTGCTTACTCCAGTAGGTGCTAGCTACTGACGACAACTTGTGACCGTGCTTACTCCAGTAGGTGCTAGCTACTGACGACAACTTGTGACCGTGCTCACTCCAGTAGGTGCTAGCTATTGACGACAACTTGTGACCGTGCTTACTCCAGTAGGTGCTAGCTGTTGACGACAACTTGTGACCGTGCTTACTCTAGTAGGTGCTAGCTACTGACGACAACTTGTGACCGTGCTTACTCCAGTAGGTGCTAGCTACTGACGACAACTTGTGACCGTGCTTACTCCAGTAGGTGCTAGCTACTGACGACAACTTGTGACCGTGCTTACTCCAGTAGGTGCTAGCTACTGACGACAACTTGTGACCGTGCTTACTCCAGTAGGTGAGTAGGTGCTAGCTACTGACGACAACTCGTGACCGTGATTACTCCACTAGGTGCTAGCTATTGACGACAACTTGTGACCATGCTTACTCCAGTAGGTGCTAGCTACTGACGACAACTTGTGACCGTGCTTACTCCAGTAGGTGCTAGCTATTGACGACAACTTGTGACCGTACTTACTCCAGTAGGTGCTAGCTACTGACGACAACTTGTGACCATGCTTACTCCAGTAGGTGCTAGCTACTGACGACAACTTGTGACCGTGCTTACTCCACTAGGTGCTAGCTATTGACGACAACTTGTGACCGTGCTTACTCCAGTAGGTGCTAGCTACTGACGACAACTTGTGACCGTGCTCACTCCAGTAGGTGCTAGCTATTGACGACAACTTGTGACCGTGCTTACTCCAGTAGGTGCTAGCTGTTGACGACAACTTGTGACCGTGCTTACTCCAGTAGGTGCTAGCTACTGACGACAACTTGTGACCGTGCTCACTCCAGTAGGTGCTAGCTATTGACGACAACTTGTGACCGTGCTCACTAGGAGCTTCAATCTTTGTAACGAGGTGTTACATTAGAGTTGATGGAGTTACATTAGAGTTGATGGAGTTTCATTAGAGTTGATGGAGTTACATTAGAGTTGATGGAGTTACATTAGAGTTGATGGAGTTACATTAGAGTTGATGGAGTTACATTAGAGTTGATGGAGTTACATTAGAGTTGATGGAGTTACATTAGAGTTGATGGAGTTACATTAGAGTTGATGGAGTTACATTAGAGTTGATGGAGTTACATTAGAGTTGACGGAGTTACATTAGAGTTGACGGAGTTACATTAGAGTTGATGGAGTTACACTAGAGTAGATGGAGTTACATCAGAGTAGATGGAGTTACATTAGAGTTGATGGAGTTACATTAGAGTTGATGGAGTTACATTAGAGTTGATGGAGTTACATTAGAGTTGATGGAGTTACATTAGAGTTGATGGAGTTACACTAGAGTTGATGGAGTTACACTAGAGTTGATGGAGTTACACTAGAGTTGATGGAGTTACACTAGAGTAGATGGAGTTACACTAGAGTAGATGGAGTTACATCAGAGTAGATGGAGTTACACTAGAGTTGATGGAGTTACACTAGAGTTGATGGAGTTACAGTAGAGTTGATGGAGTTACATTAGAGTAGATGGAGTTACATTAGAGTTGATGGAGTTTCATTAGAGTTGATGGAGTTACATTAGAGTTGATGGAGTTACATTAGAGTTGATGGAGTTACATTAGAGTTGATGGAGTTACATTAGAGTTGATGGAGTTACATTAGAGTTGATGGAGTTACATTAGAGTTGATGGAGTTACACTAGAGTTGATGGAGTTACACTAGAGTTGATGGAGTTACACTAGAGTTGATGGAGTTACACTAGAGTAGATGGAGTTACACTAGAGTAGATGGAGTTACATCAGAGTAGATGGAGTTACACTAGAGTTGATGGAGTTACACTAGAGTTGATGGAGTTACAGTAGAGTTGATGGAGTTACATTAGAGTTGATGGAGTTACATTAGAGTTGATGGAGTTTCATTAGAGTTGATGGAGTTACATTAGAGTTGATGGAGTTACATTAGAGTTGATGGAGTTACATTAGAGTTGATGGAGTTACATTAGAGTTGATGGAGTTACATTAGAGTTGATGGAGTTACACTAGAGTAGATAGAGTTACATCAGAGTAGATGGAGTTACATTAGAGTTGATGGAGTTACATTAGAGTTGATGGAGTTACATTAGAGTTGATGGAGTTACATTAGAGTTGATGGAGTTACATTAGAGTTGATGGAGTTACACTAGAGTTGATGGAGTTACACTAGAGTTGATGGAGTTACACTAGAGTAGATGGAGTTACACTAGAGTAGATGGAGTTACATCAGAGTAGATGGAGTTACACTAGAGTTGATGGAGTTACACTAGAGTTGATGGAGTTACACTAGAGTTGATGGAGTTACAGTAGAGTTGATGGAGTTACATTAGAGTTGATGGAGTTACATTAGAGCTGATGGAGTTTCATTAGAGTTGATGGAGTTACATTAGAGTTGATGGAGTTACATTAGAGTTGATGGAGTTACATTAGAGTTGATGGAGTTACATTAGAGTTGATGGAGTTACATTAGAGTTGATGGAGTTACACTAGAGTAGATGGAGTTACATCAGAGTAGATGGAGTTACATTAGAGTTGATGGAGTTACATTAGAGTTGATGGAGTTACATTAGAGTTGATGGAGTTACATTAGAGTTGATGGAGTTACATTAGAGTTGATGGAGTTACACTAGAGTTGATGGAGTTACACTAGAGTTGATGGAGTTACACTAGAGTTGATGGAGTTACACTAGAGTAGATGGAGTTACACTAGAGTAGATGGAGTTACATCAGAGTAGATGGAGTTACACTAGAGTTGATGGAGTTACACTAGAGTTGATGGAGTTACAGTAGAGTTGATGGAGTTACATTAGAGTTGATGGAGTTACATTAGAGTTGATGGAGTTTCATTAGAGTTGATGGAGTTACATTAGAGTTGATGGAGTTACATTAGAGTTGATGGAGTTACATTAGAGTTGATGGAGTTACATTAGAGTTGATGGAGATACATTAGAGTTGATGGAGTTACATTAGAGTTGATGGAGTTACACTAGAGTTGATGGAGTTACACTAGAGTTGATGGAGTTACACTAGAGTTGATGGAGTTACACTAGAGTAGATGGAGTTACACTAGAGTAGATGGAGTTACATCAGAGTAGATGGAGTTACACTAGAGTTGATGGAGTTACACTAGAGTTGATGGAGTTACAGTAGAGTTGATGGAGTTACATTAGAGTTGATGGAGTTACATTAGAGTTGATGGAGTTTCATTAGAGTTGATGGAGTTACATTAGAGTTGATGGAGTTACATTAGAGTTGATGGAGTTACATTAGAGTTGATGGAGTTACATTAGAGTTGATGGAGTTACATTAGAGTTGATGGAGTTACACTAGAGTTGATGGAGTTACACTAGAGTTGATGGAGTTACACTAGAGTTGATGGAGTTACACTAGAGTTGATGGAGTTACACTTGAGTAGATGGAGTTACACTAGAGTAGATGGAGTTACATCAGAGTAGATGGAGTTACACTAGAGTTGATGGAGTTACACTAGAGTAGATGGAGTTACACTAGAGTTGATGGAGTTACATTAGAGTTGATGGAGTTACATTAGAGTTGATGGAGTTACATTAGAGTTGATGGAGTTACACTAGAGTTGATGGAGTTACACTAGAGTTGATGGAGTTACACTAGAGTAGATGGAGTTACACTAGAGTAGATGGAGTTACATTAGAGTAGATGGAGTTACACTAGAGTTGATGGAGTTACACTAGAGTAGATGGAGTTACACTAGAGTAGATGGAGTTACATTAGAGTAGATGGAGTTACACTAGAGTAGATGGAGTTACACTAGAGTAGATGGAGTTACACTAGAATAGATGGAGTTACACTAGAGTAGATGGAGTTACACTAGAGTAGATGGAGTTACACTAGAGTTGATGGAGTTGGGCCGCAGTTGATGGAGTTGCGCTACAGTTGATGGAGTTGGAGTTGCGCGGGACTTGAGGGGAGTTGCGCGGGACTTGAGGGGAGTTGCGCGGGATTTGAGGCGAGTTGCGCGGGATTTGAGGCGAGTTGCGCGGGACTTGAGGGGAGTTGCGCGGGACTTGAGGGGAGTTGCGCGGGACTTGAGGGGAGTTGCGCGGGACTCGAGGGGAGTTGCGCGGGACTTGAGGGGAGTTGCGCGGGACTTGAGGGGAGTTGCGCGGGACTTGAGGGGAGTTGCGCGGGACTTGAGGGGAGTTGCGCGGGACTTGAGGGGAGTTGCGCAGGACTTGAGGGGAGTTGTGCGGGACTTGAGGGGATTTGTGCGGGACTTGAGGGGAGTTGTGCGGGACTTGAGAGGAGTTGTGCGGGACTTGAGGGGAGTTGTGCGGGACTTGAGGGGAGTTGCGCGGGACTTGAGGGGAGTTGCGCGGGACTTGCGGGGAGTTGTGCGGGACTTGAGGGGAGTTGTGCGGGACTTGAGGGGAGTTGTGCTGGAGTTACGGAGTTGTACACAGAGCCGACGAAGCTCTCAAACATTCTATGTTTGTGTGGAAGACAGAGAAAGACGACAGAGTGGCCTGCTATTTGTGTGCTGTGATGCACTGGCGGCAGCTCATGCAATTGTACGTACGCCCACGTGCCACACGTGACGCAATGGCAGCCACACACGAGAGTCGTGTGGCTGCCCGCATTGTGATGGCAGTCATGTAATTACTGAAGTGTCCGCACCGCTTTAATTCTGCGACGATTTCACCGAACTTTAGTAGGCACCTTCACGTGTGTTTGAAACTGCTTAGTGCCAATTAATGGTTGTATTTTATATTTCGCCCGTTGCAAGCGCTGGAGCATAAATTAGGAGTCGTCTGTGTGTCACTCACGGGTTGTTGCCAAATTGTGCCTGCTGTATATTGCATCGCGCTAATTGGGAGACTGGACACTCCGAGTGCAGCCAAACCTAATTTATTGGAGGCAAGGACAACCCAAGCGTTCTGGAAACTACCAGGGCTGAAATTCAGAAGTCGAGAAGCTTTTTAACAGGCGCTTCATTGGAGAACATCTGGAGTAATTAACACACACACACACACCTGTCTAACGCTTAGTGTCTCCAGTTATTACTAAATATTTTAATGATATGAATTTGATTCATTAATAACTAGATGGTGGTTTCTTTGACGAAATTGTGTTTTGCTAAATTGTGTTTTTGCTTCGTGTTTTGCTTTGTTTTATATTACAAGGTTGCAATGGTGTTTGCAGCACTTAATTAAGATTCGTTCAGTGAAATTTTAGCACATAATAAAAAATTATGTTTTCCAACACTACGGAGTCCGTTCTCCTTGTTAATGTAAATTAATGAGAGGCATCCGGCCCTTGTCTCGTGACACAGTACTGACGTGTCATATTTAGCTGTAATGCTAATCAAGCGCTAATTCTCTCATAACATTTGCCACAGCTTTGGTATATTTTTAGCGTCCGCCGAATCAATGTCTATTGCTTGTTGAATTTTGTGGTTCAAGATGCGGGCGCTGCCGATGAGTTAATTAAAAGATAAGTTTAAGTCGTCAACCCCATGCACTAAATTATTAAAATTGTAGGAAACACGCTACTTTTCCGTTCGTGAGGCATTTAAGGTAACGAATGTTATTGGCGCGTTTCATATTTTTTCAACATTCAACCATTTAGTTAGCGAAATGATACAATTAAGCGTAATGATTTCTCGGGAGGATACAACTATTGTATCAGTGGGAATTAGCTCTCCCTGGGGAAAATATGAAGTCCCTAACTGAAGGTTAGGTAGGCCTTCCTGTTGTTGAAATAGAGTGGTTTCTCGTCTGTCACTTTCTCGAACACCTTTGTTGTGGTTAAGAGGCTTAAACCAACTTATCTAATTAAACCTGTCAATATTTAGCTTAATTAGCGACAGTACTGATGTGAGGGCATTTACGCGCCATGACATCGCTGTATACTTGAAGAATTTTACCAACTGCAACTATTGAAGACGCAAGTATAAGCGCCAGCGGAGTTTTTTCTGCCGCTATGACGAGCTACGTCTGATCATGATTTGGTATTGAACGTCGTTCCATAGACGTATATTTTAACTATTTCTACGATTAGACAGAGGGACTGTCGAATGCCAAGTTCCAAATGCCCACCGAAGCACTGCACAATGAACCCATCATGTACTTAGCGCCCAGCTGTAGTGTATACCAAACACTCTCCTCCCATCCAGCGCGGCAGGCTCAGGCACTCTAAAAGTTCAGAGCAGAGGGAATCAGGTGACTCGAGTCAGCACATCTGAACGCGTCTGAGCGAGGTTGCACTGGCGAGATTTAACAATTTGACCGCAATGTGAGCCACCGGTGGACACGGAAAGGATTTTCATAGAGCTGCTGACCGACCTGTAGTCACAAACACAATTTTCCCGAGGACTTAACTATAGCTAAATGAAGGTATGATTCAGTTAATGTTTGCAATTTCCATATCGCTGGTTACAATTGACTTCAAAATTGAATTGAATATTAAACTTCAGTTTAACAAATTACGGTGAAAGTGTTAATTTCTTTTCTCGTTCGTTTTTTATGTCTTGTTTTGTGGTGTCTAAACAGAACATGATTTGTCACAGTGCGTGTTGTGAACGTGGCGTGAAAATTAGCTCATCACATTACTTTCACGCGGCTGCAAATTACGCCGAACATCATAGTCGAATAAACTCAGGATACGATCCTCCAAATTGGACATTGAGCTTGAAACATTTGTGTTGAAATTTGGAGCTGGGAGATCACTTTGATCCTCGCTGAAGTCACTGGACGCTCTGGAAACTGCAAAGCAGCATTCAAAGACCGGAGCTCAACCTCGGAATATTGTCCGAGTAATAATAACTGGACTCCAGGTGAAGGCTCTAGAGGAGTGGAGGAGAGGTCAAAGTGCTTCAAACAAACTCTTCCTCATTAGCTATCAGCGCGACTCTGGCAAAATATTTGTTTTAACCCCGCGGAAAGGAGCACATGGTAAATTATTAACAAACAGCATTATCATTTCTATGAGTTACTGTAAAAATAATGAATTCAAACAATACAGTTCAAAAAATATAAGGAATTTCTTCACCGCATCTAAAAAGCAATTAGTTACTTAATTAAAATTTCCAAATAGGACAGATATGCAATTTAATAGACCATGCCTAAAGAAGCTTAGCTGTGCATCAAGTGATAAACTAGAAGAAAATTTGCATATTATTCACAGTTAACCTGTAGTCGTCATAGCAAAGTGAGGTGCGAGGCTGGTTTCCAATTTCAACCAAGCTTCTTAAATCCGTTACTGCGTTTATATTTACTAACGGGGTATTCAACTTAACTGTTAACTATTTCCATACACAATTCACGGATCATTTCGCAAAGATAGCTCGGCTCATCAGTCATCACTCGTGACGAGTTAGAGATGCAGACTGACAGCGGAGCACGCGAACGGAGCTGCAGCGATACCTGCATGCAGAGAGGGAGGGGGCACGCACACAATCGGTTATTTCTTCTACTTTCATTTATTCCCTTCATTTACGTTCGCGCGTGCGTGAGTGCGTACATAATCATTGAATCGGCACAGTTGAAAGCCTTAAACTATTTACTTTTTACCCATGTACATTTTACCCTTAATTAACCGCATTACATGTGCTGGATTACCTTTCACGAGACGTGACTCAGAAAGATAACTTCCATTGGCCATTGTTTAGTTGTGGGCAGCTCAATTAATTTTTACCCTTTTCCATTCAAAAATAATTTATTATCAATTCCGTTTGGGGTGAGTCCTCAATCTATTTCTCCAGCCCGTAACTCATTTCAAAAGAGTAGTACACGACGCTGGAGAAGTATAACTCAGGGTAGGGTTTTTCCACCATCGTGAGTCTAGTGATAAAAAATATTTCCGAATTTTTATTCAACGTAGTTTTTTAGTATAAAATACTGTTTTTGCTTACCATTCTTAAGATCTTATTTAAGAAAGTTTAAGAAGAAAATAATGGGTCCCAAAGGACAGCGGTGAACCGGAAAAAAGGGTTCGTAACAAAACAAAAACCTGTACTATATAAACAAAAAGATGATCTAATCAATCTCTAGCTCTGGAACTCACGACTTCATTTGTGAGTCTCTAATTTTCATACACGAAAACTGGATCCGCCATGAGAAGGTCTGCTGCTTCTTCACATACAATCTTTTTTAAAATTCATTGTATATAAAATCCTTATTTAATATTATAGGGCAGCAAATTTATTTCGCCGGTGCATGTTTGATGTTCTTGAGGTATGAACTGATACAGCGTTTTGAGGAGTAAGTGATCCATAATAAATTCGATAGGAATAAGAAAAGCCCATAATAATATACAAATATACAATTTGTAGCCTTGTATCTGAAAGAAGATTGTCGAACTTGAGCGTAAATTTCATCACTATAATCGTTAACCAAATTTACGATTGTCGTGATCTACCACGACGTAACGATCTTTCGAATGGAGGGACGCCTCAATAATTCGAAATGATACGAATCAGCCTGAGGAATGCGGAGGTCGCTGGCGGGTTACTCATTTCAACAACTTCGCATCGACCTCAAGAACAACATTAACTGTCAAAACTGCAAGCTCAGCACTCCGGAGTCCGGGTAGCAACTGCGGCTCGCCTGACGACAGCATGGCAAGGGCCACCAACGGAAACTGTAGCTGCGTATGATGACCGTTAGATGATTCAATCAGCGGCGGCAATTTTAACGGATATTATCCCTATTTAAGGAAGGACCAAGAGTTAGGAGGGATCAGATCTTCATCATAGAACACCGAGCTGCCACAGAGAGAAGCTGCTATCCATAAGTCAACCAGCCTTCGGGCTTGGTTCTGTCTTTGCTTTATAATGTAAACCAGTGTAAATTACGTACATCTCTTTAACGTAAATCTAAGCAGTCACGGAGCACTCGTTAGTCATCATCCTGGAATCTACAACAACTAAGATGAGTTCTATTCTGTGCATATTCCCATTTAGCATGTTCGTACTGAT
Organism: Morinoia aosen; assembly: GCA_030386875.1. Lineage (NCBI taxonomy): Eukaryota > Metazoa > Arthropoda > Malacostraca > Amphipoda > Talitridae > Morinoia > Morinoia aosen. Next base: position 16,251,532 of record CM059571.1, on the reverse strand, counting down.
CCTCCCTGTGCATAGGTTTATATAGGAATATTTTCTGTATTGTAAAAGTAGGTGCGTTAAATTCTTTCCATTAAAGGTGTCGTTTTTCATATGTCGAGATTAGGGAATAAATGATTGATGTCAACGCCTTATAAATTTCCCGTTATATAGGAGAAAGTTGTCGAAGCTGTTGGAGATATATTTCATCACGCTACCATTTAATTTGATTTGCAACTTATATGCTCATTAATTATAATACAGACACTGAAATGTCTTTGCAATCTAAAATAAAATAATCGTGATCTTAATCACGCCTACCAAAAGAGAGCAAAATGACTGAAACGACGATGAAAAAATAAAGTGAACCACAAGAAAAACAGCTCCATAGCAAATGGCGGCTAGCGGTGGGGGATATTTTATTCGTGTAAAAGTATAAATTTCCCTTGCTCACTCCCTCCGAAATAAATAACTAAAGCTCGAGCCTTACCACAATAAAATTGAATATTTTAATCTCTAACAGATTCGATAACGCATCTCAAATTAAACCCGTTTCTTATGTATTTAATTATGTATTTAACCATGTGGTATACCTAATGTCTCTTATCTATTAGCATTTATAATTTTACATGTGAACCTTGCCTTAATTATTTACCATGCATATATTAATTCAATGTACGTGTGAACTTGCCTCAATACCTAATTAAAACTTTATTTATATGTCAACCATTAGTAGATGTGTAGTGATCATTACGAGTGACTTCTTTTAATATGTTAAACCGTTGGATTTGGTTGGATCTGATGATGTAAATGTATTTTTTGATCTGAAAACATTCAATTACTAAATGCCAATTTGACATCTCAAATCATTCAAATAATTATAACGTGGAATAACTGCACTTCAATGATTTGATTATGCGAGATTTAGGATATGACGTGGTAACATTTACCATTCTACTGTGCAACCAACCCTAGACCATTTTGTTTTCCGAGTGCCCAGACAACAACGATTGCTGTAGATTCCTCAAATTTCCTAATTTATGTTGAATATTCAACTGGTGACATCTATATTTGAATTCAAATTACTATATACCAAATGACACCTTTAAAAATTCGAATAATAAATTGAAACTTTCATTAATTTAAGTTAAATGATTACATTCAATGAAATATCTATTTGAAATTTAATCATATTGAAAACGCTAAACGAAATTCATTCTAGAGGTAAAATTTCATTCAATCAGAATGCTATTAGTGCGATTGAGATAATACTTCACTGTGCAAAGAATTACATATATATTAAATAGTGTATGGTAAACATGCTCATGCAAAGAATGTTTCATAGTATTTCATTTTGATGTGTGTCTAATTACAATTACAATGCATTATTTTACCATGAATTCACCATGTTATAGTGAACGTTTCTGCGTGAATGAATGACTGTTCAGATGTAATGAAAAAAAAGGTTCAAGACTTGAGCTAGGTCTCTGGCTGTGTATTAGCAGGCATGAACCCGAGCCCGGATGCATTAAGCTTACTATTTTGAAAACAACCTCGGCCTGGCTTGCTACCTTCAGTGACTCAACGCCCTCGCTGTCTTGCAACTCAATATCACTCTACATTACTGCATTTCAAAGATTAATGACTTCCTCTGGAGCACTCTGCTTCGCACAGCAGTAGCTTTGCTGTGGTATTAAGAAACTGATGCGTAGAATTTCAACTGAGAATATGATGCTTAATGCTTTAGATTTGCTGTAATATATAAAGATATGATAGATAAGTAACGTGAATATACAGTAATTTTATTAATCCCATTTAAAATTTTGAATTTACATGTTACATAAAAAATTTATTTTCACGATTTAAAATAATTATACTTCATGCCCATCAAAATATTCTTTCGTGAAAAGAACGTCTTGATATATTAAATTATCTCAACATTAGGATGATGGAATTTGTGAAATGTAAATTCGATCATTATAGACAGACGCTTGATATTAATTTAATCGCAGGAGTACATTGTCATTTGACGTACTCAATGTGAATGTACTACTAGATAAATTCTATTCCTCTTGCTGTGAATCATTTAGGTTATAACGTACTCAACGTGAATGTACTACTAGATAAATTCTATTTCTCTTGCTGCGAATCATTTAGGTTATAACGTACTCAACGTGAATGTACTACAAGATAAATTCTATTTCTCTTGCTGCGAATCATTTAGGTTATAACGTACTCAACGTGAATGTATTACTAGATAAGTTCTATTTCTCTTGCTGCGAATTATTTAGGTTATAACATACTTAACGTGAATGTACCACTAGAAAATTCTGTTTTCTCTCGCTGAGGATCAAATTTAGGATATGTCATTTACAAATAATGGAGTAAAATAGGTTAAGTTCTGTGTGCCCTTATGTGAGCACAGAGAGGATAGTATGAAGTGAGATGCTGGGATGTGTATGGGAATGGAAGCTTGTCTGGAACGAATGAAATAACAAGACCACCAAATAACCAAAACTAAAAATTTCAGCTGCTGTCCACGGTGTGGCTGCCACGAGCACACTGGCGCAGCCCACACACATGGCAGGCTTCACGTTCACGTGGTCCGCAAAGTGTCGACGCAGCGTACGGACAATAACGACAACAACAGCAGCTGCAGCTACTCTCACCCGTACTACGATGGGCCCAACGTAAAAACAGCTGGCTTCGGTCTAGACAACATCCGGTGAGAAGAGGAAGAAATCCAATGCGGCATCGAAGCTCCAGGATCTACCAACACACGGATGAATAAGAAAACGACTACGGCGAAGATTATTGGGTATCTTCCAGCGACAATTCGACATGACCTCATGGTTGTATGAATCAAATCCCGTCCTAAAAAGAGATCGTGTATGACGAAGCACGGTTTGAAGATGTTCCTCGAAACAGAGATTACGAAGATCTTTTTCTTTCCTATATGGATGCAAACTGGGTGCAATCGAGGCAACCGGAGCTCTACGTGCTCTGCGTCATTTCTTAATGGAATTTTTACTCCATTGAATATCTTCTAGAGATATTCTGCGTGCTGGAGGAGCCTTCGCAACGTCTCTGCGGGGACCATCGTTTGCCAAAAACGTACGTAGGACGTAGCCTTGTTTGAAGACTCCGTTTCAGAGTTCGAGAGATGAACAAATCCAGTTTAACGCCGCCTTCAGATTGCCTCGGATGGACTATGTGGAGATTATAAAAAAGAACTGATCCTTTCGTCAGCATACGTCTGCACGTAAATACTGTATGGAACCATCGTCGATCAGGAGATCGAATCTTTTGAATGACGACGCGGAGATTTGTCGTGATCTACCACGACGTAACGATCTTTCGAATGGAGGGACGCCTCAATAATTCGAAATGATACGAATCAGCCTGAGGAATGCGGAGGTCGCTGGCGGGTTACTCATTTCAACAACTTCGCATCGACCTCAAGAACAACATTAACTGTCAAAACTGCAAGCTCAGCACTCCGGAGTCCGGGTAGCAACTGCGGCTCGCCTGACGACAGCATGGCAAGGGCCACCAACGGAAACTGTAGCTGCGTATGATGACCGTTAGATGATTCAATCAGCGGCGGCAATTTTAACGGATATTATCCCTATTTAAGGAAGGACCGAGAGTTAGGAGGGATCAGATCTTCATCATAGAACACCGAGCTGCCACAGAGAGAAGCTGCTATCCATAAGTCAACCAGCCTTCGGGCTTGGTTCTGTCTTTGCTTTATAATGTAAACCAGTGTAAATTACGTACATCTCTTTAACGTAAATCTAAGCAGTCACGGAGCACTCGTTAGTCATCATCCTGGAATCTACAACAACTAAGATGAGTTCTATTCTGTGCATATTCCCATTTAGCATGTTCGTACTGATCCTCCCTGTGCATAGGTTTATATAGGAATATTTTCTGTATTGTAAAAGTAGGTGCGTTAAATTCTTTCCATTAAAGGTGTCGTTTTTCATATGTCGAGATTAGGGAATAAATGATTGATGTCAACGCCTTATAAATTTCCCGGTATATAGGAGAAAGTTGTCGAAGCTGTTGGAGATATATTTCATCACGCTACCATTTAATTTGATTTGCAACTTATATGCTCATTAATTATAATACAGACACTGAAATGTCTTTGCAATCTAAAATAAAATAATCGTGATCTTAATCACGCCTACCAAAAGAGAGCAAAATGACTGAAACGACGATGAAAAAATAAAGTGAACCACAAGAAAAACAGCTCCATAATACGATTTACTTATAGCAACCCAAACGGAAATTTATGTTCGAATAAACAAAAAAGTGCATGGGGAGAGTTTAGTTTTTCTGCAGGGTTCGAGTGTATTTTCAATACTTTCAGCCAACATTGAGGTGTTTCATGGTCTTCATTGCGCAGGAAGGGAACTTGGATGTATCAGTGCTCCTTACGAGCAGTGCTCAATTCAAACCCCCCTCCCCTCTCGCAATTCGATACAATATCTCCAAGGCCAATTGTAGCACTGCTTTCTCGAACGCTAAGTGAATCATTTCAGTTGACCACCATTAAAGAAAACACAAGCAAATGTTCGAGGGGGCATGATAAAAAATGGTCAACTGTGACAAGAAAATTAGCTACTAAGGGTGAATTGAAGAACGACTTCATAGACACCCCTGCTCACCCACCGCGCAATGTGGTCACGTAGCACAATGTGCTTTGTATACAGTAACAAGTTACAGGGCAACTTCGTGAAATGGTTCCTAAAGCAAAAATATGTACTTTAATGCTCTAACGAGTCAAATGAATAGTCACTGAGGATATGAATAAAAACCTTTAATAATTCAACAAACAAAATTAAACTTTTGTCTAAGCGATATTTCCTTCCCTCTCTAGCAGCTCTTATACTGAACCATTTGTGGCGCACGATCAACAGCATTACAAACTTTCAAACGAACTGACTCCTGTGTGCTTAAGCTTTATTTGTACGTCCCTTTGACTTTATAAAGATTCTGAAGAAAGAGAATATTTTGAACAAAATGATGAAATAAAAGATTGCAGGCACTGCACACTGCACAGGTATATACGCGTGCAATCAAGTGCAAACCCCCTCAGGGGGATACAACTATTGTATCTATGGGAATTGGCGCTCCCAGGGGGACTATGTGAGGGCCTGAGCTAAAGAGTAGGTAGGCTTCTCTTTTGTTGTAATAAAATAGGTTTTTGTTTTGTTACGGACCATCTTTTTCGGTTCACTTCTGTCCTGTTTTTCAGCACCTACTACTTTCTTCTACAACTTTTTACTTGTTTCATGAACTTCTTTCCTAGCTTAGTGTTTCTGTGCACCTTGTGCATAGATTCCGCGTTCCCTCAACTCCATACTAAATGATGCCTTCATGGTGCCTTCTCTTGGAACATCTTTGTCGTGGTTAAGAGAGGCTGAAACTTTCTTGTATAATAATAATAATAATAATAATAATAATAATAATAATAATAATAATAATAATAATAATAATAATAATAATAATAATCAAGTGCAAACTACAATTGAGTAGCTTTCTCAGCCGCTCAATGTCCTGTATTTTGAAAAATTTAACTTTTTAACCATTCGGAATTTTTTACTATCTTCATGAAGCTGCGGAGGAAAAAGTACTGAAGGTTCTAGCTACCAGCGCAAGGAAAAAATGTGAATAAAAACTAATTTAGAAATAATCGAATAACTCAGAAATTTCCAAGACTCTCACGCTTTGGATGATGATGGAGAATAAAGTTCGTTTAGAAAGGGGCTGGACAAGTACAAGCAAAGAGTCCCTGAGGTAGTCCCAAGAGTGGCTGCTAATGAGGTCCAGACGAGGGAATTGAGCTCGATCCACGCCAGAACTTGCGCAAATGACCCGCCAAAGTTGAATTTTTGCATATGATTTTCTGCTCGTGAGACTTGAACCGAGCGTCCTCCAGCCAGGCTAAACAAACGCAGACCTCGAATGCCACTGCCGTAAAGTTGCTCCCTACTTCGGAATGAATGATCAACAGGCTACGCGACCTTGGATTGCAATTTAATTAGAGTTCATACTGCTCGCAATAGAATAAAAATAACTGAAAGATCTACTCAAATGAATTATTATTGTTATTCGAATAAAAGACTCTTCAAAGCTCGAAGTTAGAAATTATGCTTCATAGAAGTATAAACATACTTTCTATAAAAATTAAGTTATTCAGGATATAGCTCAGTAGTTTCTTTAGAAAGGTGCGCAGAGGTCATCGTTAAATTCGATATTCTCAGAGAGCGACAGAAATTTATCAATTTTCATTCTCATATTTATCGCTACCCTGATACGAACGTGATATTGGTTGCCCCCATGTGTGACACAACTTTGAATCTTCAAAATTCATTGAGAAATACTTTACTGAATCACGTGATAAGCTTCCAGCTAACGCTGATGTGGAGAATCATCGAGCAGCACAAGAACCAGCTCGACTACCGCGCAGTGAGACCCTGGTGTCAACTAGCGCCAAAGCGCTCGTCCAAGATGAAAAGGCTGCGGAGAGTGAATATCACGCAGACATCGAGATCAAACAGATACATCTATCGCTATTGACCAAGACAGAGCCATCTCCCATGGGATAACCTTCTCTATTTCGCAGCGAATTTTAGTTTCCGGCAGTACAAATAATGTTAACAGGATACCAGCAATAATTTTTGTTTCATTTCAAAAGTAATGTCAGAGACATGGCTACATTAAATTTCAGATAATAATGGTAATTTCATAATACCAAAATGCACTCCTGGCCCTAAAGCTAGAATTTACTCTCACGAGAATTAAACAAACAAATGCACAAACCGTACCTGGTTACATCTGGGAAATAAGTAACTAACCTTCGAAAGTGTTGCTCAGTTAGAATCCGTAGCTAGATGCGAACGTTGATTCTTTTATAATGCGAACGATGTACGCCTAAATAATTCTCCAAGGAAGACACTATACATCAAACAGAACTGATATTAACTAGCTCACCTTTTCGAAATAACTATTTCTCCAAAAGTGTTAGGTTCCACAAAATTGCTCAGCTCTCCAAAACAGGCCCACGCCAACATTGGTGTCTCTAACAATGGCGCTAAATGAAAAAATCCATAAAAAATGCATCTAAATAACTCATTACGTATCGCAATAGCACAATAATAGCTCAACGCTCTAAAAAATCCTCGAACGTTATCACATTAAAATTCCATTTGAAGAAAAAATAGACAAGCGAATCAGTTATAGCAGCTACGCTACATCATGCGCTTTCCATGCGAGAACCATAAAAAAACACGAAACAAAGTCGACATAATTCGAAACTTATCCCAGTAGAATTTTTTGAGCAACTTCTAAATTAGGCAGCTCGTGCAGCCTACAAGAAGGCACTACTTTGTCTCGGAATGCTACTATGCACAGTCAATACTTGTTATCAACATCGACTTGAAATCCAAAATCTGGCTTATACCCGATGATTCGAATTCGACTGTAGGACTTACGAGCAGAAAATCCTGCCGATAACTCCCTGCGAGGTACGCTGGCCTTAGTTGGAGGACAGCTTGTGTGAAACTCCATGGAGGTGAAGTGATCAGTGTTGGAACAAGTGTGGAATGGAACGTAAGGAAAAATTAAATACTCTGTTGTCCACTAAGGTAAAATTATTAATCACCGAAAAATGAAAATATGGTATTGAACACCTTAAATAATCGACATCAAATGGAGCAACACATACAAGTTGGAACTGACAAGCAGTGTTAGAGGACACGTTAAAAAAGTGATAGTAGTCGCATTCTCATCAAATAGCGGTGGAGAAGCTTTAAAATGTGAGTGAAATACGAACTGGGGGTCAGACACAAAAAAAAAAAAATAGCAAAATACTTGCCGTGATATTAAGCAGTAAATTAAAAAATGTCAACTCACGCTGTCGATTTCGAGAGTGAAATAGTTTCCCTAAATGTCTAGAATAATTAAGCCTAATCCATAATTTGAACCCTTCAGTTGAAAATGCCATTCGACAAATATGAAACATAACTTGATTACCGTTGGTCGCGCAAGCAACACCCTTAGATTCGGTAATTCAGTAACACCCTTAGCAGCAGAAGCTTGACTGCATAATTCGACGCATCATTCTTTTGACGAACCAAAATGTCAGACTTATCATAGCTTCACCAGCGCGTGTCTGCACTGCCTTTGGAGTTTTCCAAACGTTATCTGAATGTATCTACTCGAGTTTATTTTGACGACCACCTGTCCGATGACAAGTTTCTGTCGCACATTGATCAAGCATTAGCGTTAAGAAATGTTTGAACGCATATTATTAAACGGGCCTTCTCCACACATACTCCAATCAATCTGAAGTAGGACTTAAATCAAGGCCTCGTTATGGGAATTTATACACCACAATTAACCCCCAAAAGCTTATCCTGCATCAACTGAGAGAGAGAAGACTTCAGCTGCAAGCACACAACAGAGCCGCCAGATGGACGTCTTGCCAACTGCGCACCACTCGACATCGCTTGTCGATTGCTTGTAAACCTCGCACGAAATGCATTCTCTCCCTACCAGGGCAGCCCAAAACAGCGAGCAGAAGGGGATTTAAGCTGCAGTGTAGCTTCAGGCAGTAAAGGGGAGGGAAGGGACTGAAGGAGATGCAGTATTGGGCAGAACTGATGGCTGCACCGACTGATACTGGGGAGTGGATGGACTGGGTGCGGCAGGCGAGTCAGATAACAATGCGTGAAAGAAAGAAAGAAGAAAGAAAACAGTTTATTTCCAATAGAGATGGTACAAAAGTACCATCATTGGTTTTTAAAATATTTCAAAATTAATACACTTAGATGATACACACACACGAGTAATGAAAAACTCGTGTCACTAGTCGAAAAGAAATGATTGAGGGCAATGAACTCCTAATCTAGCTTAATCTACATTTGATAATACATGTAATGATAATTATAAGAGATAACACAGTTTCATGGACGATGCATTTTCATTGTGGGATGAAAACACTTTTGACAGTTTACACGTACATGACATAACACTTCGCAATTCTTGACGCCAGGAAATAATATATGAAATCGCTTGTTTCGGTCAATGTTCACAAGTGTAATTTTAAGGAAGCTTAAAAAAAAATATATATATATATACATACCCATATACACACATATGTACATATACGTATGTATGTGTGTATATATCCATACACACACTCACACACACGCACACACACATACATATACATATATATATATATACATATATGTACACATAAGCATGAGGACCAAGAATATTATAAGTTTTGTATTTCTGATTCAACAATTTTAACATAACGGTCATTAGTTAATAAGCATTTTATTTAAATATAGATGGATGATCGCACAACAAATGTATAGTTTTTACATGAATGCTTTACAATAATAAAGATTTGACGAGTTAGGTAATGTTACAAGTTGAGAGTGCACAGAAAAAGGACCATTATCTCTTGTAAAATGCTAGTTGTCAGTCTAGTACACACATATGTGCACGTATACATGTAAATATATACACATCCACATGCACACACATACCCACGCACATACTTACACCAAACTCGTAAGCATTCACAAATGCATTTCTATATGCATCGAGGCAATACATACGCATTCTACAGAGTGTCATACGCATAGCGTGCACACGTACACATATACACAAGTAAGCATTTGCGCAAATATCAGCATAAACTAGTCAGTATAAACCAGAATTCCAATCGAGGGAAACAGAGATAATATCTTTTATTATAGCATGAATTTTATAAAATTTCGTACTAAAAATAGTGGCACAAAACAGTCTACTTAAGTCAGAAACATGAAAACGATTGTGGGACGTGAATAAGAAAGGAAACATTAATGTCCTATAAAGGAAAAAAATAGAGAAAAAATCACATTATCTTTGAAATATGGCGCAAATTGTCGGCAATTGATAAACAAACTTAGGTATCACATTATTATAAGCATTTAACTATAAGCAGAATAAGCATATTACTGCAGTTTAAATGGATGATCACACAACGAATTTTTTTTTTTTACATGGATGCTTTACAATTTCATATTAGAAAAAAAACACATTATCTTTGTAATATGGTGCAGAATGTCTGCAATTGATAAACACACACACACACACACACATAGGTACCATTACGGTCTAGTTTGATGCTTGCACGGAAACGGAGAGGAATGACATAAAATTCAACCTTCGACTGGTTTATCTACTCTAGTGCACACAGGTGTACGTGCACATATACACACCCATATGCGCACATACACCTATATACGTACACACATATACAAGTAAGCATGTTTGCAAGTGACAACGTATAGGCGGTCAAATCATAATACCTACGCATACTTCAAAACTGTTGTGTGATTTCTTGAATTATAAAACAATGAGCGAGGGAGATTGTTCAGCAATGGAGGTACCAGGCAAATGAGATTCGTCAGTACTGATTCAGTATGTTCTGTAACTAAAAATTATTATTGAGACACAAGATGACGAGTTATTTTGGCTTTAAATTCTCTAGGTCTTTGAGGGACTTTAATACTCAGGGGAAGTTTGTTCCACACTAAGGCGCCTGATATGGACAGAGCCTTTTGCCCTAAGTGAGATGAACGATAGTTGACTAAGACATTATTGTTTCTGTTCGGTTTTTGATTGTTTAAAGTGGGTGGATGGAAACGCACTATCTCAGCATTGCTCTGAGGAAGATATAACGAGGAGAATACGTATTGGGCCTTCTGCATGAGGAGCCTTTCTTGGATAGGAATCCAGCCGAGTTTATTGAGGAGAGGGGTTACGTGATCACTTCTTTTGAAATTACCGTTGCATACCACCTTGGCTACAAAATTCATGCATTTTTGTAAGTCCCTTTGAAGGTATTGAGGTAAGTCTCCCCATACTAGGCTGCAGTAGTCAATGCGCGATAACACAAGGGATTGAATGGCTAATAATCTGGATTTTTCGTCTAGCACACTTTTTATACGATGAAAAAACATTAAAGTTCCGTAGATTTTGTTGCAAGTAGTCTCAACGTGAGATTTGAAGGACATATTTCTATCGAACCAGATACCTAGATTTTTACCTTTTTCTGGAAGAGAAGGCAAAAGAAGTGAAGGCAAGAGAAGTGCTCTTGTTAGAGCTCAAATGGCTGGTACTTGAATTTGCTGGACTTCAAAGTCAAAAGAATGGAAAACAGTGTATCATTCGAGTATTATATAAAAAAAGTGTCAAAACCGAAGTTATTAGAATGGAGTATTGGTTGTTTAAAACGAAGTAATCGTTAGGGAGTTATATTTTAGCTCTCACTTACTTTAATTAGTCAATTACTCAATAAATACAACCGGTATTTAGCTGCTGTATTGTCTCGAGTTGTGATTAGACCATCTAAGAATGTGCTGACTATTTACCCTGTAACTAAGGATCTCTGAAATCTGGAATTGTACTTCTCCGTCACATCTGCTATGGTCTGGAAATTATCCATAGGTCATAACACATGATTTTTTCACGTGTCCACTTTGTGCGATCACTTACTTTAGAAACCACGCACAACATTTCACAGGCAGGGGCGGACGCAAATCATTGCAAAATGAAGCTTTAAGCTGTGCTTTAAGCTTTAAGCTCAAAATCAACCTGTGCGTTTAAGCACAGTTCGTGCCTAAATGACTTACGTCTAGTCATTATTTGTAATGATTTAAAAAAATGATTCCTCATTTCGTTTGAATTGGTTGTGAAGACAAAGTGACTGAAAATGTAAGGTTTTCTCATGAACGGAGGACATAGGCACTTGTGCGGGGATGTTATTCAGCATTCGCTCCTACATCAGTAACGCTTGAGACAGGTTGGCAAGTTTATAATTTTAGTCGATTGTTGCGTTATTGTTTAGCAGACGTGATTTGTTTTGCTTTCTCAAACGTGCAGAGCACTTGCGCATCAATTATTCATTTTGTTGCTGGAGCGTGAAATTATATTTTGTTCATCAGGTGACGCGGAGATCACGTGTTATAACTTTCACTCTTGAATACGAGAAATAGGTTACAGCTCCCAAAATGTACGTTGTCTTAAATAATTATATGAAAGTTTAAATCAAGCCAGCTACGGGTCTTCGTTTCTCTAGAGCGTTTACATACCAATCGGTCAAACCGGCAGCCTGTACACTTGTAGTACTCATAATTGAAGGAACCCCACCTTTCAATATATCGTTTATTATTGCTATCCATTCCTTGTAATCATGTGTTCTAGGCTGGGTTGGGTGCATCAAATTTAAATGAAGTTTCGTCTATCGCATTCGAAATCAATATGCATTATGAAATAGAAATTTATATGCTCTAAAATAAAGGTAATGAGACAGAAATCGTGCAACGTGTTTTTGTCGGATCCGCATTGTTGTGTAGAAAATATACTTGTCTTGCTCTTGAAAACGGTTTGGTGCAGCCAGACTGATAAGGTTAGTGTAAACGTGGATAAATTTTCATGATTGAGTTTAACTATAGACAGCCTTGTGAACACGCGTGTCGCTGTAGTTGTTCTGTGAATGGAAGAAGTTAGTTTTTATGTTTGGTAAGAGAGCTTGGTAAATGTGAAGGAAATACTTTTGTCTCAATGCGGAATTTTTCGAGTTCGACTGTTACACCTCAAGGACAGTGTCCTCCATACGGACTTTTTTCTTTATGACTGAACCTAGAACAATAAAATTTGGAGTACTGATAGGAAATTGAATTTAAAATCGTTTTTGCTCAGAGCAAAAGTTTGATTTTCTTGAAAAGAAAATGGGAAATCGAAGAAAACGAAATTTTAGGGGGGTTTTCAAAAATCTTTTCCTCCTACAGTTTTTGAGCTACAGTGATGGTTTTGGTATCATTGGATGTGTTATACTTCTTTTTTTTTCCAATCCAAGTTCAAGGTTTTTCAATTTTATTTTCCGTCTTTTCAAGTCTAAAAATCAAAGGAGTTATTTTCCGAAAGGAAACACGATTCTTTCAACGTGGCCACGTCATTTTTACTTGTTATGATGAAAGGTGTACACAAAATATGACAATGGGGTAGATGAGACTAGCAAATATATATAGGAACAATTGTTACTTAGGTCTCACGCAACTTGAGTATGCAGCGGTGACGAAGTTTTATAATAAGGTCTCGAATTGTACGTTAAATTATTAAGTGAAGTTAACACAGAGTCAGAGTCAAATACGGAGTGCCTCGCCGTATGCAAATTTAACACATCTAATGAAGTGGCACGATGAGACCTTCTAACGTCGGAGTTTCGCTCTATAATGATGATGCCCTAACCCTCGTCGAACCCTTTAAGTAGCTGTCGTGCTGCAGGAGTTACCGCAGCTGATCATAGCCGTTGAAGTTGACGCCCGCAGTATCGTCGCTTAGGCCCAGACGCGCCTTCGGGTAGCAGCGCCAGCCGTTGCCATCTGCTGTTGCCGTCCGCTGCCACACTGGTGCCACGCTGGTGCCATGTTGGTGCCATGCTGGTGCCACGCTGTTGCCATGCTGCCACGCTGCCCCTCGGAGCGCAGGTGTTGCCTCTTTCTCGTAACGGTCGAGCCCTCGCTGTGTACACATCGACATCTGGCGCGTAGTATACTGCTGAGCTTTGAGATTTCCTGATAGCAGAGTTCGGTGTAAGCTCTCACGTCCAACCGCCCTTTACTCCTTTTTGTGGCGAAAACTTAACGGTTCGTATTCGGGACACAACAGAATCCCCCCAACCTATATTAATCAACATCCTCCTGGATGTAAAAATGGAAGTTTCCGTCTACTGAAGTCACGCATCTGAGATTCGTACTTCATTGCAGGGGTGAAATTAGACAAGCCTTGAGATTTGTGCTTCTGACGCACTTCTGAATCGAAGATCTTGAACAAGCGATAGCTTATTGTAGTCGTCGGGACGTCCTATTCCAATTCACTATCGAAGACCTTCTCTCTTGGCTAATGACGTTCTATCAGAGGCCTTCTGAAGACGTTCAAAGGGGTAAAAACCATCCTACTAAAATATCGAATATGCAATCGATCAGTCTATACTCGACCTCCTGCGTGTAGTTACTATGGACGTATTGCTGTCCAACGGTATCTTCTTTATTTTTTCTTCGCCGTTGTTGAATCCGTGTCTGGCGAAAATATAGATGTTCAGGGGAAAGTCCCGTCCTTCGTACGAGTGGGTGTACTGTTGTTGCAGATGTAAGCTGGGTCTGCCTATTGCGTCCGTACAGCTGGGGCCGCGGCACGCCAGGACAGCTGAGGCCCTTTAATAGCAAGGTCGTCGCTGACAGCGCGTAGTAGGAACAGCTGGTATGGAGAGCGGTGTTGCCATAGCGTTGGTATGGCACTGTGCGCCTGCACACTGCCTCTGGGTCGCTGCACTGTCGCGCTGGCGAGCGGTGCGTGAGTGCTATGCGCCTGTAGCCCTGTACACGACTTCCCAGCCGTGGCGCAGCTGCGGTGGAGAGAGGAGTGTGTGTGCTGCCGCTGCTCAGACCCCAGTCGGCGCAGCATTGCTGTAATCAATCGTTCCACGTTAATCTCAGGCTTTGACAAAAATTTTTCTCTCGGATTTCTTCGACTTATCGTAATCAATTGTGTCCATCTACTCATCACATCTCCCCCATGCCATTTACAGCCCGGTGTATCACCCTTCGATTGTGTTTTAACTAGATCAAGTAATCTAAAGCAATAAGCTCAAAGAAATCCGTTAGAGAACACAAAATGAGATAAATGCACGGTAAATGAAATTAATGAGAAACACATAATATGACATTCAATATCTCGAATAATTAGTAGACTGTAAAGGAAAGTTCTTACGTATTATCACGCATTCCTGGGGAAGAGCTATAAAAGACATACGAACGGGTTACAAATTTGACATCGAGTAGAATTTTTTCTGATTGATCAAGGTAAATACATAAATTGATTCATAAATCGACATTAATTATGTAATACATCGCACCCGCATTTCGCTGGAGAAATCATTTAAATTTAAGTCGAAGCACTTATCCTAAAATTGAAATATGAAGGAAATGTTAAACACAAGGGAAATGATTAGAAAACATTCTGAATATTAAACATAGAACATTTGGGAGTGAAATGAGATAATCATTATTGAAGTTTGGGACGTGGAAAATCAGTTAATCCTAAGTCAAAACACATATCCTAAATTTGTAATACGAAAGAAATGTTAAACACAAGGGAAATGGTTAGAAAACATTAATATTAAACATAGTACATCTTTAGAATGAAATGGAGCAATCATCATCGAAGTTTTGGGACGTCCTTGCGAGACACAAATAATCATACATAGTTTGGGCGTCTCGTCCGATTTCTCAGAGAGTACCTAGGAATCATTCCTTCATTCCTCTGGCTTGTGCTCGGCACTGTAGGAATGTCGTTCGTCTCTGCCCCTTGCAGTTCGTCCTTTTCTTCGTCGTTGTTGAAAGGGAAGGCCATGGCGTCGTCAAGATAAGCACGTTTCACACGGTTCAGGTGTACGGTCTGCTCCTTTCGGTCTGAATATAGACCTCTGATAGTGATGTTATTTCCACGTCTGGAGGTAATTCTGTAAGGGCCTCGGAATCTCGATGGAAAGGCTCTGTCCTCGACACACCCTCCTTCATTCCTCAACATAATAAGGTCCCCAGCTTGGACATCACATTCTTTGGCCGTTCGATTGTAGATCTTCGCCGCAGCTTGCCTGGCCGCCTCAGAGTTTTTCCTAACAGCAGCAAATGCTTTGGACAGTCGGAGCGAGACTTCAGTTGAATACTCTTTGTCACATGCGTAGTTTATAGGCTGCTCCTTGAAGATGTCGTGGAAGGGAAGGTTTGCGTCTCGGCCGTAGAACAGAAAGAACGGCGTGTCCTTAATCGCAGTCTGATAGGAAGTATTCACCGCGAGAGTCGCAAAGGCGACGCTCTCGTCCCAAGTGAACTTATCTTCAGCCGCTAAGTGAGAGATTGCAGTCTTTAAGATACCGTTCATTCTCTCGCAGCAACCGTTCGCCATCGCGTGGTAAGCAGTCGTCGTTTGTGATCTCGCTTTGAGATTTTTGCAGACGTCCTGGAATAACCTATTGGTAAATTCGCTGCCTCTGTCACTGACGATCGTATTCGGGGCAGAGAATTTTCCGACGTATTGGACAAAAGCTCTGGTGACAGTATCCGCAGACTTATCTGTAAGGGGATAAGCATCAACATACCTAGTAAAATGATCAACTATCGTTAGAAGGTATTTGTTGCCTGCGTAACTAACAGGAAGCTCAACAAGGTCAACTGCAACTCTTTCAAGGGGATATGAAATTTCAGGGAATTTTCCCAAGGGAACTTTAAATTGACCCTGCCATTTTGTTCGTTGGCAAGCTAGACATTTCTTTACATAGTCTTTGACGTCACGAATTTGATTAATCCAGAAGAATTTATCTCTGGCACGTTCAAGAGTTCTTAGGAAACCCATATGAGCGGACAAATCGTTGTCATGGCTCAACTTTAAAGCTACCTTAACTAAAGACTTAGGAATGACTATTTGTACATTACTTCTACCGTTTCTGCGTTTCTTCCTCGACAATCTACACAGGACATTGTTCTCATCAATAAAATATTCGTCAATGTTTGAAATCTTAGTATCACCCAAGTCATTGCCAGTTAACAAGTTTCTTACACCAGACCAAAGTGAGTCCCTTTCTTGCTCTGAAACAATATCATCCAGGCTCAATTGCTTTGCCTCGACGGCAACACTGTTATCACGTTCACTGTACACGGGTGGAGGGCACACATCGTCGACGGGAACATCTGTCGCATTATTATTAGAACAAGGCTTAATTCTAGAAGGAACATCAGCATTAATTTTAGGATCATTCTTATTACTACAGTTTGACTCAGCAGTGTCTACGACGGCATTGACGATTCTCTCGGATCTAGACAAATAGTCGGGCAAATGGTGTTGTGCTCCTGGCTTGTACCGAACAGAGAAATTATATTCCTGAAGAAGCAGAGCCCACCTTGAAATACGGTGATTACCTGTTTTATTAGCAAAAATGAACGTTAAGGGACGGTGATCTGTTACCACGACGAACTCATTTAAGTACAGGTACGCATCATAATGTTTGATTGAATCATGGATAGCAAGAGCTTCGAGTTCTGTTGCAGAGTACTTAAGTTCATTTCCTTTTAATTTTCGACTATAGTATGCTACAGGTAACTCAATGCCGTCATGCATCTGAAGTAATGCTCCTCCAATTGCAATGCCCGAGGCATCAGTGTGCAACACAAACTCTCTCTGAAAGTCAGGAAATTTAAGTATAGGCGCAGACACAAGTTTATCTTTCAAGTCGTCGAAAGCTCGCTGATGGACGTCCGTCCACTTAAATAAGTTCGCCTTTTTTGTTAGTTCGGTTAGAGGTGCCGCGATATGAGCATAATTTTTAATGAACTTTCTAAAGAATCCGGTAGAGCCTAAGAATCTCTTCACCTCTTTAGCACTCCTAGGTCTCAAAGCATCCGCTAAGGCTCGCACTTTGTCAGGTCTGGGAGTTAGTCCCTCTGAACTGACTTTGATACCAAGGAAAGTCACGCTACTGGCCGCAAATTGGCATTTCTTAAGGCTTAATTTGAAGCCTGAAGCAGCTGTTTGAAGTAACGCCTTATCCAAATGTTCGACATGAGTCTCGAAATTTTTTGAATAGATGATGATGTCGTCAACGTAACAGAACAGAAATTTTGAAATGAATGGGGAAAAAGCCATATTAACTGCTCTTTGAAGTGCAGCTGCGGATGTGATAAGACCTTGGGGTGACCGGCAATACCTGTAACTACCTGTAGGCGTTCTGAAAGCGGTAATGTCTCTGCTCTCTGGGGACAATTCGATCTGATGATAGGAGCTTCTCATATCAAGGGTCGTGAATAAATTTGAGTCCTTTAGACTTTCGAGGGTGTCAGTCATATGCGGGATAGGGAAAGTGTCTTTCTTAACTATCTTGTTGATAAGACGAAAATCGACAACTATCCTATGAGTTCCATCGTTTTTTCTGACTGTCAAAATAGGTGACGACCATGGGGAGTAAGCTGGCTCTATAACTTTCTGTTTCAGCATCTCTTGGACATGCTCTTCAACTAATTGTTTTGTAGCGTGAGGAACTCGATATTGGGGCGTATTGATTGGCTCATGACCCTGAATGTCTAATCTATGTACAGCATTTCGCGCATGACCAATCTCGTCTCCAACCGCGAACGCATTCCTGTGTTTGTTAACCAAATTTACAAGGGTCGTTCTCTGATCTAAATTCAAATGTGACAAGTCAACATCGTCAATCATCCGGTTGAATTCAGGTTCATTTCGTTTCTCTGCGACTGGCAACAGTTCACTGTTAGGCAGTAACTCAGGGTTGCACTGATTCAAGGGGCTTTCAGTCAGAGCGGGAGCTCGTCTGGCGTCATGCACTGTCGCCACGGCATCATAGGCCTTGCGCTGTGCCTGAGCTCGAGCATCACTTTCGCTTTCGTCTGAGCCAGGCTCTGGGTCCTCAATGGCAACATCTAAACTAGCACAAATTTTATTTCTAGGCACAAGAACATTCTTATCATTATAATTTACAAAAACTACAGGCACGGTACATTCACGGACTGTGGCTAACGTGCGAGGCACTGCTATTCCTTTGCATGTAACGCTCTGCTTTAGAACGACTGTCTTTCCATTCATGTGCTTGGGAACTCTCAAAAAGGAATGACATAACGTGCCTCCTTCAACAGTCAGATCATGTGACATTCTTGCGACACTGAATGATGCATCCTCAGATTGTTTCACAAAATTTACTGAATTAGAAGCAGCAACTGATTGAAATGGGTAAACTTTGTTGTTAATTCTCACGTGACCTTTCTCATTCTGACTGTATTTTATTTCAACGCCGAACCTCTTAAGGAAATCTCGGCCTAACAAGACAGCTCCAGGGAAGTAAGAATCTTCCACAATTATAGCAGAATGGCAATACTCAACATCACCTAGTTTAAATTTCAAGTCAATCGTACCTCGAGTGTGGAGATTATCTCCATTGACAGAACAAAGAACTTTAGTGCATCGTTTAATTCGGGGAAGAGTTTTGAATAATTTGTTAATTACACAAGATTTCACAAGAGTCACGGAAGAGCCTGAATCAACGAAAGTGGAGCATTTTTTCTGTTCAATACTTAGCAAAATCACGGGGGAAAAGCTTTTCGGTTGCCGTGGAAGTTTTTGACTTTACTGCGGCGATGTCACCATTCTGACTCGGATGGCCGTTGAATTTACGTTGATAATTATTAAAGGGGCGTGCCTTTTGGTGTGAAGCACTCTGCCATTTAAATGGGTTCTTAGGCTGGTACGCTCGCTTTTGTGGTGAGTTGTATTGACATTTCTCCACCACTACATCACTCTCATGGGCTCGCCTTTTGCGGTTCAACAAAGATCTTTCTTCGATCAAAGATTCCTCAATTGACCTCGCTTTGTCTAGGAGTTTTGTCACACTCTCAGGGTCAAAATCATGTGATAATTTTTCACTGATCTTGGGGTTCATATTTTTAATGATAGTCGGGATTAGAATTTTTTGTGCATTGGCATCCTCGTAGTGCCATTCTTGGCCGAACACGTCTTTCCAGCTAGCTAGAACGCGAGTTGCAAATGCATTGACACTCTCATCATTCTCTTGACGCAGACTAAATAGGATTTTATGAACGGTCTTTCTATAATTCACGGCCCCCTTGTAAACAGAAACAAGCCAAGTTTTAACATCTTCCAGAGTGACTAATTGGTCCGATTTAAGAACATAAGAATCCCAAGCCTTCCCAGTAAGAGCATTTTTCAAATAACGACATTGCAAGTCTTTATCATTGGTGTAAATGTCAACTCTGGTCTGAAAGTGTTTTAAAAATGAAGTTACACAGCCTTCACCATTAAATTTAGGCAGTTCAATTGCATGATTTAAAGTGACAAAGCTACTTTGATTGTTCTCCCCATTGTTACTTTGATTACTTTCATTATCGTCCCCTGCCATGGTTTCAACTGATAATTAGGGCAAATTGGCGAAGCGAAATAGATTCACAATGAATACTGATAGCAATCTTAGAGTTTCAAATTAGAAGTTTAAATGCAATATTTCGTACAATATGTTTCCAAATACACAGACATAATTGAGTTTTTTTCGCACAATAAGTTTCCAAATGCACAGAAATAATTGGATAGATCCAACAAAAGCAATGCACATAGACACGAAATATCAAAAATAGAATACGCAATAATCTTATAAAACGGATCAAATCAATAGGAAAACGGGTTAAATCAGTTAATAAAACGGGTTAAATCAATGAATAAAGCAACACACATGGATACAATGGCATCAAAATAAAGAGCACAATAATCTTATTACGGAAGCGGTTTTGCATGGATTAATACATGTCATAAGGAAATAAATCAATAGGGCTAAGTTAATAAAACGAATTAAATGAATTAATACACACAGTAAAGAAATAAATCAATACGCAAATAAAGTGACATGAGGACATACACATTTCTAGGGAAATATTACAAGTTATAAATGAGATGAATGAATTTAAATAATTACTTGGGCCATTTAATTTACGTTACAAAAATTTTTTTTGAATAGGTAGCGTGGCTTTAGGTCCCTTGCGGAGACGTTGAGCGTTATTGGGTTATGATCCCACGTTCGCTGACCACCAATTGTTATAGCCTCTTTTCTTTTAGAATCCAAGTTCAAGGTTTTTCAATTTTATTTTCCGTCTTTTCAAGTCTAAAAATCAAAGGAGTTATTTTCCGAAAGGAAACACGATTCTTTCAACGTGGCCACGTCATTTTTACTTGTTATGATGAAAGGTGTACACAAAATATGACAATGGGGTAGATGAGACTAGCAAATATATATAGGAACAATTGTTACTTAGGTCTCACGCAACTTGAGTATGCAGCGGTGACGAAGTTTTATAATAAGGTCTCGAATTGTACGTTAAATTATTAAGTGAAGTTAACACAGAGTCAGAGTCAAATACGGAGTGCCTCGCCGTATGCAAATTTAACACATCTAATGAAGTGGCACGATGAGACCTTCTAACGTCGGAGTTTCGCTCTATAATGATGATGCCCTAACCCTCGTCGAACCCTTTAAGTAGCTGTCGTGCTGCAGGAGTTACCGCAGCTGATCATAGCCGTTGAAGTTGACGCCCGCAGTATCGTCGCTTAGGCCCAGACGCGCCTTCGGGTAGCAGCGCCAGCCGTTGCCATCTGCTGTTGCCGTCCGCTGCCACACTGGTGCCACGCTGGTGCCATGTTGGTGCCATGCTGGTGCCACGCTGTTGCCATGCTGCCACGCTGCCCCTCGGAGCGCAGGTGTTGCCTCTTTCTCGTAACGGTCGAGCCCTCGCTGTGTACACATCGACATCTGGCGCGTAGTATACTGCTGAGCTTTGAGATTTCCTGATAGCAGAGTTCGGTGTAAGCTCTCACGTCCAACCGCCCTTTACTCCTTTTTGTGGCGAAAACTTAACGGTTCGTATTCGGGACACAACAGATGCGGGAAGACACGGGCTTTTATGGAAGCTAAAATTTATTCGAAAATTATTTATTGTTCATAAGTTATGACGTCATAAAACTGCGCATTTTCGAAAAAGGACTTTTTTTCCAATTTTCACACTTTTTCATATTGAAAATGGAAATTTGAGGAAACAAAGTTTAGCTTCTATAAAAGCCCGTATCTTTCCGCATCCAATGATCCTAAAATCATCACTGTATCTCAAGAACTGTAGGAGGAGCAGCATTTTGAAACCCCAAAAACCTTTGTTTACATTATAAGCAAAATAGAGAAACATAAACAATTCAAATAAATAATTTTTTAAGATTCTTGGTTCAAGTTAGACCACTGAAATTATTATAGAGTAATCCAGAGACATAGGAGATGACATAGCAACTTTGCGCCATGAAGAAAGAGCCATGGGGGAGGTGTAACATGATAAAATACCACTTCCCCCTCCCCTCCCCCCCCATTCTTTAAACCCCCGTAGCGGGCGAACGAGTGAACGTACGAGTCTCATTTTTTCACAGGATGTACCTGACCCTTACACTTCTTATAGCGGCCAAAATCCCAGTTTCGCAAGAAATCTCCAAAACATGGGGGTCACAAGGGAGACGCTCTCCTCAAGTAATGAAACGCAATAATATTAAGAAATTGGCCAGTTGTTGCAAGTGACTGTTCCCAATAGCGACGCGTTTCCACAGCGAGCTCAACTAACAAATCATTTTGTGTACGGTCACAAACAAAAAAGTTTTCTCTTCAGTGTGTTGCAATTTTTTAAAACTACAAATTCGCCCAAAAGCCACTTTACCCTATAAAACTTATATTACGCAAAAATTAAGAAAAGACTAGGCTATAGATTAGTGAAAATGAAAGCAGAACATTGAAAATGTTTGTGATACAGACTAGCCCCAATGAGATCAACAAACCATGCTATTGAATCCTTTAAAAATAGTTGACATAAACAACGAAATAAAGCATAACAATGGTGAAATTTTATTTTCAAAAGAATGGATCATTTGTTGGACTGAGAAGGAGTTTTATGAGAAAATTTAACAAGCGTCTATTCCCTCAGGGGGTTACAACTATTGTATCTAAGGAATTGGCGCTCCCTTGGGCGCTCCCTTCTTTTGTTGCAATGAATTTTTTGTTGGTTTTCTTAAGGACTCTCTTTTTTCGGTTCACTGCTGTCCTGTTTTTCAGAACCTCACAGTTTCTTCTTCAACTTTCATCTTGTTTCTTAACTTTAATTCTTATCTTACTGTTTCTATGCCCACGGGATCCTTTACGGGAACACCCTGTGTGCATAGATTCCACGTGTTTCCTTAGCTCCATACTAAATGGTGCCTTCATCGTTCCTGTATTTGAACATATTTGCTGTGGTAAAGGGAGGCTAAAACTAATTTATAATCAAACAATCAACAAGCGTCCATCCAAACCCTGTATTCTTATTTGGTGCTCACATTGCTCTGTATTCACAGGTCGACTAATTTTACGTTTTGGTGACTTTCCTTGGCACTTTAGCTCCTCCAGGGGATGTTTAGCTAATCGAGCGGATATTTTTCATAGGATAAAGTCTGTAAATATTCATTACACTCTCCAAGAACTAAGGCAGAATATAATAGAAAAAAATCGCATTATTTCAACGTATATTCTGGAAAGTGTGATTAAAAGTACACAGCAAAGAGCTTGTTTGTGCCTGGGTAGTAATAGAAGGAATTTGAATAAATTTTTGGATTTATTCCCAGTATTCCTTATTTTTCCTGTAAACAAAAACTTTATACTTCTATTATTTTTTCAGTATTGCTTAAAACGGCAGTGTGACTAATGGACCCTGTACTTTCACCCATCAGATGCGTCTCGCCTTCTCATCTAAGCTACTTAGTTGCATGGAACAACTGGATTATGCTACAATCGTTACATTCGTTTATATCAAATGATTAGGTACCTTTAGGTATCCGATATTCGCTTCTCTGACTCCTATTAAAAATCGAAGCTGTACTCCAGTTCGAAGCAGTAATTATACTGCAGCGATACAGACATGTTTGATGCAGCCGTTTTCTTGCCCCTTGGCTGCTCTCTTCAGTTATTTCCACAGATCGGAAACGAACTGTAGTGAGCTGCGCTACAGTAATGTCTACTATAGGGACCTACTGTACTTTCAGGCAGTATGCATGCTTGGGGCGGGGCGTAAAATTTTCATCGCAATAAATATAGTATAGCGGCTGCAATTAGTCTTCGCTGCAACCAAAATTATTGGCGCCAAGAACTACTCTAAATCGACTTAGAAGTGCCTTACTGCATCGAGCTGCAAAATAGCATTGGAGACACTGAACTTGTTTTAAACTGAGGCTAAAGAATGGAACGTCTCCAGAATTTGATAAAATACCAACATTTATGGTGATATTTTAAATTCATTTTAAACATTTGCCCTCCTCATGGAATTGTTGTATCTATGGTTATTAGCTCTCTCAGGGGGGAAGATTTCGAGTCCCGAGCTGAAGGGGGAGGACTTCCTTTCATTGGAGTAGATGAGGGTATTTGTTTTGTTACGAACTTTTTTTTGGTGTACTACGGTCCTGTTTTCAGCCCGTTTGCCTTCTTCATCAACTTCAATCTCGTTTCATAGGCTTATTTCCAAATTCATTTTTCGAGACGCAAAGGATCTTGTGGCGGACACACATTGTGGATAGATAATCCGTTCTTTTAACTTCAAAACAAATAGTGCCTTGCTCCCTCCTCTCTTCGGAGCACCTGTATTGCGTTTAGAGAGGCTCAAATCTATCCTACCTAATCTGAAACCTCTACCAAGTTTCTAAGTGATTCGATTAATATTATGCGTTAAAAACATTTTCCACCAACACTGGCACATTGACCAATTACAAGGCAGTCATTTTTTTCGCGTAGAACATCATCAGTTGCGGCTGCATATTTAGTCTTAAATTTGACTCAGAGGTTCTCGGCCTGAATGTCGTTATAATGGCTCCGGCCCTCCTGAAGCTTAAGAGTATTTCTTCTCTGTTCGCGGTTATTTTGTTTAAAATTCAGGTTAAAATTCTTGGCTCAGAGATGTTGCCAATTTGCTGCTCAAGTTAGGGTAGCGTGGCGCGTAGAGTTTTGGGCACTTCGAGGGATGCTCTCTTAAGATCCCTCTTAACTTTTATACGTCATCCTGAACGATCGACGCCCCCGTATAAATTCTTGTTTTTGCGTTTATATATATCTCCTATCCAGCGTACGTTCTTAATGAGGTTAAATTGTTCGAATTGATGTAGAGAACGAAGTGCGTTTTTGACAATTCTGGCCGTTATAGATGTCACTCTTCGTCATTGTGTGAGAGGTCTTAGTCACCGTGCTCCCGGTACTTACTTCATCAAGATAAGGTCGCAGAATCACAGATTTGTCTTTATTTAGCGTTGATTTCAGATCCTCTGAACGTGCATGGGATTTAAAAAAAAATTTTCTAGAGCATTTTTTGCTCGCACTCCATCGCTGCAAATCAGTGGCCTTCTAATATGAATATACCTAACTAATTCTTAACATCCTAACTTTTATGCTGAAATGAAGTTTGATTGACCGTTTCACATGTTCCAGATTTCCAAGCTTACCAAACAATTCTGAGCAGCTCGTAATTCTTGGAAGCTATCGAAACTCTGCTTTAAATATTACTTAAAGCTCATCAATTCCATGTGAGATGTTTTTTCTCTGAAAATTTTGTTAGCGGCTCTGGTCGGCTTTCAAATTTAAACTAACTTAGCTTAAAATGATGTTCAGTTGATGATTTTGTACGAAGCCGCCAATTCTGGCTGATCGTGGTCCTTTCACCTCTTATTCATTTCTTGCGTATTGGCGTCTATTTTCGTATTACTTCGGTTGTTGGCAAAAATATTTTCGAATCTCCATGGATTTTAAATACACTAGAAAACTCCTTAGTGGAATTTTTCTGTTTCATTAAGCATTGTAATTGTTTTGGGTAAATTTTCATTAGCCCCTACTGTTATTTTCTGCAGTAAATACCTGTATTTAATAAGTCTTCGTATTCAATTTCAATTTAACGATGGTAGGTGTTTGTGAAAGAATCCTACTATACAGGGTATTTTTTACTTTGAACAAACTTCGAACTTAGGTACAAAAACTCAAAACAAATCGATTTTCATGAATGACAAAATGTCCAAAACTCTTTAGTTTTCGAGTTATAGTTACTTGAAGAATATTAGAACTTCAAGTAGGATTGCATGCGCGCACCATTTTTAGCGCTACCTTTGATAGTTAAAGAGGTTTTTGGGCTCCACTACTGTAGTATTTTTGTAATTTCACAATGAAATTTGAGTGTACACGTTTTACAAATAAGAATAAATTGTCCTAAATGAGTAATTATCAATGATTATCATGTAAGCTAACCATTAATCAATAAGCATTGCAGGACACAGGTAAAAAACCAAATCAATACAAACTTTAATGCAAGAACTTTAACGCAAGAACAAACTTGAATACAAGTTGTAAGTGGAAAGAGCTTGCCAGCCCAATTTTGGATTTTTGGAGGATTTCAGCAATTAAAGAACGATCTTGAAAAGCCTCAGAGCCTCATCCATGATTTTTGGAGGGTTACAGCAATTAAAGAACGATCTTGTGAAGCCTCATAATCCATGATTTTACGAATTAACTGGAAGAGTAAAAAATATTCTTATTTTGCAAAATTATTTCAATACTTAAAATGTTACGATGAAGAAAAAGTGATTTGCTACTGAAATTTTTAAAGAAGTATATAATTTCAATAAAACGTTTAGGTATCCCCTCAAAATCTTCTCGTTTTCTTCACAACTATAGAAAATTTATTAGAAGAAACTAATGTATACAAATATAGGATGGGAATCTTTTGCTGAATATTTAGGTTTAGAAGATTATCAAGGGTCTAATGAGTGTATGCTTTTAAGCATGTCAAATAATCTTTAAAATATAGTTATGAATTCTTATCAAGTTTCACGTTTGGGCCGTACATCATAACGCACTCTCCTTTCTGATTGTAAAACATGATGCAACCTTCTTAAATACTTTCCGGTTGTAAAACATGACGCAATCTCCTTTCCGATTGTAAAACATGATGCAATCTTCTTGAAAATTTTTCGATGGTAAAACATGATGCAACCCCCTTTAAATACTTTCCGGTTGTAAAACATGATGCAATCTTCCTAAATACTTTCCGGTTGCAAAACATGATGCAAGATTTAACACCCCCAATTGCTCGTCATGATGAAATTTTTGTCATAAGGAGCAAAAATTTCCGGGTTCACTTCAGATGCTTTCTCGCCTGAGTACTTAAAGGAGGTGCTACTTCTGAACTCACGCTTTTCAAATTAGTTGAACTTTTATTGTATTAAAAATGGTATATGATAAATCATCAGATGTATGTACATTATATAACAATGAAAAAACACGACAACATAAAAACTCGAAAATACACACAAAGAAAGTATTGACTTCATTTGATCCTGAAAAAAAAAAAAATACCCTCAGATAAGAATCTTATAAAAATGAATAAACCATTCAATGTATTCTGTAATATCTGTAATGTATCTATTAAAAACTTTAACAAACATGAAAAGACACTGACACATGAAAAACACTAATAATATGTTAATATCTAATAAATTCTTCACTCTACGTAAAAACAAGTTAAAAAAATATTGTGACATATGTAAAAAACACCTGACGAATATCTATAGTCATAGAAAATCATTGAAACATTTCCGGAATGTGTATGGATGTAAATTTAGAAAAGTTACATGAGCAATAAATGGAATGAGCTCACAGTATGATTACGGAGATATTTCAATCAAGGATTATGAGGTATTTCTTAGAAAATTCACACCTAAAATTGAAAAAGTAATAAAAAATCAAGCATTTGACAATCTCAAGTTACAGCTTAATTTAAAAGTGCAATTTTATAAATTAAAATTAGAAAATGAGAAAATACGGTGCCAAGCGTATTTCAACTCTGGTAAATTTGTGACAGCATCAAAAGGATACATAGAAATTGCAAATTTACACAAAGAGGTTGTTAATAAAATCGATGAATTCACAAGAAATTCATCTGGTTGTATAGTTGAACAATTATTAGAGTTCAGTTTGAAAATCGTTGAATACAAACCGATTACAGGGTCAAGCTATATTGAATTACCTGAGAAGTTTCGAAATCCCAATTATAAATTAATAAACATACAAAACACCGACAACGAATGCTTTAAATGGTGTATCGCGAGATATTTCTGTCTAGATGAAAAAAACGGTCATCGAATTTCTAAAAGACTGGAAGCTGAAGCCGAAAAGCCTAATTTTTCTGATATAAGGTTCCCCGTAGAACTAAAAGAGTATAACCAAATTCGAAAAAATAATAACATTTCCGTTAACGTGTATAGTTTTAATTATAATAATGAATTGTGCCCACTTAGAATATCAACATCAAAGAATAAAGATGTGGTATCATTACTATTCATTAGAGATATAAACACGACTCACTATGTTCTCATGAAATCATTGAGTCCTTTTTGTAAAACCAGTAACCATTACACAAAACATGTATGTCCGTATTGTTTATCAGTTTTTAGAAGATCAGATATTCTAGATAAACATAAAGACGATTGCTCAGTTCACACTCCAACAAAGTATGTTCTTGAAGGAGGTAAATTGAAATTTAAACATTACCAAAAAACAATTAGACATCCTTTCACAATTTATGCTGACTTCGAATCAACATTGACAAAAATAGATACGTGTCAACCAAATCAAAACTCGAGTTACACCATGAACATTCAGAAGCACAATCCTAATTCATTCTGTTGCTATACAAAATCTGAAGCAGATGAATATTCCCGTTTAGAAATATATAATGGTAAAGATGCTTCCCAAAAGTTTGTAGAATATTTAGAAAAAGAAACCAAGAGAATTTATAGTCTGTTGAAAATAAATAAGAAAATCTATTTACCATCAGATAAATTCGAAAAATATAAAGAAGCCACAAGATGCTATGTATGTGGCGGAGAATTTACGGAAGATAACTATAAAGTTAGAGACCACAATCATTTGACAGGTCATTACAGAGGTCCAGCTCATTTAAAATGTAATTTAAAAATTAGGAATCCTAATTTTATACCTGTGTTTCTACACAATCTGTCTAATTACGATGCTCATTTGTTCGTGAAAGACTTGGGAAATATATCCGGAAAGTTGAACGTTATTCCACAAACAGATGAAGAATATATTAGTTTTACACAAACCATAAAAGTAGATTCTTATGTATGTAAATATACAGGAAAAATTAAAGATATCACCAGAGACTTACGGTTTTTAGACAGCTACAGGTTTTTACCTTCGTCTCTGGATAAACTATCAAAGAATTTATCTGAGCACAAAGAATTGTCGAAGTTCTTTCTCAATGAACAACAATTAGAGTTGATCAACAAAAAAGGTATTTATCCGTATGAATATGTAAATAGTTATGAAAAAATGAACGTTAATAGTTTACCGGCTAAAAGTGAATTCTACAGTAGAATAAATAATAAAAATATTTCAGAAGATGAATATCAGCATGCACTCAAAGTGTGGAGAGCTTTTAATTGTAGAAAATTCAAAGATTACCATAATTTATATCTAAAAGTGGATACATTATTACTAGCCGAAGTATTTGAAGAATTTAGACTAACATGTATGAAAACTTATTCTCTAGATCCAGCACATTATTTTACAGCTCCAGGATTGTCTTTCGATGCTCTACTGAAACATACAAAAATAGAATTGGACTTGTTTGAAGATCCTGATATGCTACTATTCATCGAAAAAGGAATATGAGGTGGGATTTCTACAATATCAACACGATATGCAAAAGCGAACAATCCATATATTCCAGAAACATTCGATAAAGGAAAACCAAATAGTTTTATCACATATATTGATGCAAATAATCTTTACGGCTGGGCTATGTGTCGATCATTACCTACTGGTAACTTTAAATGGAAAGATCCAAAGTCGAAACTCAAAGCAGATAAAGGTTATATATTAGAAGTGGATTTAAGTTATCCAAAACACATACATGCTCTACATAATGATTTACCATTAGCTCCAGAAAATATTAAAGTAAACGATGTAAATAAATTAGTTCCACATCTTGGAAAACGAGAAAAATATGTTGTACATCTTAAATCTCTAACACAATATCTAGATCTAGGATTGAAGTTAGAGAAAATTCATAGAATATTAGAGTTTGATGAAAGTCCATGGATGAAATCATATATTGATATCAACACAAAAATGCGTCAGCAAGCTAAATCTGAATTTGAAAAAGACTTCTACAAGCTGATGAATAATTCAGTATTTGGTAAAACAATGGAAAATATTAGAAATAGAGTAGATGTGTGTTTGGTAAAGTCAGAGAAAGAATTAATTAAATTAGCAAATAAACCAAACTTTACCAGTTTTAAAATATTCTCAGAAAATTTGATAGCATGTCATATGCAAAAACAAAAACTGAAATTTGATAAACCAATCTACGTAGGGTTATCTGTTTTGGATATAAGTAAAACATTAATGTATGATTTCCATTATAATCATATTAAAAAGAAATATGGTAATAAGGCAAAGTTGTTGTTTACAGATACAGATTCATTATGCTATGACATCGAAACAAAAGATTTGTACAAAGATATGGAAAGAAATAAAGACTTGTATGATACATCAAACTATTCTAAAGAACACTTCCTATATTCAACTGATAATATGAAAGTAATTGGGAAAATGAAAGACGAAACTTGTGGAATACCAATTGAAGAATTCGTCGGTCTCAGAGCAAAACTATATTGTTACAAGACGAAAAATTCCGCGAGTAAGAAAGCAAAAGGGGTAAGTAAGAACATAACTGAGCACAATATCACAATGGATGAATATAAAAAAGCATTGAATAATGAAACAATATACAAAACGATGTATAATATCCAAAGTGTTAACCACGAATTAAATACTAAAGAAATAAATAAGGTTGCATTAAATGGTAATGATGACAAGCGACATATATTACCAGATGGTATCAACACACTAGCATTAAATCACTATAAAATATATTAATTGAATAAAGTATAAAAAATGATTATCTACAACAATAATGACTTCTATAACCAAGATTTATTATCTGTTGAAAATGAACAGTATTTGAGTGATTTAAAATCAATAGTTAATGAAGAAAAAACTGGGAAGGGTATTGTAAATGCATTGCTTAGAAAACTTCCATTACCTGAAATGCATTTGAAATTACCATCTAATGTTCAATCTGAACAAGTCCCGAACGGTTCATTCAACAATAAACATACCTACTCATTTTGCGGTCCAGGAACTAAGGTGCAGAAGCGAATTCAAGAAGGTTATCGAGGAGTTAACTCACTCGATCAGGCTTGTAAGAATCATGACATATTTTATTCACAACATCCAAAAACGAAAGACAGAAATTATGCTGATGATATTCTAGCAAAAAGAGCCGCTGAAATTGCAACTGATCCAAATGAATCAGAATACGTTCGACAAGATGCTAAATTAGTTAACGCAATTATGGCAGGTAAGAGCTGGGCAGGAATGGGCCTCTCGTCGACAAAAAACTTTTAAACACGCTCACTGATGTGAGCGATAAAATCTTGAATGACTTATATTATAATCCAAAGACTGGTTATACTGGAATGAATCAACTTGTTAAAAAATCCGGCTTATCTTCAACTCTCGTACGAAATTGGTTAGAAACTCAAAAAAATCACACTCTACATAAACCAATAAAACATAATTTCAAAACGAGAAGGGTGAAGGTATCAAAAATTGATGATCAATGGCAAGCTGATTTGGTAGACATGCAAAACTATAAAGATCAAGGATAAAAATACATTTTAACAGTAATTGACATTTTCAGTAAATATGCATGGGCGATTCCAATAAGTAAGAAGACAGGTGAAGAAATCAAAACTTCATTTCAAAAACTATTTAATATACGAATTCCTTCTAAAGTTCAGACAGATAAAGGCTTAGAGTTTACAAATAAATCCACTCAAGAACTATTCAAGAAACATAACATACAGTGGTTTAGTTCAGAAAATGAAACCAAAGCTCAAGTTGTGGAACGCTTCAACAGGACGTTAAAAACTAAAATGTGGAAATATTTTACACACATGAAAACTAAAAAATGGGTGAATGTTTTACAAGATTTAATGCAAAATTACAATAATAGCTATCATAGAACAATAAAAATGACACCTAACCAAGCATCATTGGAAAAGAACAGTAAAAAGGTTTATGATAACTTATTCCCTCCAACCGAACCAACTTTCACATCACCGAAACTCAAAATCGGGGATAGGGTAAGAATAAGCAAGAAACGGAAAGACTTTCGGAAGGGTTATTTGCCAAATTTCACTAATGAGTTATTCATTGTATCCGAAATACTGTCTACTGAACCAATTACTTATAGATTAAAAGATATGGATGGTGAAGAAATAAAAGGAAGTTTTTATGAACAAGAACTATCAAAATATACTAGTGATGTTTATGCAATTGAGAAAATTCTCAAGAAGAGTAAAGGAAAACTTCTGGTCAAGTGGAAAGGTTATGATGAACCTTCATGGATCTCAGCAACTGAACTTAATGTCAGTTCAGAGTGAACTTATATTAAGTTAAAGTCTTTTTGAATTTTTCTCTTTAAAAAATGGCGTTGATTGATATCAAAACTAAATCAGATTTACTAAACTTAGCAAAGAGTTTGAAAAAACAATTCACAAATGATAGAATAATCGAACAAGATTTATACCATGATGTTAAAAAAGTTTACAAACCATTGATTGAACCTTTATCTAAAATTGTTGACGAAACTAAACAAACTAGGTTGGCAATAAAAGATATACCTCATGAAAAACTTGAATCTATCCAAGGAAAACCTGTTGAGAAACTAGCTTTGCCATCTTCTGAATCCAACACTGTAGTTGGGCCTATCACATTGGATTTCTTGCGTTTTGCATGGAAACATGGAAATGAGTATGACAAAGCTTATGGCATTCGTTGGGATGGAAGTAAAGTTATGCTAGGAAATAAAAAGGTAGATATTTTGGGTAATGATTTGAAAATTGGAGATAGAATATACGAAGGCACAACTGGATTATGGGAATTATTAACAAAGCAAAATCCTATTGATTTTAGGGACGAAGATAAAAATAATTATTATGATATGCTGTATTCAACTGATGCTTATTTGAAGGATGACGGTACCATAAAAGCAAATAGGGGTGAGAAATATTCTAAATTCATCAAACCCTTCTATCGAATAGTTCAACGAAAAAAAGCTCAAGATGCAGTTGAAACAATTAGATCAGCAAGTCCATCAAGTCGTGAATCAAGTCGTGAATCAAGCCCTGAACCAAGTCCTTTCAGCTCAGGAGTAGTAGAATCCTCAATTTTTAGTCGACACAAAATTCCTTCAACAAGTCAGAGACCAATTTTCGACCCATCACTAAGGTCTACTTTTAGACCAACTCCTACTCCTATACCTTCTCCTACATCTTCTCCTATACCTCCTCGTCATCCTCACAGAGAGGATTCAGACGTTTCAGGATCAGGTATTATTGTATTACCATCTAACATCAATGATCTTGTAAAAAGACACCAGTTATTGTTCGGTTCGTTTACCGCTGGAAATACAGGAGTTTTTAATGAACTGCAAATACTTACGCATGAACTTTTAAAGCAAGGTCTATTAAATACTGCTGAAGTAAAGGTGTTTGATGATTTATTGTTTAAAAAATGGAATCTCAAAGCATTGTAATTAGTGAAATAAAAAGTGACATAAGTGTAAACTTTAGTCCAGCAATAGAATTGAACAAAAATAAATTTCACGAAATGGCACTGGTTGGGTTAGACATGTATCATTCTATTCCTAACATTGATGAAAATAATAATAAATTTCATTATGAATTAAATAGTGTTGAAAATGTAATTACACTTCCAACAGGATGTTATGAAATAGAACGTATAAACGAATTCATTCAAAAAACATTGGCAGGCTTTATTGAAATCAAAGCAAATACTAATACTTTGAAATGCGTCATAGTTCTCCATTCATCTACGTTAAAAGTATTTTTCAATAAAGAAAAATCTTTAAATACAATGTTAGGATTTGGAGAAATTATCTTAGAAGGTGTTGGAGAACATGAAAGTATAAATATAGTGAACATAATGTCTGTTAACACAATACTCGTTCATTGTAGCGCAATTAACGGCTCATACCTCAACGGTTCTTTGCATAATATTTTATATTCCTTTTTCCCAAACGTCCCACCAGGATATAAAATTGTAGAAAATCCAAATAAACCAATTTATCTACCGATATATCAACCTTTACTCTTTGATTTGAGAATTTGGCTTACTGATCAAAATGGATATGCTCTGAATACTAGAGGTGAAGAAGTAACTGTTCGATTACACCTAAGGTCTAGAAATTAAGATAACTTGATAAAATTATCTTTAAAAAATGGATTCTTTAAGATGGAATGAAAACATTAAAGTTGATGAATCAATTGAAAAAATTGAAACGCATAACTATGAACCACAAATAGGTACTGATCTGAACCGTGAACATAACGATATCAAGATCATTATCCAGAATCAAGATCAGTTTGTATTACCTAGTAAAAGTTTTATATATATAGAAGGAGCTTTGAATAAAGAAGATGGAAGTGATTATAATTTTAAAGATGAAAAAATAACAATAATCAACAATGGATTAATGCATTTGTTCGATAGAGTTTCTTACAGAATTGGAGATGAAGAAATTGAAGGTTATAGTTACACTGGAATTACAACAACTCTAAAAGGATTAGTTAGCTATCCCCGAAATGTTAAAGAAAACATGATATTTTTCTGGAGCGTCGATACTAAGAAGAATGAAAAATCAAACGAAGGATTAGGCGATCGAAATGACTACTTAAGTTCAGCTAATGGGAAATTCAGCGCTGCTATCCCACTTGAACATGTGTTTGGATTTTGTGAAAATTATAAGAAGGTAATTTATGGAGTGAAACATGCTCTGACTTTAAGAATAGGTGATAATTCTAATGCTATATTCAAATCGGATGAGAAAGATGCAAACCAGCAAGATAAAGTAGTTGATGGTAAAATTACTATTACAAAATTAATTTGGAAAATGCCAGCTTACAAACTGTCTGATGAGTATAAAATAAAGCTATATCGTCAAATTAAGGATAAAATAACATTACCTATTCCTTATTTGAATAGACAATTGGAACAAACCATTGTAAACTCTCAACAGAAATTCTTAGATTGGACTTTAACTCCAAATTCAGGAACTCAAAGACCTCGATATATAATTTTAGCGTTCCAAACTAAGAAAGCTAATTCACAAGCTGTAAACAATGCAATTTTCGATCATTGTAACTTGACGAATGCATATGTTCAGCTGAATAATGAACGATACCCTGATCACAATTTACAGATTGATTTCGATTCTTACAATTATGCTACAGCTTAAAAGATGTTAATAGATTATGTACCTAATGAAAATTGTGCTATCGAATACAGACCCTTTAAATATTTGTATCCCATCTATGTGTTTGATATCAGCAGACAAAATGAACGTATCAAGGAAACTACAATTGATATTAAAATTAAAGCAGAATTTAAAACCAATATTCCTGATGATACACATGCATATGCACTGATTCTATCTGACAGAGTAATTCGATTGCAATCTGACGGTGATAAAATGAGTTTAAACTACTAAAAATTAAAATGTATTCACATAATAATGTTTAAAAAATGTATTGTGTAAAGTGTAAGAAGAAAACTGATACTGATAATCCTCAATATTTAATTACAAAGAACAATAAGATACTGGTCAAAGGTATGTGTATTATTTGTAAAAAGACAAAGACTTCTTTTGTTTCTAAAGATACTGCGACGAAAGGGGGTTTTATATTTACAATTCCAGCTTTATTAGCTGGCCTTGGGGCTGCTGGCTCTTTGGCTGGAGGTGCTACTGCAATAGCATCCGCAGTCAATAAGAAAAAAGCTGATGATAAACTCTTGTCAGAAACTAAAAGGCACGATGAAGCAATGGAAAGTAAAAAAGGTTCAGGTATACGGATAACTCCGAGAAAAAAAAACCTTGTGGAAAGGGTCTCTACTTGAAACCACCAAAAAAGTAATACCTAACCAACCATTATCTAAACATGATTTAGAATACTACAAAAATATATTAAAAATTCCGAATTTTCGAGGTATTTACATGAGAGATACTTTACCTAAACACCCTCTAGAAACGGAATGCGGAATCCTAAACTTAGACACTGAAAAAGGATTAGGAACGCATTGGACTTGTTGGTATAAGAAAGATAACATATGTTATTACTTTGACAGTTATGGTTTGATTTATCCAATTGAATTTAAAGACTACTCAACAGATTGTGTTGATATAATTTTCTCTACTTACAAAATCCAGAAAATCGGTGATGTAATTTGTGGACATTTATGTCTAGAAATGCTGAAGCGTTTAGAAAATGAAAGCTTTCATGCAATTCTTTTAGATCTGTATAAAACCCCAATTAGTTTTTAGAAAATAAACTAGAGTTAATTTTTTTTCTTTAAAAAATGTCTTGTGGAAATATTTATGCAGCAAAGTTGGTCTTTTTACCTTCCTGTAAAGAAAATCATGAACATGAAAATAGTGAAAATAATTCTGAAGGACTTTTGCAGAATGTAGAGCAAATAAAAAGTTTACTTGAAGATTCTAATATAGAATCATTGAAAGACACAATTGAAGCTCTCAAAAATGAAAGAACTGAATTGGAATCAATTATAAACGAGTATGATGAGAAATATGTAACTCTGAAAACAGATTTACAAGTGAAATTTTCTGATGTAGACTCAATCGTTAAATTCTTAGAGACGTTAATTTATGATTTATCTGAAAAGTTCGTTGCTCTTGAACCAAAAATTGTTTCAAATGATGAACGACTATCAAGCATATACTCAACATTGATGAAGAAAATTGATGAAATTGATGCTAAATTTGAAAACATTGATTCAAACATAACCAACCTAACAGACGTAAAAATTCCAGAGATTGGGGACAAATTGAAGAGTCTAGAGTCAGGTATTGAAACTAGAATTGATGAAATGCTGTTAGTTAAAGAGTCAGCATTAACCGATCAGATTAAAGGAGTTGAAGCAAAATTTGAGCTTGTGGACTCTAAGATAACCAATTTGATTGATATTAAAATTCCTGAGATTCAAGAGAATTTTACGAATCAAGAGTCAGTTATACAAAATCAAATGGATGAAAAACTGAAGGCTTTAGAAACTAAAATTAATGATCAAATTGATTCAAAGAACTTATTAATAAGTAATAAAGTTGAAGAACAAGAAATTAGTATAATTAACGTTGTGAATGAAAAAGAAATGAGCTTACAGACATCACTTAATGATCAAATTGAAGAAAAGCTGAATAATTTATAATCAACACTGAACAATACTGTTGAAGAAAAAAGTAAAAGCTTAGAGGCACATCTAACTGATTTAAGTGATAGAAACCTTTTTGTTATAGAAAGAACAGTAGCCTTAGCACCCTCGTTTGTTGAAGTTGACAATAAGCTGAAAAATTTAGAGTCAACCATAACCTCATCCAGCGAAGAAAAATTCAATGATCTTAACAAAATTATAATGGAATTACGAGCAGAGTCAGTCCCATCAAGGAAAATGGAAGAACTAGCTAAGAACTTGAGTGATGTAGAAAGTCTTTTCCAGGAGTTTTCAAGAGACATTATTTCAAATCAGAATGAAATCAGTCAGTTCAAATTAATGCCTCAGAATGAAACTGATAAAAATGTAAAATTAAACCAGGAAGTGGAAAGTTTGAGTGACCGAGTAAACAATTTGATATCTATGAGAGTTAGAGAAAATTTAGAGAATTGAAAATTCTATGTATAAAAAATGATAGGCGTAAATATTTTTGGACAACAAGGAAAAAAATTATTTTAATCTTCACAACCAGGACCTCCTGGAATAGGTTTTAGATATCTTGATGAAGATCAAAATTTCGATTTAAATAATAGAAGACTTGCAAATATTTCTTTTCCAATCGAAGAATTTGACGCTACGAATAAAAAATATGTTGACGAAGTTTTGGAAAATTTGAGGCTTCATCTCAGAAAATATATAGAGGTAAGAGAAAATCTTATCAATGAAAATTATCAGTTCAGAAGTGATTCCATCCAAGCATCTATAGATGAGAATACTACAAGTTTTCAAGAAAAACTCAGAGAAATTATGACAAATCTCAATGAACATAGTAGAATATCTGAGGAAAAAATAGAAGTGATTCGAACAGGTACTTTAGAACATATATACAGACTTTTTGAAAAATGAAATAAAGAGGTTGGAAGAAGAAGAAATAAAAAGTGTGAAATTAGATTATGCAAATCTCGAGAGAGTATTCAACGATATGAGTTCATACATTGAAACTTTTAGAAATAATCTTCATGAACAGGATAGAGAAACTATCATAAATACAAATGAAATAGAAAAATTGAAACAGTCATCGCAGAAATTGGAGGATGACAGTGCTGATATTAAAAACAGATTAATATCGTTAGAGAATACTTTGAGACGAGAAACCGTTGAACCGTTGAACTAAAAAAACATGTTTTTTAATAGATGAACTTAATAAAAAAGAAAAACACATTGAAGAATTAAACTTAATAAAATGGAAGATATTATTACAGACATTCAAAGAGGAGTTGTTCGCAATACTGCAAACATAAATCAATTGCAATTAGATGTTAATCAAATTCAAAATGATGTCGAATTAAATAGGGAAGTTATAACTCAATTAGAGTCAAATATCATTCATCTTGAAACATTAATCAGTAACGATTCTTATGACACCAAAGGTAGCTTTTTCTCTCGTAATTGCCCAACGAGACAACCAATAAGAAAGAAAAATGCATTGAAGAATTGAACTTAATGAAGTAGCGAATTTAAAAAAACAATGTTTACAATTGCTACAAACAGAAAATAAATATTTTAAAATGAGTTGTAGTTTATTAATTATATAAAATGGTGTATATGTGGAAAGACAGTAAAAGAAATAATCAAGAGAATCATTTTATTTTTCCTTCACCTTCTTTACGGTGTGTAATAGTCGGTAGATCAAATTGTGGTAAAACCTGTTTATTGATCAGACTTCTTCTTGAGGAATATATCGATTTTACCAACCTGTTTCTTTATAGTAAATCGACAAAACAACTAGAATATAAACTTCTTAAAAATGCTTTTTCAAAAGGTTATAAACAGTCTGAAATAATTGAGCTTTTTAAAATCGGTAGTGGAAATATTGATACATTTCTCGAAGGCTTAGCTGTAAAACGCAGCGCACAGGTAATCGTTAAATATTTTGAAGATATCACTTCTATTCCTGATCCTAGTGAAGTGGATGCTAAGAAAAAAAATTTATTTATATTCGATGATATCGCAACTGAAAAGAATCAGACACCAGCTGATAATTTTTACACCCGAGGGAGGCATAATAATTGCAGCTCGATTTACTTGACTCAAAATTATTATTTATTACCTCGTCAGTCGATACGGACGAATGCAAACCTATTGATTCTATTTGAATTACCAACTAACGATTTAAGAAATATTCATATGGACATTGTCTCAGGAGACATGTCCTTAGAAGAATTTATTGAATTTTGCAGTGATACTTTCAAAATTCCTTTTAGCTACATAATGATAAACAAAGACGTTCACCCATTAAAGGGAAAATACTGTAGAAATTTGAACCAAGTTTATATTCCGAAAAAGTATTTTAAAGACTTTGTACCTAGAATTTGAAACACCAGCCTATACACACCCAGGGATTCAAGTATTGTAAATAGTTTATTACATATTTTAAACGTTTTATTGAAATTAAATACTTCTTTAAAAATTTCAGTAGCAAATCACTTTTTCTTCATCGTAACATTTTAAGTATTGAAATAATTTTGCAAAATAAGAATATTTTTTACTCTTCCAGTTAATTCGTAAAATCATGGATTATGAGGCTTCACAAGATCGTTCTTTAATTGCTGTAACCCTCCAAAAATCATGGATGAGGCTCTGAGGCTTTTCAAGATCGTTCTTTAATTGCTGAAATCCTCCAAAAATCCAAAATTGGGCTGGCAAGCTCTTTCCACTTACTACTAATACAGTTTTATTACAACAGTTACTCGAAATAGCTTCCATGAACTTCAACACATTTACGACATCTAACAGCCAGTGAGCGCCTTACAGACTGAAACACGCCAGGCATTTCTGTAATACGGCCAGCTGAGTCCACAATGCGTCCAACCAGATCCTGTTCCGATTCAACAGGAGTGGCATACACGAGGTCCTTCATGGTTCCCCACAAGAAGAAATCCAGTGGCGTCAAATCAGGTGACCTAGCTGGCCATGCTACAGCAGCACCTCTGCCAACTCATCGGTTTTGAAATTGGTTATTCAGGAACAGGCGTGTTTCACGAAAGTAATGTGCTGGCGCTCCGTCATGCTGGAACCACAATCGCCTGCGTGTCTCCAAGGGCACGTCCTCCGTAGTCCAAGCAAAACTTCGCGTAGGAAGATGGTGTACGCAGGTCCCGTGAGAGGAGAAGGTAATAGGTACGGACCAATTAAATTATTGCCAATAATGCCTGCCCACACGTTGACACTAAATCTGTGCTGGTGACTATTAGGCTGAATAACATGAGGGTTATTTCCAGCCCAGTAATGATTATTGTGACGGTTGAAAACCCCATCACGACAGAAATAAGCTTCATCTGTGAAGAGAATAAGTTTTGAGAACCCGCGATTCATTCTTTCCTGTTGCATTAACCACTGGCAAAATAGCATACGAGGTTCAAAATCACCTGGCATGAGCCCTTGCACTCTTTGGAAATGGTACGGATGTAATTGCTGACGATGTAGTGCCCTCCACACAGTAGTATGGTTTCGCAAGCCAAGACGTTGAGCAGCTGCACGAGTGCTGGTTCGTGGATGTTGCTCAAAGTATTCCACAATTCTATCTTCCTGTGGATGATGGCCGCGCCCAGCATTCCCTCTGTTACCGTTGAAGCTGCCGGTGTCACGCAATCTCGTATGCAGAGTGGTAAAATACCGGAAATCAGGCACTTCGCGCCTAGGAAACCTTTCTCTGTACATCCTCAGAGCGAGCCTACCATTTCCGCCTGCAGCTCCATAAATCAAATACATGTCTGCCTTCTCAGCATTGGTAAATCTTTCCATGGTCACAGTGCAACGGCGTGTCAACAAATGGCGAACTGATACTGCAACACGTGCGTTCCGGTAATTTAGATTGTTAATAATAAATTTTATTTCATTATTTAAGTTTCACATTGCATCTTGAAATCTTGTCGTTGATTACATGGAATGGATAACCCATAATGAAATGAGAAAAAATGCTTTAATTTTATTCGACAATCTCGAAAACTAACAACTTTAAATAACAATTGGTGTGCGGCCCAGTTATAACATGCACTTCTAAACATGCTTTGCGACGCCATAACTCGAAAACTAATGAGTTTTGGACATTTTGTCATTCATGAAAATCGATTTATTTTGAATTTGTGTACTTAAGTTCGAAGTTTGTTCAAAGTAAAAAAAAACACTCTGTATAAGAGGCTTCTCTAGTTTTGTCGTTGACACACTTAGAGGAATTTTGACACACCTGTATGTGTCAAACGGTTATTCAGATAAATCTTGGAGTATATGAGTGCATTACCTTTGACTGAATGTTCAAGCGATTGGGGAAGTTGAATCCCATTTTCAAATTTCAGACAGTGAAAAATATTTTCCGTGGATAAATTTGCTGTCTTTGAAATTGGTTATTGACATGTAATTCTCTCCCGAAATCCCAGGATGTTCGCTATTTTTTCAAGTTCTTAGATATTGTCTGTTGGTCCGAGTAATTACTTGCTACTTTGAGAAAGTGAAACTAATATGTGATATAATACTAACTTTCGCTGAGAGTGTCGTGGTTGGCACACTCACGCATGTCTGTCGGATCAGTTCATGACACAGAAAAGTGTCACAATATATTGGTTGATGGTGTATTAGGTGGCACACTGTTGTGTGTCGGTTTGGTGACAATTTTTCTCACAGTGAACGTTTGAACACTCAATCTCTGAAAGGGGAAATTCAGATAATCGTCGTTAAAGTTCATTTAGACTGCCTGTGTTAACATGCCTTCAAATATAGGAATTTAAACCATTGAGCTACCGTGAGTGGACGCCTTGCTGTACTATAATATAATTTGTAGCTCTGGGCATGATATTGTTCTATGCGCTAAGTGTATGGGCAAAAATTGAGCTCATATTCCCTGTTCCTTAATTCTGCATCAAATGGAGCCTTCTCCTCTCTCTATTTCTTGGGACCACCTTTGTTGAGGTTAGAAACGCTTAAACTTACTTTTAATGTTGATCTCAATCTCAATAAAAGATCCCATACAGGTGGAGCTCCTACTGTGTAGGGATACGTTCGACACATAACGAATTCCGTACATTTCGAATCTCCCAGTTTGTACTTGCTCCTTAAAAACGCA
Source organism: Morinoia aosen (assembly GCA_030386875.1). Taxonomy (NCBI): domain Eukaryota; kingdom Metazoa; phylum Arthropoda; class Malacostraca; order Amphipoda; family Talitridae; genus Morinoia; species Morinoia aosen. The sequence continues at coordinate 16,209,305 of CM059571.1, read as the reverse complement.
GGAGTCACCTTTTCAGCTTCAGCTCTGATGGACACGAACTCGTTGGAGCTTAACCTTTTCTCACGTGAATTAATTTTTACAGCATTCACCGTAAATTTTTCAAGGGAATGTGCTGTCAGTGTTGCGCCTAAACAATTAAGGGAATCATTATGTAGTTTATCCAGGGTTCGTTGGATATTAGCCACACTTTGAACGGAAAGTTTTAATTATTGTTAGAAAGTTTGCTTTCAGCGGGAAACAGTAACAGATATATAAAGATTTTAAATGCAAATGTGTTGATAAAATAGATGCTATAAATTTTTGTTGCACAGTGCAAAACTGTGAATTCATGTCATGCATAATTTTTAACACCGATATTGAACAGGAATATTCGAGCTATAACAAAGTTATGTTTTCATGCACACGTGTACATTGGACTTCGATATCCACGCATTAAAAATCCTGTGCCCTCAAAATGCTTGGCACGGTGTCCTACGAAGAACGATGCTGTTCACTAGTACTTGAAATTTCACTAGTACTTGAAATTTCACTAGTACTTGAAATTTCACTAGTACTTGAAATTTCTCACTTGACGCACCTGTCACTAGGGCCAAGACCCTTGAAAACATTCACTTAATTACTGCATCGTACGTGAACTTGAGGTTGTCTTGGCGAGAAAAGCTCAGAGCTGTAGAGAAATAGCGCTATGACATCAACCCCTTTCAAATAACTCTAGTCCGACCAGAATGAAATAACCGTTTGGGGGCGGGTCATTAAACGTCATCCACGTCATCAAATTGCCACTGGGGGTATATTTTCTTCAATACAAATGGTATTAAGGGGCAACTAATATATTATTTTTTTTGTCAAGCAGGTAAAAATAACGTTATAAAGAATGTGTATTTGGTATAATCAAGTTATTAACAATTCAATAATTACTAATAATAATAATTCAACTGAACAGGTGCACAGCGTACCACGACCGGATGGCACCCCCGTGACTAGAATATGATGTGGCAACAATGTATAAATACCTCCCCCTCAGGGGGATACAATTATTGTATCCATGGGAACTAGCGCTCCCAGGGGGACAATGTGAGGGCCCGAGCTAAAGGTTAGGTAGGCTTTCTTTTGTTGAAATAGAATAGGTTTTGTTGTGTTACGGACCATCTTTTTTTCGGTTCACTGCTGTCCTGTTTTTCACCGCCTACCACTTTCTTCTTCAACTTTTTCTTGTTTCATGAACTTCTTTCTTATCTTTCTGTTTCTGTGCCCTTTCTGCATAGATTCCACGTTCCCTTAACTCCATACTAAATGGTGCCTTCTTCCTTCCTCTCTTTACATCTCATTGTTGAGGATAGGGAGGCTTAAACTAACTAATAAACTAATAAACTGTATAAATACCTAGAAAAGCTGTAACAAACGTACCAAGAGTGCAGACATTATAAATGTAATATACAAATATCGTTTAATGCATGTAAGAACATTTTAATATACATATTCTGGTGATAGAAGTGACCTATTTTCTGTTATCGTTCTTGTATAATATTTTCGATGGGTAGGGGTTTGTGATTGGGCAACCGTGCATTTCTGGGAACCGCCCCTAAACGGCCGTTTCAATCTGGTCGGACTATAACCGTTAATCAAGTTACAGTCGCTGTTGTCTTCATGCCTTGTATATAGTTGACAAATTATCAGCGACTTCATGTTTTTTGGACCTAGCGTTTAAATTTGTTCTGGGGAACACTTAAATGAACTAAATTTAAATGTCTTATATCTATCCCGCAATGCAGTACAATTCATAAATTTTGTAAAAAGTGAAGTCGATTGAGAAGTTGAACTTTTGTGACTCAGATTGGCAAAAAGTGAAATGCTGGAATGGTTGGTCGAGTGATGAGGCTGAGGTAAAACGAAAGTGAGAGAGAGCGTCCTGGCAATCTGTGCCATCTAAATTGAAGTGTCATTCGCGCTCCAGATCTCCGTTCGGACTGTCGCCAAACACTCATTGAAGCGGCGGCCTCTTCTTTCTGACGCTACGCTCGACTGGCTCAAGTCCGCATCGAAGTTTTGCGCTGCGCTGGTCCGTGTGGCTGTTCTGTGCCATGCAGAGCTGGTCCGTGTGGCTGTTCTGTGCCATGCCGTGCTGGTCTGTGTAGCTGTTCTGTGCCATGCAGAGCTGGTCTGTGTAGCTGTTCTGTGCCATGCCGTGCTGGTCTGTGTAGCTGTTCTGTGCCATGCAGTGCTGGTCTGTGTAGCTGTTCTGTGCCATGCCGTGCTGGTCCGTGTGGCTGTTCTGTGCCATGCCGTGCTGGTCTGTGTAGCTGTTCTGTGCCATGCCGTGCTGGTCTGTGTAGCTGTTCTGTGCCATGCAGTGCTGGTCTGTGTAGCTGTTCTGTGCCATGCCGTGCTGGTCTGTGTAGCTGTTCTGTGCCATGCCGTGCTGGTCTGTGTAGCTGTTCTGTGCCATGCCGTGCTGGTCCGTGTAGCTGTTCTGTGCCATGCAGTGCTGGTCCGTGTAGCTGTTCTGTGCCATGCAGTGCTGGTCCGTGTAGCTGTTCTGTGCCCTGCAGTGCTGGTCCGTGTAGCTGTTCTGTGCCATGCAGTGCTGGTCTGTGAGGCTGTTCTGTGCCCTGCAGTGCTGGTCTGTGTAGCTGTTCTGTGCCCTGCAGGGCTGGTCCGTGTAGCTGTTTTGTGCCGTGCAGTGCTGGTCTGTGAGGCTGTTCTGTGCCCTGCAGTGCTGGTCTGTGTAGCTGTTCTGTGCCCTGCAGGGCTGGTCCGTGTAGCTGTTTTGTGCCGTGCAGTGCTGGTCTGTGAGGCTGTTCTGTGCCCTGCAGTGCTGGTCTGTGTAGCTGTTCTGTGCCCTGCAGGGCTGGTCCGTGTAGCTGTTCTGTGCCATGCCGTGCTGGTCTGTGTAGCTGTTCTGTGCCATGCAGAGCTGGTCCGTGTAGCTGTTCTGTGCCATGCAGTGCTGGTCCGTGTAGCTGTTCTGTGCCATGCAGTGCTGGTCTGTGTAGCTGTTCTGTGCCATGCAGTGCTGGTCCGTGTAGCTGTTCTGTGCCATGCAGAGCTGGTCTGTGTAGCTGTTCTGTGCCCTGCAGTGCTGGTCCGTGTAGCTGTTCTGTGCCATGCAGTGCTGGTCCATGTAGCTGTTCTGTGCCATGCAGTGCTGGTCCATGTAGCTGTTCTGTGCCCTGCAGTGCTGGTCTGTTTAGCAGTTCTGTGTCCTACAGTGCTGGTCCGTGTAGCTGTTCTGTGCCCTGCAGTGCTGGTCCGTGTAGCTGTTCTGTGCCCTGCAGTGATGGTCCGTGCTGCAGCTCCGTGCCCTGCAGGCCGTGCAGCAGTTCTGTGCCCTGCAGTGCTGGTCCGTGTAGCTGTTCTGTGCCCTGCAGTGCTGGTCTGTGTAGCAGTTCTGTGTCCTTCAGTGCTGGTCCGTGTAGCTGTTCTGTGCCCTGCAGTACTGGTCCGTGCTGCAGCTCCGTGCCCTGCAGGCCGTGCAGCAGTTCTGTGCCCTGCAGTGCTGGTCCGTGCTGCAGCTACGTGCCCTGCAGGCCGTGCAGCAGTTCTGTGCCCTGCAGGCCGTGCAGCAGTTCTGTGCCCTCCAGGCCGTGCAGCAACTACGTGCCCTGCAGGCCGTGCAGCAACTACGTGCCGTGCAGGCCGTGCAGCAGTTCTGTGTCCTGCAGGCCATGCAGCAACTACGTGCCCTGCAGGCCGTGCAGCAGCTCCGTGCCCTGCAGGCCGTGCAGCAGCTACGTGCCCCGCAGTCCGTGCAGCAGCTCCGTGTCCCGCAGGCCGTGTAGCAGCAGCAGCAGCGCTGGCCGCACAGCAGCGCAGGCCGCACAGCACAGCAGCCTGCGTGCCCCGCAGGCCGTGCAGCAGCTCCGTGCCCTGCAGGCCGTGCAGCAGCAGCAGCGCAGGCCGTGCAGCCGCTCCGTGCCCCACAGGCCGTGCAGCAGCAGCGCAGGCCGCACAGCACAGCAGCCTGCGTGCTGCGCCGCCCGTGCGGCTGCTCAGATTCCATTTAATTTTATTTATAGGCCGCTCGTTTAAGGGCCGCCATATGAGCCTTTATTTCAATATCAAGTTAGAGCAGAAAATTTTCGAATGATGACAATGGAACAATTTGAAGTCTAGAGGTGAGCGAGGTTTAACGAGGAGAGTTGAAATATTCGCTGGTGAATTAAAATCCTGTGTTTTGTTATTTCTAATTAAGTATCGTGGTTAGTTTTAGGTTTCAATAACGCCCATTTGTATGTTTGGTACATCATTCACAATACGCGCGGTGCACGAAATGTATTTTTCTCGGAGTTGTGTTTCATTGGGGGATTGATTTCATGTTAAGTTTCGTTGTTGGTTGTTCGTTATGTATCGTTTGCTTCCATAAAAAATCGCCCTGCATTTGAATTCGAACGATAATTCTGTTAATATGTGTACGTTGGAAGACTTTAAAAAGACTAAGAAACGCTAGCATGTGTAAAAAAATTGATGATTTATTTTCATAGTTGTTAAGGGTTATAACCATTGCGTAAAAACATTTTTCTTGAATTAAACCATCTAACTCTTAAAGAATAAAAATCTGAGATCGGTTTTTGGTCATAGCATGTTGTGTCTGCATACAACATGGTATTAAAAATATTACGAACTTTTTAGTTTTTATTTGTTGCGTTGCTTAGTGTTATAAGACATTAAACTGTGTGTGGTTGATACGGATATTTCAGCCCTGTCCTCACTCATCCAGTTTCTTCAGTTAAACTCTCCAGCTCCTTTGCTCATCTAATTGCTCTACATAGCTTTACTGGATATTCTGCACGATGACTCGTGCCGCTTTCTGAAACTTTCATGCAGAAATTATTATTCTCAATATCTTCAGCCGCTGTGTAGCATTCCATTTGTAAAAGTTCTTCATTCGACAGCTTTTCATTATGCGAGAGAAAAATGATCATACGTCTTCAATACCTACATTTTCCATTTTCAAAGCCAGCTTCTAGAATTAGTTGATTTAGTTGAATAAGTTGAAATTAATCTGATTGTTTCACACGTCGCTTTGTCCGAAGTTGAGCATTCAAGCCACAATTTTTTTTAAATACCGTTCATTGCAGATGTTGGACCGGATTTCGATGCCTAAATATTGATATTCACAGTTTACTTCATGTTGAACGTTTTCCAATGACCTAATATCAACGTCACCAGAAGTCCCACTCATAAGCTGTTCCACGGATAGCTTCCAATAATGAATTTTAATAAACGCTATGTTACCAAAATCCGCAGGTTACAAGAGAGTTGAATAGGGAGGAAGAAAAATGACATCAAAGTGTAGATAAAGTTCATTTAGATTTAGAGGATGACCTGGAGGGCTACCTAATAAAAGAAGGGTCTTATTGTCCACGTTCTGCAATTTGTTAGTTTTCAATAAAGGAATAAAAAAAACGAAGAAAACTACTAAGAAAATAGTATTTCAGCAGCCCAGGTATTTCTATTGCTGTACCAAATCACAGATAATGTTTCCTTCTCTACATTCTTTAATGCTCTAGATTCTCGGATCGATATATCAACAACGGTTTTAATTTGACATCTCGTTTGAATTACCAGCATGCAATAAAGTTACTCGACCCTTGTGTGCTTTAAATCCGGAAGCATTCATTTCTGCCTGGGTTATGCTGACATTTTCTTCCAAAATAAGCTTGCCTCGTCAGCATTAAAAACTTGCAGTAGAGAATAATTTTTGTCAGACACCAACTAAAAGCACCAACTAACTCTGGTACAGCTTCGGTGTCTGCATTGGCTGGTTCACCATGCAATCTGATGTGTAAGCAAAAAACTCTTCTTAAATGTATCAAACCATCCTCTAATAGCGTTAAAACGTTGAATTTTCACTCACATGATTTCTACTTTTCCGTTTTAGGTCTTCAAAGAGTGATCTTGCCTAATCTGAATCACATTACCATCCAGCGAAACATTTTTCTTCTTTGGTCTTGTGTCTAAGTGAATAAAAGTGTTTCCGTTTTATGAATAATTGCATGACGTGAACGAAAAACATTCTTTGCTCCTGCAAATACATGTAGCATAGTCTTTTATTTTCGTATTTTTCTTATTAGGACACACTGTTGATTTAATAAGTTGTAATCTCTAGCAATTTTCCTCACTCTTGTTCCGTGCTTTGATTGATCTGGAACGTGTGTTTCGTTTCAATACTAATTTGATCAGTTTAGAACTACGCCTAGTTTTTATTTTCCAACAATTTTTTTTTGCTGTGGGGGCTATTTTAGCAGAACATAAATTACAGACAAGACAGAGGCTATAAAAGTAAACAACCCAACTGTCCCTACTAAACGTGAGTGTGACACCTATTTTGATCAAATAGACAGGTGGAATTGCATGTAGACAAGATAAACATGGAATTGCATGTAGACAAGGTAAACATGGAATTGCATCTGGGCAAGATAAACGAACATTTCTCCCCGTACAGGTAATTGTAAACCACCAGGGTAGCAGAGGCTCCTTCATTTTCACGAGCGACGTAAATTTTTGCAAAAGAAAGACTGCAGAAAGGGAAAGACTGAAATTAATTGTTAAGAAAGAGCAACGCCCTCTGGACTGCCGTGACGTACGGTGCCTCTCAGGCAAGTTTACTGCTGCCCAGCCTTCACGGCTGCTCCCTTCGCTATTTTTGGTTGCGGGGCGTCCAAAAATTATTGCCTCTTTGTTAGAAAACCGCTCAAAATAAATGAAGAAAAAAGCTTCGTTGCGAAAGTTGCTTTGTTGCTTGGATTGTATTTTTTCGATACTGAATTGCCTGACTAAATTGTTGTGAGCTTATAAATATTTTTCAGCTTTCCAGTCACGGTGATCCAGCTCCCCAAAAATATGACTTTAGAAAAGGAAAAAATGCCTCCTACCAAAAAACAGCTATTAACTACTTGGGAATATGCGCTTTTATTGGGGCGATGTGAGGTCCTTAGCTGAGGGATGGGTACGCCTTTTGTTGAAATAGAATATATTTTTTCATTCGTTACGGATCATCTTTTTCCGTTAATTGTTGTTATATTTTTCTGCACTCATTATTTTCTTCTTCAACTTCCATCTTGTTTCACAAACTTTCTTAACTGTTCCTATGCGCAGGGGATTTTCTGTAGAGCACACTTTCACTTTGTGTTCGGTTCCCTGTTCCCTGAACTCCATACTAAACAGTGCCCTCCTCTTTCCTCCCTTTGTAACAACTTTCTTGTGGTTAGGGAGGTTTAATCTAACTTTTACAATAAAATCTATCGTGTCTGTGGGCATGAGCGCTCTCAGAGGGACGATGTGAGGTCCCGAGCTGAAGGATAAGAAGGCCTTCTTGTTGAAATAAAATAAGCATTATTGTTTTGCTGAGGCCATTTTCTCCAGTTCACTACCATCGTTTTTTCATCACTCATTACTTTTATCGATATTTACTTCAATTCATATGTTAGGTAGGGCTTCTTTTTGTTGGAGAAAAAGTTTTTTTTGTTTAGGAATGTCTTTTTTCGCTCACTGTTTTGTTTTTCAGTACCCATTATTTTCTTCTTCAACTTTCATGTTTTTTCACAAAACTTTTACCCCAACATACTATTTCTATGCTTAGAGGATCTTGTGTGGAAACACAACTTACACATAGATTCTAGTATCATTCTACGTTTCGTTAACTCTGAAATTAATGATGCTTTTATCTTTCCTCTATTTGGAACACCGTTGATGTGGTTAGGGAGGCTGTAAAAAAACTGAAAATCCAATCTAAACTTTCTCCTTAAAATTCTTTCTATCTTGCTGCTTCAGAGCGCAGGATGTGAGGACACTTTTTGTGCATAGATTACCCAGTTCATTCCACACTAAATGGTGCACCTCGTTCCTCTTTTGAAAACACCTTTATTGTGGTTCTGGAGGCTTAAAAAACGTTCAATCATGTATGTAAGATGCAACAATTACCAAATAAAGCTGAAAAGCATCGTGCAGCTCAAATAAAACGCTAAAATAATCATATGCGCTGAAGCCAACCAGAGGTGGTAATATGATCACTACTTGATAGATGGCCAAATTTTTAATTTTGCTACATTTTTCCTAAATGCCGACGTTAAGGAAAAGGTAACTTTGGTTTTAAGCTGTTGACCTCTTTGACATCATTAGCGGAATTTAAAATGACATTCCAGGGGCAGATGTGTTTCTTATCCCTACGGGAATTAACTTGAAGGCATAATTCGTACCCTTAAAGTTCAATTTCCTGCACTTTTACACTGGAAATTAATAATAAGTTTAACAAAATCAAAAATATCTCAAGCTTGGTTAAACAGCGAAAAATGTAACTATCACTCTGTGTAGCGCGAAAACATAAATTGTAGTCACGTTTTACCAAAATTGGTTTCCTTTGTTCCCGGAATTTGGTCCGGTATGTGTAATTCAATTTAGGATTACAACATTAGTTAGCGCTCGAGTCACTGCTCTCATTTTGTCCAACTTATAAGAAGGTGTGAAAATTAAATTTGTTGTTATCAAAGCGATATACCTGAAAAATCTCTTACACTCCTATGCAGTACTTTTATCTTCAATATTGTTCCTATCGTGCAGACACTAACTTAGCCCCAGCCAGGCGCACCACAACAGCTGCTGTGTGTTGACACGCTGCACGGATCCGAAGACTTGACTGGGCGCCCCTCAAAGCCTGCCATAGCCAACTCAGCTCGCCGTCAGTTCACTCCTGCTAAATGGGTGTGTTCTGTCCATGACGTCTACGGCGTTTAATCATTGGAAAGCTTGAAATGTAGATGTGTTCTGGTAGGTTCAGAAAATTTTATAGGTTTGGATTTGATGGAATGAAAGTAATAGCGAAACGAAGTGCCAACACGAACACCATTTCATCTCCATTTTGATGAAATATTGTCCCTCTATAGGAAGGAAACAATTTTGGAGGGAAATTGCTTCTTCGGGAACAATTTTCTCTCTCGTTTTCTGCAGCCTTATGAGTAGGACCTCGGGGGGATCTCTCATTGGTTAGTTAGTGGAGCAGGTTTGCTGGATGTGTCGAATATTTCTTGAGGTGTTGGGTAACGTTTTTGGTGCTTCAATGGCAATCTAATTACCTACTACTTTCTAAATGTATAAAAAAATATATGTGTAAAACTAATTGCTAATTGTTATTTTAAGATGACAGAAAAGAAGTTCATCTTACCTATTGAAGCTATGGGAAGTTCGTATAAAACGGAATCACGCACTACTCAACTTGGATGTGTTTTAAGGCATTTGGTGTTAATGCATCGTGTGCGTTATTGCTGAAGTATTTCAGGTTATGCCCCATGAAAATGTGCTATGCTTCTTAAATACGTCGATAGATTGCACATTGTTCCAGGTTGTATGATTGTGGAACACCGTTTTTTACCGATATGTCACTGGGGGTTGGGAACCATATGATCTGGCTGGAGGTGGGCGAGTTTTTCGCACAATCGACTGAAAAGAAATGCAAGGGCCCTTTCAGGCCTTAGCCTAGAATGATTAAATCCAAAATTGTCAGATTGACTATTTTTCGGTTCAAATCTTCCACTTCAGATACTTTTCGAATAAAATCGACAATAAAGACCTTGCTGTTACAACCATCAGATGACGTTGCAAGGCTTTCATTGCGTTTTCACATTTCACGTTCCTTACCACGTTTTCATTACGATAAAGTTTAATCTTTTTTTCTGGAAAAACAACTTGTGAATTTTGCAGGGAAAATTGTCAAATTGGCGACCATGCTCACATTACGCTGTCACGTTCGGTTCATTTGTAAGCCAGTGACGCTGAGGCCGGACAGCGCCAGGAGAATAAGAATTGCGAGTGGCGCGTCTCATTGTCGCGGTGATAGGCAATAAATAACTCGAGGTGATCCGATTGCGCGCCGATGGAGGTGTGCTCACTGGGCTGCACTCCCTCAGGAGGGTGCAACTGTTGCATCTATGGAAATTAGCATTCCCATAGGGGATATGCGAGGTCCCGAGCTGAAGATTACATAGATTTTCCTTTTGTTGAAGTAGAATAGGTTAATTGGTTTGTTATAAACCATCTTTTTTTCATTCACTTTTATCTTGCTTTTCAGCATCTATTACTTTCTTCTTCAACTTTTATCTTGTTTCATAAACTTCTTTCCCAACTTACTGTCTCTGTGCACCTTGCGCATAGATTTCGCATTCGAATGAGTTCATACTACATAGTGCCTTCCTTCTTTCTCTCTTTGGAATCCTTTGTTTACGTTAGAAAGGCTTAAACTAACATCTAACTTAATTTCAGTGGGCAACAATATTTTTTCAGTTGATACAAATTTCTAAAGATATGCTAAAACAACCTCGATATACTTAACGTACTAAAATAGAGATCATTTTTCCCCCAGGTTTGGAATGAGGAGAAAATTGAAAAGTTCGCGATTAATTTCTACACTAGTTACCGGTACAACCCGAGTATCGGGTTGTCCGACTTGCCTAAAAATAAAAAAAAAAAATAAAAAAAAAAAAATAAAAAAAATAAAAAATAAAAAATAAAAAGAAATGAAAAAAACATATAAAAAAATAAATAAATAGTTTTCTGCAAATATAGACACCAGTGGCTTCAATTTAATACCTCACTTGACAGTATACACTCAGCCAATTTTCTAAACGGACTCGGACAAATTTCGAGTTACAGAATTAAGTATATAGATTAGTCTTGATTGATAACGTCTGCGTTCAGTTTGTTTTTACATGTTTCTCTGAACTTACATTGAACTAAATGCTCTGTGGGTTATTATTATTATTGAATTGTCATAGGACAGTTTCATTGCCACTAAAATTTTGCATGTGGTCTGAGTTTTCACTGCCCTTTTACAATGAGTATAGAAATTAAAGAAGATCTACGACATTTCCTAACAGTTAAGGTATGTTTTCAGTAGTACCTCACACGATACGAGAGAATACAACTATTCTTGGCTCAGCGGAGAACCCTAAAAAAAAATAATTGTCTGGTTGAAAGCTAGAGAAGTGTATTCTTAGTTGCATCCAGACTACTTTAAATTGCCGAAGCATCCGAGTGTCGAGACATGCTGAATGTTGTAATTTTTTGTATAGGGAGGCGCATTCTTCGCGTGATGTTCAAGATTAGATAATCGTTCGTGGTACGGAGTTATTGCCCCACTTCAGGGTCCTGCGCATATAATTGAGTGTTGAACTCCGTTGGGGCATAGGACAGGGAACAGGTTCAAGTTAGGTTTGTCAATCGTATGCTTTGGATACTGGCGCCCCAGGGAGATACTGTTAGGTTACCTCAACTATAGATAAGCCTTCAAGACTTCTATATTTCGTTTCTTCTTGGCTGTTTGTTTTCTTTTTTGTAATCTCTTCTTTGTCTTTTTTTCTTTTTTGTAATCTCTTCTTTGTCTTTTTTTCTTTTTTTGTCTTACTTGCTGTATTTCTGCATCAGGTATCATGTGCGGAGACACAACTTGTGGATAAATCCGACGTTTTCTACAGTCCATTCTACAAGGTCTCTTCTTTTCCCTCCCTTGAAATCGTCTTTGATGTGGCTAGAGAATCATAAACTAATTGATGTAAAATAGTATTGAGAGAATTCTAAACTATAGTTTTCGGAAGTACTGGGCTTAGTATTGTCATGCCTCACTTTAGACAGCTCAAACTTCCTATTTGAAATTTACCAGATATTTTGCCCATTTCCTGTTATCATTCAAATTATTAGCAATTTTCAAATTCCACCCAAACGAGCTTTGAGAAATCACTTCTCATTCGCTTATTTTTCTTGGTTAATGTTAATGAGATGCAACTAATCGATTTTCCAAATTTTGTTGCCTGTATCATGGTAATTACATCGAAAAAAGCAACTTTTTTTCTATGCTCTTTTTGGGACAAATGAGTATTTAACGAGTTATAGCGGTAGGTTTAGTTTGGGTAGAGTACGTTTGGATACTTTGTAATTTATTATTTGCCAGCCCCGCGGAGCCTGAACCCAATTCTAGGATCTTTTAGTTAATAACACAATAGAAATAATCCTCTAAAAATAACGAATTATAGTGCTATGTTCATTTTCGTCTTAGATGGAGCGAATGCGCTCGATCATTCGAGCGCGCCGGAAGGGAGAGTCCATTGTTGTGTTGCCATCCGACGCGCTCGATGAATTACTTGCCGCTTCAAACACTCGAGTTGCGGTCAGTAATTTACCGCTATAACTCGTTAAATACTCATTTGCCCCAAAAAGTGCATAGATGAAAAGTTGTTTATATCGATATAATTACCATGAAACAGGCAACAAAATTTCGAAAATCGATTAGTTGCATCTCATTATCATTAATCTTTTTCTTTACGTTTAAATATTACGTCGACGCCTTGCATCTTTAGGACTCGAAAGATTGATTTCATAAATAAGACGAATTTCATAGCTAAACCATAATGTTGCATTGTCTGTACGCTACAGACCTGACTTCGAGAACTACTGCACGGAAATACGTGGTATGTTGCTTAGTGCAGGAGCTGCTTAATTTATGAAGTTATATATCGAGCTCAGTATTTTTGCGTGACTTCAAATAGTGTATGCTAGCAAAATAATTGAATTGATAATATTCATTTGAGGGTAAACCTACAATCTTACAGCTAAAGTTTGGTTAAGTTTGCGACCACAAAAATTATCTATGCTCGAAATTTACTGAACGAGTTCATGAAACCTGCTCTTACCAACAAAAAACATCCAATCAACGGAAAACTTCTCTTGGAGGTCATTCACGAAAGCTGCTAGTGCTGGTCGGTGATTATTTTATTGCGTTCTCATTTCAGGAGCAGGCCGGGCGCGGGTTGCTAGCCCTGTACACAAAGTAAGGCTGCAGAGGCGGGCCGGTGCGGGGGAGCGCAGCGCATCAAAGCGGCTTTGCTTGGGAGGCATTTTTGAGAGCAGCTCATCTCGCGCACCGCGGGGGTTCGCTTCGCAGTGAGCGAAGAGATTACGTGCTCACCACCTGGCTTAAATACAATAAGCGTGTAATGTCCCAAATTATACCTCACGAATGCATTGAACGTACGGTGTACTGCAGTCGGCTGATGTTTTTTGAATCGTGTGCAGTCAGCAATAGCAGTTTTACGTTGCACCCCGTTTTCTGAGTTTAGTTTATGTAATGCATTAATATTCATTTCAAGAGTATAATTATAGTTTGGAAAATTAAATGGCCATTGATCTATTGTTTGTTTCTGTTTTTCGGTAATGTACTCTAGTTGTTAATTACACATGCAATGTACATTTTAGACGTATATTGTATGTGTGCATGTATATTAATGAACTTCGTAATGAATGTAAGCGATACAAAAATTTTATTAGCTAATGTTATGGAGCTCTTTCTTGATGTCATTCTTTTTTTTCTTTCCGTCTTTTTAGCTCTCTTTTGACAGTCGTGATTGAAGACCACATGCTTCTATTTTATTTATTGACGATCAACTGGAACTTTTCAATGTCCACAAATTTAATTAGTGAGCAAGTATCGAATTAATGTGAATGGTAGAAATTGATATAAATTGATAGCGTGGAGTATCTCTCCACAGATCATGATAATTCACCTTTCTAACTAACAGGAAATTACACGAGAAAACGTATCGACAATTTATTCCCTAATCTCGTCACAAAAGGTTATCATCCTAAAAGTAAAGTAGGCCTAACGCACTAAATTACATTTTAATTAACACTTTCAATATACGCTGAAGGCAAGACGATATAAGTGAATGTTTAAGACATAATAACGATGACCCTACGCCCAGAAGGGAGGTAATGAGGATGTTACCTAAGAAGCATATGACATGATGGACTTATCTTTGTTCAGAATTCCGGAAGATAGCTATATCGTGTGTATGCGCCGTGACATTTATTAATAACGTTAATTTAACAGGTATTTGGAATCACTTGTAGTGCACATTTCAAAGGAGAAGCAATGCCTAGCCCCTAAAGGGCAGGCGTTCAAGGAGTGATACAGTACTCTCTCTTGAGGTAGTCACGGGCATACTGACCGTTCTCCGCGCTGCGTTTGCCCTAGCGGTTCGTCTGCTGTCACGCCCGACTCCGAACGAACGATAGCTTACATCACAATCTCAATATAGATCATTCCTCCACCAAGCAGTTATGTATGACTCTAGCGTATTGAATTATACAAGCAAAGGGAAACATTAATTCTCGCTAATCGTACAGATGATCTAATTAACATGGGCTATTGAATAATGACAGAAATAACAGTGAAGAATCTCTCTTGTGTCGGTATTCGGCAGCTCCTTCAGTCAGTTGACGTCCTTTGCTTCCCCCGCGATCTCGGAGTCGACGTAGAGTAGAAACAGAAGGAGGGAAGAATAACTACTTAGCACGACTAGCAGAATCCGATAACCGTTCCTGCGGCACACGGCATCTCTCTCTGACTGCTTTGGATCATTTCGAATACGTAGAGGCGTCCCCCCGTTCAGAAAGATCCTTACGTTGTGATAAGATCACAACAAATCCCCCTTCGTTGGCGATGAAGACGATCTCCTGATCGTTGACTTTCTCTACAGCTTTTGCGTGCCGTGGTAGAGGAAAACGTTTATAAGTCAGATCCTTTTTCTTTTTAATATCCACGCAATCCAGCTGTGATGATTTTTACGGCAGCGATTACTGAATTTGTACATGTTGCGTACTCTGATTCGAAGTCCCCAAACAAGACCAAATCCTACGTACGTTTTTGGCAAACGATGATCCCCGCAGTAGATGGTGAGGCTTCTTCAGCTCGCAGGATACCTCTAGAAGATATCCATTGGGATGAAAATCTCAATAATGACTCGGGACAATTAAAGTCTCGGTAGCCGTGATCATACATCAGCAGCATCCCTAAGGAAAGATTTTAAATTTATCTTCACAATACCTGTTTTTGAGAATGTCATTTTAATCGCGCCTTATCATACACGATTTCCTTCGCGGTGGGGTTTGATTTTTGAGTCCTGAAGACTTCTTTCAAACAGCCATGAAGTCACGTCGATGTCGCAAGAAGATCATCAAAGTCTTTGTAGTTGTAGTTCTTTTCGTTGTCTATGCGCTGGTATATTCCTGAGCTTCGTTGTAGTCGAGTTTCCTCCCTCTTCTTGCCGATGTTATCTCCACTCAGGTTCCGTGATTCCAAGTATCTTCGTAGAAAATTATAAAGCAGTTGACCCAGTCAGCTGGCGGACCGTTTTCTCTCTAATTTTCCTCGCGTTCGTGCGTCTAGCTCAGACTGTTCTTGTGGCTGAAGTGTCGCTGAGCGATGTTCTGGCGGTTAGTTTTCTACGACGTTTTCTCCGCGTCCGTGCGTTGAGCTCGTCGGCGTGTTGTTGATGTTGTTGCCGCCAATACCCCGTTGCTGCGTCGTCGCTGCCATGTCCATGTCCGAGCCACGTCGACACGTAGTGCCGTGAACGCGAAGCCAGCCATGAGTGTGAGCCGTGGCAGTGTGCTTGTGAGCTGGGACTGTGGTGCGATTGGGTCGGTGGTGTGCGCGCTGCATGAGCAGAGCGTGTGGGAGCGCGTGGTAGACCCTGTGGTGGCGAACGAAGTTGATGGTGTGGTGGTACGCCGGTAGTGATGACGCAGCAGTCCACCCGACCGCTCGTAGAGCCCCCCAGCATCAGCTGAAATTACCGATGTTGTTATTTATCGTTCTTGTGAATTTCATTCATTCCCAGACAAGCTCCATCACATACAGACATATGCCCAAACATCTCGTCTCATTCCACCCTTCTGTGCTTACAAACAGGACACACATTGAGCTTAAACCTATTTCCACTATTAGCTTACGACGTTAAACTCTAAAACATTTTGTAGAGAGAGAAAACATAATTCCCCTAGTATTACATTCACGTTGAGTATGTCTAATGACGAAGTACTCCTGCGATCAGATTAATATCAAGGGCGTCTTTATAATGATCAAATTTTAAATCATTAAGTAGTTTATTCTAAGTTCCAAATTATCAAGTCATTCAGTGTAATAGAATTGCTTATGCAAGTAGTGTTAGAAAAAAAACGGCGAGTGTACGAAACAGAGGGAGAGAGCCAAGCCGAGGATTCGAGGATTGGAGCTAGAAAGGGGAGTTGCGTGAAGGTATGGTATTTTGCAACAACAGGAACGTTGTGTCGGCTCGGGCTTGAGCGTACCCAGTCACGTCGTGACTCTTTTCATACAACCCTACCCCAACACACATTCTTCCCTCACTCCTCAGCATCCAGGCAAACGTTCATTACAATTACATGGTTAAACAATACATTGGAATTAAATTTAGACACGAACATCAGAATGGATAAAACGAGATATATGAGCGTGTGGAATTACATATCGGAGTAAATGTTAGTAACGCGAAAACATTATTCTGATTGAATGAAATTTACTTCTAGATGAATTCCTTTTAAAGTAGAACATGATTGAATTTCAAAAGATATCTTGATTGAATTTAACTTCATTCATTCATAGGGTTAGGTTTAAGGAAAATTTTTAAATCATCATATAATTTCATTAGAGTTGGTTACGTGAGGCAAAATGATAAACGTTACATCATCAAACCTACAACATTAACAAAACACTATACATTTATCACTACTACGTTCAAAGTTAATCCATCAAATATCTTAATGTGACGCATTGTAATTGTCAAGCAAGTAGAATTCATGATACGACCGTTGGGTACGAATGCAGGAGAGAGCAAATTTCGAGCTAACATGATAGAATAGAGAGAAATGGAGAGAGAGGGAGGGAGGTGAACGAGCGGGGCGCGAGCTCGCAGCTGTCGCAGAGCTGAGCTGTGTTTGGGGATTTGTTTCCAAACAACCCGCGCGCTACGCCTAGACTCAGCCCGAACACCACGCACGCACCTTATACAGTTGGTCTCAAAATTTCTCCTCATCTCAACATGCACACTCAAGCAACATTCATGATGATTATATGGGTAAAATATATGGTCGAAATAGTCCATTGAAGTCGTAATCTACACACGAACATCTGAATGAAAAGTTGCCATATTTTTAGCATCATGACATCTCTGATAATTACACGAACGTGAACTTTAATAGCGTAAATACTTTCTGATTATATGAAGTTTACTTCCGAATGAGTTTTGTTTTGCGTATAAATATGATCGAATTTTAAGTATACGATTTACTGAATTTTATTTATAAGTCGAATTTAAAGGAATGTCTCAAATTATTATATGTTTTATAAGTATAATTTTGCGATACGAAGATTCAGAGTTTAAATGAATAGCACATTAACTTGTTCAGCATAAATCAGCAAGTTGGATTCGATGCGTCCGTTATTCTCGGAGTTGCCTTGGCTCCATTCAAACAAATCAAAAACAAAATGGCGAAAAGTGCGTCTGTCTAGAGTTGGTCATATGGTAAATTGAAGAACTTTCTATAGCATACCATTAAATTTCACATAAATCCGTGAAGCACAGTTTAGACGAATAATACACTAGATTGAATGACATTAAACATTAAATTCGCATTAAGTAATCAAAATGGTTTTAGATAAAATAGTCGAATTATCGGATTCTACGTATTTCAAACGGCTTGACATATTAAAAGAATTCATACGCAATGATCAACGCACACCTACTAATGGTTGATACATGAAGTAAATTTTAATTAGTTATTAAAATAAAGTTCACACGTAAATGGTAAATTATAAAATGCACGGTAAATGGTTTCATAGAAATGGATTAGAATTTTAGCAAACATATATTAATATACATGAAAGATTAGATTATACAAATATCCTAACCTGGAGATGAAATTATCAAGATCTGTTGGAGGTTTATTTGATTTATTATTTTTTTTTGTAGGCACGAGCTTTATTTTTGTTTCGGAGGGAGTGAGCAAGGGAATTTTAAACTCTTATTACAAAGAATAGGAGTCAAAATCCACCGCCGCTGTACACCAATGTTATGGAGCTCTTTCTTGATGTCATTCTTTCTTTTCTTTCCGTCTTTTTAGCTCTCTTTTGACAGTCGTGATTGAAGACCACATTCTTCTATTTTATTTATTGACGATCAACTGGAACTTTTCAATGTCCACAAATTTAATTAGTGAGCAAGTATCGAATTAATGTGAATGGTAGAAATTGATATAAATTGATAGCGTGGAGTATCTCTCCACAGATCATAATAATTCACCTTTCTAACTAACAGGAAATTACACGAGAAAACGTATCGACAATTTATTCCCTAATCTCGTCACAAAAGGTTATCATCCTAAAAGTAAAGTAGGCCTAACGCACTAAATTACATTTTAATTAACACTTTCAATGCACGCTGAAGGCAAGACGATATAAGTGAATGTTTAAGACATAATAACGATGACCCTACGCCCAGAAGGGAGGTAATGAGGATGTTACCTAAGGGGCATATGACATGATGGACTTATCTTTGTTCAGAATTCCGGAAGATAGCTATATCGTGTGTATGCGCCGTGACATTTAATAATAACGTTAATTTAACAGGTATTCGGAATCACTTGTAGTGCACATTTCAAAGGAGAAGCAATGCCTAGCCCCTAAAGGGCAGGCGTTCAAGGAGTGATACAGTACTCTCTCTTGAGGTAGTCACGGGCATACTGACCGTTCTCCGCGCTGCGTTTGCCCTAGCGGTTCGTCTGCTGTCACGCCCGACTCCGAACGAACGATAGCTTACATCACAATCTCAATATAGATCATTCCTCCACCAAGCAGTTATGTATGACTCTAGCGTATTGAATTATACAAGCAAAGGGAAACATTAATTCTCGCTAATCGTACATATGATCTAATTAACATGGGCTATTGAATAATGACAGAAATAACAGTGAAGAATCTCTCTTGTGTCGGTATTCGGCAGCTCCTTCAGTCAGTTGACGTCCTTTGCTTCCCCCGCGATCTCGGAGTCGACGTAGAGTAGAAACAGAAGGAGGGAAGAATAACTACTTAGCACGACTAGCAGAATCCGATAACCGTTCCTGCGGCACACGGCATCTCTCTCTGACTGCTTTGGATCATTTCGAATACGTAGAGGCGTCCCCCCGTTCAGAAAGATCCTTACGTTGTGATAAGATCACAACACTAATCCCAGCAGATGGTAAATTTTTAATTGTATTTGTAATGATTTCCTAATATTTTTCATTTTCCACTCCCTTACAAATTTTAGAAACTAATTTGATTAGTGCGTTAACTGCACGAAAGCACGGGACGAATATTCACGAGCTTCAAACGGCTGCCGGACACTCGCGTGCTCCTGCACTCTGCCGCCATGTCAAGGCTTGCAATGGTGGATGGCACACACAAAATATTTGTCACCGTCCTTCGACCTGCACGTCATTGCAATAGTTGGGTACTGCTGCGTTAACAGTGAATAACTGCGCTCTATAACGCCAAAGTCAAACACCAAAATAAAGAATATTCTAATTTCTTAGATATGAGATATTGTTCGAGTTGAGAATGTCATCTCAACTCGCAGCCACTTTGCTTCGTTAGTGCAGACGTGCTTTCAGTGAAATAAGCGAGTAAATGAACTTAAGGTCAAATTGCTTACATTCAAGGAACGTTGTTACATGCATGCGAAGAGTTTCGAGTTCATGTTTTGTGGGAAGTTTTATGTTCGTTTTAAATGTGAAAGGGCTTCTGATCTCATAAACCACGGTATTCTGAATCATTCAGTTTGAGAACCTTTCGTGCGATTCGTTGATGTAAGGAAGAAGATGCTGAGTTGAAATTTGGATGGAAGTCTTCCATACGGTGAGACGTTTCTATACATTCAGTTCAATCGTAAATTTGTTGGTCCAATCCTGATCCTAAGTTCAGAACCAACTGAAGAACTGAAAAAATGCTATTTTGCATTGATAGAGTTGTCAAATTTTCTAGCTAAAGTTTACTCATTGATAAGGGTGAAAGATAAAAAAGGCAATCAATCCAATAAATTAAATTAGAAAATTACGTTTCGCGTAACCAAGGCGCTAGCCAGCTGATCTGGCATTGAAGACCAGTTTGCTCAGCTCAAAAATCGAAATTTAGGCAAATTGGTGGATTTTATTTATGTTAGAGGTTTTCACTCACGGTGCAAACGTGTCATTTATGCCTTGTAGACTAGCAAACAGTACTCCTCTGTACGTGATCAAATCGCTGAGCAGCATAAGAAAGGTTTTTCACAGCGTGCAACCGCAGCTGAGGCTAAATGAAGTGAAACAGCGGATTGCAACTTCTACGAACAGAGGACAATTATTGAATATGGGAACCTAGTAAACGAAAAAATTGAGGTACTCACTGATTCCCATTGCTGTCTGATAGCCAGTACGCGACACAAGAAGCAAAAGGGTGTGAAAGATAAGAAGCATCTGCATGGATGTCATCTGTTTTCATGGGTCAAAATGAACCTTCATGAGTTGATCAGGGACCTCTAAACATGGAAAATCAAAAAATGGGAGAGCTTCGTTCACTTGTGGGAATAAATTTATCCTAGACAGTTCTGATGGCTTCCAAAGTTAGTGGCACGACGAAGAGTTCCCCCTGAAACGTTTTCCTGAAACGTATACTGCGGCGGAGGTTCTGTCATGGTGTGGGATGCCTTTTCTTCTCGAGGCGCAATGGAACATCTTGTTCAGGGACGTTAAACAGCAGCTCAATAGGCTTCCTTGTTGCAGAGAGTATTCATTACAGCGGATCGCCGTCGTTTGTGCGCTGAAAGATGTTTTTCCAATAGGATGTTGCGGTGATCCACTGTGGCCGCCTGAACAAGACTTTATTCTAGCAGAGTTTTGTTCATCTTTTTCGTTCTCTAGATTCGGATCAGATATAAACGTTTGGTGATGGATATTGGAGAGTGTCTGCAGAAATGCACGATTATATGAGACACGTAATGATTTTCAAGATGCCGTTTTCACGATTTAGAGTAATCTTTCCCGAACCTAATTTGAAACCTTCATTTCAGGCATGCCTACCGTTAAGAATTTTTGAGCTTATATACTCGTAAAAGAATACAATAGATGGCTGACTTAATACATTCCCTATTTTGTTAACTTAAACTTTGGTGAAAGAGTTTTTTCTACGTGAAGATTAACTGGTCTTCAATAATTGACCGTCTGGATATCAGCCCATTTACTTGAAAAAATGATTTTCTTACTTGACGATGGCGACCCCGGTAGAAACGTTTACGTAAAATTATCATTATTGTTTGACGAGAGAGAAATTGCTTTCATCTTTTTTCTTCAATAACGAGTGAACTTTAGGTTTAAATTTTGAAGTTTACTCACGAAAAATAGTATTTCACTTTCATTTTTTTAACTAAAACTAAACACACGGTCAGAAGCACACCATGTATTTTCATTCATACTGGAGAATTTTTTGGTAAAAACCAAAAGCGATCAAACATGAGTAATAAGAGTTCATCCAGTCTTTTGTAAATACTCCCAAGTTTGTGTGATGTGAATTTGATAATATATTCCCGATTTTAAAAGATATCAAGGTTCGTATGAGTATTTCATTGAACGTTTCAAAATAACCAGCTGTTCATTATTAGCAAACAGAGCTTTATTCCACAAGCGCCATAGTTCCGATGGCACTATCAGTGCTCGACTTAGGGCCTTCAATGCAGTAGCAGAATAATAATTAATGAGAGGCTGATGTCCGGATCGAACTTGTCGCTTGTCTAACTGAGCGTCGGAGTTGATCAGAACACAGAACAGAATCAAGAAGATAATGAGTATTTTCCAACATGAGAAGATGTGCTGTTGTTGCTCACTCCAGATCTGACTCATTACTTATCAAGATAACCTGATTACTGCGATCAATTCTTTTTTTTTTTTTTGATGTATGACATAAGTGGCAAAGTTTGCTAGTCAAGTTCTATGCAGAAAATAATTGCCCCCTGCCTCTAGACTAACATTGACGTGGCAAAGTCTGAGAATTTCTTCCTGAAATATTCTGTTTCTTCGCTCTATATATTAGAATTGCCAAAATTATCATAATTTTGTAAAGCATGTATCTACTAAAGAACGTATCGCTGCGGCAGTAAAAAGGAGTCGTTGGTGGAAAAAGTAAATTCCCTCTAAAAAACGCCAGCCTTGTGTGTAAAAATTACTATCATCTCAAAGCTTATGACATCAATATATAAATCATTGATAATCTTCCGAAAAATTTTCAACCTCGTTCGATCTCAGTTGCCTCTCGTCACTCACGATGGACTCCTGACGCGTTTAAAAAAAGTAATCTTTCCCCCTTTCCTCATTATTTCAGTTCATTAATATCTTTCAGAGAATCTTTCATGTGAAAACGAATTACAGGCAGCACAGGTACTACATAATTGTACAAGTCTTTAAGCAGACTCTTGTATCTTGTTACGCTGACAAGACACGACTGTTCACACCTCCAGGCCTGCCCGCAGCGCAGGTTGCCCTGAGTCAGTTGGGCCGGCTTGCGGAGCGAGTAGCACAACAGAGTGCACGAAGCGCCTCTACCGCGTCGTGCATGCATGACGTGCTGCTTGAACTTGAACTTGAACTTGAAATTGAGGGCCGACAGTGTCGGGGCCTTTGTAACGGCCTACAATTCCCTCCACAGTTATCACACAAAGAGTTCAGCGCCTGGTACCAGACTTGTCCACTAAACTACTCAGGATCTACCAATCCTTGTCACAAGCTGCCATTGGATGGCGTCACTGGGATAGCCAGTGTGTCAAAACACCATCCCCAGGCATATTGGGTCATTACAGCCCATTCTACCAGACTGGCTCATTCCAGTCACTGTCTCTTACTCCAGGCACGCACAAGAAACACTTTCATAGCCTCAGTGATACTTGCATTACACTCCTGATCCAATCCAGCAAGACAGCTCATACCGCAATCATCTTCAGCACATCTGGCATTCCACTCATTCTCTCCATACTGCTCAGACACCACATTCATAAAACTCTCTCTCTCTTGCTCATACTTACTACATTCCAGCACAAAATGCTCAATTGTTTCCTCTACTCCACTATTACACTGCAGACATAATCTGTTATTATTCTCATTCCATCTCCATGTACGTCTGTTCACACTCAATGACTTACATCTCACAGCAAACAAGAGTTGACTTCCAAAACTACCATCATAGAACAGCTCAAACTTAGGTGCTTTCTTTTTCATATACCAGTTAAGTGTAGGCTTCCGCATCATGCTAAGCTTCCACTTATTCAATCCATACTCTTTTGTTTGTCTCTCAATCTCTTTCTTCCACCTCTTGCAGTCCCACTCAGGCCCTACACCTCCTACATTTATTAAACTCCAGTCATCCACAGGTCTCCCAATTCTAACATGAATAATCTTTTGCATACCGAGTTTCCTTGCATGCCCCCAACATACTTTCTCCCAATAGCTTACACTCAGATTCCATTCAAAGATTCGCCTTACCCACCTGCTATTCTGCATTCTTTCAATTCTCACCTTATAATTCAGCACAGCTTTCATCATTCTTTCTGAAAATAGGCTCCACCCTAGGTCACCTCTAATGGCCTCTATAGCTGTCCATTTCGGAGCACCCAATGCTACACGTCCTACCTTATTTTGTATCACATCCAGCTTTTCAAGATCACTTCCATTCCAAGCAAGAGCACTCATACCATACATGACACTAGGTACAGCAACATACTTCCACATTCCTCTCACACATTCGTACTTGTTTGCTCTGTATCTGGCCACACTACCTAACCGTCCACTCCACTGCATTGCTTTAGCCACTTTCTCACCTTTAGTTCTAGTACATCCATCTTCACTCATCATACAACCTAGATATTTGTATTCTTTTGTTCTACCTATTCTGATTTCTCCAATATTCCACAGTCTGTCTCTATCAGTCTCATCACTATTTATAACCATGACCTTACTTTTATCGGCACCAAAGTTCATCTTGAAATCTGTACTATATCCATTCACAATGTCAAGCATCCTTTGTAGTTCATGACCACATTCACTAACCACAACCACATCATCAGCATACAACAAACAGCTCAGTCTCTCATTACCAACTTTCAGTCCTAAACCACTCCCTCTCAGTCGAACTGCTAATTCTTCTGTGTACAATCCAAACAACAGGGGGGACAGAGTACAGCCCTGTCTCACTCCTCTAACACTCCTCACTTGCCCTGTTTCCAAATTTCCTAACCTGTAGATAGCATTTGTGTTCTCATACAGACTCTGTACAATGTTCACTATTTTTCTGCTAAAACCAACTTTGCTCAAAATTTCAAACAGCCTAACCCGATCCACTCTGTCATACGCCTTTTCAATATCCAGGAATGCTAAATATACCTTCTTGTTATCCTTCTTCATTCGCTCAATTATTTCACTCACTACAAACAGATTATCCTCCCCCCGTCTATCTTGCCTAAAACCATTCTGTTCTTCTCCCAGGACTCCTAATTCCTCAACTAAATTTTTCATTCTCTCATTCAAAATACCACAAAAGATCTTACATACGGTGTCACCCAGTGCAATTGGTCTGTAATTTTTAAGTTCTTTCATACTCTTATGTCCACCCTTATGCAACAGAACTACATTACACTTGTTCCAGTCATCCGGTACTCTTTCACTCTTCCATATCTCATCAAATAAACATTTCAACATACTGACTACACTCTCTCCTCCACATTTATAGAACTCATATGGTATCTTATCAGGGCCACATGCCTTTCCATTTTTCACTTTCTTCAAAAAACTTACAATCTCTTCACAAGTGATTTCGTCTTCCATTTGCAGTTCATGTTCATCTATCAGAAAATTTATTGGTTCATCATCTGTAACCTGCTCAATCATTCCACCAATGTCCTCCCAGTATTCTTCAACTGCTTTCACCATTTGCATCCTATCTTGCACACTGCAACCATTGACTACTAATTCATCAACTTGAACTTCACTACCTCTATCATTACCTTGTATAAACCTATACCAATCTTTTATTCCATCTGGACCTTTCTTTCTTAGATTTTCAACTTGGTGTCTCTCTTCTTTAACCCTAGCCTCATTGATCATTCTCTTTACTTTCTTCTGCTGGTCCTTGTACTCATTCCATACACTCTGCCATTCATCCTCAGTAATTCTGCGTCTTTCATACATTTTCCTCATACTGCGTTGTTTTTTATTTAAAGTCTTCCTTTTCATTCGTTCTTCCTTTATCTCACTCGTAAACCACCTAGCATTCCCTGTACTTTTCCTGCATTTCATTCTACCAATCTTTTGCTCTGCCACATCATACAAGGTTCTTGCAATCTCCTTATTTAGGTCATTTACATTTCCACACCTGTTCCAGTTACATCTACTCAATTCATTTCTAAATTCTTCCCAGTTTGCCATTTTAATACGCCAATTTTCTCTTACTCTGCTGGCCTTCTGCATTGGCTCCTTTCCACCCCAATTATATTCTAGTACAAGCATTTTATGGTCACTATCAATATCAAAATCATCTTCATCTACAAACATTTCTTTGACACACTCTCTTGCTCTACTATTCACTATCATATAGTCAATTGCAGTTTTATATTCCCTGCTTTGCCATGTATGCAAGCCATTTCCTATTGTTACATTTAGGTTCTCAAGTTCATTCTCATCACAGAAATCAATCAATTTTTGTCCATTTGCATTCACAGGCTCACCAAGTATACCAACATGGCCATTCATATCACCCATCAAAATCAGAGGGCATCTGCAATGCTCTTGCACAATTCTTGTTAATATTTCATATTTTTTTACATTCTCTTGATGAGCTAAAATACCATCAGTTGTCATATAGCATACAACCACAATAACACATTCTCTGGCATGCATTCTTTCACACTTTATTACTAACAGATCTTCACTCTCAGGTTCATTTCCAACAGGAATTTCTTCTAATTTCCAATTTAGAGCATTTTTTACAATGAGACCAACTCCACCACCTCTTTTTTGCCAACTTACACGCCCTTTTCCAATCATGTAGTACTTACTCTCCTTACATTTTAAACTGACTCTATCACGCATTTGGGTCTCTACTACACCAACACAATCCAAATCTCCATTCTCAAATTCTGCTACAAGGTCATTTAACTTTCCTGCATTCCATCCACGCACATTTATACATCCAAACCTTACAACACTATTGGACAATTCACGACATTTTTCATTTTTGCTCTGACAGCTTTCCATTCATCCAGTTCCACCTTCCATTACAATATGAGTACACCCAATCCACTGGATGTATCTCCTGGAGAGTTTCATCTCACCTTCTTGAGTAAGGTGGACTCCATCTCCACGAAAACACCCACTCTGGATCAGGTTATCCATATCAAGGAAGCTGGAACCCATTTCACGCTTTCTCATACTCTCAGCTTTCATACTCATAATCCTTTTATGCACTTCCCTATTCACCTCCTTTCGCACCCTTTCATACTCCTCACCACATGCAGGCCTTCTCAGCAGACTGGTCACAGCCACTCTTACATTCTTCTTTCGCGCCCTTTCAACAACATTCATAATTGCATTCACCGTACGCTCTCTCCCACATTCAAGCAATCCATTGCCACCTCCTTGCAGTACAACCATCCCTTCATCCATTCCATCTATCACTTCCTCAGCATGCCTACAAATCTCATTCACTCCCTTTCCTCTCATGCTCGTACATCCACTACGGTCAGTCATACTCACAAACCTATCAACATTCTTCACCATGCTGTCACCACATATTCTAATTGTAGGTCTCACTCTCCCTTTCATACTACTCTTTCGTTCAACTCTTCCACTCACATCACTCTTTCCATCCATCTTCCTTTCATTCACTTCCACTACAGGCGCCTGCACCTCATGTGGCATATCAACAGGTTGCTCCTTCACTCTCTTCCCATTCGTACTTCTTTCATCATGCTCATTCATCCTTCTACTCTCAGCTGGCACATTTGCACCACCATTCACTTCATTTATTGCATTCACACTCCTTGCACCATCATCCACTTCATTTGAACTCCTTGCACCATCATCCACTTCATTTGCACTCCTTTCACCACCACCATTTACCTCTTCATTCACTGCATTTGCACCATTCTCATTCTTTCCTTCATTCAACTTCCTTTCATCCTTCAAATCAGCCTCTAAAGCAACCATCAGAATTGTCAATCTCTCAACCTCCTCTTCCAACTTCTTTCTCTCGTCATTCAAACATTTCCAGCACGTAAACACAAGATCATTCAACTTCCTCCGACTCATCTCTCTCAAACCTTTGCATGCATCTATATCTACCCACTCTTTACAAGTCATGCACTCAATCTCCTCATCCATTCCACTTGCACCTCCCTTCCTACGACCAGTCCTATTTCTTGCCATCCTCAAACACAGACTTCTATCTCAGTACAAATTTCACAGGCAGAAGAAGTCTTCACTCACCAAATCTACTGAAAATCAAGTTATCAAAAAAAAAAAAAAAAAAAGAAACAAAAACGTTTCCTACTACTCACAGTCACTCTCTACAATGTCACACACTATACTCTTTATATGCAAAGAAAGCTTAACTACCAGTCAAAACACCTCAGTCAAAAATTGCAAGTCACCACACCAAAGTCCAATGCTCAGTCTCAACTCTCACGCAACAACAAAACTACTCTCACGAGCACTCCATACAAAGTCACACACTGTACTCACGTGAATATACAAACTATACCATTTTTTAGCAACTTCACTTTAATTCACCACAATATTCGTCGGAGGACCAGAAACACGTGCACACCGCTCGGAACCGAACACCTCTATATCGTGATGTGTATTCAACAATTTGAACAACAGCTACTGCTGAAGTGTAACAACATTAAAGGATCTTTCAATAATAATTCTCGTCAATGAAGTTATTCTCGTCACTCGTCATCGATGGAAAGCATGAACAATCGTTGAAGTATTTCAACAAGGTATTACTTCCTCAGAGGGGAACAATTATTTTATTCATGGAATTAGAGCTCCCAAGAAGAAAATGTGAGGTTCCGGGGTGAGACCTAAAAAGGCCTGCTTCTTGTTGCGATAGAAAAGTTGTTTGCTTTGTTACGGACAAGACAATCTTTTTTGGCTCGCTGCTATCCTATTTTCAGCTCCTGTGACTTTTTCTTCTACTTTTATCTTGTTTCATAAACTTCCTTCTGAAGCTACTGCTGCTACGCACATGGAAGCTTGTGTGGAACACACCTTGAGCATAGATTCCGCATTCTCCTAACTTCACATGAAATATTATGATTCTGTTGTACAATGAAGATATTCCACCGCTTTGTCCTCATTTATGCTGACTTCCAAGATCGCATGGAATCTCTCTGTGTTATCATCAAATCAATCATGGTAATTCCATGATTGACTTCTTTCTTTGATGATTAATGAAAGATAATTCCAAGGTTATCTTTCGTTATTCTTGTGTCCATTTCTTTTCATATTTCGTTAGAAGCTTTGTGTTCTCGTTCTCGGTACGCCCTGAGGTTTAGGTAACCGAGAACAGTTTTATAAACTAAAATGAATCAGGATACTCTGGTTTATGAGAGCTGCCGCAGATGATGCGTAGGAGCTTACGAGTGTGCCTTAAACACTTGAAGCCATTATTTGTTTGTTGTCGGGCACTTCTGCACAATGACAATCCCATGCAGTCTTTATGGGATTTACAGGCAAAAGGCTGACTTCTCATTCACTGACTTTTACAGTATAAGAAGTGCGACAGCCCACACCTAGTGGGTGAGGGCACAGAGTGTTTAATTTTTTTTTAAATATTACACCTCACTTGAAGCTAATGGTTAAAAAAATGGAGAGAAAAAGTCTTCAGGATGACTCAAAAGTGTGATATTTGACCTAATGCATCAGTGAAAACCGCTCTCTCCTGTCCAACACCACCGCAAGAACTGCCAGGTTCATAAGACAGCGCCGTGCATCAGGCCGCAGCTCTGTCCCTGTTGAGTTGTGGCGCGTGCACTATTCCCTCTTGATAGTTCTTTTATTTGCGCTCGTCGAGAGTGATGGCCGCTGAGGGGTAGGACGTTTCTTTCTGAGCTGCGCACACGACCGAGCCGAAGCACAGCTACGGAGTGGCGTTCGCTGTAAATATTGCAAGACTACCACAGCCTGCTGCGCCCTGCTGCGCGCCGCGTCTGTGTTGCTTGTCTGCACGAGCGCTCTTTCCCGCTCCTATGAACCTCTTTTTTATGTTACTCATTTCACCACTGCAACATCAATTGTAAAGTTCCCTTATGATCATCGTGTGCTGTATCTTTTGCTTGTTGATGTTTTTATCGTCATGGATCAATGTATGATTTGGCGCCTCCACCACATATGTGGACATGTTTCTAAGTGAAATTAATTTTATATCCAAATGGCAATTGTGTTAGGTAAGGATAGATTTCAGATAACGTGATTTCAATGCACCATGTGTATCTGTGACTTAATTGAGACATGAAATCAACATGCAAATTATGTTAACTTTTAGGAAACTCTGTCTAACGCAGTCAGTAACCTCCAAAACAAATTTCAATGAAGAAATCTTCTTGAACATGGTAGTTCCTAGAATGATAATAGGATATAGGGTTTGAAGTATGTTCTTGCGCGAATTTGTTAAAACCTCAGCGCACAGAAAAGGGTGGTCGTAGATACTGGAGACGAGGTGAGAACGAGGACAGCAAATCATCCGAACAGCTCAAACGAGGATGTAACGTGCTCTTGCGCGCTCCTGAAAACGGCTTTGTTATCTAATCAGGTGCTTCGAGAATATTGGAAGTAAAAAGTTCAATGCTCGCGACTATTGTACTCGCGTTTTCATTTCATGGCTATTGCAGTTCTTTCTTCTGGTCTGGTCTTGCAGTTGTAATTACACACTCCTACCAAAACACTCTCATATTTTGTTGGGTAGGTATGTTTATATATATTCATTAGCCCCTCAGGGGGATACAACTATTGTATCTATGGGAACTAGCTCTCACACGGGGAAAATGTGAGGGCACGAGCTGCGAATTAGGTAGGTCTTCTTCTTGATAAAGTAAAATATTTTTTTTTGTACGGCTAGGACCATCTTTTCTGGGTTCTTTGCTGTCCTGCTTTTCACCACAACTACCTTTCTTCTCCAAATTTTATCTTGTGTCCTAACCTTTCATCTGAGCGTACTGTTTCTGTGCGCTGGGATCACGTGCGGGGACGCAGCGTACTGTTTCTGTGCGCTGGGATCACGTGCGGGGACGCAGCGTACTGTTTCTGTGCGCTGGGATCACGTGCGGGGACGCACCTTGTGTATAGATTCCGCGTACCCTTAACTCCATACTAAATGGTGCTTTCATCCATTTTCCCTTTCACCACCTTTGCTGTGGCAAGGGAGGCTGAAACTAACTTATCATCAATCAAAAATTCGTTAATGAGACGTGGTCGTGATGGAGCATGACGCCTCCACCAGTTTTAATTATTTAAAGTGTTCTTCCGTTCTTAACTATATTTCATTTTTGTTTCTATAACTGAACATTCTTCTTGCAAGGAATATTCATAGCAGTGAGTGGCTTTTTTGTGGCTCTGTTTGTGCTATCTATATTCCCATGCAATATTTCCTGTTTGTGCTCATTTTTTTCTTATGCCTCCTAATAATTTTTGGGCGTTATGAAGTTTTTTCAGTGTGCTAAGCTTTACTTTGAAGTACCGCTTAATAATTTTGCTCAAAAATCGGCACTTTCTTGAAGTGGGCCTTGTTTTTTATGACTTGAATATAATTCTTAGTCTTGGTTGAATATCAATAAATGATGGCCTTGTTGAAATTCTTCGGAGAATAATTCTTGACTCCGAAATTACGTTCGATTTTTCATTGATTTAATTTATCAATTTCTGTAGAATATTGCAGTATAAAAAGCTAACTCTCGGTGAGTGTTTCAAACTATTACGGTTGTGATGTAGCTTACGAGCCTTCTATTTGATTATACTCAGTGATGCACCTCGCCAGCTTTCAATGTGATGAGACGAAGTGAAGGATCTCACGAACCTTTGATTCATAGAGAGCCATACGTGGTTAAGTATCACCATAATATGTAGTTACGTTCTCCCTACACGACGCAGCTGAACTGAAGGACAAGGTCTCTAATTCATCGTAGCGCGAAGACTGCTAAACATTTTTCGAAGAGTAAACCTCTTCTTACTTCTGCATACTTGAACCTCACTGTCCTGAGAACATGAATTTGATAATCTAAAATTAGTGGACTTCTGTTACCTAACCTGAGAATCCTTTTTTCTCTTATTCTGCCTTCCTGAGTTTTTATTTCTATTTCATGCAATATTTTGCCGAAAAAACGATTAAGAGCAAATTTGCAAGTCCTAGGATTTCAACCACTCCGAACGCGTGTCGCTGAGGTGTCCAATAAAGTGCTCTCAGTTCCCAGCAATGGATTCTATGCAGTCTCGCGGCTCGAATTTTAGGCGCTGATTGCGTTCGCCGCTTGATGAGAGTGCTGCTCGCTTAGAGGACGGCTGCGTCGAAATTGTGCACTGAAGTTTAACTCTCACTGTTGTGTTCCGTGCCTAGAGCGGAGCTGTAACGCGTGCACTTACGAGTACTGTCTGCGGCCCTTCAATTCTGTCCTTAACAGGGCTATACGGCACTCACACACGTCGCGTGTACAGGTGCGCCTAAAAATGTTTTAAGCACAGTTATTTCTGTATTTATTCTGTTCATGCTCCGTGCTGCACTGCTGTCGTATCAGCCATTAATAAAAGTTAGGTAGGTGATAGGAAAAAACTGTAGGATTTCGTAAATTTTTCCCATAGTGATAAACGTATTTTGGAATATTTTTTTAGAATACTTTGTTAGAAGACGTACTCAAGCTTAGCGGACAGGTTTACGAAAAAGAGCAGTAATTTCGGAGGAAATCAAAAGCTTTTCTGACGAAATTACGTAGCTTTCCACTTCATATTTTCTTTGTGCAATTCAATTCACTCTGCGTTCACGGTTTCGGTGCTTCATTGTTTGCGACTTGTAGGAGGATGGATTATTCAGCTCGGTTGATGACTTTGCTGGCATTCTCGCTCGCTGATGTCTTCCTTGTCGTTGAGCCACGTTTTCAGTTCCTTAAATAGCGCAATCAGTTCCATTTAAATGATCAAAAGCTGTCTATCTCCCTGAATTGAGAACAACGGAACCATAAAAAATTTGGTGATATCTGTTCAATGATCTTTGATACGTAGAAGATCAAAAGTTTTATTATATGATAGTTGGAATTCTTCGGTAAAATGACATTGTTTAAAGACATCCATTTGATAACGTCCATCAGAAAAAAATTATAGGGAATATGTTATATCAATTTGCTCGCTTAATGAACATGAATGTGAAGAATGAACAAAAATTCAGCATGATCCTAGGAGTTTCGTTTGCTCTCTCTATATTTGAAATTTTTTATATTTATATTGGTATAATCGAATCAGTTACATTAAGGTTCTCCAGTTGTGTTAGAACACACATTTCTTTAACAATATCCGTTGAATTTTTCATGAGTCAATATTTTCGTTTACCGCCCTGATGTGCCGCTAAATATTCAAAACTGTCTCATTTCTTTCATCTCTAACATCAGAGGGACAGCTCCAAAACATTCCCACCATTTGACAATTCCTATCCACGAATCGGATTTATCTTCTCGGCGCTGCCAGGTTTGGTCGTCACCGCCGCTACGACCAGCACGAACCATTCCAGCTGCTATTTCTTTGTCCGCCCTCAGGTGTAGCGTGCCCGTTCCCGTGCTTTTATTGCTCCAACTTTAGTGCCGGATTAATTTACGGCACGATCGTTTCGAACGCCTCTTCAGTGAAAATGTCTTCATTCTTCAATACTCTCGCCGATAAAATGACAATCGTAGAAGTTCTTACATTGGAATAGGACCAACTTTTGTGTCTGAACCGTTAAATTGAATTTTTTTTGTAAATTTGAGCAATTTGTGTTTTTGCATGGCTTTACAAAACGAAAAAGTTTTACGACGGAACGTTGTCGGATAAATGGTGTTTCAAAACTGTAATTTTTATTCGCAATTTTTGGAGACCAATGCGTTGTACTGAGGCGGGATGGCGGCATTATTAGAGACCAAGTGTTGATGGGAGTACACCTACCGTTTGGCTGGGTCCTCGCCATTGTACTCTCAAACGGGGCAGACGCGCGATCTAAACTTGAAGTTTAGGTTCGCATTCCTTTGGTTGAAATAGAACAAGTTTCTCGTTATGTTACCGACTATATTTTTCGGTTCGCTCTTGTTCTCTTCTCAGTTCCTTTTACTTTCTTTTCCAACTTTTACATTATTTCATTAACTTCAATCTTGGTGTTTCTCTGCTCAGGGTGTGAGAACACATCTTGTGACAGCAGCTTTAATTCCATACAAAATGATGCCTTCTCCCATTCTCTCGTGGAAACATCTCTGTTGTGGTTAGGAAAGCTTAAATTAACTTCTAATCTAAATTGTATCGAGTTCCTCTTCAATATTTTAGCATTTTTATTTCTCCTTCAAATGTCTACGCTGTTAAGAGCTTCGTGGTTCTTTAAGAATCATAATTTTTGTCAGACAGCGTTGTTGGTAAGCGATTGAAAAAGTGAAGCACCAACCACATTTTGTGTTGTTAGTTATTCGAAACTCTGAAGAATTCTGTGGTTCTTTGTGCGCGTGGAACGGAGTAATTCGTAAACGCATTGACCGATCCAAATGGTTTTTGTACCATCGCAAATTAGGTACAGTGCTTGCAATGAACTAAATTTGTACATTCCAATTATTTGAATTATTCCCTTTTAATAAGCGGAGAATTTCAGGTCAATGTGAAGTTTCATGCAATCACGGAAAATAATAATGCCGACCCCAGGAATCACTGAAGGAACACATTTCAGAACGTTTTACAAGAATGACATTCTGCTCTCTGATGCGTTATTTTCGAATTATTGAACTTTGAAGTTGGCCGTCGCGCGCCCAAGGAAGCGAGCGTAATTTAATTAAAAACGGAAGGTAACCCCCTATTACAAACGTAAAGAGGTTGGGTCGTGAGGGGGAGGCACAGTTCTTCTAGTGAAAATGATAAATAAAGCTTCTAACCCACCCATTAGGGTGACGACCGCAACCTTGTTGACATCGGGTCCAAAATGGCGGCGCCCATGGTGGTCGCCATGTTAGTTGGCCGTCGTGCGGTCGTCACCCTTAGGGTAGACGCACACCAAAAGACGGCAAGCTACAAAGCAAGCGAGAGAGAAAGATGTTTGGCGAGATCTATCACACACCAAAAGATAGCCAGTTTGCTCCTAAATGTCATGGAGAGAGGTTAATAACAAAAATAAGCGGAACTAGCATGTGTTTGTAACGTTGAGTATCATTCATACTTCGTCCCATTGCTTTGAAACATGTAATCTGTCATTGTGCTTTGGATTTTTTGACTTCCAAAGGCACAATACAGCATAAACTTTGGATATAAGGAGTTCAGTCTTTGCTGGAGAAATTGTGTAGCACACCTCTCCCTTCGACATCTCGCCGCGCACTGCCAGACGCAGCGCTGCCACTGCCAGAGGCCACACAGGTCTGTGCAGAGGCTTCTCACTGGAGCTTTCAAGCGTGAAACCATCTTCAAGTTGCTTTCTCGCTGCAGCCAACCTTCAATCTTTCTCACTCGCTCGCTAGCTTGCTTGTGGTGTGCGCACTCCCATAGGAATACATGTATATCGATTCAAGCTTGCTCGCTTTCTCGCCTGAAATCTTTTGGTGTGCGTCTACCCTAATGGGTGGTTTAGAAGCTTTATTTATACTTTTCACTAAAAGAACTGTGGCTACCCCTCACGACCCAACCTCTTTACGTTTGTAATAGGGGGTTAGCTTCCGTTTTTAATTAAATTACGCTCGCTTCCTTGGGCGCGCGACGGCCAACTTCAAAGTTCAATAACTCGAAAATAACGCATCAGAGAGCAGAATGCCGTTCGTGAAAAACGTTCTTAAATGGGTTCCTTTAGTGATTGTTTGCAATATCATTATTAATTTCCGTGATTGCATGAAACTTCACATTGACCGAATTTCAAAGTGTGAATCTTGAAAATTTGCCTCCTGAATTCAAACTAACCAATACCAAACACATTTCTGACTCGTTACAGTAAATTAACTTTTGCAATAAGGTAAACGAGAAAATACTTTTGCAAAGGAAGTCAAACATTCAATTGAGGCATTAGCCTATTTCGCGTCCACTCTTCCGTGGAATAGTACGAAATGAAGCAATTACAGAGCCTGTCAACTTCTACATTCAAATACACAAATGAGACAACTTCACCCGCATGAGGTTAACCTCTCTGATCCTAAATTTTGAGCTCTTAATTTGGAAACAAATTCTTAATAAATTGATTGAAACAGTTCGCAGTTGCTTTAAACAAAATTAAACAAAATTAATTTAGCCATAGAGCAAGAAATGACTAGATTACCTAACCCAACAACAGATGAATTCTTAAAATCTACTACGTTAATTCGCACTGTGCGCCATACACCATCCCCTTTGATGTCGACCACTTGACTCTGTGGCCGCTGGTTGCGAGGATGGCTGTGGTCGGCCACCAAGACTAAAGCTGGCCACACACAAGCATATCTGATCGGTTATGACCAACAGATATGGAATACTACAGATGAAATCTGCCGCTCTACTCGCCACTAACTGCAACTCAAGTGCGTGTTCAGCAGTGGTAGTAGGCGGATGTGAGATAACCAGTCATGGACGACAAGAAAAAAGCTTTAGCAAGCTTGGTGCTATCAAGTGTTATGAAGCCCAGAAAGCGGAAACGATCACGTTGGTCAAAGGAATTGCGTAAAAAAAGAAAAAATTTTTCATATGACACTTTTAAAAGTATTAAAAGAAAATAAACAATTTGATTTTAGAAATTATTTGCGAATGTCCGATGAGGTATTCCAAGAAATACATGCCATTATTGCCCCATTCATACATAAGCAAGATACGATGCTCAGAAAGGCAATAAGTTCTGTGGTGGAGGGAAAAACTGTCACATTTGCCCATACACTGGGCGATAAAATCTGCAGGCGGGTAAGGAATTCCAACATGATGGAAGATCAAACTGAGTGATTTGATATGCCAGACTTTATCTGTATCACCCCACACACTGGCCGATATTTGAGCGATTTGGTCTGTACAGATCAAATCGACAGAAACTGACCGATCAGATATGCTAGTGTGTGGCCAGCTTTAAGGGCCGTATCTCTCGGTCACAGTGGTTGGTGGTCTCAGACCCGCTTTTGGTGAGGTAGCAACAGTGACGAATATTCTCGCCACCATCTACTCTGAAGCATATCTGCTAGGTTTTTGAACCTGTTTTCGTATTCGATAATAATACAAGCCGCCTGGAACATGGATTCCAGGAAGGATGGTAATTCCGGGTTATGGAAGTAAACTTTTGTTTAAAGTCTCTGCGTCATCGGGATCATCCGAAACAAGAGTAACGGTCTGCCATTCAGAATAGATTCGACTTCGCAAATGAGTGGCAAGGTTTTCTTTTTTTCAGTTTCACAACTTGCTTCCCAATTAACGAAGTCAAGACCTTCCTCACGGTTCTGATGAAACGCTCCTAAACTCTGAAGTTGCCGCTGTGAAGTGTTGAACTTCCAGTCAAGTTAATGGCTTGTCCGCCAACCATCCATTGAAGTATTATTCGAATTTACGATAGCTTTCCCCAAATTGTTATTACCGCTGACGAAATTGGGTTAAGTATTTGACGTGATTGAACTGGCGTTACTGCTTCTGCTCATGAAGCGACGAAGTGCAGACATCAGAGAATCTGCTGTGCGAGTGAAGTGAGTTCCACGTGAATAGCTCTGCTGGCCATGCGTGTAAAAATAAC
This sequence comes from Morinoia aosen, assembly GCA_030386875.1. NCBI lineage: Eukaryota > Metazoa > Arthropoda > Malacostraca > Amphipoda > Talitridae > Morinoia > Morinoia aosen. The sequence goes on along the minus strand of CM059571.1, from coordinate 16,172,482 downwards.
TCCATAGAGCTTTTCAGAACCCCTTCCGTGGGGGACATTGAAGGGACCGAAGTAGTCGACACCGACGCGCATAAACGCCGGCGTGTCACCGATTACACGAGTAACAGGAAAATCAGACAACAGCTAATCGCAAAGCTCTCTTTGATTTCATCTACAAGTAACGCTTTCGTTCGGTATTTTTTAAACTAATTTCCATACGCTAGTGATGCAGTAGTTTTTTGAAGCTCAGCTAGAATTGAGCCTCTTCAAGAAAACCTCGAACGCGAATTTTTCCCACGAGTGACAAATCATGGCGTTCATCGAAGAGACAAGCTAAAAACTAGCCAAAAAATGGGTAGAAAATTTGCGGCAGCGTTCGACAGGGGATCTTTCCACTCTAATAAGGTGAAAATCATTCACGAATGCGTTAAGTTACAGTAATTTTTTCTAGAACTCCCTTATTATTTTTTTCTTCAGGTCAGGAGACTCCTTCCGCTGTACTTGGAGAATTATCGAATTTTCCGTCAAACTCTGTTCCTCCAACGGAATTCCAGTTTCAGCTCAAGTTTTATTGATAAAGTTAGTTATCAATTTGCGAAACCAATCTACTTTTTCATTAGCTTATCCCAGCCGGACGAAGATCGAAGCAATACTTTTCCGTATAATTCTTTGATGAAGCTATGGTCTACATAGTGGAATCTTCTTTCTTAACTTCAGGGTCATCGTCTTTCATTTTGTCCTTCCTTTCTACCTTCGGTTATCAAGAGCTCTGGGCCTGTGGTCCATAAATTTGAGTCCATCAAGTTCTCGAGTTTAGCACCCCTGCGGAGGATATCAGCCGGGTTATGGTTAGAGGGAACGCACAACCGCACGTTCAAATTCCAAAAAGGGCGAATATAAGTCACTTTTGGGCTTACAAATCTTTGAAACCTGATAGTATTATTCTGTAGATAACCTAGAAAGGTCTTGAAATTGCACCAATGGCTTGAGAGTCGAATAACAAGCGGTACTCTTCATGCAAAATCTGCGCCACATGGATTGCGACCTTCGCTCTTCCAAGTTCAATGACAAAAACCATTCGCACGGCTACCTTCTTTGAGTGGTGTTAAACGAGTCTAGGCCAAAATCAGAGAACTCACTGAAATAGAATGGGATGTAACCAGTCTCAAAAACACGGAAGCGCCGTCGGTAGCAAGTGTCACACAAAGTTCAACGGACTTCATGTCGCCCTCAAGCTCACCAAGCCTCGAGCATCTGAGAGTTTCACATACTGACATTTTACTCGTATCCGATGTCCAATCTTGCTAGGCCGGTTGCAGATTTTGAGGCAAAAGCTCGCCTAGCCCACCAGCTCTAGACATGCTTCTTGAAATGTTCGCCTGCTTACCAGAATCATATGACTGACTGTCCGCAATGGATCGCACACAGAGGCGACTGAACTCAGAACATCCCTTCGTATAAAGAAAGTATTATTGTACTCAAAGCTATACTTGAAACTATTTTCCTCGGCGTCCCATACTAGTTTACAATTTTGCCTGATCTATCTCTTAGAAAATTAGAAGCAAGTTTGCGCATCAGTCTCACGTGGGGAAACGTTCTAGAAATTTCGTAAACGCGTTGATCGCGATCAGTCAATGTGAAGTCCAATGTTCGACTCAAATTTAAAGACATTTGAAGTGAGCAATTTTGAAAACATTTTGAAAACTGAAAAGTAATTTTGAAAACTGGATTGGGCCTTCATTTAGCCTTGATTAAGCGATTATGAAAATTGAGTTTGTGACTACTGATCGGTCAGCACTATTATGAAAATTCCCTTCGTGTACACCGAGGGATCACGTCGTGGTCAACGAGTCAAATTTCCATTATATCCGCTGAAATTGAACGTTCCACAGATGAAACGGTTCGTTCTCACTTCCTCTACAAGAGCTAGAGCCGGAAGTTTACCTGGAATGGGTTTCAATACATCATTTACGTGAAAATTGTGCGCTATAGTCTGTCTAGTAACGTTTCTCGCATAGTCGTGAGCAGTTCTCTTTCGTACAAAATTTGCGACGCTCGAGAAACTCGCGATATTTTTTACATGTTTTTTGTAAACGCGCTATTATCGCTGCCGAATCCAAACTCAAGCCCAACGAGATTATTTGTGAAGTCAGGACTCTGGATTAAATTTTCATTAAGACATACATCATAGAATTTAGTGTGAACCATCAAAAACTGCCCTAATTTTCTTGGAATTATGAAAAACAACACGATGCGTGAGGAGCCAAACATTTCCTAAGTACGTTCGCGTCTTCCCCGGGCACCGTGGAAGAAACGGTTGCTCAGCGCAACCGTTGGCAAAGATTGAGTCTGCGAAACATTTGGATTCAGTTAAAATGTCATTGTCCTTTTCAAAGTTCATTCGCAACTGCACAAACATCGCGAAAAACTGATACCTCTTGTCGGGCATTTTTGTGTCTTCGAATTTAAAGGGCAGAGATATTTCATGCTGACCGTTAGCGAGAGGTTGTATTGCAAACTGAATTTTTTGCGACCACCTTTTATTTTCAACTGAAAATGAGCGTTCATCTGTAGCATCAGTGAAATTTCAAGCAAAAAATTTATCAGTATTTGACTTACGATCTAAAGAACAAGTCGAGGCTTTAAAAAGTGAGTTTCTCCCTACACACAGGGCCGTTGAAAGCACAATCAAGCAAATAGATTAAGACATACGGTACGTTTTAAGCGCCTGTCACAGTACCTGAGGTTTTAATCCCTCCTGGTGCATTAATGTCAATCAATAATCATGTATCTGTTTTGATGGAATCGAGGGCGCGTCAAGCAGATGAGAAGTACTTCTCCAGATCGCTAGAACTAGGAGCATCTTACCTATTGAAAGACAAATGAGTTATTAATTCAATGGAGAGAGAAAAAATGTCTGCATTCGTTACAATGTAACCCAGCTTATAATTATTTTAGTTTCAGGACGTTTGCTTTCAGTTTTCAACTTAGTCTGAGGAGTACGTACTCTTTTACCATCAATTCCAAATTTTTCTGAGATATCTTTTATTAAACAGTCAAAGGGTTGGGTCACGAGCAACACGTATCGTCATTTCTTTCTTACCGCTTTTTCTTCAGATTAATACAAGAGCAACAAGACACATCCCTTAAAGCTTCTCACCATGCCGGCCAGGCGACGACACTATCCCTCGCAAAGATATAAGGGCTTGAACCATCACCTGGTGATAACGTCGTTACCTGGCGCTTCCTGCACAGGGCTACCATAGATTATATATTTTACGGAGACGCTTCGCTGCCCCTTGAATTTTTCCTCAGAGGCGTGCATTATCGTTGAGGGGCCTTTTTTGTACTTCATACATGCTTTACTACTGCCACAAGTTTTGGGAGCGTGCGTGCTATGTCGACGACCGAAACAATGACAGTTTCAACGCACGAAATGACTCTCTTCATTCAAGGGTTTCAACTTAGAAAACACGCACCGAAGGATGAAGTGATTAGTTTTTTCGGCAGTTGCATATTGTGGGAGCTCTTTTTTAGTCGCAAAGGTTTATTAGCGGGTTGCTCCGTCATAGTGATGACTTTACTTTGTCAATTTTGTTTTACTTCGGTCAGCTTCTGAAGTTTTCACCGCAGATGGACTGCTTGACCGAGGTCAGCACTTCTTGCAGAAACTCCTCTAGATCCACAAACCCTAAGTAGTTTTAAGATTTTTGTTCATTATTAGTTTAGTAACAAAACTGTTCTCTCAGCTTGCAGATAGTTCTTTGGACTATTTATATGATTGGTAGGAAATGAATTATCTAAATAATTTTAGCACTGCCCCCTGATAAATTACCTGTTCTTGAAAAGCTTCGACGGTTACGAAGTTTACAAAGGCCACAGTGCCAGTGTTCAGTTGGGCTCGAGTCTAAAGGTGTTTGTTGCCGTACTCACACTCCAAACGCTGTCTCACTCCGGTCCACAACCTGAGCGTCACTACATGTGTGGGCACCTCGCCAATTTCTAAGCTGGATCAGAGGTGAGATGTTCTAAGCTTGACAGTTTACCTCTATCATTATCGTAATTTGAATTCGATGGTTCGTCCGTAGTTGTAAGCAAATATAAATTTTTTTATATCTATGCCATTAAAAGTTTCTGGTTGTTTCTTGGGTAAACAACATCCATCTTGGTTTCTGGCTCCTATTAAAGGAGTTTAATGTCGGTGGAGCACTTGCAATATCCCGTCTCCTATTAATTTCGGTAGAGCACTTACAATATCCCGTCTCCTAATAAAGAAGTTTAATTTCAGTAGAGCACTTGCAATATCCCGTCTCCTATTAAAGGAGTTTAATTTCGGTAGAGCACTTGCAATATCCCGTCTCCTAATAAAGAAGTTTAATTTCGGTAGAGCACTTGCAATGTCCCGTCTCCTATTAAAGGAGTTTAATTTCGGTAGAGCACTTGCAATATCCCGTCTCATATTAAAGAAGTTTAATTTCGGTAGAGCACTTGCAATATCCCGTCTCCTATTAAAGAAGTTTAATTTCGGTGGAGCACTTACAATATCCCGTCTCCTATTAAAGAAGTTTAATTTCAGTGGAGCACTTGCAGTATCCCGTTACAACAATTGTATCTATGGGACTTAGCTGCCCCTCAGGGGGATACAACTATTGTATCTATGGGAATTAGCGCTCCCAGGGGAACCATGTGTGGGCCCGAGCTAAAGGTTAGGTAGGCTTCCTTTTTGTTGTAATAAAATAGGTTTTTGTTTTGTTACGAACCATCTTTTTTCGGATCACTGCTGTCCTGTTTTTCAGCACCTACTACTTTCTTCTTCAACTTTTTTCTTGTTTCATGAAGTTCTTTCCTAGCTTACTGTTTCTGTGCACCTTGTGCATGGATTCCGCGTTCCCTCAACTCCATACTAAATGGTGCCTTCCTCGTTCCTCTCTTAGAACATCTTTGTCGTGGTTAAGGGAGGCTAAAACTTTCTTATATAATAATAATAATATTAATAATAATAATAATAAAAATAATAATAATAATAATAATAATAATAATAATAATAATAATAATAATAATAATAATAATGGGATTTAGCTCTCTCATGGGTTAAATGTGAGGTCCTAAGCTTCAGGTATGGTAAGTCATCCTTTTATTGAGTTCGAATACGTTTTCACTTTGTTCTGGATCGTTTTTTTCGGTTCACTGTTGTTTAGTTTTTCCGCACCTATTTCTTTCTTCTTTCATATTTATCTTGTTTCTTAAATTTTTTCTCGGCTTGCTGTTTCTGTGCGCAGGTGATGCGTGGAAACACACCTTGTGCAGAGATTCTGTGATCCTTACAGTCCATACCATTTAGTGCCTTCCTCTTTCCTTTCTTTGGAATGTCTTTGTTGCGGTTAGGGAGGCTTAAACTATTTTACCAAATCTAGAAATTTATTACTGACCATCTTTGGTGCTACTAGAGCGTGAGGTCTACCGCCATATATCGCCTGCCCATGTTGAGTTTGAGATGTACAAATAAAGTGTCTATCAATAAATGAAATGCATATAAATAACTAATAACCATTAATAACCTAACCTAACCTCACGCCATAGTACTATATATAGCTAGAGGTGGATCTCACGCTATAGCATCATCCCATTTTTTTCTATTCACTGCTTGCAGTTCTATTTTTAGCTGTTTGTGCTTTCTTCTTCAACAATAAATTTGTTTCCTGAACTTCTTTCCTAACTTTCTCTTCCTATGCTCAACGATTCTTGAGTATAATATCATATGCACCTCGTGCATAAATTCCCCTTCATCTCAACTCTTTACTAAATGATGTTTTGCACTCGCGTCCGCGCGCACGCGCCCGTAAACGCGTGCATGCACACCCACCCACACACACCCGCGCACCCACACACACACACACACACACACACACACCTTCGCAGATTCACACATTTTTGCGTACCAACATGCGCATAAATAATGAGTCCTAAATCCTCTGAGTTTTATCTTGACTATTATTCATAGTGAGCAATACAGTTAGGAAACAGAGTACACTTATGTAGCCTAGTCCGTCTTGTACTTCATCAAAAGAAAAGTCTTTGTTGTATAGTGACGCTCTTGTGATGGAGGTTCCGGCTGCGGAGATTTATGAGTCTCGCTCGCTCGGCACGGTCACATGTATAGATAGAGCTTCCGGCGGAACAGCCGATGCGCGCCTGGTATTTACAAGCGCCGGATTGGTCGGAAGCGCGCCTACTGCCGGGCGGAAGTTCATTGTTCGAACTAGACTTAAGAGCAAACTGTGTGAACTTGACATCAGTACAAAACTAGTAGTCCTGCTGTTCGTTTTGCTATCCTCTTGCCTGGTTTACGGCTAGGCTAACCGATCTACAAGTGCTGTCCAGTAAACCTTATATCTTGCTGAAATTCCAAGATATTACAGTCTTTAATTTTATTATTCAGAGAAATACGTTCTGGGTACTTTGTATTTTTACGAAATTATCGTTAGGCATGTTCGTCTCCACTGCCAACTCGTGTAAACGCGGGTATCTCAAATAATCTCGAATCTCACTCTTCTGCCCAGAACGCTCCCCAGGGGCACACAGCTAAGGTATCTGCAGTAATTAGCGCTCCAATTGGAGGAAAATGTGATGTTTCTATCTGAAGGTTTGGTAGGCCTTCTTTTAGTAAAAAATAATATTTTTCGTTATGTTTCGGGCCATCTTATTCTTCACTGCTGCTATACTTATCAGCGTTTATTACTTTTTTAACGCTTATCTTGTTCCATAAGCATTTTTAAATCTTGCTGCTTATATGGGCAGGGTGTTGGGACACACCCTACGGACATTCATTTCCTATATCTTTAATGCCATACTAAATGGTGCCTTCCTCCTTCCTCTTTTGAAAACATCCTTGTGATAATGTATGCTTAAACTGACCCATAATCTAATCTTATAACGACGAAAATAAGTCGAAACCACTTCCATCAGAATTATATTTTAACTATTGGCTAAATGTTTTGGTTCTAAACTGCAATTTCAACAAAATTTGGAAGCTACGAGAACTCAACAGTTAATTGGTGACAACGAAACTGGCTCAAATTTTGATGAAAAATGCACAGAAGTTTATAATGTAGCCCTGGTACCTGAATTAACAAACTTCAGAACGAAACACAAGCTGATCAAGGCGATTGCTTAAATTCGAGTAGGAGAGCAACAGAGAGAGGCGTGGGTGTGTTAAATACGAGCTGTATGGGTGTGCAAAACTGATGAGATGCAGAGTGTCTAAGTATTATTGGCGAACTAAAATCAAGAAAGTGGTTAAGTGAATGACAGGACTGTGAGTATTCAAATTATTTTCGTTCCTGAAAAGAAAGAATCATGTGAAAATGAATTGCTTTATTTATTCAGCAGAAGTTCTGCACTTTCCGACAAACTTAGCTGTTCGTAGCTAGGAGAGCATTGAACTCTGACAAATTACAATTATGGAACCAATATCTCTTTCAGCACCACTCAGTTTTGAATGTGCGTTGGTAAATTACTGCCTGAACTACAATCATACGGTAGCTGAAAGTTTGCGTCAAAATGTGTTGAGCATTTTAATTTATTGCTCAATTATCCTTTCAAAGCGCGATGATTGCGTTCTAAGCACGGTTGAGAACACACGTTTTACCGGCTGTCCAGTGACGCCAGTTGGCTGCTATTAAGCACCGTCCAAATTTCACACCCGCTTATACTCCCCATCGTGTCTGTGCAGCAAGTGTGAAGAAATCAACTTTTTAATGAGAAATATTAACCAGTTAGCGAATAATTTGCAACGAATTATTTTTTATACATTTTAGACCCCTTGTTTTAGGGGATTCATCGACCATATTGCTGAAATAGTTTTTTATAGCACTTTTAGGGATTATGCGTTTTAGATGAGTCGTAATACAAACATTGCGCGTAATTTATATCGTTTGGTAAAAGAAGTATTACAGAATTTGGCTTGAAGTTGGGTAAGTCGTATGTTTATTTTTAATATTTTCTCTAACCATAGCTAAAGCACGCAGTCTCTGGGCATGACCAACGCAAGAGCTCCTCCAGCACTACAGCTCTTAACCTTATCTCAATGTATTGTCTCTCTGTGATGTCCACTGCCGTTCCTCAACATTCTTTTACGATTGCTGTTGTAGAGCTCCATGTTTAAATTGAAAACTCGACGCTGGGACTTTCACCGACTTGATTCTAAAACAGTCGTAACAGCAGGAAAACAATTCGCCTGCTTGCTTAAGATTTATTTTATTTTCATTGCCAGACAATGGTATTTCTTTTGTAGATTTTCTCGGTGAAATTCAACTGTGGTTTATCGAATTTTAATAACTTTTTAAGAAGTAATATTTTATACCCTAGCATTCTGCCTCGATGGAATTCTTATTGTCGTCTTTCCGGACTCATCAGTTTCGGTGATGACCGAGTAAAAATATTGGACAGACTTGCGTTTGTAACTTCGTGGTCGACCTTGTGCGTGAGAGAATACCATGCAGAGTTGAGAGGTTACTAAACGAATGCTGTCTTGAGATATTGCACGTTGAAAAGTTTTCAGAGTTAAAAGAAAGCGATGAACAACGCTACGCACCTGTCGCAGATCTTGCATCTGTGGAAATTGTGAGTGACTTATTTCAATTCGTATGTGTTAATATACGTGACATTACGCGGACTTTAAGTGCTTTTGACACTCAATTCATCCGTTGATAAGTATATCTATGACGTCTTTACGAATGCCAAAAGATTTCGCCGTTGCTCATCGCTACTCGAAGTAAACAGGAAAAATCGGTCGGGGAGGCACGCCTTTTATAAATATTTTTGATCCACATTTTGAATCCCGTACCAGTGTGAGAAGTTTATAATTTATGGTGTGTAAAAGTGTTCAACTTTTGGAAACCATAATTTTGTGTTTTTTTCGCACAATATCAAAGCGACTGAAAGCCAAGAAACTAGATAGTATTATAAATTTGCAAAGCTTTTTTCTTCAAAAGCGCGGACACAGAACTGAACATTCTCTTATCGGATGAGTTATGTTTTTCAGTCGGTGACTTCCAAGGGCGCGACACCGGAGTATAACCAGGCGTATGAGGTATGGGTCACGAGTCTGGTGACATCTACTCTCATATCGCAAATTGTCCCAAATGAAGCAATTCTGTCGAGCTAAATTGCTACTTACTAAGCTTGTTGGATTTTCACTTAACATTAGACTTCGTTCTCTCAAGCATAGTAATAATAACACTATAGTTATCGGCAAGTTCATTACGTAGATATAGAGGAAACAAGTCAGGTGCAGTTACAGGCTACACGCATGAGCTCTGGAAATGTTCTTTTAAAACTGAAAGTTGGAGCAATCAAGACTTGTGAAATGCAAGGAGATTATGTTTTATGTTCTTATATGTATTAACGGAAGTAAATGTGAGGAGGAAAATGGAGAATTTCGCTGTGATTGTGTACCAAAGATTCACACAGCGTAAAGTGGCATGTAATTGGGGATTTGCGAGTGAATGATTTCATTGGTGTTGGTAACAAAAAACAGTCTGTAGTTTGTTATAAAAATTCTTTGGCAGAACAATGGAAGAGTAGGACGGGCAGATAATTTTTATGAGAATGAAGCAATATTAGGAACGAACGATAGACAATGAGTAGGATGATGAATATGAAGTGCAGGGTTAAGAAAAACCGGCAAATTAAGGACAGTGACACGATAAGCATGAAAATGTGTCAGGGAAGTGATGGACGGATTAAGTCTAATCTTCGCCGCATGAGGTGCTGTGAATAAGTGGTTGTACCGCACAAGGGGTTGCAGCTATTATATCTATAGGAATTTGCGCTCACAAGGGGAAATGTGAGGTTCCGAACTGAAGGTTTAGGGATGTTAGGATTGCTTAACCCTCAGCTCGGGACCTCATCCCTTACTGTTACGTTTTTCATCGTACTGCTGCCGCCTCATTATTAGGGTTCCCTAATTAAGTTACATCAGTTTTCAGTACGTCATTTGTATCATTAGTACTATGTCGCGGATTACATTAGCTCTCATTTCGCTTTTTACTTCTCAAAATTAATTTATAACTAACAAGTCTACTGATACGAGACTTTGGACGGAGGGAAACTAGTGATTTCAGTAAATTACGTGAAGGTATCTAATTTATATTATGGTAGGGCTATTTTTTATCCGACAATGCCTCCAGAAAACGATTATTAATTGTGTTGAACGTTCATTGTGTTTATTTCGTTACAATCAAGCAATCAAGGCGCTCTAGAAAAGATTGAGAGGTTTTTTACTAGGAGAAACTGGTAACGCACGCTATCGCAGGAGAATTGCAAGGAGGAACACATCCTACATATCTCTAAATATATGTTTGAAACTTATCTCAAATGATGACACTGAATGTACACCACAGGTTCCGAAGATCAATATTGATGTGAGATATCCACGAGGTGATCTCTATATTGTCCTGGTTATGAAAGTTGGCATCGAAATGTCCTGGCTATTGAGGATTCACAGTAAACGAGTCTACTTGTGATTGCGATGCTACTTCAAATAATTTTTCAATGATGGGAGTGAATGTATGATGATACCTTAAAGATATACTTTATCGATCGTTCCGTTCATTGGTGATAAGGGACTAAAATTATTCTTGGCATAGACGAGCCTTCAATATTGAAACACTTTTGTGGTAGGAGTACGCTTTAACAGGCGCAGCACGTGGTGAAAGGGCACCGTGCACTCGCTCTGATCTTAACTTTGCTCTTCAGCTCCACTGACTGAGGGTTACCTGCCCTTAAACTTCGGGCGTGATTGTCTCGATCCAACGCGTTCTTCTGATGTCACAAAAAAATGTGAGTCTACTTAATTTGAGACATCGACAATATTATCAGAACATGTCAACACTACCCATTATTTTTTTGTATTAAATTTCTTCTAACATGATAGCAAACAAGTGTATTGTGATAATGAAAGAGAGGAAGGATGATTCTTTTTGAAGAAGGCGTCTGGACTCAGTCTTGGGGAAGAGGGGTGTTCGGGGAAGGGGGCAGTCTAAGTGTTATGATTCATCACAATCCTGGTCTACATACAATCATTCCTGCTCTATTGAACAAGTGTTGCGACAGGCCTACGCATGCACGTCAATTTTCCAAAAAACTGCCACGATAGTACTTGAAGATCTTTTTCGTCTCAAGTTTTCTACGACTTCATCTACGCTCGCACTTCGCATTTTTTTCCAAGCCTTCTCTTCAGAACAAACCTTCCTCAAACACGAGACGTCGTCTCGAACGTATCTCGTCTGCGTTCCTCTTTTCGTCAAGCTTTCGGCGTCTCTAACGACTGCTATTCCACATCTTGTAATATTTCTGCCACCTATTTATCGTGCTTCTTAGTGGGAGTTTTTCATTTTAGGAATACATTTATAGGTAAGTGATTCATCTAGATATACTTCCATGTGCATATGGATGTTTTATATAATTTCTCTTACCTCGATTAAACGAGTTGGTTTGGCTGCAAGAGGTTAGCTGCAAATCCCAAATTACGTGCCACTTTATTGTTAGGCTGGTTGTAAGTGAAACAACACTAGGTGCTTCATCTTCGGGGTGTGGACAGCCGCACTAAATATTTTCAAATTTGTATGCTCACAGACTACGAGCCGGGAAATTTGCTTTGTATTTCGAAGGTATATCCTTCTAAAGACTCCTCGTGAAAATTTGGATCCATCCAGTAATGGCCACCGAATCTGTAGTAAGTGCTCGACGTGGAGGCCACTAAATCCATGGCTTCCTTCCTGAGAGTTCCAGACCCACCCTTCCGTTCCCGCCACAGAGACATCTGCGGCGACCTCAAAACTTGAGTTCACTCATTTATTTCCGTTTCATTTCGTAGCTCTCAATTGTATTTCTCTCAGGTCGTGGTGCGAATAAAAAACGAGTATCATATATTGAAAATACCTCCAGTGCATTAATTTCTGTTAGTTTTGAAAGGAAATGCGATGGCCATTCTGCATCCAAACGATTCTGTAGGCACGCTGAAGAAATGTTTTTAGATAACTTCAAACTCATTTCACTGTGATGTTCTTCTTCACTTGAATTTGAACCCAATCCAGTTGCATGATGAACTTTCCTTTCAAGGCAACGCAGGCAGTCCCACTCCTCAGTCCCATTTCCCCATAGGCATTCCCCTGCAAAAATAAGTAAGCATTGACGAACAATTGTTTACAATAAACGAATTACCTCTCGCTTGTGCAGGCAATCCTGCGCCCCATTGCGATGCATGAGCCACCCTTGCAGTGATTAAGGGTGCGTTCACACTACGAGCGGAGCGAGCGGAGCGGCGCGGAGCGTCGCGGCACGGAGCGGAGCGGCGCGGCGCGTGTGTTCACATGTGAGCTGAGCAGAGCGACCTACACAAGCATCAGTCGCTATGGAGCGTTCCGTGAATGCGCTTCTGTTGCTCGACGGCAAAACGGAAACACTGGATCCATCCCATCAACATGAGGAGAGATCGCTATGGAGAACACCACTATCTCTTCGAAGCACTGAGGAGAGATGAATCACAATTCTACGAGTATTTACGGATGAAGCCGGCAACTTTTGATGTACTACAATCCCTTATAGAAATAAAAAATTCCAACGAGATTAGATAAATTTGCTGTTTAGCAATACACAAATTTTTATTGAGGATACATGTAAAGCAAAGTAGTTTAAGCAAAATTAAAGTCTTTCCAGTATCACATATATTACTACAGGTTTTCGTAGGCCAGTACGAACAAAAAAAGTCTTGTGGTGACTTAAACGTGAGTGAACGTAAAGTAATTCCCTTCAGAAATTCAGGGTTGTGCCAGAGAAACCTAAGTGAAAAATACTGACAAATATTGGCTTGTCCTGACCAAATAGTTCTCGAAATACTGATATGCTTTCCGTTAGTATTGGAAAAAATCACCCAAGCTCTTAAAATTTTGAAACTTATTGTGTATTTGACACTCATTGAGTCCTCCTCATCATCATACGGCCTCCTTTTTCTCCCATCTTACGGAAAAAATGAAAACTTTATTAAAAAATCGTACATAATTATACTTTAATCAAGATCATAAAATAAAATGCACAGCATCACAAGAAAGATGAAACAACATCACGAGAAAAGCATAATAAATTCCTTAAACTGAAGCAATAATAAAGTAATTTATCAGAGAAAGCAGAAGAAAATAGAAATAAATGATTAATGAACCCAAATGAGTGAAATTACACTAAAATATTACATGTTACAACATCAGTTATAATTGTAATATGATTAGTTGAACAAATAACTAGTTATATACTAGTTTTATTTAACTCAAACGGCAATTCTACCCCTGTAAGATATGACGATCCAAAGGCGGAGCCAAGGAGAAACGCTCGACGCGAGCGTCAAAAAATCCCAACGAATTTCCCGAGCGTGCCGCTCCGCTCCGCTCCGCGCCGCGCCGCTCCGCTCCGCTTGTCGTGTGAACAGCCAAGCGTTTCTGCATTCAAACCTGTACAAACATTATTGCCGCTCCGCTCCGCGCCGCTCCGCTCCGCTCGCTCCGCTCGTAGTGTGAACGTACCCTAAGGGTGCGTTCACACTACGAGCGGAGCGGCGCTGAGCGTCGCGGCACGGAGCGAAGCGGCGCGGCGCGTGTGTTCACATGTGAGCTGAGCAGAGCGACCTACACATCAGTCGCTATGGAGCGTTCCGTGAATGCGCTTCTGTTGCTCGACGGCAAAACGGAAACACTAGATCCATCCCATCAACATGAGGAGAGATCGCTATGGAGAATACCACTATCTCTTCGGAGCACTGAGGAGAGATGAATCACAATTCTACGAGTATTTACGGATGAAGCCGGCAACTTTTGATGTACTACAATCCCTTATAGAGAGAAAAATTTCCAACGAGATTAGATAAATTTGCTGTTTAGCAATACATAAATTTTTATTGAGGATAAATGTAAAGCAAAGTAGTTTAAGCAAAATTAAAGTCTTTCCATATAGGCTGCATCACATATATTACTACAGGTTTTCGTAGACCAGTACGATCAAAAAAAGTCTTGTGGTGACTTAAATGTGAGTGAACGTAAAGTAATTCCCTTCAGAAATTCAGGGTTGTGCCAGAGAAACCTAAGTGAAAAATAATGACAAATATTGACTTGTCCTGACCAAATAGTTCTCGAAATACTGATATGCTTTCCGTTATTATTGGAAAAAATCACCCAAGCTCTTAAAATTTTGTAACTTATTGTGTATTTGACACTCATTGAGTCCTCCTCATCATCATACGGCCTCCTTTTTCTCCCATTTTACGGAAAAAATGAAAAATTTATTAAAAAATCGTACATAATTATACTTTGATCAAGATCATAAAATGAAATGCACAGCATCACAAGAAAGATGAAACAAAATCACGAGAAAAGCATAATAAATTCCTTAAACTGAAGCAATAATAAAGTAACTTATCAGAGAATGCAGAAGAAAATAGAAATAAATGATTAATGAACCCAAATGAGTGAAATTACACTAAAATATTACATGTTACACCATCAGTTATAATTTTAATATGATTAGTTGTACAAATAACTAGTTATATACTAGTTTTATCTAACTCAAGCGACAATTCTACCCCTGTAAGATATGACGATCCAAAGGCGGAGCCAAGGAGAAACGCTCGACGCGAGCGTCAAAAAATCCCAACGAATTTCCCGAGCGTGCCGCTCCGCTCCGCTCCGCGCCGCGCCGCTCCGCTCCGCTTGTCGGGTGAACAGCCAAGCGTTTCTGCATTCAAACCTGTACAAACATTATTGCCGCTCCGCTCCGCGCCGCTCCGCTCCGCTCGCTCCGCTCGTAGTGTGAACGCACCCTAAGTCGGCTGCCCAGCTAAGCAGCGTTCCGTGCCAGCCAACAAAGAGACTGAGAACGTAGCCTCTCTGGAGCAAGAGAATGTCGCACTTAGAGGATGCGGCAGCGCGGAGGAAATTGAGCCGTGGCAGATTGCATCGCGGCCTGCAGCTCGGCGGCCGCTCATGTACTGTGCTGCAGCTGTGCTCAGTGCCGTCTGCTGCACTAGTGGCTCTATGAGTGACCACGAACAGCGTTCAGAGTCCTTGCAGTCGCAGCAGAGCTGCTCTATTTACCGTTTTAGTCTCGAATTTGCAAGCTCGTTCTCATGCCGGGGACGTTCGATGTTTAGGAAAAAATTTTCAATGCAAAGTAATTGATGCTCAGCAACGTAATACAGAGCTTTATGCGCTGTTAACTTGTTATTTGCGCTGCATTATGCTTATGCATTTTACCAGTATATTGTAGGATGTAGCTTTCTTGTTAAACTTAGAGAAATACAAAGAAAAAGAAAAATTAAGGTTAATCAACTTCCATGTTTTCGAAGCTAGTTTTTTCAAGATAAAAAAGGTCAAAAAATATACATCATATGGCCTCTAATCCTTATTGTTCTTATTTCCACGTTCACTGTTCACTGAATAAAAGCAAATTAGCATTCGCTTCAACTTGTGTTCTGTTGTAAAGTTTGGGCAGATGTTTATTGCTTGCAACGATGACTCTAAATCGATCGCTGCGATCACACATAATGTTCGCATTTCGCATCCGTTTCATACCTCTCCTGTTTTCTGAGCAAACTCAGTGGCATTTTTACTCTCATCAGACACAAAAAGATTGTGAGCGTTAAAGCGTTATCTGCACCACACTGCAGTGAAGTACCATGTCGGGTCTGATCAGTTTAATTAGCAGTGCCAGAGAGCGGTTTTATCTTCCGCTGAAAGATGATGGGTGATTTCATCTCTTTGGGAAATAGACACAAAGCTATTTATCCTGCTATCTGAAAGAACCGCAGCGCTGTGAGAAATGACTTTCACGCAAATCCTGCTCCCCTGCCTGTACCCGAGCTGAGTTTGTCCCGCTGCTGCTTCGTTGCCTTCAAATAACGCAAGAGAAAACACCGAGGCTCTGAGGTGATAGCGGCTTGGAGGCGGGCAGGGCAGTAATTAACTCCGTGGGACACTTAGGAGAAAATAAAATTTATAATGAAAACGGTGTTATGAGCAGTTTTAGTGTATTTAGTAAAATTTATGCCTACGGCACGAAACACGATGAGGTATTCGTTCATTTCCCTCGAATGACAGGATTATTAGAGTTATGATTGAGAGGTGCAGCTGATCGATGTAGTGCGCTCTACAAATAACAGTGATTGACCTCAATGAGTTCCCGCCAGGTGAACGTTTGGTGCGCTCACATCTGTCGCTTCTCTCTGCACCGGTGCCATTCTACAATATTTTGTTGTGGAACTCATGACGGCCGATGGAGTGTCCGCTCAAATTTCGGGTATTCGTGATCCTTAATTAAGATAGGTGCTGTCGCGGCAGAGGCGTGCACACTCACAGTAAGTCGAGTTCTGTGAAAGCTACCGTTAAACTTGCTAATGTATTCCGTACCTGTTGAACGCTCGAACTTAATTCAGCAAGCACTTTTGTTGAACTTCATACTTAACTTTGCGATATTTTTACATCAAATGATTTTCAATTATTGGAAAGTTGATCAATTCAAACACATTGAGCATCAGCTTATGAATTTCCCTACAAGTTTGAGTAAATAAAAATCCGAACACGTTTTATTTTTAATGAAATTTGTCATAGAAAGTAAAACTCCAAATTATATTAAAAAGACTCCCAGTTATGTTACACCAAGTACACTGGCTATTGGAATATTTTAAATCTAAGCATGTTTATTTTGAAATTAAAATGTTACTCGACACGGTTCAACTTGCGTTCAAATACTTAAGCACAATCTTCCATGTGAAGCGCATTATTTCAAAATAAGAGTACTTGAGTTGATCAGTTGGGCTGACAACTAGCAAGCATATCGTTTTAATACTAACCTTTGATAATAATTGTTAGCGTGTTACGCTATTTTCCTGCTGAACAAACAGCATACGGTAAAAGAGATCGCTGAGGCTGGTTTGTTTGGCGTGTATTTAATCAGAACTCGTTCAAATTTTTTTGGTTTGGTCGTTGTCTGCTTGGAATCTTGCTGTGCCAGGCCTTATATGAGGTCATAAATAAATTTACAGGCCAAGCCATTTACCAAGCAAGCCTTCTTGTACTCTCCTACCCTGATGTAATGAACCGAGTGTTGCAGAGAAATATATCGAGGCGTATAGCCCAGCTGATTTTTAGTTTATTTCAACTTCAAATTCAGCTCCATCGTTAAGCGGTTTCCGTTCCAGCGGAAATTTCTTAGTGTTTTGGACATAATCTTTTCTCATTTCAGAAAATAAAAAGTGATTTTCTGTTTCATGATTGTCGTACTTGGTTGCCATGCTAGCAACGTTATTGTCAATATCCAACCCGAGCTTTCCATGGAAAACACTTGACAAACTTCCCATGACAGTATAATTTGATAAGAGTTTTTTATTTCGGAACCTTGTTTCTCCGGAATTCAAACACATTTTGGCACTGCATATTTGGAGTAATGTCCCCTCAGGGAGATACAACTATTGTGTCTATGGGAATTAGCGTTCCCAAGGGGACTATGTGAGGGCCTGAGCTAAACGTTAGGTAGGCTTCCTTTTTGTTGAAATAGAATAGGTTTTTGTTTTGTTACGGACCATCTTTTTTCGGTTCACTGCTGTCCTGTTTTTCAGCACCTACCACTTTCTTCTTCAACTTTTTCTTCTTTCATGAACTTCTTTCTTAGCTTACTGTTTCTGTGCACTTGGTGCATAGATTCCGCATTCCCTCAACTCCATACTAAATGGTGCCTTCCTCTCTTAGAACATCTTTGTCGTGGTTATGGGAGGCTAAAACTTTCTTACATAATAATAATAATAATTTGGCGTAATGTTCTGATATTTTCAGCATAGAGCAGCACTGTGGCGTTGATATCTATTAAAATATGAACTATTAGTGTGAATACTGAAGGTCACACTCGCTCTAGTCATCGAAACTGTCTCTGGCTTGTTTTAATAAGAAGACAGTTGAATTGAGATGTCAACGTTACTTGGACTCGCTCCAGCAATAATCACAACCAAAATGATTCCTTGAAATACAGCGTAGGCTGACGTATCGCGATAGACCTTGGAAGCAAACTTGGGCCGGTTCCAGACTGTGTTTTTAACTTCTGCAATAACAGATTTTTCTGAAAATTACGACGACTGCAAAAGCGGTGGCGGTGTAGGACTGGCCAGTTGAAATACACTGAAAAAGATTACATTGATGTCCAGCTCATATGTGATGTGACCAAACACTTTCGGTTGCGCCATACTAACGGTATACTGTAGTGTCTTGGGCCTGTCCAGTGCCGGTCCTGCTCGCTGAGACGTGAGTTTTCCTGTCGACATCGCTATCTGCATTAGGCAAAAGTCTACACGTGGGATGCGCTGAGATTGTTTGACCGCATGGACTGCCGTCGTTAAGAGCGTTTGGTTTTTGGATGAAGTAAATTCACTCATCAAGGAAAATTTTTATTTTGTGTGGCCACGGTGAGAGGGCGATATCTATTGTATCTATAAGAATTAGCGCTCTCTGAGGAAGATGCGAGGTATTTAGCTAGAGGTAAGGTAGCCTTCATTTTGTTGAAATAAAATAGTTCTTTGTTTGTTGCGGTCCCTCTTTTTCGGTTCATTATATTCCTTTTTTTCAGCACTTATTACTTTCTCTTGCAATTTCTCTCATGTTTCACAAACTTCACTCAATCGTACTGTATCCATGCGCATGAGATCCTATGTGGGAACTCACTTGTGCGTATCTTTTCCGTTCCCTTAATGCTACTAACTGCGCTTCCTTCTCTTTTTCCTTTAGAACGCATTTCATGCGGCTTGAGAGGCTTCAATTAACATCTAATTTCATGATCTAAAGAATGATTACGGAGTGAAAAATTACAGAGTGAAATGAAAATAAGTTCCATTGTTGCTTCAGCCGGCACGAAAGGAAGTTGAAATGTTCGCATTGAATTTGTGCATTTGACAGACCCAACATCGCATTCAGTTATACTTTGGTCAAGAAGAAAGAACGGAGACTAGACCTGATGGAGTCTTGATGTCTATTTGCTAATTGCTGATCGAGCTCAGAAGAAAAAAAGAGGGCGGTTCGCACTTCGTGGAACAACACAAATGTTGTAGACGTGAAAGAATAAGAAAGATGATGACGATAGCTAGTCAGGGTCGTATTTAATAATAACTTTTATTATATCGAATGCGCAAAAGTATTTAATACGATGGAAAATACGGTATCAAGAAAATAATGAAATGAGTTTGAAAGAAATTGATATTCATCATCAATGTTTATAATTATAAGTGCAATCAGGTCTCATATTACAAAAATAATTAAATGAATCTTTATTTTGAATTTTAATGTTTACACTTTCATTTCAGCATAAATCAAGTAGTGAGAAATGCCACGCATGCTACATGATTTCTTGCACACGGTGCGGCTGGACGCTTAATCGCATCACGCGTCCTTTGCCCTGCATTGTGAGGGCGTCACGATCGAGTCTGCCAAGGCTGCGTTGTGAGGGCAGGGCAGCTCTGATGTTCCGTAGAGCTGCGGCGCACCGTTGAGCGCAGCGGCACACCAGCGCCCGCCTGTGTGGGGTGGGAGGGAAGGAGGAGAGACAGACCCGGAAATTCTAGGATTTCCTGGAAATGAAATACTATCTGTATTATTAACAAAATAAGTGCGCTGCAGCTCAAATAATTCGAAGCGAAACTCGTCAGCGAGCGCAATACCTACATCCCTTGGCGCCAGAGCCCGGAACGTCGTGCGGTGCGTATCGGGGGCAGCTGACGCGCTGTCAGTTCGAATCAATTACGCTGACATTTAGTCACTAACGAATCAAAACTACATTTTGCCATGATGATCTATTTCTACTACACCCTGCTCGAAGCGCTTTGCTCATGTTGCGGTATCGAAATAATAAAGCTATGAATGTATGGCACCGTTAACTTTAGAAGCTGAGTTGTCGTTAGTATACGTTTTATCTCCTGTGAGCCAAATTATATTTTAGGAAACTGTCATCGGAGAGTGGCGTGAGTTACCCGTGAGTTTACCATGCAACACTACGTAGACATTATCGGATCAAATCAGAACACGGGCTCGCCTGGGCAGTAATCGCATCCCATCATCAGAAGCAGTGAGGAACTCGGCGCTAGCAGCGTATAGTGTGTGCTGCAAATTCTTACTCAAATGCTTGGCAGGCTTCCAAGTTTGAAGGTTCACAATGTTTCCGTAACTACGCATGGGATAGCTTGTCATATAACATAAGAAAATATATTAGAAACCTCATTCACCATAAATTCTTCAACGTCATAAAAACTAGAACTCTGTATTCTGAGCAGTTTTTGAAAACGTAAAAAAATTATAATTCTAAGTTCATTGAAAGAAATTTCACTCCGTTGCTCAATTGAATTAAATAAAAATAGGCGTTTGCCTGTTATGAAGAATGAAGCAATTCCAATGTATGAACCTAGATAAATTATTAATTTGAATTTCGTTGTTTAGAATTTTGTGTCAAAAGAAATTATCCGGGTAGAAAGAAATGCTGCGCACGCACCATAATTTCTTCTCACTAATTTGGAAGTGGGACATTCATGCATTTCTTATGTACCTAAAGACTCATTTTATGCATTAATGTTTTACATTTGCCCTTTTTCGTACGAGTATTTTTCCTTAGCAATGTTTTGTGCGCGCCGCACCGCTGTTATTTTATGCATGACATTTTTGCATTATTTTCTCGTGGATGTTTTGGTAGCTCACAAGTCATGAGCATCGTTTTATTTTTCGCCTACCTGTATACTCCATGACCTGCTTATTTCTTGTATATTGCATAGGTTTGCAGTATTTTTAATACGTATCTTAGCGCAGGTTCTTATGAATTCTTTAACTTTTCAGTTAGTTATACTATAATTGAAAAAACCGTCAGTGAAGAACACAACTTCATAAATAGTTGTTTTTAAAATACTTTTATTGTCGCCCTTATTGAGCCATAATTTTCGATGAAGAAAGCAGTAAAGAACGTTTTCAAGAGGACTGTTGCTAATCTACACATTTTAAAACTTCACGTGCTTGAATGGGGTAAGGGGATCGAGACAAGAATCTAATCATATATGATATCTTTCATAAAGCCTACTTTTTGCACTATCATGCTTTTTTTTGTGATGTTAAATTATTACCCAACATATTTTATGCTTCAACCGTTTCGATAATTCCATTTATTAATTCTATCATTTAAAATTTCTACCTTTGAACTTTTTACAATTATGATATTTTTTCTTGAGATTCCCTTCGGCTATTCCTCAATTGTGGTCGTTTTGGAAACTCATTCCTTCAGGGAAATGTTGTGCACCGCTCTTTATTTGATGGCCTTTGGCTTCTAAATTTCTGCCTCGATCATTTTGTGGCAGAATATTTCTCGATGCATTTGGAAGAACATCGCCCTTTTATTGTTTTTATTTGGCAATAAAAATTATCCGCTTCATGTTTGATCATATTTTGTTGATCACTGTTAGTGGGTGTAACTAACAGCTCAGATCACGTGTAGCACTACTTGCAGTAGAGGTAGGGTCTAACAACTGAAACATTTTCACCCTTGGTTTTTACCAGGGAGACAGTTAGGATGCTCATATCGCATCTTATTTCCTATGTATACTGTATTGGGGAGTCGTGAAATTCATTTTGGACGTGTCAGTGTAAAGTGTGTCAGTCAAAAGGGAAACTATTGTTGAAAATGGTCAATGAAACGTGAAGACCAAATAGGTAATGTGTCATTAAATATTCTAATGAACTATTCTTTAGACAATTCAAAAGATATTTTATTTTGATTGTAACTACTGTCGTCAAGCATTTTTTAACGACGAAGTCGCTGCTTCATATCAACTTTAGGGTCGGGAATTCAGTGACCCATCCTGGCGCCTCTCCCCAGTCGCTGCGTTATTCCATTCGGTGCTTCACACACACCTACGTGTGCGCGTCTCACGCCAGCTACACGGTCGAAAAGTTAAATCAAGTATTCTAGAGCAATCAGAGCCAGCTGTCCCCCAGGGGTGCAGGCGTCGCTGACGATCTTTGATCGAGTACGGGTGAAAAAGATCCTGTTCTAGTACCGGAAATGAAATGAAAAGTTTGAGGAGCCCTGGAGGCATGTTGGGAGAAAAGTTCAGCCCTTACCGAGGTTCATTTTGACTCGAGCTATCGCGCTCCTGACACTGTACTTTTATTTTTTGTTTGATTTTCTCTTTTAATTCTGTTGGTGCTTATGTCACGCAGCAACAACCAAGAAACAGAGTTTTGTGTATTTGTAGCACTTCATGTGTTCGTGAGTCAGAATTCTACCACGAACGATTCAGCGTAGTGTAGGATGACTTTTTTCGACTTAGTGTTGCCGTTGTGTAAAGCACATGAACTCGACAAGGAAGATACTCAAATCTAATTAGCGAATGACTAAGAACTTTATGGTGGAATTCATACTTGTAAGATGTAATGCTGATCACAAGCTTTTCACTTGAGTGGGCTGAAGATAATCCTTCTACGTATCTTTTGGATTTGGCATTTTTCGAAGAATTAAGAGAATTCCAAACCGGGACTGAGAGAAATATGCTAATAGTGCTTGTCCATTGCAGAACCTCTTGAGTACACATTCCTCTATGTTACGCTAAGTTACTCACTTTACGGCCAGTAGTTTTCGTTGAACGATGCTCGTATTACTAAAGCAAAAGAAAATTTCATGCTGCTAAGTTAAAAAATCTTCCATGATCAATCGTGAATTATATGCTGTGATTGAAAACTCCCAATCGGGACAACATAATATTATTTTTTTGAAATGATATCCGTTTTTTGTTTTGCTTTGAACTTTTTTTTCGGTTTACTGCTGTGTATTATAGATAAAACTAACTCGTTTCTTTAACTTTTATCTTGCGCGGTAAATTTATTTTAAATTAGATCTTTCTACACATGCGCACGGTGCGGAGGCGCACAATTGTGTTTTGATTTCCCGTTCCCTGAACTGGTACGTCTATACGAACTGGTGCTTCTCTCCGTCCTTTCTTAAGGACACTTTTGTCGTGGTTAGGGAGATTAAATCAGTTCAAAATATTATATTGTTGATCAAATGAAATTATGCGAGTAGAAAGCTTTCACAGGATGTCCTTGTATTCACTGAACTCGAGTATCGCACAAATGTTCGAGAGTGTTAGCGTTCACTGTATAGAATGAGGAAATAAAATGGTTACAATGCAGTTCACAAATGTTGGGCACTGCCGGGTGTATGAGTTTCTTATTATATGTTTATCTTAAATGTGTGAGTTACTTATTATATGTTCATCTTAAATGTGTGAGTTACTTATTATATGTTAATCTTATGTTCATCTAATAAACCATTGTTGGGTTTTAGGGTCCGTGGCCACCATTTCAACTTTGAAGCCACGAGAAGTTACATCTCAGATGTCAATTCAAATACTTCTACGTAGTGATTGTAGTGATGTATGGCGAATGAAAACAAATCGTTTGAATTGTTTTGAAGTTTTACGAGCCAGTAGTAAAAATACGATGCGAGCGCCGTTCTAACTGGAAGTAATTCTCGCACCTATGTCCGTCAAATTTGTACACAATTATAATTCATTTTTCTTCGCGACTGTCCCTATATTTTGTCGATTTTAAGTTGCCAAACGCTCTTCCACAACCGTTTAACACGTATAAGGAAATGAGTGCTTTCTCTTCAGTGTTGCAATTGTCTGTTATGATTACAGGGTTCAGTACACACGGATGAAATATGCATAAGACCAGTTCGTACCTTGAGTGCGCTGCAAAGATAGCTAGGAAAGCATTAACATGTTCTATTTAGACAGGGCATATGTGCATTGAGTAGCAAAGGCTGTGCTTTCAAATGCGAACTCTAGATTAAACCTTGAGTTTCCAAACTCCAGGTCACTAAATGTGCTGAAAAGAAATCCAGGAGCATTTTTCAGGGCTCACAGGCTTCATGTTACGAAACCGCTAGTCTGCTCTAAACCGAGACGGATGGGTCTTATTAATGGAGCCGGACACTTGTTCAAACATTATCCCCGCAAATAAGAGAAGAATAATGAAGATTTTGGTTGAAATTGGATCTTTTAACGGAAAGAGCAATGGAAGGCTTGTCCGCTCTAATAAGGATTCCGAAAGAGAACTGCGCCGGCCTTGTTAAACCAACAGCGACTGCTTTGGTAACGGAGAGATTCCCATGCTACTGTATGTTCTACGGTAACAACAAATTTGAAAAAATACTCTATGCTCTCTCTAGTAATTTGATAACAGTGCTGTACTCTGCTTTGAAACTACGATAATTCCAGGACGTGTCCGGTAAATTTTTGGGAGTTTGCATTCTATATATGAATTAGTTATGCTTATAACAGTGTCACAGATGAACTATGCTAGGAGCGAGGATAAGAATTACTGACATGTAAGGTATACTCCAAGGCGTCAGCATTAATTCATGGGCTGCAGTCGTGATATCACGACATACTTCTAGATTTAGAAAACAAACTTTATTTTAAAAAGTTCTTCATCTCACATGCAAAAAAGGCTAAGCAGTTCTCTAGCTTCAAAAGTCTGGTATTGACATGCATGCACTTAGTGCTCGTATCCATCGCCTGTGGACACCCTTAAGTACTTCAGCTGACCCTAGCAACCGAAACTTTAACAGGAGGTCAGTGTCTCAAAAGTTACTCTGCTTATGGGTGTACGACTTACTCTCATACACCAATATTTTAATTTGAAAAAATACCATGAGTGTAGAATATTTCCGTTCGTGTTTTCCTTTCTGATCTTGAGTGATGATTGTGAGTGACCTTTTTTACTGTAAAAAGCAATCCTGAGGAATAATGTCTTGAATTAAGTTTACATTTACCACAATACATAACTGCATTTCTCTCTTATTTTATGGTGTTTAACCTGTTTTTTCGACGTAAGTTCAGAACGTCTTACAGACCCATGTTGAATGATAAATACGTAATGAAAGGCGTCTAGCTCACAGCTACTTCACTGTTTTGAATGATGTGCACATATACTTCATTATTTATCCATTTTTAAATAGGACTTTATGATTTATTTAACTTACACCACATAGCGAATCAAAGGCACAAAATGCCTGACATGATTATTCACTGTATTGTGGCATATATAGAAAAGTGAAACTCACGTGGTGTAAGTTAGGCACAAAAATTCTACTTGTTTGTGTTCTATCTTCCAGTATCCATCTTTAGGCGTAATTAAAGCTAGAGCATGGTGCAAATCAGAGTGATTTTTTACTGCTGCTGCTGCACACTTCTTTTGTTCTCCTGGTGTTGTGTTGCAAGTCGCAGGGAGCGGAGCTAAATAACCGACTGATGAGCTTTAGCTCTCGCACCCCCGGACCGGCCCCGCGCGTCAGGCTTATTGGTTTCAGTACTCCGCTTATTGCCTGTTCAAGTTTTTGTCTCCCTTGCACGCACAAAGTTATTAATTTCTTGTGTCATTGTAATCGTATATTTGATTAATTTCGCTGTGATGTTGTGTTCCGTAGTCAATTGAGAAATACGTACGTCTGCACTTCTTTAATCTCTCATGTATTATTTCAATGTTATGGAATCTAAAGTTTATTAGTTTAATTTGCTAAATAGAAACCGAAAGGGACAGATTTTTCTGCGTCTGTGAGTTTTTTAAGCGAATTACAGTGAACTAGAGGCGAGTGTGCTTGCTCCATCATTGCTGGTTTGGAGACAATCCACTACATTTCAAGTGCGTCAACGTAATGGTTCACCTGGCAGTGACGACGTAAATTGTTCGAAAATCTAGTGGCGTCTCTTCCGGTGAGCTATAGGTGTCCAGCGCACGCCTGGGGAGGTGAACGTTCCGCCTGCGACTCGGAAACGAGCGCTTGAGACTTCACTCCGAAGCACAACTAGTACAAATTGGTTTTCCTCCGATTCATAGTATTTGAATTTATTATAATTCTCAAATATTATTTCTTGGATATTTAAGTCTGTCGAACGATGTGCATCCAAATTAGGCTATCGGTATCGGTCCAGCTTTCGGTCAAGTCTAGCAGCCTGCTGTGTTAACAGGCAACGTATAACCCACCTTTCCTCCTGTACCCAACACCATGCATGCGCGCTTTGCCGCCGGGTCTCTTCTTTCAACAAAGCATGAGAAGGAAAACTTTTAGTCCGATGATAAATGATGAGAGTGCCTTAATATATCTGATGAAAATTAGAGTTTTTAATTTTAAAATTGCCTTAACTGAACTAAACTTTCAGAGCACTTGAAATTCACTTGTGCCCGGAGCGTTTGATAGATGCTCCGCGTGAAGATTGGCCTCCAAATGTTTTGCACGAGCATACCAAGTAACCCGTGATAAGCAAGCGAGGGGAGGTGATGCACACACGTTTCAGTGACTTACCTGGAGAAAACGACTTTCATATGTTCCGAAGCTATGCATGCCATACAACGCGTAGATATTTTAGGGAGTAAAATTTGTCATCATTTACTATGAAGCACAACCACTGCATCAAGCCTCGATTCTGTATCGTTTTCGTTTGCCTGGTGCTAATACTCTATAGTTATTATACGAGATATCCACTTCGAAAGTTATATTTTTACCAGTGATAATACCTGGATGTTGGAATGAGTCACTTTCCTCAATCTGACCATCACCGATCATCTTAATGAGCAGAAGGAGATGTATTTTACTCAAAGGAAATTATAACGTATTCATTTATATTGACATTGATACATATCTGTTCTGCTTCGTGACTTTCTCCAGCTGAGACGCCAGAGCGGCCTGCAAGCTTTTCAGTTGTTCATAAGTTTTCCTGAGTAGCGTTTTGTCAAAAGTTGACAAAGTTTTGCTGTTCAGGTATTTTTGCGATGTTTCTGGTTTGTTCGCTTGGGAGGGGGAGTATCAGCAGCGTTTCCAACGCCAGAGAAGCAAAGTTTTCCAGTTGCCTGCGAGCAGAAAAGGAGAAACTTGACGGCACATCAGACCAGTTCTCTGCACAGCTCGACTCTGCGGTTTTATTTATCATTGAGAATTCCTTTGACTCGTAAAAAAGCTTGTTATTTCTGTTCTCATTCGTGCCGTCCGAATTTCCAAATGTGATTCCTTATGTTGTTAATATTTTTTACGAAATTTTTTGTAAGGTTTTATTTGACAATTTTGTGACCGAATTTCTTCGTACCTCGCAAGTGTCACAACTCTGGCGTTGAACATGTTGGGATTTTGCTGGAAGACGTCAGCAGTGTTTGTCCTTGTAGAGTGTTGCAAAGTAGGGAATTGTAAACATAAACGGACGATATGTATCACGATTTGCAATGTTGGTAAGTATGACTCATTAACAGACAGGTAAGTATCACGAATTACATTGCTGGTAAGTATGACTCATAAACAGACAGGGAAGTATCACGAATTACATTGCTGGTAAGTATGACTCATAAACAGACAGGGAAGTATCACGAATTACATTGCTGGTAAGTATGACTCATAAACAGACAGGGAAGTATCACGAATTACATTGCTGGTAAGTATGACTCATAAACAGACAGGGAAGTATCACGAATTACATTGCTGGTAAGTATGACTCATAAACAGACAGGGAAGTATCACGAATTACATTGCTGGTAAGTATGACTCATAAACAGACAGGGAAGTATCACGAATTACATTGCTGGTAAGTATGACTCATAAACAGACAGGGAAGTATCACGAATTACATTGCTGGTAAGTATGACTCATTAACAGACAGGTAAGTATCACGAATTACATTGCTGGTAAGTATGACTCATAAACAGACAGGGAAGTATCACGAATTACATTGCTGGTAAGTATGACTCATAAACAGACAGGGAAGTATCACGAATTACATTGCTGGTAAGTATGACTCATAAACAGACAGGGAAGTATCACGAATTACATTGCTGGTAAGTATGACTCATAAACAGATAAGGAAATACCACAAATTGCAAAGGAAAGAATTGCAGATAAACTACTGTGTTACATGTTACAAAAAAAGCATGAAAAATAAGTAAATTGGTATATTTATTAACATGTCGAAGTAAGACAAGTACATAAATATATTAATCGTATCTTTTCAACCGTTTTTCCCTTAGGGGATGCAACCACAGGGTGTCATAAAAAAATGTACTCATCCTTGGCTGACGATTACCAATGTTTTTTTTGTATTAGGTGAAACTGAGTTTCCTTAGACCATTTTTAATATTCTCAAATTTTGTGTTTATTTTTTATTGAGCTCATTAGACCTGTATCTATGTCAACGGACACCTACATCAAAACATAAGACATGTATTGGACTGTCAAAGAGTAAATGCATTTGTTGAGACACCATGCATGGTATCAATGGGAATTAGCTCTCGAAAAGTAAAGACTGTAAAGTCCGAGACTGTAAAGTCTCGGGCTGAAACATAGGTAGCCCATCTTCGTGTAGAAGTAAAATAGATTTTTTTTGCCACGAAGCATTTCTTCTGGTTCACAGCTGTCCAGTTTTCCAACATCTAATAGTGTCTTCTTCAACTTTTGTTTTATTTCATTAACTTCCTTGTTAACTTACTGTTTGTATGCGTGAGGGGTTAATGTTGATTATATTTGCAACGTATATAGGGTGTTCGGGATAAATTTGACAGTTTTAAAAGAAATTCAATGAGCAAGAAAATTAAACTTTGGTCAAAGAGTATTACTCAAAATTACCGCCATCAGCGTGTATTGCGGCCTCAATCCGGGCCCAAAACCTGGAGCAAGCTGATTTTACACTTTCCCTTGGAAGACCCTCAAAAACCACTTTAATTCTATCGATTAACTGGTCTCTTGTAGTACGAGCGCGGCGACTGGTATTTTTCTAGACTGCGCCGTCAATACAAAATAATCCATAGATCGGGTAAGATCAGTGGAGTGGATTGGGACTTGTACATCACATCACCCGCTGAGGATACGCATGCGAAAACCATGACAGTTTAAGGAAATTTAGTCTCCTCGTAGCCTCGTAGTCTCTATTGCAATTCTTTAGTTCATGTCGAATTGTTTTCAGTGTTCAGGGAGCATTGAGCAGCACCATAATCACCTTATTTTGATGGCCGGCGCAAATCACCATGATACAAGTTTTCTCTTCCACGATTCAGGTGGCTCCCAGTCATCTCTTCTTACTGTCAACGTGTATATGAATGAAGAAGGGCTTAAAGTTCAAACCCAAGTCTAGTTGGTATGAATAAATTTGAAAAATCTGGAAAAGAATCAAATGTTATTTCATGACATTCTGTATGTACGTAGATTCTGCGTCCCCTTGAGTGCATGCTAAACGATATCTTCATCTTTCTTCTCTTTCGAATACCTTTGTTGTAGTAAGGGAGGTTTAAATTAACTTCGAGTCAAATTGTAACGTTTCAATACTTTTTTCGATTTTTTTTTGGACTGAAAGCCAGCTAAGCCAGCTTTTACCCGACTTTTTTCATTCTAACACTACCCAACACATCATTTCATTTTATTATTGTAAGGCAATCCAAAGCTTAAATGTCTTGTACATGTAAAATGTGGTACCTATGTATATTTATCAATTGCCGGCATTTTGCGCCATATTTCAAAGATAATGTGATTTTTTTCCTAATATGACACCCTTAAAGGACATTCATGTTTCTTTCTTCGTCACGTCCAAAAATGCTCTTGGTAGGCTAGTGTAGTGCAAATTATCATATCATTTCTTACGTTCTAGAGTGTATTATAACAACTGCACCTAAGCCTCGCGTGCTTCTGGAAATATTCTGTACTTGGGAACCGTTGTAGAAAAATCGTTTTCATGTGTCTGACTAAGGTAGACTGTTTTGTGCCTATTTTTTTAGTACGGAAATTTTATAAAATTCATGCCATAATAAATGATATTTTCTCCGATTCCCTCGATTGGAATGCTAGTTTATACTGATTAGTTTACGCTGATATTTGCGCACATGCTTCCTTATGTATATGTGTACTTGTGCGTGCACGCAATGCGTACGTAGATAGGTGAGTGTCTCACTACGTAATAATTCATTTCACTTGATTATTGTACAGCATTTATAATATATATATATATATATATACAAATATATCTGTTGCGCGATCACCCACATATGATAAATAAGATGCTTATCAACCAATGATCCTTTCGATACAATATTTAATAAGACATCGTTACAATATTTCATTAAAAATTGTAAGCAGCAACACATACTGAAAGAGTTGTCACGAATTTTCTTTGCTCATTATCCTATATTTCAGAACATCGCACAGCATTTTTATAGAACGTGCATATATTGTGATTGCCTCGATGCATAGAAATGTATTTGTGTACGTTTGCGCGTTAGGTGTATATATGTGCGTAGGTATGTATGTGCATGTATATGTGTATACATTTACATGTATATATGCACATATGTGTGTACTAAACTGACAACTGGCATTTTAACTAGAGATGATGTTTTTTTTTCTGTTCACTCTCAACTTGTAACATTACCTAACTCGTCATCTCTTTATTATTGTGAAGCATTCACGTAAAAAATTATACATTAGTTGTGTGATCATCCATTTATATTTCAATAAAATGCTGATCAATTAATGACCGTTATGTTAAAATTGTTTAATTAGAAATGCAAATCCTGTAATTTTCGTGGTCCTCATGCTTTTATATGTGTATATTAATTTTTTTGTGCTTTCCTAAAATGGCATTTTTGAACATCTTCCGAAACAAACAACTCTAATATTATTTCCTGGCGCCAATAATTGCGAAGTTTCATATCATGTATGTGTAAATTGTAAAAAGTGTTCTAAACCCACAATGAAAATGCATCGTCTATGAAATTGTGTTGTCTCTCATAATTATCATTACATGAATCATCAAATGTAGATTAACTAGGGAGCACATTATAATTATCATTACATGTATTATCAAATGTAGATTAAGCAAGATTAGGAGAACATTGCCCTCAATCATTTATTTTCGATTTGTGACATGAGTATTACAATGCTCATGTGTGTGTATCACCTAAGTGTATTAACTTTAAAATATTTTAAAAACCAATGATAGGATTTCTGTACTATCTTTATTGGAAATAAAATGTTTTTCTTTTTTTTTCTTTTCTTTTTCGTCGGAAACTCAAACTTAGAAGATTTCTTGTCAGCATTGCAACACTGAGTTTCAAAACAAATACTTATTATACATTTTTACGTGTTCTCTAGTTTTTTTACCTTTTATAGCTCGGATACAATAATTTACTTGTCACTTATTTTTAACCGCCACAGCTATTGCTTTGACGGTATATTTCTTGCAGGAATCAATTTGACTGCAGTTAAGGCGGTAAAGACATGTAAATATGCATACCAGGATATGTACACCGCTTGTAACGATTATGAATAATTGATAACTCTATCTCATCATAGGAGAATTTGTTGCCCATCCAAGTTGTGCCAGCTAGGCTGTACGAGATCATGGCGAGTGCATCAGGCGAATAAACATCGCTGAGCTGCCAGCGGGAACACGCTTCACGAGGCTGTGCATCAAAGAGAGGTCGCTCGACCCTGTAGCTCGATCGGGGACGCAAATGTTAGACATGCCAGTCTGTGAAGTTCCCTCATGTTAATGCATTTGATGCTGCTCTTCAGTCAGTGCTTTCAATTAGTGTTCTAAGCTCCTTGAATGCGTATGGACAGAACATTGTGTGTCACTTTCGCTTTCACTTTCAAACTGAACGTAGAAAATTGCACATCGAGTGTATGAAAGAAAACGCTAATTCGTTTTTCTTCTTTGATTTTGAGGTTTTCGTTTTAGTTTGCTTCATAAGTTCCGTTAGTTAAGAAAAAGCATCAGTGACAACTGATAGCCTTTGAATATTGAGAAGCATCCATCCCCGTTCGGCGAACATCGCTGCTATTATCAAGTACTATGTAGCAGATTTGGCGATGTACGCTGAAACTCACCGGAAATTTCAGCCTCTTTTTCGTCAGCGATCGAGTACGAGTATATGCTCTGGCATTTGTTAAGAAATTCTAAACAACATTAATAATTCATTTATTGTGTATGAGTTCATAAATAGTAAATGAATAGCGAACATAATTATTATTGTATGTAAGATTAGTTTTGGTAACGAGAGTTAGGTTGCGTCGAAACTCAGCAGTTGAATCTTTTACAACAAATCCAATTTCGACCTTCATTTGAAGTTGGCCATACCACTCGAACTAGACTGGAGAGGGTAAATACGAACTGCATGTCATGCTTGGGAATCCATTAGAACTCCTGTCTAGACAACCAGCGACTGATGCGCTCGCTTCGCTTTTCATTCAAGAAACAACGATGACGAATAGTGATGAAGCAGTGAATCTGAGGGCAGTATTTGTGCAAGGTAACATACAGGTATTTGGTTTCTTCTACGCAGCGTTTGTAAAATTACGGTAAAATAGAGTTAGCGAAGCTGATCATGCGATTGTTGAAACTTTTATGAATATTTCCCCTCAGGGGGATACAACTATTGTGTCTATGGGAATTAACGCTCCCAGAGGGACAATGTGAGGGCCCGAGCTAAAGGTTAGGAAGGCTTTCTTTTTGTTAAAATAACATAGGTTTTTGTTTTGTTACGGACCATCTTTTTCGGTTTACTGCTGTCCTGTTTTTCAGCACCTATACTACTATCTTCTTCAACTTTGATCTTGTTTCATGAACTTCTTTCTCGTCTTACTGTTTCTATGCCCTTTCTGCATAGATTCCGCGTTCCCTTAACTCCGTACTAAATGGGGCCTTCTTCCTTCCTCTCTTTGGATCTCATTTGTTGAGGATAGGGAGGCTTGAACTAACTAATAATCTAATCTTTATAAATATTTAAATCTCGATGAGCCCCGCATGGACTGAGGGATTATTAGAGTTCTGTTCATGCTATGTACCAAAGTGTGCTGTAGCTGAGTCGTCTTATCCAAATCGTTCGTTCAGTTTTATTTTTTTTAGTTTGTTCATTAGTTAAGAAATAAATATTGATAAGTAAAAGTTATTGCATAATATTGTACAGTGAAATTGTAACCAAACAACCTCTCCGAGAAATTTTTCGTGAAAGGAAAGACTAGCTCTCCTAGCATTGCCATTATGTGTGTGTTTAATTCCAACTCACAGCCTAAGTTTCGTTTTCAGACGCCTAAGCAGCGTGAAATGCAGCTTTCGACTTGCATTAGTTACTCATGACTAATCTAATAAACTACGTGCGCCACTGATCCTGGTCCTTTATCAATTCTTGTGTTGATGCAGGCGGGCAAAAGACGAGCTACGAGCAATAAATTTTCGATTACTGCTTAATATGTTAAATTTAGGTTTACCATATTATACTCGGACTACCAGGTTATATTTGCGAGATATATTCAGTGGCTAAGGTTATCTGCTATGCTATGTATGGGTACCGGACAACAACAGCCCGGTTAGCTGGGCTACGAGCACCGCACTTGTACAGTCATCCAGTTGTAAGCTGAAATGCAATGTAGGCGATCTCACCAGTACTGCTACTGCCGCTACTAAGAGTTACAGCCAGTCAGAGCACAGTTGTGAGCGGACCATGTTGTACTACACCTGAATGTCAATGCCCGAGTATTTGCTACAAAATAGACTTGACTGACAGAGTCGACCAGTGTGACTTGGAAGGCTGCTGAGATACCCTCCGCTGAGCCCCTGACCTTGTGTTGGAGTTTTAGCGTGTCACTAGATGTTTGTTTCAAAACTTTAATGTACTTTTTATCACGCTGTTAGTAGACACGTAGTTTCTCTGCGATCTCCGTCTTGAGCTAGAGACCCGTAAATCCGCACGTTGCCGTACGCAGAGAAACGCCAGCCTGACACAAATCGCTGCATGTGGCACTGAACTAGGTATGTTTGTGTTCGCACTGTGGCAAAGGCGGCTAAAATTTACAGGAGCCCTGAGAAGGACTTAGGTTCTAACGTTAGGGTGCTGTAATTTCTAGGATATTAAATTTTATTCGCATAACTTACTCAACCTTCGATAATTCTTCCTCGTCATCCTCCTCCATACCATTCACGGTTTGGTACTGAGTGCGATAACGTTACTCACTTTCGTATTCCCCCTTAACTTTTTGCAGTACCTCTTGTAGGATTTTCTAATTGTCTTTAAAAAGAATTAGTGCCCTAGGAAAATGCTGTAATTGACTATGCAGCCCATGTATATATTGCTTACTTATTCTAAGTGGAGCAAGAAACTTGAGGCTCTTCAATTCCAGCTTTTCTTCCTCTGTCTAGATCATACAATATACTGTTTCAAAGATCGAGCCTCAGAAGTTATGAAAATATGGCCACACCTTCTACTCTCCCACCCTGAGAGATCATAGTACCGCGCTTAGTTTGGAGCGCGTAGAGGGAGTGTTAAGGCAGAGCAGGCCGACCAGCCTATAAATCGTACATAATCGACCACCACGTCCTTAATCCACCGGCGATACGTCCTTGATTTTCAATTGGGAGGGTAGGGAATTGGCTTACGTTTGCCAGGTTTGTGTACCTTGTGGCATGGGGACTGACGTCCTCGGGGGGGGGGGGGGGGTTCTGTTCGGTTCCCTCAGCTATAGGTCTGCCTTTGGGCTTAAGTCCACTAAGTATTTTTCAGTTTCATGATATCTTTACTATCTCTTATTCATATTTTCTACCTCTTCCTTCCTCACATGACATTTCTATGCTCAGTGTATCCTGATTCGAAATAAACATGCATTGGTTCTCCGTTTCTTGCCGTCCATGCTAAATAATTCCTTCGCTTCGCTTATTGAGATCGACTTTGTTGTGGCTAAGGTGTCTCAAACAAACGAAGCTAGTAAAGAATAATAATTCAACTGTCTCATCAATTTTTTGATCAAGCTATTACTCTCCCCTTTAATTCTATAATCAGGCTTTGTACCATTAAGAGCTTCCAAGTGTGAAACTGATGGGCACATCAATTCAATAGTGATTTTACAGTATTTTACAATTAAAACAACTGAACTTTAATGAAGTATTGATTTCCAAACAGCTGTGAAAATTTACTAAGATTATATTTTTTACGATGACTTTTACTCCGCACACGAGCACTAGTGAGGCAGACACGGACTTACGTGGTTGCTTATAAATACCTACGCAATTGCTTAACATTCATTCGTGTGTTATCATCTTGAGATTTTTAATAAGCTGTTCGCAATATTTCATGAGGTGAAAATAGTATTTTTGTTATTGCATTTGAGTTTACTGTCAAATATGAGTGTGTTTTATAATTATGCTCCGATATCATTTATTTTTTAGTTTGTTAAAGTGTTGAGAGAATTGGAAATTATGAAGAAATTTACGGCCGTCTTTCCAAGTAATAGTTAACAAAAAAGTAGGATTTTCGGTTTCAATGAAGCTTGTCTACTTATGAAAACTCGCAGCAGTGTTTTTCAAATTTGTGAAAATAGGTACTTTATTCGACTACTTTATTCGATTTAACTGATCAGTTTCGTTTCTACATCTTAAAAAGTATTTTTGAGCAGCGAAAAGAATTTACTGAAATCTGCTTGGTTGGTCGAGTTTTGTATGAAAAAGCTCAAGCAAAGGCAGCAAGTAAAAGCTCAGTCATTTTTTCTCTTATTAGCTGTCGCTGTGAGAGCAAATTTAGAAAATAAATTAAGAGGTCCTAGCGGTGCATTTCAAAACGAAAGTGCTTTAGTCGACTTGGTTACTCTACGAGCAATTTTTTCTGGACAAGCTCCTGGAATTTTAATTTTTCCGTACAAAATTGCTGATATTTCTCAGGAAAAACGGGTCATAGTCTGTAGAGGAACTTATGCTCTCGGTGTACCGGTTCGACGATGTGGAGTGTTCAAAAATCCGGCATCACAGCTGATGCAGTCGACACCCACACCTGAAGACTCGCGTCGGTGTGCTCTCTTGCACCTCGCCGTAGCTCCTAAAAAGCTACACTGTGGCTCCTGGGAAGTCATACACGTTCAAATTTAACTTGAAGGATTATAATTTTTATGGGTGAAAATGGTGAAAAAAAATTTAGGAGTTTCAGCGTTAGAAAGTGTTGGTGTGAAAGATAGTGCCCCTTTTAAAAAGAAGTACATTATAAATGTGTGGTCAGAGCCAGCTTAAGAAAATAGCTGATCGTGCCCACTAATAGAGTACACGTAACATACAAGAAGAATAACGAAGCTCAAGTCTTTTCGATATGTCACTGACGTCTTTCGCCCCGTGATGTGTCCAGCAAGAGGAAGTCCCTGATACCTGCCTATATTATTATGTTGGAGGTCGGTGGCGAGCGGTTGAAATTATTTCATTTTACCAAGTCTGGTGATCGTCGTGCCAGTGAGTAATCCTCGTTAAATTTATGCTACTTGCGACTGCAAGCTCGTGGAATTGCTCAGGACACCAGCACTTCTGTCCGATGGTGTGCTGCCCCATGGTGTGCTGCCCCATGAGTGTGCGTAAGTTCAGAGACTGAGGAAGCAATTGTTGCTGCTGCTGCTCTGAGATATATTAAGGTGAATGCCGCATTCTAAACTACTTGGTGTGAGGAACTTGTAGGGTTGGACACACGTACACGACTGATCTAGATTTGAGTTATGCAATAGAGTAAGCAAAGACAGGTGAAAATTCAAGGAAGGAAGGTTGTGTTAGAAATCAATGTTCCTGATTTGAAATGGATAATTAAGTTAATATGTAAATTCACTGAATATGAAAATATCAAAGTATAAAATCTCTCCTATTTGATAACATGATTACAACAAACTCAAGTAGCCTTCTCTATCGGAGTTCAATGATGAATAAAATTGCAGATTTTGAACTAACAACAGCGCCTAAAACTTCTGGGAATTAATGATGCAAAACGAAACTCATTTACCCTAGACGAGAAATCCCGCTGTAAAAATGCGCAAAGCAATTAGAGCAATAGCCCATTAATGTACCGTCAGTTAGGCATTTGCTAAGCTAATGAGACGAAGATTTAATTATCGAGAATGTAAACGCTCGATCGCGCTCGGCACCACACAACCCATGAAAATCTACTGAGTAATGTCATAATTTAAGCGATTGTAAAAAATCTGTTCCGCACAATGTGGAATGAAATTTCTCCGGAGCTCGAGTCAGTACGTCACTTCTTAATTCAATTAGTAAATTGGAGAGGAGATTTCTGTGTGCGGGGCGAGCAAGGCGCTGTCGTAAAACACAAACTGGAGGAATATTGTATACTGATGGTAAAATAGTTCATAGAAAACGAAATATGAGCTCGAAGTCTCATTTAATAGCTGAAAATAACCCCATATGAGAATATTGAACGCTAATTTAAGGAAGATAAAATTTTCAACGACGCTAAAATTTATTACATTTTTTTGCTGTTTCGTTGTGCTATGAAATGAGTTCTTTATTATTTCCATGGGTTCAAGCGACTCAGTTGTGAGGAGTACTTGAAGTACGCTTGAGTTATTGGCAGCAGAAATTTATGACAAAGGTCTATTTAGGAATCACTGGACAAATTGTTTAAAAACCATTTCATTACGGTGAGAGTGAGGTATCGAAATGACTAGTTTCATTTACATAGTTGTGCCTATTACAAGGATTTATTAGTGATCGATAAAAAATTTATTCATGTCGTTTATACAAATAATTTTTTTGCAGATTCAGCACTGTGACCGTCGACGACTCGAGACGCAACGGATCTTGAGCTTGACGGCTTTTGGTGCGCATGTGAGTACCTTTTAATAGGGTATTATCATCATCGTTATCATGTTGTCAGGGTATTATCATCGCTGCTTGTTGAGTCGTTTTTACCGAACTTGATTAGTGATCGCCCGTCAAGAATCAGAGTTTTCAGAGAGGTGCGCAAATGCTGCGGGGTGCGGCAGCTAATTTCTTGACGCAGAAAGCCGTTTTTCACCTGCAAATGGCATTATCCTTCTTCCCTTTCATTTGTCAATATTTTCAAATTTTATGATCTCTTTTCCAAGTGTTTGTTGTGTACTAAGCACCGAATTCCTTGAGCGTGCGTCTTATTGATGTGATAGTTGATCGGTTGTAAATAAATTTAACTATAACAACAAAGCTTAACAATTTTTTTGCGAAGGAACTCACTGGTGGCCACTGAGGGAACGCTCATAATGCTGCTGA
This sequence comes from Morinoia aosen, assembly GCA_030386875.1. Taxonomy (NCBI): domain Eukaryota; kingdom Metazoa; phylum Arthropoda; class Malacostraca; order Amphipoda; family Talitridae; genus Morinoia; species Morinoia aosen. The sequence goes on along the minus strand of CM059571.1, from coordinate 16,134,354 downwards.
CAGCCTGCTGTCACTAGCTCAATTTAAAAAACACTTAATGAAAGCTAAATTAAGGCACGATCCAGTTAATGTTTGCTATTTTTAAAATTGCTTTCTACAATTGATTTTAAATTTGAATTGAATATTAAACTTCAGTTTAACCCATCTCAGGAAACATTAAATTACTTTAAATGAGGGGTTCGCCTTGAACCTGAGTGATCTGTTCAACGTTTTCCCCTGAATTCTTCCTTGCTGCAATTACTCTCTTGGGCCTGAAAGTTCATTTACTACTATAATTTTTTCCTTTTTTCAGGAAGCACGTCATATGCAATATTAACGTTGTTTCCTAACCTTCTGATACCAAGCAGTTTGAACTCTGATAAGGAACGTATCTTACAGGTTAGTACAATTTCATGTTTTGATGATACTTTGCATATTTCATATGAATCATTCCGCGATTAAATGACTAAAGGATTACATTGATTTGCTCGGTGCAGCTCATTTATACTGAAGCACCGGGCAGTCAGAATTTATTCAGTTGCAACACGGCTGTAAAACTTTAATACTACTGAGAGAAGGGTGCGTTCATTCCAGTTACGAAACTCTAAAACATTATTGAAATCAATGATAATGTTTATTATGTTGATTTTCATTTTATTCATTTTATAGCTTTTGTATTTTTGACAGCCACGAGCACAGGGCGGCTGCGGGTTGTGCTTGACAGTGCATTCGTTCAAATTTGCACACCCATATCAATATTCGTAGTCGCCTCTGTAACGCTCACCTGATCCTAAACTTGAACCTGATCCCGAGTCATGACAAGTTTTTGGAATCTGCCGTTCACTGGGCGTTCAGTGGCAGTTCGTGCTGGAGCTGGCAGCAGGCCCGTCCGTGGAGGCTGACGGGCCAAAAGGATGGTGCGCTGATTCCCAAATTGCCTCTAATTTTGCTTGTTTGAAACTCGTGTACACCTTCGTTTTTTGAATGTCTAATTTCCTAGTTTCAAAGGTGACCTGCCTTCGCTGGAAGAACTGATAAAACTTCATTAAATTATGAAACCTTGTATACGTGAAAAAAAATTCAAACGGAAATTTGAAAAATTTGATGGCGAGGGTTTGCTCCGAGTTGATTGAACTCCATTGAAATTTGGTCCTTTAAAGTGACCCATTTAGTCGTATGGGGCACCTTTCTGGTGTTTTCTGCAATTTGAAGTCATAGAAGTAATTGCATAAGAGAAATGCTAATGAATAAAATAATTATTTTCATTCTGACTAAAACCCTCTGAAGTTAATTTTGTTTAATCCTGAAATATCGTTGGACTTAATTGACCCGCAAAATTAGCAATAAGAAATGTCAAGGAAAGACCTTGCATTATCATAAATTTGTAGCTTTATTAGTAATAATTCTCCGTTGAAATAGGATTCTATCGTCGGGTTAACACATACTATAGCTACGGAGCGAATTCTTCTTTTCTCCCCTCAGTGAGATGCAGCTATTGTATTCATGGGAATTAGCGCTCCCAGGGGGAATGTGCGAGGCCCGAGCCAGAGATGAGGTAGTCGTTTTTCTTGTCGAAATAGAATCAGTTTTAATTTTGTTACGGATCATCTTCCTTCGCTTTACTGCTCCCCGTTTATCAGCACGTACTTCGTTCTTTCTCATTTTTTATCTTGTTCCATAAACTTCCTTCCTAACCCGCTCTTTCTATATTTAGGGGATCTTGTGTGGAAATACAACTTGCGCCTGAATAACCCGTTCTCTTAATTTCATACTAAAATGGTGTTTTCCTGCTAATTCTTTTGCTGCTAGGAAGGTTTTAACTAACTTGTCTAATTTAGTTTAATATTGTTCTCCGTTTCTTTCAAATAGAGCACAGGAGACCTTGCAAGATTATTGCATTCAATTTTATATTCCAGAATTCAGGTTCTTGCTCAGGAGGCCGCGAAGTTGTATAATTTACCGACATTATCGAGGCTGTGGTCTAACTATTGGCGTTTGTCTCGTCAACTCCCAGGAAGTTGTGACGTTGACTGCTTGAGCAAGTGTTGCATGATCATCAGTTTCTCCGACATCGTCAACGAGCTCGGATGTCAAGTTCCGACGTACAGCTTCACATTCTGTATATACAATTAAGCTTTGGAATTTCAAATTCATATCGTTCCACAGGAAAGTTCGAACACATGCGTCATGCTGGTTTTATTGATTCTTTCAAGTGAAATGACACATTTATCAATCATTACAAATTAATTAAATGAAATTTTAAAGACACAGAAAACATGTAATATTTGCAAGATATTTCCAGTCTCTACAGCGACGAGTATAAAAAATTTTGAGGAGCAGTTTCAAGACTTCCGACGGTTTGATCGTCCGTAAGCGGATTACGGCGGCTTGAGCGCCGCATAAATCGAGCGTTTTCTTTAATTGAAAGCAGGCGCTTCACAGAACCCATTTCTTGCTCTGAAGTGATAAACGCTTAGACACCTAGGACAGATCTGCTTGCAGAGATGAGAAAGAATAATTATAGCTTTTAAATTAAGCACAATTGAAGTAGTGTAACACTCAAATTCATCACACGACATTAGCGAGGGGAAATGAGCTTTGCTGTAACTTTTATACGAAATATTTTTTATTCTGTTGAATTTCTCATGAAAACTGTGTATCACAGTGATACAAATATCATAAACTAAGGTGAAGGCAATTCTAGGAATTGTAAACAGAAATTTATTCAACTTTAGAGTGGTGTTTAAAAAGACTAATCTTTTGCAGATTTTAGCATGGGTGAAAAGAGCTCGAACTAGGAGATGCTTCTTTCACTATACTTCTCGGAAAAATATAAATTGTTATGATTAGGTTTATTTTAGTTCTACGTCATTATTAACTTTGAGTCGGGAAACAACTGCATTTGTATGGAGTGAGTGAGCCAGTAACGGTGAAGAGAAGCTCTTCAAATCGAAACCGAGTCCTAAATTTTACCTCAGCGTGTACAGCAATCAATATTCCTACAGTTGCTATGGCATAAAAACTCTAATGACGTCAATACACACAGGTACAGCCTCGTACGTTACCTCATATTCTTCGCCTTAACAAAATGCAATGGATGAAGAGAATCTCGTTCAAGAATACTTGAAGTGCACTTACACTCATATGTACTTTTGCTGGCCAAATTTTATTAAAAATTAGCCTCAGATTTCACCTTGGGTTGAAGTTCGCACTCATTATACCTCAGGTCGACGCAATATCGATGTCATTTATACTTAACATTCATATTTTCAGGCTTGACATTCTTTGTTAAAATAAATACTGCACATTTACGGTGCATAGGATTCATAAAATATGAAGACGAGCAAACATTCTTTAAACAACATATATTTTCTGCATACTAGTGAAATATCTGAAAAAATTCTCTGACAGAATGTGAGTTTGGCTCGCTACCTTGCAACCGACGCTTACGAGCTGCATTTCTACAGCCAACCTGCGAGCTCTGTTGCTCGTACAATCCCGCTTTCGTTAGTCGGTTTTGCTGGGCTGCGTTGAGCTGGATCAGGGTGAACAAAAGTGCTCCGCTTGCACAAATTCGTCTCCAGATTAATGATCGCTCAACTTCCAGTTATCAGTTCTGTAGTTCAAGAATTACTTTCGACTCTAGAATGCGTCTGCTCTGGGGAGGACTACAGAAAGAGGGCCCATTTATTAAGCGTTCTTTGTATGTGTCCTAAACTGCTGTGTGTTTATTCACAAGCAGATGTTGATGGGGTATTGCCCTTTGGAGCATCGTGAGGACTTCTCGTTTGTCAAGGATTTTGTCGCATACATGCTCTATGATGGGAGAGACGTGCTGTCAGTGTGCCTCTTCACGAGCTCACTGCAGCTTGTGGAATAAACGCTTCTCAGTTACAGCCCTTGCTACTCACCGCACAACCATCAACCATTAATGGAACAGACGATGGTGTTTTATTGTGTAGTCTTGAAGGCTTTGTATTTATATTCCACTTTTACGTTTGTCTAACTCCTGGCAGAGACTTCGTTTCGTGTAACTGAATTTCTGTGCAAGGTTATATATTTTTTCTTCATTTGTTTCATAAATGAGCGTCTCGTTGAAGCGTATATTCTTCGCCGCTTCAGAACCTTTTTCGAGCGGAAAAGTAAACTGAGGTAAATAATTTTTATGATTTGAGGTTCTTGTCTTCGATTTGGTTCCGACTGTGAGCGACTGCATTGAGTAGTTCTTCATAATGTTGTTGAAGAGTCACAAATGTCACAAGAAGGCCTTATTAATGTTATTTGAAATTTTAGGCTGTATAAAAACAGTTTAAATTCCGCTCAATCTTTGGAGACAAATTTCAATAAAGAATTTCGTACCCGGATGCCATTTCTTTCTTTTGTGATCTCTAGAAATACAATGAGTAAAAAGAACTGTAGGGAATTAAACTCAAGAGAGGTTACATGTCAGATCTGACATTCTTTTTTGACTGAAATATCTCCTTCCTAACAATTCATTTCGAAACTACTTTTAATTCATGAATTTCCAATAAAACTGGAACCTTACAGAGGGTTACATCTTATTCTCATTACTGAGAAATGCATGAAGATTTTATTTTTATTTTGACTCATTGCTGACGAGACCTGGCCGAGAACTGTGACGTGTCACTGCGCCTTGAACGGTTTCGTGCTGCTCGCTCTCAAAGTTGAGCCTTCTTCTGAGCTGCAAATTGTTCCGACATAGTTCCTAGGAAGTTGGGCTGAGAAACTGTTCTTAGAATTGGCCTTGGGCTTCGACCATCGAAATAGATCTGCCCTTTTGTGATCCGCATTGCCAAAACTCGCCTGATTTGCATCAAGTTACCGGTGAAATATTATCGAGGTAAATAATCCCTGCGCGCCCTCATCACTGCCTCATTGATCTTTGAATGCCATTGTGTACAGCTATTCAAGAGTTTGAGTGTACATCACGGAAGTTAGGGTTATTGACTACTCTATCGAGCTTTTAATCTTTGATTTTAGAAAGATTTAGTGAAACGTTGAGGCCACCAACTTTACGTAGGATGCATGAAGAAGTATCATAGTAATTTTGGAGGATAAATTATTGGAGTATTGTGATGCATGTGAATTTGAGATTGGGAAATTCACAAGTATAGTTATCGTGAAATCTTGGAGTAATTCTAAAATTTATCTGAAACTGTGTTTCATTCCACACTCATAGTGGAGACGTTTTGAACATACGTTCGTTGTAAATTTTAGCGATTCTTATTTGCGTTTCCCATTTTGAAAAGTTATCGGCTCGTAATTGGAGGAGCTTAGTAGGAGCACGCTTCCTGCTCATGTTCTTTAAACGGAGCTAGAAAATCAAAATTTCCGGTGTTCTCCTGAGCTGGGATACTCTTGTTCTCCAGTTCGATGTGTGGTTGTCATGGCGATGCAAGCTTGACTTGGAGACACTTTGAATAGAATGGCTGCTGCAGCGCTAAACAGAGCCAGGTGAGAGGTGTCCAGCGTAATGAAAAATGTCCTTCTCATCCCTGTAGACCTAAGGACAAATAGACAGCCCTCGGCCCGCATGTGGTCTCGCCTACCTTTGCACGTCTACATCATGCGATACTGAGTGGGATACACGAGGTGTAGAATGGGAAACAATGTGAAGTCTAGCTCGATCATGGAACTTTCTAGCCTTGATCAAATTTTATGGTACAATTTTCTCTTTTCACTGCTCATCTTTACTCTGTATCGCATTAGGGCTTATATGAATAGCTCAAGTTCGTAAGTTAACTACTTTGCATTGCCCTGTTGGGGTGAGGTTGCAGGTTCTATTGTGTACATATATGGTAATATCTCATCTATGGGAATTAGCGCTCCCAGGGGAACCATGTGAGGGCCCGAGCTAAAGGTTAGGTACGCTTCCTTTTTGTTGTAATAAAATAGGTTTTTGTTTTGTTACGGACCATCTTTTTTCGGTTCACTGCTGTCCTGTTTTTCAGCACCTACTACTTTCTTCTACAACTTATTTCTTGTTTCATGAACTTCTTTCCTAGCTTACTGTTTCTGTGCACCTTGTGCATAGATTCCGCGTTCCCTCAACTCCATACTAAATGGTGCCTTCCTCTTTCCTCTCTTGGAACATCTTTGTCGTGGTCAAGGGAGGCTAAAACATTCTTGTATAATAATAATAATAATGGTAATATCTCAGTGGTATTTCAATTTTGTACTTGGTTGTTCTGAATTTTATAAGTGCTCTGAAGCTGACAAGCAACTTTCGAACGTCTTGAAAATCGTTGGCTATGATTGTAAAATATTTAAAAAAGTTTTTCCCAAACTAATTGATTTATGTCAATTTATGTTGTGAGGTAAATTTTGTACTGTGAATTCCATTGTCATAATTTTTACTGCAGGTGGTTTGCACTCTTCTTTTCAGAACGAGTGCTGTTTTTTTAGAGGGTTTTGACTGCACAAGCGCTCTGCACAGAAGCAATTTCTGAGTTTTACCCTAGCATCACTTCTTGTTCACTCAGGGAGTCATGTGTCTATTGTAACTTCGTCACCAGTCGCTCTGGACCAACTTGTGGACTATCTTTTTGGAGGAAATGGAATTACTTTGGCGGTCGTAGCTATGAACTGGCAGGACAAACAGCCAATTACCGGCTCGTTTCTGTCTCCAGCTATCTTTGGCTTAGACCTCACGCAGTGAACAAACTATTATTGCCACTTTAAACCGTTTTTAGGATCCAGTTTAAAGTGTTTTGAAAGTTAAAATTGTAGTTCAGGTTAGGAACGCAAATATTCAGTGCTTACCAAGCTGCAGATTTTTTTAAATTAGCAAATGTGTGTCGAAAATACCTTATACCTCGCTCAACTTCGAAATATCGTCTGTTACACTCCAAAGCATCTTCATTTTCACATTCCTAAGTTTTAACTATTCAACCATTTGAGTACTATCAATTTATGATTTTTTTGTTTCGCGGTAATATTTTCTATTCTGAATTGCATTGCCAACTTTCTACACTGCTTAAACTTGTGTAAATTATTTTGCCTCCCATGTGATTTAAATTTTAATATCGTGAAAAAAGCATGCTTGCGTTCTGGAAACTTATCTGAAGCTTATGATAGCGTTCATGTAGTGTTAACTGCAGCTCACTTGTGTTCGTCGTGGAGATAAAGGCAAATTTGATTACTTCTAGTTGTAGTGCAGTTTTTTCAGACACTAGCTGATACAGTTAATTGAATTTTTGTATTCTGGCATTCTTTATATTCTTCTTCAAGATCCATTATCACTGTTGCACATTGCGACGTTGTCGGTATAGGGATTTTTGCAATGGTACAATGCATCAAACCCCCAACATAGGGACACGCGAGTATTATAAGCAGAATTTGTACCTGCATTTCTGAGGTTCTGTTTTCGAGCAAGGCCGGCCATCCACCGGCCAATGAGAGCGCGGCTGGTCAAGTGCTGAAGTTAGCAACTTCGGCTCCTGAAAGTCTCGGCCGCACTCCAGAATTCCGCAAAAATCCTGTGGCTGTTTTTTTATGAAGACATGTTTCACGGCGTTATTTTGTTAGCGGTAAAAACTTGGCGGCAGTCAAATGGATTAGGTCACCGAGAAAGGAACGCCAGATTTTCATTCATTGAAGATACAGCCATTACAGTCATGTAAATAAAGTATAATTTTTTATTTCAATTTGTGGGATAGCGCATCAATTCCAGTCGTTTCTGTGTTTTTTTGCGAGACTTGGGAGAGAATTTGTGAACACACTGAATACCTAATATTCTTGAAAGTGATCCCTCTGGGGAATACTACTATTTTTTCTATGGCAATTAGTGATCACAGGAGAAGATTTGATGTCTCGAGCTTAAGATTAAGCAGGTCTTCATTTTGTCTGTTTCATGAACTTCATTCTTTACTCGTTGTTTCTATGCGCAGTGGGTCTTGTGTGGAGTCACACCCCATGTATAACATCTCAACTCCGTTCTTATAAGTGCTGTCCTTTTTCTCTCTGAAGCCCCTTAGTTTTTGTTAGGGAGGCTTAACCTGATTTAATCCAATCTGTAAGAGCTGTGAAGTTAACTTTTGGACAAATAACTATTATATGATGGTCGTTTCAATCAATCAGCAACTTTGTACATCGTTAATTAATCTGTATGCCGTAGTTAATCGGTATTACATTTATTGGAGGTTTTGAACTTTTGAAGTAAATCGTACTTGACTCAGAAGTCGCGATTGTCGAAATATCACAGGAAAAACTACACCCTATACCCCTCGTATAGCCCGCTGTTTGTGAGGTAATCTTTATAAGCTCTAACCGATGAACATGTCGCTACATTCCTACCGCGCACTGCTCCTGTATTCTTGGTAATTTCTTACTTTTCACAACCAAAAAATTATTGCTGCAGTCATCTAAATAATTGCAGTTTGTCTCTTTTTTGCGTAAGAAAGTTTGAGTTCCTGCTTTCTTGATGGTAAGTTCCGCGTTGCTGACCTTGGGCTTTCGAAGTTTTGCATAAGGTTAGTTCTTTGCAGCACAGCGCGAGTTTTTTCGATTCAGGATTGGAATCGGAGTTTCTCTACAAATTTTCAGTTGCAAATTAATTTCGAAGCATAGAGATGAGGTGTAGGCTACAATAGGATAAATTTTGTGTAATAAATCAAATACATCACGTTTGGATAGTGAGTCGAGTTACAACAGCATTTGATATTTGAAAGGAAACGGCAAGTTATTGAGGCCGACCGACTCATACGCAAGCTTATAATGAGAAGAATGCAGGTATATAAAGATGGTAGCAAGGCTACAGCTGGTGGTGAGTAGACGGTGTGTCGTCGCAGCCTTCGAACGGGACTCCGCATTATAGGCTGCTTTATAAATACTTTCTTCGCTCCGAGTCACTTTTCTACCTCACGCGAAACTTTGATGTTCGAAAGTTTACGCCTATTGAAGGAAACTAGAACTCCTGCGAACTTATGAGCCTGGAGTATATTTTTTCAATGATAATGTTCTCTTAAAGCATCAATGCCTTTCTCAGTTTTTAGTATTTTTAACTTTCGTTCGTTTGGTAGTACTAAAGTTCTGTCATTTTCTAAATTTACGAGCGTAGAGCTCTACGAAGGAGTTCCTTTGCGTTTTATTTGTGTTATTTTATTGATGGTTATATGTTGTTCTATTTGCTTTGATTTTCCTTCACTTCAATCTAAATTGTTTGATGATTATTGGTTCAGTTGTTTGAATAATCTAATAGTACTTTATTAGAAATATGTTTTTTCAATTTTAAGGTTTTAGATGAAATAGTGCAGAAGGTTGTAAAAATAATATTTTAGTGAGAGGCATAAGATGCTTTCGTAACTATTACTGACTTAAAAGTTAATTTCACTCACGCATACGAGTAAATGTGTGAGTTGATTTAGAGCTGCGGAAATGCTGCTGATGCTAAAAACTAAATTCTAGCAATTGCACATCACAATAGCGCGACCTCAAAATGACAAGCTAGCAACTCCCTCCCAATTATTTCGGAAGGCGTAGTCGCTGTAATTATTTTTTTTGCTATTCATGTCTCTCATGTGAAGAACTAAATTTGCTCGATATTTCGAGCGCTAGAAAATGATTTTCCAAATGCTAATTGCTTTTGGTTCTGTTGATACTATAGAGTTTAATAGGAGTAAAGGATCTTACACATCAGTAAATAAAGCAAAATATCACATGCGTTCTCAATCGACATATGCATGAAGAGAATTGTCTTTCAGCGAAGCGTACATAGGAGATTTAAAGCTCATCAAGTTCATGATTGTATAGAACTTATTTTTTGAACGAGACACATTCTGGTACGCTAATACAAAGTGTGTTAATCAGAGCAATAAAGCTAAGATTATGGATGCAATTTGCCCACCAGCTTTCATGATCTGGCGGATCTTTCTCCCCTTCTCGCAGCTCTTATTTGCGCAGGACAGAAGTTTGGAGCCATTGACTTCCCTACGGTTCAAATTACTGCCGTGACGTTCAAAATTCTATTTTGTGTTCGTGAATATGAAATGAACATTTTCATTTCTCATTGTGTCCTAACTCAATGTTTCTGGTCGATTATTTAAGTCATATAACCGTTCAGTCAGGCTACAATGCATGAATTTCATTATTTCCCTGGTTTATGGCCCTCTATACAAAGTGAAAAAATTTCATGGGTATACACTAGCAAGGCTATCCAGAATTCAAATTTTGCCGAAAATTCTCAAAAGATAATGTGTTTCGGACACATCTTCACGCTCAATCGAGGTACGATCACGGTTATCAGACTTGCCAATGGAAACGCGTAGGTTGGCGTTGCAGTTCTTCAATTTATCTCCATCTTGTGCTCAGTTATGAAAGCAAGGACCGTGGTCGCTCATCTCCCCCATCTGATTTACGTTTTATTTTGAATACCATTAATGTATTCTAATTTCGAAGTTCGTTTCGTTCATTTCTGTAATTTTTAGTTCTCTGAGAATCTGCTTTGTATTTTTCACAACAATGGGGAAACAAAAGCGTCAGATTCAAATAATTATACGTTTCTCTTTCAACTTGACATATACGGTAACGTATATTTGGCTTATGGATCGCGTTTTCAATGTAATTCAAACTTCTAAAATAAATCATCAGATTCTCTGTGCTGTTTTTAACTATTAAAACAGTGTAAAATTGTTCTACGAAGTATTGAAATATTTTGAAGAACAGCTACAAGCGTGTTTTGCTCGAAGGAAGGCTTCAATTACCCATATTTTACAGCCAACGATAACAGCTGAAATGCATGCCTGCTTCTAGGCAATAATGTTTCATTTTCTGGCCTTTCTCAATGTTTTCATGTCAGTATGTCATGAACTGCATGTGTCTCAAGAGAAATGTATCAATTTCTAAGCGGCTCGTCCGTGTAAACTTTAACGCGATTTCTGACTCCCCGTTATTGAAGAACGACGGAGGATATTGGGAAAATGTAGGAAGCATTTGTAAATCTTCGAGGGATGTGCTGAGAGCTGCTCTGATTTTTTTAGCACTTACTTCATTAATTCACTGTAAGCTCTGTAGACTCGGTGATGAGGGCGGACGAGCTCATTTTGAAACTCTTGGCTTATTGCTCCTACACGTCTCTGAGGTAACTCAACTACTTGAGTAGTAATGAGTGGTGAGTTCAATTGGTTCTATGCCTTATAACATGAAGGTATGCAAATATTTATGAGACACGATTGTCTAGAATCCTTTTGGGAGGTGCGTTAAATTAGTTACCTTGCAGCGTATCTTGCATATTCCTCCACTTGGGATATGTGGTGCTCTTCAGCTTCATTCAGAGAAGAGGAGAGAAGGGGTTTGGGAAGAACACAGTTTACCCCTCAACATCATACCTCATCGAATTAACACATATTAATAATATTCCTCACGACTGACTTCAAGATTTCCTCCAGTTTCTACAGCCCCTTCCCGGTGATTTTTTTATTGGGAACGTTTCATTTTAAGATAATTGTTTTAAGGCTTTTTTGATACCCAGCTCACTTTGATTAAAAATACATTCATTTTTTAAATTGCAGTTACTACGCTCATGACTAGGTGTTGAAACCTGGAACGAAGTCTAGATTATGTGCGAGTACTGAACACGCATCTGTGTTCTTTCAAAAGATGAAAGGTGATAACTTGTTTCATGGCTGCTCCGCAGAGATGGGACGACAGCGAGATGCCTTGGAATAGCAAAATGAGCCTTTTACATTTGGTCAGGCTATAGGACACCCAGTCTCGAAAGTAGCGAAATTCGCCGGAATTTCATGCCGCACTATGTAGCGGGTCTACCGACAATGAAAACAATCCGGTATACGCGGCAATTCAAGGTAAAATTGTGGTCAGATGAAAATTCTAACACTTCGGGACCGCCGCCATGTGTCTCGAATTGTTGACTGAAATCTCTTTGCATTAACGATCAAGCAACTCCAAAACGTCATTATGACTTCTCTTGCTATTTCTGAACCAAATCTTCGTGGAAAACTCCGTGCAATGGATATATGAACTACAATGACTTCTAAACGGCTGATGTTAACTCTTACTCATATGACCACTCGTTTAAATCGGGACAAAGTTCTCGCACATTGGACTGTAAAGAAGTGGAAAAGTGTCCGATGATCAGATAAGTCAAGATTCTGCTTCTAAGTGATGTCCGCCGACGTGCTCATTGAAGTTCTCACGAAACATTCAACGAAGCCTGTGTAGAAGTGGCAATACACGGAGAAGGAGGGTCTAATAGTTCTGGGGCTGCTCTGCTCTTGCAGCACATAGGTGCGTTTTCTAGTTGAACGTTCTGTTGAACTGAACCAACTGCACAAAAGTGAGTTCTTTAGTTGAGGAATTGAGGAATTCGTCTAGATGAATCAGCAAGACAATAAAGTTTTACGATTTGCTCAGTAAGTGTAAGAAGAAAGGCATGTTCCTTTGCTTATCTTTCAGGATGACAACTGTTTGGTGCATCGAGCTATATCTGTTATTAATTGACATGACACTTGTTCAGGATGTGTCAGATATTTTAGAATGGTCAACTAAATCCTCCGATATGAACCGATACAAAATTAGTGGGACCACCTAGAACGACGATATAGACATAGGGTAGATCGCTCATGTACTGTGTTCGTACTAGACGTACATTTGAATACTTGGAGCTCTTTTAAATTCAATGCCGCGCAGAAATGCCGTCAGTATTCGTGCTCGTGGGAGTTCTACACCATATTAGCGCTGCACTGCTTGTCGTTTTCCAGCTTTGATAGCTACAGATACGTCAACTGATTCGTAATGGATATGAAGACGAGTTTAATTGTACTTCTCGTGCAAAGGGTTGAGAAAGGTATTGAAAATAAAATTTCGTTAGAAAGGCTTTCTCTTCAGCGTCGTCTCATCTCTTTTTCTAGCGTGAAGGATAGCAGAATTCCATGTCACTGACCCACATGCACAAGCTTTACTACTTCCAACATCTCACAGCGGTCTTACAACTCTAAGGGCATTTCTTTGATCACTTTTTGCACAAGCAGCCAAATATAGCAGTCGGAAAGTTATGACCTAGACTGGATGGAGGCCGTAAGGCTTTGGGTGGCAGTCCATCTTTTTGGCTCTGAGTCATGTTTCAGCGCTCGCAGGAATGGAATATTCATTCCGGCAGTCTGAAAAGCAATTTTTACAAGCCAAAATGGAGATTTATTTGCATTTGATTGTCTTCGAAGAAGGATGAAGGATGGTTAGTTCTGTCTGTTGTATAAGCCGACCGTCGTATAATTTAGGCGCTAAGTTTAGAACGCTTTTCAATTTGCAGGCGCTACACTAAACGGTAGAATAATATTATTGCCCCATTGTTATTGTTCTGTTCCGCATCTAATTGAAGCACTGCTTTGTTGCTGTGACTAAAGTTATTACGTGAGTCACTCGCAACTCAATAATTGTCAGTAAACAATCTGATTGACGTGTGTCTTTAAAAATTACTTCGAGGAAACGTTTGCAGGAATAATTCCTTTCAGATTATATCATTTTAATTTTAAGTTACCGAGAACTAGAAAAGAGTGAGTTTCCATTTGAGGACCACTCTGGATCGTATGGAATGTTCTGCAATTTTTGCCATTCTGTCAATCAACCTGCAATTGTACTTTGATGGGTTAATTTGAGCGAAGGAGAGCTTAGGATCAGAGGACGAAAATCTGTCTCATGTTCTGTTAGGTTTCTGACATAGATAATCAGATGAAGTTTTCGGTGGTTTGTGGATTGTCTCATTTTAAAAGCAGCACAGTAGTATTGAAGTGAACTTCAGCATGCTGTGATATTTAAGCATCGACCGCAAAAAAATTATTATCATGTAATAGTGTATTGGATTTCAAATGAATCAGGCTGAGAAACTGAATTAACACCCATTTTATTGAAGAAAAAATTACATGATGATCGTGCGACAGTAAGTAATACTTTTCAATCGGCTGCAGACTGTAATCAGATTATACCTTCGCATGAGCTGACTGATAACACCAAATAGATCTTGTCGAAAATTCATTTCAAAGGATCTTCGGAACTGAGCTCTTATTCAGAGGTCCTGCTATGCGCCTAGCATGGGAAGACTCACGATTATGCTCCATGGTACTGTGCACATATCTGAAGAGTTGCAAGTAGCCTCTAGGCAGCTCAATCCCAGCGTCGGTGCCGAGTATTCTATTCTTTTACGCGGTTTGATCCTGTGGCCTCTCAGGCTCGCCGAAATCCCATGAATAGCACATTATCGAGTCGTGTTCTGTCGCTCCTGAGAGCGGCACGTCTTGGTATGTCTCCGAACGTCCAAAAATGAACTCAGCCGCGTCGTAGATGTTGATTTTTCAGCGCTTCGCTTTCACAATGCTTCTAGCTCCTCATGGAGTCTGTGGCGCATAGAATGGGCGGGCGAGCGATTTTTGTTATTTGATGTTATAAACTCACTGTGTTTCATGAAGATAGCGTACGATGTGTTTAATTTTTAAAATCGATCTCTAAAATTTTGACGTAAGTTCGAAGTAGGGCATTTCGCTCCGCCATTGACGCAATAAATGAAAATATTTGACGGTTTTTTTGTTCACATACGGGAGAAAAATTTCTTTCCGATTAAATCATTATGCTATCATCTCTCTGTAATGTGTCAGCATAAGATTTTTACTAGTATTCTTCTCCTTCGTGGTTTTTGGGCTTCCATCTCAACTGCCATGTTTTACCACCGCTATAAAATTGATTTTTGGGTTAACCTTCCAATGATCCAGTCTAATTTGCTCTAACCTTCAACCTCCTGGCATAGATTTGTCTGTATGTCTATGTGTAGTGTGAGAGTATGAGTCCACGTGTGACTGTGTTTCAGCGTGTGATATTGGGTGTGCTTCTAACTTGTTAGTGAAGAGAGAGGAGTCAGGTTTCAATATTAAGTTTACATAAACAGACTCATGTTTGTTAGTTTTATTCGTCTGTATGTTTCAAGTCGCTTTTGGTCATCTCGCTTTCCAATGCATCCTAAACATGCATCCTAAACAATGCTTACTCAGTTACTGTTGGTTCTTATTTCACTTCCTTCCCATCAGCTTCGAATCTCTGAAACCTTCAAGGATTCTGATAGTCTCAAATTTTCAGGTACAGCCATAAATTTAATTACAAGCTCTCAGTAAACGACAAAGCTTGCAAAGCTGCTGGGAAGGTTCTAATTTCCTCCAGCCTAGTCGAATTTCGGCCAAAGTATGCTCTTCAATATTGTAGAAATTTCGAAGCGCATTTTCTTTAATGAACGTTACATGTGAACGTCTTTATTTCCGTCGCGAATGGCATGAGTTGCCAAGCGCCTCCAAAACGGCGCTGTGCACTAACGCATTCATTTCCTTGGCTGGAGACACGCGGAAGAGGAGAGTGGAAGCTTTGCAGCAAGAATGCTTGGGAGCGGCAGCTCACAGGACGCTTTTCACCAGCTGACCTGCGAATGACAGCGAACGGCACACGCTCCGACGAGCCACCTCTTGAGGACAATGTGAATTTAGCCAAACGAAGCAGACGAATAGAAGCTTGAAATTCTTTGATGATAATCGAAATTCTTCATTGTTAATCCCAATGCTTTCTCGAATTTAGACGGAATTATACTGAATTGAATATTTATACTTGAAATTTTGAGTAAATTGTTTTCATTTTTCTGACGGGAAGTTCCAAGTTTGAGTTCCAAGTCAATTGAAAGTGCCAAAATTTTGCCTGATAGATAAGTTGCTCGAAAAGCAATTAAATTTCCATTATTAAATATGGTTTGGAGGGCAATAGATTCAAGTTTTACCAACCATTGTCCGAATTGAGCGCTTAATGGTTTTAATTATATTAACTGGAGATTAGTTTTGGCTGGTTGTTGGTCCTGAAAAATCAATGCTTGTTAGCATAGATGACCACGAGTATTGAAAAATACCTTGTCAAAGGTCAATGCGTTGCGATTCGAATCTCAAATGTTTAAAGAACGCCAGGTTCAAAATAATCCTTGTTTCATAATTAATGGTATAATAAGTGAGATAATGTTTTGGACTTTTTGTGCCAGTGAAGAAGACTCACGCAAATGAAGATTTATTAACAGAAAAAATAAAATTTAGAAAAACTAGAAGGCTCCTCCAGAGTTGTAAACTTCAGGGAACAAGTGCTTGGGAAAAATAAACTGCTACGAATTGTTTCGTTTTTTCAAAGCATGTGGTGTAGAAATTCATAATATTTTTGTTACGTTTGGTTCCATTTTATTTTTGCTCCTGCACCCCATTTAACGAACATTTACAAGAAGAGCGCAATTTAAAATCCTTGCTATTACAGAAAATTTATATGCATTTCAGTAAACAGCCACCGATTTTTGTTCGTTGTAGTTATTGCTCATAGCGCCGAGACCAATTCGGTATTAAGAGTGTATGAGCTCCATGTTTTTGACTTCATGTTCAGAAATATATACTGTGAGGATTCGATGTTTTGGTCTTCAAAAGTGAGATTCTCGGAAAATATTTTAAAATAACGTTCGCCCTGAAAGGTGAAATTCATTTTCAAAGGTTTTTATTGCATCGTTTTTCTAAAAACGCTCAGCTTTAAGCGACAGTCATGAAGAAGCTTGACTTCATATCACTTAAAATACCACTGAATGATTTTGAAGGGCTTCATGTAAATTGTATTTTTAACTAAACAAGAACAAAAATATTTCTGGGACGGATGTGTTAATTCATCATAATCAATCTCTAATACATGTGACTGCACAGCGATCAAATGGCTTAGCCTAGAAATTTTACACAACTGTTTCTTCAGGCGACTGCCGTACGTTTTTCAACTTCACTAACACGAATCATGAACGACGCATCGCACTCCGTGCTCAGTAACCAACTCCACATAACGACAAAGAAGGCGTGAAGAAAAACAAATTGTAATCTATGTATTAACTAAGATAAAACTGCTACAGTTTCTGAGGCAAAAGTGGCATAAAAGTCTTTTTCAATGAGTTATTCATAAACCACATTAAGGTTCGTTTTTACACATTTAATTTCCTCAAGCGAGTTCGACCCCGTTTTCATTCATTATGAGTTCAACTCGAGAATCATTTTAAAAAAGTAGAAGTTTATGGGGTAGAAATTCCCGGTTGCGGTACCATTTTCATGATAAGTGGGCTCTATGACTCGCATTATTGAAGAAATAAGGGTTGTGTCAAAATAAAATTAATGCAAACCCTATACGAAAGAACATTGAAATTTTACCGAGTGAAGATCGCCGTCAACCATCGGTCCTCGCTGTGAAATGCAACACGTGAGGTAGTAAGATTAGAAATGAAGATGACTTGTAAAGTTGGGTGGAACTTTCCAACTTGTATAGTTAGAAGGAGATTTATTAGAAATTTCCCATATGCTTCTCCGTAACACTGAAAAAATAATTCAAATTATCTGAAAGGAAACTACCATACGATTTTGAATAAGTAATATTGTCTTTGAATAGTTATAGAACATGTGGTGTTCCAAAGGTTATCTTCTTCACTCGGAAGACATTCGCCTTGCCATAAGAGCCGCGTCCGTCCGTCCGTCGGTCGGTCTGTCCGAAGCCAGCCTGCAGTGTGGGATGAGCGTATCTGTGATACAAGCTCCAGCCCTATATATTTTGACGGGCCGTGTTCAAGCGGCCTTATCAACTCTCGAGAGATTACATTTTTTAATTTCTTACGGCCTTTCTCTCATTTCGCACTCTTTTTATTTCAAATATAGAGGGGTGGACTAGCGTGAAATAATGAACTGAGTAAAATGTTCATTGTTATGGACCCTTAAATGCTCTGGCGTGCGCACCCTTCAGGGGATACGACTACTGTTTGTGTCGGACTTGGCCTTCTCCAGAGGAAGCTGTGAGGTCCCGACCTTAACGTTAGGTCGGCCTTTTTACTGAAATAGAATAGATTTTTTGTTTTGTTACGAACAATCTATTTTCGGTGCACTGCTGTCACGCTTTTCAGCACCTATCACTTTATTCTACAACTTTTATCTTATTTCATAAACGTCTGTCCTACCTTATTGTTTCTATGCTCAAGGGTTCTTGTGTGGGAACACACTCTGTGTATAGATTTCGCGTTCCCTTTATTTCTACATCCATGTTCTTGAAAACCCATTGTTGTGGATAGGGCGGCTTAAACTAACACATCTAATATAATCTTCCATTATCCTATTAATTTCTCCTTCAACTTTCATTATGTTACCTAAACTTCCTTCCTAACTTACGATGCCTACCCACCGAGGAGCTTGTAATTCCTGATCTTCTCTAGTCGATGTAATTCTTGTGTAGTCGATTTTTAGTCGATGTTCTCTCATTGGGATACTATTGTATCTACATAAATTAGCAGTCCTGGAGGGAAGATGTGAGGTTCTGAGCTGATTAAGTTTCGTTCTGTTGAAGTAGAATAGGTTTTTCATTTCGTTGCGGACTATCTTTTTCCGGTTCGCTGATGTAATTTTTTCAACTTATTACTTTCTTGCTCAACCTTACTCTAATTTTATAAATTTCTTTCTATCTCGATGTTTTTATACGCGTAGCGAGGAAGACTTCTTGATCACAGATCCCTTCCATTCATTCCATACTACTGGTGCCTGTCTCCTTTCTATCGTTGGAATACCTTGGTTGCGCTTAGGGAAGCGCAGACTAACTTTTAATCTATATTCTCTCCACCCCGGGAATAAAATTAATCTTTAGAACATCGGCCTCAATCAGATTTTTAGTGCTTTAAAATCTTTAAAATGCAAATGCATTCATGGTTGAAGTGGCACCCAGCATTCACAATGAGACTCGGCTTTGGCTGGGGCAGATATGAAACGTCAAAGCTGCGAAGATGGCCGTAAAATTTTGTCGTGAATGTAAATGAGCTCGTTAATGCAATGGCTCATGGTTCCAGTCAAGCGTCGCGCTGGAATTGAAACCTGGCTTTTGCCGCGCTGCAACCGCCAGACTCTGGCCGGTAACGCAATGGGTTCTGCGTGTCCTGTGGAGGTGTGTTGCTGTGGTGCTGCCTGAAGTGTGGAGGTGTGTTGCTGGGGTGCTGCCTGTAATGTGGAGGTGTGTGTCACTGCGGTGCTGCCTGAATTGATGCATAGTTGCAGCGTCATTATACACCATTGTTGCGCTGTGAGGCCGGCAAATATTCCAATGAACCCATAGAACCGAGGCTGTAGGGTAATATTTGCCCAATATTGGGGCGACTAACATTAACTTTGAAACGAGCATGTAAACTTCATTCCTCTCCTGAGACATTATTACACTCAACAGTGCAAAAATTTTTTGGGGTAGTTAATCCAAACATTTAATGAAACAAATTAGATGTTACCTAATTTCAACGTATTTACGAAGGTTTTTTTATAATTTCCTACTCCCTGAGGAGTAGGTAGTTCTCTCAATCTCTGATTGTGGACTTTGACGTGATCGCTCTATTTGAACAAGAGTAATGTTACTGCCCTGCTACCGACACTCCCACAACCAACACAGCTCACAGATGTTGGTGAATGTGGAGCCATTCACCGAGCGGCGCGGGCTGCAGCAAGCGTCACTGAGAGCGAGGCGGCGGCGCATACCAAGCAGGCTCGACACCGCCTGCCCGTTGCTGGCTAGTGTGTGTTGGAGCGAGCATGTGTTCAGTGTACCGAAACAGCCTTTGAAATTTTTTCGAAGAAACGTTTCAGTTTTGCGTACTGCACAAGAAAATCTGGTACATGTAACATCCAATTATTCATCATTGTTGTCGTTTTTTGCATAGTAGATTATTTTCTTATTCTGCATTGTTTTTATTTTAAAAATGCTTGCACAAACCAAGCTGGAGAAAATATGGGAATTTTCGGTCTCTTTTTGGAAAAGCCCACAGAAAATTAATGCTCAATTTTAAACCTTATAAGCGTATTACCGTTTGGTATTTTCGAATATTATAGACGATTTTTTTGTCCCAAAATAATATGATCTTCCGTCCAAATTTATTTTAAAGTTCAATAAACATATTTTCTGGGTATATCATTTGCAGTATCTTGTTACACTCAAATCAAAGTTTTTATGTTTCGCTATTCTTCTTTTTCTTTCACTCAGGACAGTGCTCTTTAAAGAATTAATGAGGCAATCAAACAATTATTTCTCATCAGTAGCTCGAAAACTATGTTCACACTTCCCTCTTGCAAATACGAGCGCGCTATGGTAACCGCTTTTTGTGTTGCAAATAAATAAATATCGTTTTTGTGTATTTCATGTTAAGCTTCCCTGTTTGTGGAACATCACTCTGCATAGGATCATGTGTCCACTATTTATTGCTCATGAACGGTGAAATTTGGAGAAAAATGGTACGGCAGATATTTTATAGCAGAGTTTTTAGTTACGTTAAGTTGTGATTAATGCCTTAGTTTATTACTTGTGAATGACAGGCACCATCGGGGCACACCACACTTTGGCTGATGACGCGTCTGTCTAAAGACTCAAAATTAACATTGAATTTTAGGTCACACTGGACATAACGGCGGTGTAGTACAATGCTTTTGAATGCAGGAGAGAGGCGAGAGATCGATTTGATGGCAGCGATCCGTATGCTCCGCGTCCTCCAGATAAAGCGCTCTGTGCGTCGGCCTCACAAATGCGATGCGCAATGTCTCAACTGCATGGAGGTTTGAACGAGTAACGATCGCGTGCTCGATGATAGCACATCTTTAACGCGTTCAGCGCGATCGGTTGAACTCGAGTTCAACATTCAGCTCAAATTTAAAGTTCATTGAAGTGAGTAATTTTGAAAATAGCGCACTTTTACTAAATCTAGCCTTCACCTTCATTTAGCTTTGATTAAGTCTTCATAAAAATTGTCTTAGCATCTCAGCAGCATTACAAAAATTCCCTCTGTGCATACAGGCTGCTCACTCACGTCGAGGTTAAAGTTTTAAAGCGAAAAAAAAGTACGAGTCGTGAGTTTGCTAATTTTATATGGAATTAGATACAGGAAAAGAAAACGGTTAACATTTTCCATAAGGACTTTTTTGAGTTTTTCCAACTAACGTCCAAAAAATTGATACTGTTATTAAAATCTGTTCCTAACAACATTGCCCAGATCAAAAGCTTTACCTAAAAAATTCTCGAAACTGCGTGTACTTGAGTTCTAAACTCTGGCGACGATTACCTTCTAGCTCTTAAGTGTACTAAATCAGTTTTTCTTTTGAATATTTCTACCTGAAAAGAAAGAAAGCATGAAAAATGTAACGTTAATAAAAAATTGACTTGAAATTGCTTGGGTGTTGGGCCGACAAGTTCGTTCGTTGAGGTACATAAAACGTTCATATTTAATGCTTTTAAAATTTTATCTCCATAATTTTTTTCTATAAATTTACAACACTAAAAAGATGCTCCCAATTTTCCCCCAAACTGATGGATCAAGCATTTGAAGCCTGATCCAGGGTTGTATAATACTTCTCCTTAACGAGAAAACTAAACTAGCCAACAATTTCTTCTGCAAGATCAAGATAAGCAATATTATTCTCAAGTTTTTACGTCTGGAACTATAAATATTATCCTTGTGTTTTCACTCGTCAGTGCAGTCGGAGCTTTCGACCCGGGAGCTAAGAAGACGAGAGTGGGACGCACCCGAGGTGCCTCGCATGAGGCAGGCGTCGCGGTGTTCCGCTTGTTCTCATTTACCGCGACGTCAGGAAGATGATAACTTTCGTGTCTGCAACCACAGGAACTAAAGAATGAAAATTCAGGTTATTGGGGATTCAGAATCAGCTGCAGTTTTGTGACCAGAAACAATTTTGTTCTCAATTTTAGTTCAGTTCGGTTGAGCAGTCGTTGCAAATGTTGTCAGCTCTTGGTCACTCTTACACCTCCTGATAGGTAAAATTAATTTTAGAAATTAGCTTTTCCCATTGAAAAATAAGCTTTCGTTCTCCGTCAAGAGTTTCCAAATCACGACAAGTTTGTGACTTCGATTATCAGGTACTTTGATTACTTTGGTCCAATTAGGCACATCATCAGTTACAGGGATAAGTGCCACTTATCTGGTATAGTCTCTTTACATATTTTCACGGTTGCTCACTTTTCGGAATATTTTGTTCAATTTTCTCGTGGGAGGATTTTTCAAAATCTAACGATTCACATCTGTTTCTGATGCATTTGTTACAAATTCAGATAAAAGTCATGCAGAAATGACTTTATGCAAAGTTACTTATTTACAAAATACGGGCGGAATAATTTCAGCTACTTCTAAATTTGTCCCAATGAAAAATATTCTTAAGGAATTGAAAACAATTTAACATTATCATCCGACGATTAAAGAACAAAATTGATTGCAAGTTAATTTCTTGAAAAATTCCGTGGCAAGTTTGTGATATTGTGTATGAACAAGCTAGAATTCACAAGCCCAACTTTGTAACTAATTACCCACCTAGACCGAAGTTTATGGCATATGATGGTCCAACTCATCATATTGCAAATATTTTCTTCCTGTTCTCAAATACCCTTCTACAAATAGCTTTACTGTGCTTAAATCACACGATATGGGAGTTGTATTTCCGTTCAAACGAATGCAAAGGATTTTTTAATGGCGTTTTGAGATATCGAGCACCTCTTCCCTGATATGCCATTAGCTGGAACTGAAAATATTTACATGAACTCCTTGTTTTCAAATGAGTCCACTCTAGTCTAAAGTTTAACTATAAATACTTCCAGTCACTTTCAGAATTATGTTTGTAGAATTCAATTTTATTTTCACTGGCTCAATCTCCGAGCAGATTGAAGGTGTACGGACGGACCTAGCTCTTACGCCAACGTTTGCAAACATTTTTATCTGCCACCGTGAACAGATTTGGCTGGATCAATGCACGAGCGACTTCAAGTCATTTATTTTACAAGCTTAAGAGATGGTGTTTTGGTTTTTTTAAGCAGAGGTACCACTCGCCCTCGTATATGAATTTTTTGTCGAAAAACACTCAAATAATTTCATGATAGAGTTAAAATATCATAGGTTAATTTTTTTCACGTTAATGCTTGCCTCGATAGATTCCACTCATCTGTTTACAGGAAACCCATTTGCTCTGGTTTAGTATTTAGTTATTTTAGTTTTTGCTGGAAAAAGGTTCAATATTAATATTTTTTCAGCTTCAATGTCCTAGCTGAAAAAAATATTAATATTGAACCTTTTTCCATATTGAACCTTTTATTACATAATATTACATAATATTACATAATAATATTGAATTTATTATTACATAAGAATATTGAACCTTTTTCATATTAAAAACTTTGGCCTACAATACTTGCTCGAAGTATTGTGACCAGCAGAAGCAATTTTTCTTCCTTTTTTTTCTCAGCTATTGGAAATCCAACTGCTATTGCATCAAGCTTGAATCAATAAATTTCTAGTGAATACCTTTGATCTTGTGATCCAAACTCGTATTGCTATGCACTGTGCATTGCAATACGTGAAGTTCACGCACTGAGCGCTTTATCTGAGGGTCGCTGAGTAAGCTAGTTGGAGCCGTCGAACTGGTCGGTCTCTCGCTTGCCCAGCGTTCTAGCCCTATAGACTGCATTGCAGAATTAGTGGCTCGTGCGAAATTCTAAGATTTCAAATAGTTGCCTAACAAATTTTGCGCTTACTTGAGTTACTGTATGCTCACTAGCTAAATTATCTCGTAGCGAAATGTAAAGTGATTATACACCCTAAAAAATTTAGCTGGGAATTTAAAATTAAAAATTAGCCCCCTTTTAAAACTTGCATTTAGTAACATTCTTAATCTGCTTCGCTTAGGCTTTGTTTCCCTGATTTCATGGAGTTTGTTTTACTTTCTTGATCAATTTCGGCAAAATACTTTTTTCCTCGGTTTCCTGATGCTGTTCAGCACAATTTTAGGATTGAAACGTGCAAGTTAATTGTTTACAAGATTTTTTTCTTCATTACCCTTAATATTCTATTATAATACTAGGAGCCTCTAACTTCATCTAAGCCATTCCTCATTAACAGAAATCCTCAGCCTTCAATGAAGGGAATGGATTCAATCTTCTTAATACAAGGTTTGCACCTATGATACATACCCATGCGTGCACGGTTCTTGCAAAATCGCACATGGACATTATTTTAGTTCCTCTCTTCCTCACTGTTAAATGAATGGTAATAATGATTAGATGAAGTTCAATGCGATTTAAGTGTAATGTTTTTAGATATTTTGTAATTTTCTTTGAATATTATTGCGCTCGAAAAACATTTTTTACCTCGCCCTTTATTTCCAAATAAGAGGTCACATTATTCAATAATTCATTCATTCATTCCCTCATAACTTATTCATTCGTTTTGTAGCTCATTAATAATATTATGAACATTGGTTTATAATGCTAAGCTTTTTGGCGTCATACGAAACTAATAAATGTTTACTAATGAAATAGGGCAACTGTTGATAAACAGATGCAAAGCTTCAATATCCCCGGCATCAGTTTTAGGTGTATATCGATGAAAGCCTGTAAATGTTACAGGTTATTTAGAATTGTCATACTGATTCACCAATAAACCATTTTGGAGCAAAAAGAAGATACATTTCGTGGTGCTGCTCTGCATTTTATATTCTTTTTTATATGTTGATACAATGTTTTATGATATGGTTAAATTTACATCCATGATATTTTTATCTTAGATGTCCACAAAAATATTTTATTGTACACTTTCTTCTAATTTTTTTGCAACAGTGCTCGCGCCTCAAGTGTACCTTCCTGTTCATGGAGCTCGACAGCGCTGTGGACGAGCCTGTTATGCCTTCAAACGTTTTGCTTCGAGGAGCATCTTTTCTCCTGCACGGTCCTTCAAATATTGTGCTCAATTCTCGAGTAACGGCCCTGAATGTCTTTTATGTGAGCAGGCTGGCCAGAATGTGCTCATTTTCAGACGATGGTTTCTGCTTTATCCGAGATTCGCTTTATTTTCGAAGCATCTCAATTTTAGAAGACAGCCGTGCTTCGCGGGCTTAGGCTTGGTCCTTTCACCTTCACAATTGAGTGCCCGGAGTACCTCGCGTTCATTTTTATAGTTCCGTCACCGTTGCTTTCGACGTTTTTGCAGGCACGTCACTGAGTTCTTCATTCTTGAGTCCAGGTTATCTTTCATATTACAGAGCTTGCTGGCATGATACCGTATATTGATGAGGCGTTGCAGGTGTGCAATTACGCATGCTTGATATATTTTTTATTTTTTTTAATCGTAAAAGCAACAAAAGAAAACCGACGAGGAGCGGTACTGTGCCCTTCTGGTGCGGGTAAGTAAGGTGGCTGAACTATTTTCAGGGGCATGGGAGTGCGATAAATTTACCTCTTTTCTGATTTGTCCGGTCCTCTCTCCCTTTCCCCCGCCATGTTAGTTTCATTGGAGCTCGAAATGTACTGTTAAAATTTTTCCTTATTATTAGGTAAAATCGCCATTTTTTCTCTTTTTCGTTAAGTGCGGTTGTCGTATCGTACAGTAAATTACTAACGCCATGTTAGTTCCATTGGAGCTCGAAATGTACTGTTAAAATTTTTCCTTATTACTAGGTAAAATCGCCATTTTTTCTCTTTTTCGTTAAGTGCGGTTGTCGTATCGTACAGTAAATTACTAACGCAAAAGATTCAGTGCTCAATTTGTGTACTTCTCTATAAATAGTCTTCTGTTCGAGATGCTTACAGCTTTCCCAGCATTGGATGAACCTTTGCGGAGGTAAAAATGAATACAATGCAACCTAAATTGACGCTGAAGTTCCACTGTCACCCGAGCACAGACCTCAAGTACATGGGAAGGAAACTCATGTTCTTCACCTGCAGTCTTCTGACGCTCGTGCCAACTAACGCTCGCTGGGCACGCCGTAATGTTGTGTGCAGTGTTGGTCATAGCGAACGGTGATGTGGATACTTAGGGATTAGTTCTGAGTAGACTGGTTTGAGAACCCGACGGTTAAACAGATGCAATAATTATTTTATTTCCGAGTAGACAGAAGTTGCGTTTTTAAGTACAATACTCTTAACG
The DNA here is from genome assembly GCA_030386875.1 of Morinoia aosen. Lineage (NCBI taxonomy): Eukaryota > Metazoa > Arthropoda > Malacostraca > Amphipoda > Talitridae > Morinoia > Morinoia aosen. The sequence goes on along the minus strand of CM059571.1, from coordinate 16,108,385 downwards.
GCCTTCCTTGAATATACGGTAAGATTTTTTCAACTTACGTTTTTAAATTGTGTAGTATTTCTTTCGTGGAACATCATCCTTTTTTGAAAATGCCCTCTGCATTGTTTCACATTGCCAGAATTTCAAGAGATGTTAGTAAAATATAAAGGGTTACCAACGTGTTTCGTTGATGCCATTCTACTACTGATTCTGCTGTGTTGAAATCTGGACACCAAAAGAGGATAAATTAGCAGGCATCAAAATTTAAATATGAGTCGGGTGGGAAGAGGTATCTTAACTGTATCCTGAGCGATGCTCGGGTTACTGATTGAAAAAATTATTAAAACTTATTTTATGGGTCAGTAAACGGGTACGTATTGAATTTGCGACCACTTGAAACTCAAATAAAGAGGTCAAAATTGCTTGTTCTGAGAGTGTTAGCCTTGCTTCGATGAGGCGTAAGTCACGAAGTGCACCTGCCTTCTGGTTTTTTGAAGAATTTGCGAGGGAGGGAGCGCTGCTGGATTTTAGCAGCGATATACCCGCAACTTCACTCCACCTATTTTTCCTAGTCATCAACCATTCTCTTTTCGCTTCTAAAGTAACGTAGACTCAAGTCAGTGTTGCTCTCAAGCTTAGGTTCAGCTAAATGATACTGATCCACAGTGTTATAATTTTTTCCTTTACCCGAGAAGTAATTAGTTCATCTTGCCATTCAGCTCTGTAAGTTTTTCTACGATATTCTTAAAACAAAATCTAAAAATATTCATTCACATGGGAGAGGCACATCTGTGTGAGTTTCGTTTCCCTTTGGCCTTGAATTTCTACTCGTGAATGAATTCTTGCACGAACACAGTCAAGGCTTGGTTGAATTTCTGTCTCGAGAAGTTCACCGACAACATGACTGCAAAATATTTCCTGTTGAAGAAGAAAACGAAAATCCGAGCTTTTGTTGCCAGCGCTACAGCAGGCGCTCCACTGATGCTGCTCCGCTCCCCTCGTGTAATGACACAGCCTTTGTGATCCGCATGCATGATTGACATTGATCACATTATAATTGCTGTGATGATGGGTACGTTTGTGAACTGAACGCCAATATTTTCTATTGTTGTAAGGCTCAATTTTCATTATATTTATTGAGTGAGATCCCTGAGCCTGGCTTTTATTCTGAGCTCGACAAAGATAAATATCTGTAAAGATCCGCAGTCATTGAACACGATGTTGTCGAATGATTATTGGATCTATTTTCGAATGCTAATTAGAAATGCCATCTAAGTTTTTGCTGACATGTTCAAATGAACAGAATCGGGATTTTAATGAGAAATCGAACAAAGTATTTGGATTCTTTGTTCGCCGATGTAGAATGTCATCTTCATTCTTTTCTTTCATACTCTTATCAATTCAATGAGGTTTGAGTGATTCTTCGTTAAATTGAATATTTTTATTCATTTTAACCGTGCCAAGTTAGTTGTTAAATGATCTAATTCACCACGACATTGGTTGTTAGGAAGGAAATTTGAATCGCTGACCACTATTCAGCCATGCCTGTGTCCGTGCGTCCTCAAGCTCTACATGTATCTCGTAACTGACGTCAGAAAATATAACTCTGAAAAAATTATCTCTACATTTTTGACAACTTTCTAATCAGACTCCAAAGTATCGAGTTATTATAATGTGTTCGTATTATATGGCGATATTGCCAGAATGGATGTTTTCCACACTATATTCCGTGCATCAATTGAGGTCATGGATATTTTCCACGTTATGTTCCGTGCATCAATTATCGGAATGGATGTTTTCCACGATAAATTCCGTGCATCGATTGACGGAATGGATGTTTATGGATGTTTTCCATACAAAATTCCGTGCGTCAATTTGGTTGCAAGTGTGTATTCCTTACGCCTTAGTATGTTCTTGGTTTTGTAAATAATTGATCATGCTTAGCCTTCGATAATTGTGCAGTCCTTGCTTTTGAATTGATTTGGTACGAGTTTTTATTCCATCTAAATTTCATCATCGATTTTGCCATGTTGTGCTCTTCTGACTTCGCATAAGATGCGGCTGCTGATTTTTCGTTGATATATGATCATTAGTCTGAACTACCTATAGTATTATGAATGATGTATCAATGCCATTTTTAGCAAATATATTCATGGCAAAGGTCCTGTAATAGTAGCTATTTTAAAAACAAGCTTTCTTCTTTCGAGAGCCAAAACACCTTGTAGGATGGTGAGCGCACTAATTACGTCCGTACTCGTCAGTGTACGTATAGATCTTTAAGTTCTGTAAGACTCTCCCTCACCATCCCCATACTTTTAGCCGAAATATCTTGCGTTTCATGCAGTACTTCGAAGGTCTTGCTCCTCACGCCTGATGCTCTATTTTCCATGTCGTTATTCAAGCGTTGTGTCGTCTGGTTGAAGTTTTCCGACACGTTCAATCCTTAACTCACAGAACGGTTCGTCGTCGAATCTTACATCTTCATGAAATAAATGAAATGTGTCAATGATTCCGCAGAGCTAGATTATTTCGATATATTTTGAAGAATATGAATCGTTCATGAGACATTCTATCAAATCAATCATCCACGGTAGTGAGTTATTCAAAAAAATTTCTACAAGACGCGAAATTGTCTCGCAAATCCAGGAATAATTATCAGAGAAGACTCGTGACGTAAGAGCTAATGCGCGCGCACAAATCACCTTCAGCGACGGGCCACAACAAGGTTGCAGGCGCCCACCTCGAGGGTGACGTCTACGATGGACCATCACTATGTATCAAGGATCATTAATTTACCTAGCTGAGCTGAGGGACGCACTTTCTAAATGCACTTCTCTATGGAGTAAACTTGAAAATGACCAGCTTGCGTGTTTCAGCGCTGCTTCATTTTGGAGCGAATATTCAGCACCACTTGAGTTTTTGGGATAGCTGTGCATTTAGAAGTATTCACAGCCGTTCTGGTGCAGCAAGAAGTAAGTTTTTCAGAGTTGACTGGCTTACGTTGTGCCGTAGCACATAACGTAACCAAATTGCATTAGTATATATGTTAGACTCGCATACACGTTCCTTTTAACCATAAGGCTTTCATTTCTTCATTCATATTGAAATTTGAGTAATGAAATATTTACAACTGGCATTCACACCTCGTTACGGTCTCTGCCAGTGGAAAAATAAATGCGTGCTATTAAACAAGGGCATCGTCCTTTCAAAAACCCTCAGCTTTTTGTTTACGTTCGGTACGATGTGTGAGGGCTCGTAGAAGCAATCGATCTTTTTGTACCGTGAAGAGAATTCATCCATGATTGCTGAGTTTAAATGCTCCCATCGGTCAGACAACCCTTGATTTGATTTCCTACCGGAATTTTTCTATTGCCATTCGCAATTATCCATCGTGCCTGAGAAAAGATTTTCTACTCTTCGGTTTTCTTTCCATTTTAAAATGCTCACTCGTTGAATAGAGTAATACTATCATGCTAAAAACAAGCGCCTTTAGCGTGATTTTCTGTTTTGTTGTTTCCACGTACGAAAAATTCTCTCTTGACTTCCTTGATAAGAGAGTGTAGTTTCCTGATGAGAGAGTATTCAAACTTCATGCAAATATCCGAGTATCAGGGAGAGAAGGGAGGAGCTGATCTCACCAAACTGGGGTTGTGTCATTCGAGTGGAGCGCCACATGCAGTGCCTCGGCCTGGTGTCGCTCTCCAGCTGAAGTGCAGGTCTCACAAGGTGCCACGGCTGCTCAAAAGGTGGTACGCATTTCTCAACTACTTACCTTCCTCTCGGCTCGACTTGTGAAATCACAGAATTTCTTGAACTTTTCTATAGGCTCCGAATGGAAGCTTTTCATGTATTTGAGTGAATTCTAATGTCCTCATAATGCGCTGGTCCTGAACCAGCCATGATTTATTTTGGTCAAGAATACTCCTGGTTCGCATCTCAGGCGAGAAAGAGTTTAAGGGTAAATATTGCGCAGAAAATTGGAGCTATTTTATTCGAGAATATTTCACTGATTCACTGGCCTACTTGGATGGTCATGTTCCTTTTTCATTGTCAGTTCATTGGCTTCATAATTTTTGAATTACATTTTTAGCACTAGAGCGATACTTTCATGTCTCGAAGTACATTGGAAAAGTTGAACATAATTTGCTTTATTGAACACGCATTTCAAGTTGTGTTTAGCGTTAAAAGAAATAATTTTTTGCATACTTGTTGAATTTAAAGGTTTTAAATTTCTCTGGATGAACATTCTGAACATTTACGAGTTTGCCACAAAGTCAAGGTTGATAAAAAATTTGAGGTTTGGGTTAACTTTTAATAATTTTTCAAGTTTGTTAGAATTGAGTTGTATTCCTTGTACATACTTTTTCATCGTTATTCCGGGCGTGCTTTTGTAGTCCAGGAACAAGTGTTGAACACTTATGTGGCATTAACTATTATGAACAATTGTAGAACAATTATGATAAAAATGAACTGTTAAAAGCAATTGTGCTTTCGTGATGGGAAAAGAGCAAAAGTTTATTCCGTGAGCTTGGTATGCTTTTTGAGCAGCGCTCACATTTGTGACGCTCTTTGTGCGACAGCTCATTCAAAAAGCAAATCGACCACAGTTCACAAGCAGGATTTTTAAGTGTCGCACATTTTGATGCAAAGTTTAGCGGCTTTTTTGGTGAAGTTGAGGCCATAATCCGGAGTGAGCCCGTGTCGGCTCGGATATGGGGCGCTGTGCTCTGCTTTCCCTGCTTTGGCACTAATGAACTTGTTTGCTGGGGAAAACATGGCGAACGTTCAGATGAGCTTTTCCGAGCGTAGTCTTCCGAAAAAACAACACAGGTTTGAGGAATTGGCAGCTTGAGGTTTGTTACGCTGTACTAGTTGATGTGGATGAACTGGTGAGCAAGTTGTTGAATTTTCGAGCAAGATACGAGTTTTTAATGATCGCTGTCAAATTCGAATTACGCAGGAGCCTTTGTGACGTGTTAAGGGCCGTTTACACTGGTCTACATTTTGCTGCAGGCTCACGTGTAGACGCCTCGTGTGGAGCTTCACAGGAGCCATGCGCGTTTAGACGAGACACCATTGGAGCGAGTCATGGAGCGCGCGCTGCTCATTGCACAAAACCAGTCAGTGTGGCCTGCTGTTATGAAATATGGATTGCTGTAGACGAGCTTGTGTGAATATTGTTGCTGCATCGTAAAGCTACGAAATCTCTTTTTTATTTGCATGAGTGAAATGTTACTATATTCGTTCATTTTCATTAAAATAAAATGGAAAGCAGCCTCCTTATTTTCGCAGCTTTTAGTCTGCCAAAGGCATTGATGGGCTTAGTACATTTCAATTAGGAGCAGTGTAGTTTCTCGCGGCAGTGTTGAGTCAGCCATAACGGGTGAGCGAGAGGCGCAACCCCACTTGATCACTACCAACTGCACACTGACCCATGGCTCCATGCACTGACCTGACCGGTCTAGAGCTGCGCCTCCCACACATGCGGCGCCGCACGGATACGAGCAAAGCGAATCGGGAATTTCGAACACACACACACAAATATGATCCTCTGTGGTGAGCCTCGTCTACACGAGTCGCGCCTCAAGGCCGAAATGTCCCCTAGTGTAAACACCCCTTTAGTCTCACTAAACTTTGTTGGCTCAACCCTTGGGAAACGTCAAGGAACGCGAGAACAGACCGTTTGATGAAGTTGGTCTCACGAAGCAAGGTGAGACTTGACTGGGCTTCACTTGGGCCACCCAAATTCGAGGTATTGCTTAAACATTTGTTTTCCTGTCACTGTGTCGTGTTGCTCAGAGCACGTTCGACAAGGAAAGCTTGTTTATTTTTCCCATATCATATATTTTATAAGAATTAGAGTTCATATTTGCTGGCTATAGAACGTATAATTTTTGGTCGAAGGAGACAATCTATCACACGACACGTGAGTTGAGACCTGAAGACTGTGTCGGGAGAGGATAGATGTTCACCACCTGGGGCATGTCAGCATCGTAAAACGGTGAACTATGTTGCCGCGAAAAATGTGTGGCAAGGTGACAAAGCAACAAATTTTTAAAGCTTAAATTTTGATGATTATTAGTTTTGATGTTCTCCCTGCACCATGACTATTTCGCACTCAGTTGCGATTCGAAAAGGAGAACGCTGTAAGACATGAATCAGAGCAACGTTTTGTGGGCAAGGTATCCGAGATTTAGAAATTCTCTGAAAACAGGTTTGTCGTCTGTATTTGGTATCATTCTGCGAGCAAATTAAACGTCGTCATAATTTCACAATTAACCTGTCCAGAGTAAACGATACGTGCGTGTCATCTCGCCCTTGCACTCATATAGTCACATGCAAAGAATGGATTGAATTGTTCCCTCGTGTGAGAATGAGATTGCTGAAAACGCTGCCGAGTTGCCAGCTCTCAGAACAAGTGGAGGAAGATCTTCACGCGTTGTGTCTCAGCCTCTCAAGCTGATTTGGGCCATTTTCTCGATAACTGAATAATTTTACGAGGTATAATGAAGACCTAAAAAGGTGACGCACCGTTCAAAAAAAATAAAATCAGGCGTACTTCTTATTAGTGTGAATTGTATGAAATACAGTTAATTTAATACCCTCTTTCATATATTAACATTTATAATGAATTAATATTATAAAGGATAATGTTTATTATTCAACTTACATATATAAGTTCCGTATATATAGAAAATAATGCAGAAATGTGTAAAATATACGAACAACCGAACAAAAGAGCTAATGAACTCCGTTCAAAAATTAGTTGAATTCGCCTTAAAAATAAACTTTTTGCAGTGCAAATGGGCTCCCAAAATCAACGCTTGAAAGGTTAATAATTCTTTATTTGCACGCAGAATACAATAAGATGTAGATGACATTAGATGCAGGCCCACCTGCCCCTGCCCTGACTGGAGCAGCCTAGTCCTGGCTCCGCCAGATCAGCAGCATCTGCTCTCGCCAAACTTCACTGGAATCTCCGTCTTAATCTTTCAGGGCCCGAGTGGCCTTTGCCGGATTCCAGTTCTAACTTCTCTGTTATCCGAAGAAACTTTTAATGGAGTTCATTTTTGCATCGATAGCATGATAGATGCCGATATAGCTATTGGAAAAGGTTTGGTGCAGTTTTGTTTTCTGAAATTTCCTTTGGGAGGAAGTCGAGGAGCGAGGCGTTGATACGCCGTGCGCTTGTTGATGATGCAAGTGTTGCAGATCGCTGGGAATCAGGCTTTTTCATGTCCGCAAAATGTTAACACTAGACATTGTTTGTAAAACGATTGAGAAAGTGGCGCTACTTTGCCTCAATTTTTCTTTTGACTTATGTTATCTTCACTGATAGACGGAAAGTGGGACTTCTTTGCCTCAATTTTTCTTTGACTTATGTTGTCATCACTGAAAATGGGCCTAGCGTATTTTTGCATGATGCTGATTTTTATATCAGTCTTTGTCCATCTTCTCTCAGCTTGGGCCACATCTTTTTAATGAAGCCTTCAAGATCTGGTGCCAATCGTTCACCTTACCTAACCAAGTGCACTCATCTCCACTTGCACATTACGTCCAACTCCCTTCTATTTATTGTGTGATTAGCATGACATTATCAGGTGCGACCAGGTTTCTTTTTTATATTGCGTTCTACCAGGTGCGGCCTCTACAACACCAGAGTTGTTCTTCGCAGTACAACGCTGTAACAGACAGGGTGAATGCGTCTCCCGACGCACATCTAAGTTTAGTGTTATACCATGCATTGTACCATGCGTATTGCTGCTGTAATGAATTTGACCGTGACTTAAGTTTGAGTTTGACTGGGTGTCTCGGAAAGGAGAGAGGGAGCTGAGAGGTATCGACCTTCATTTTATCTTGGGCACTGTACCCTGTTCGATTGTTTGAAGGATTTCTGAGCTACACTCAATTGTGTATGCTAGTGTGTCCCAAGAGAATACAACTAATGTATCTATGGGAATAAACGCTACCAGGCAAGAAAGTGTGAGGTTCTAAACTGACGGTTAGGCAAGCCTTTCCATTAGCTGCAGTCGAATAGCTTTTATTTTACGGACTGGCTTCTTGTTCACTATTGTCTTTTTTCAGGCCCTTTTACTTCTACCTTCAACATTTATCTCGTTTTGTGAACTTCTTTCCTAAGTTGCTGTTTCTATGCAAAGAGGTTTTTATATAAGAACGCACCTTGCACATAGATTCCCTGAACCCTTATTCTCTACTAAATGGCGCCTGCTTTGTTTCTTATAGGAACACCTTCGTTGAGATTAGTGAAGCTTGAAATAACTTATCTAATCTAATTTAAGGTAAGGAACTCACGATACTCAGTGAGACCCCTAGCTAACCACCGCAGAAGTTGTTGCAAGAGTCCCCTCAGGGGGATACAACTATTGTATCTATGGGAATTAGCGCTCCTAGGGAGACTATGTTAGGGCCCGAGCTAAAGGTTAGGTATAAGCTTCCTTTTTGTTGAAATAGAATAGGTATTTTGTTTTGCCACGGACAATCTTTGTTCGGTTCACTACTGTCCTGCTTTTCAGCACCTACTACTCTTTTCTTCAACTTTTACTTTATCATGAACTTCTTTCTTCGATTACTGTTTCTGTGCACCTTGTGCATAGATTCTGCGTTCCCTCAACTCCATATTAAATAGTGCCTTCCTCCTTCTTCTCTTGAAACATCTTTGTCTGGGTTAAAGGAGGCTAAAACTTTCTTATATAATATTAATGATAATAATAATAATGCTGCATGAGCCTGCTGTTGGCTGAAATTTGTACTTAATTACGCCTGAACTTTCAATGTTTACTTCTCTTTCCAATTCATAAAAGAGGCCGGCTTACCGCACAACCGACCTCCTGTTCAAGTGTCTTCTCTTCCTCTTGTTTCTCCGTTTTCATTTCATCTTTTGTCTCATCGAGGCAAAAAGTCTTATTTTACTTGCGTGGCGAGCTGTGCCCACCGATGTACTCGCACCTAAATTTTACGATCTCGCGGTGCAATTTGTACTTAGACGTTATTGAGCGCAAATGTTCTCTGGTACCCTGAACATTTTAAAATTTGTTCTCAAGTATCTACCTTCTCTAATTGTAATCAGTTTCATATAGCAGTATGTTAGCACGAAAGCAAAATTTTGCATTTGTTCGTAATAATTTAGTCTAGTCCGTTGATTTATTTCGAAACAGGCTGTAATAATCTTCTTATTGCATCAGTAATAATCTTAGCTTATGATAATTGATGTAAATAGTATAATTATTTTTCAGTATGAATCTGAAGCTCTGTTCATTCTCCTACTATTTTGCTTACAGTTGATCAACTGTAGGTTAAGAAATCTCCACTCTGTATGTTGTGTGAAGATAAAGATGAAATGATTTAGTTTGTTAGTAAACAGTTTCAAGTTAGTAAAAACATGCAACTATCCTGAGCCTAAACGGAATTAATGATACGCAATAATGTACCATAAACACTTGTGTAATTTTATTAGATCGGTTTCTTGATTAATTATTTAGTAAAGTCAAGGTTTGATTTGAAGATTGTGCATAACAATGGTAAAAAGTGGTTTTATAAAAGACGGCTATTGTAAACAGTCACGGCTGTGGTAAACAGCAGGAATAGCTGGACTCTCCAGGCCGCAGCTGGCTGGAAGCGTTCAGATATTAATGCCAGTTACTTAATGGATGTCATGTTGACTTTTCCCTTTGATGAACCCAATGAAGCATCATTTATTAAGTGTTGACAGCTCCTTTCCACGGGTCTTCACTTCTCCAGTGTAAATAAAAATTTAGAATTTTATATGCATACTAAACAGGTCTTTACCACTAGATAAACGCTGCTAGAATGTAGCCATGTACAGTTTTACTGAAACAAATGAACTTGGAAATGAAATGATGTAAAATATATACGGTGGGGGTTAATGCAGTGCGCGATATTTTTTGGCAACTTAGTGTAGATTAGGTTTTGTATTTTATTACTGACCATCTTTTTCTGTTCAATACTGTCCTGTTTTTCAGCACATACTGCTTAATTCAACATTTTTGTGTTTCATAATCTTCATTAATAACTTTCTACTTCCATGAGCAGGGTATATTGTGTGGTGAAAACTACTTTTGTGTAGATTGTCCAAACTAAATAGTAATTTCTTCCTTTCTCTCTTCTGCGTTCCCTTAACATGAGATTCCGCTTTTCCTTAACTCCATACTAGATGGTGCCTCAAACTTCCCTCCCTCTGGAATACCGTTGTTGTGGGTAGAAAAACTTAGATTCACTCAAAATTAAATCTGTCGACAAAAGCATAAAAAATTTTGCAGTGCACTTGTCGACAGCCTTACGGACTCGACGTGTTTTGATTGCTTCGTCTGTAAACAAGAAAGAATTGGAGCATGATTGCATGTAGAGCAAAACGTGATCGAATCGTTGCCTTGAACACCTTTAAAAATATACAGCGACACAATTGAATAAAACTGTTAACAATGTGGGGAAAAAATGTGCAGATACCGGCACAACATCCAGCAAGCTTGTTTGAAAAGGTTGTTAAGGCGCTATAAAAAAAAGTTATACGGAAGCCTCGCAGAAGCATAAAAAAAAACAGCAAAACAGCTCTTTGTTTAAAGTGCTTCTGTGCATGGGGTATTTTAAACATGACATATGGTTGGGTGCCTACAAAATGCTACGTAAACAATTATTCTGATGCTTCTCGGAAGAAAGGGCATGACGGGGGATAAATGATGTTGGCGGAAACCTTGCAGGTCGTCGACGCTGTCTTCATTTGGTCCCATGAGAAAATCTTCATTGCAGAGGCTGTCGTTAGCCCTCAGAATGATCGACTTAATGCGCGTGTTGAAGGGAACGTGCCTCTCTTATTTTAGCCGTGGTCGTACTTATTTCTGCCGAACCAAACTGGAGTGATGGTTTGGGTCGCAGTCGCTTCTGATGAAACAAAGTCTCGGGTTCTATGGTTTTCATCCTGAAGGGAACGAAAGTGTGCTCTCATCGTTACTTGAAACTGTTGACAGAAAATGTGTTACTCTGAACCTTTGAAGGCTTAAAAAACAATCACGTCTTCACCCAGGCCTAGGCCCCATCACAAGTCGAATTTCCCCCGCCGCAGTAGTGCACGGATTATCTCAGTTGGTTTTGGAACAAAAAAAAAAAACATGATGTTCGTCCAGTTCACTTATCAAGCCAATATCATTCGCTATCGGGTTCATATTACGAAGTGATGTTTCTATTAACTACAGTTCAAATGTGTCTGCTCTGAAGCATGTTCTACAGGTTTCATGGTCTGCTTTGGATGATGGAGTATGGAATACGACACATTTAAACGTCGTACCTTTTCAATCAGGGCAAAAGGAGGCCATTTTATAATTTGTCTTATGTGATGAACGTACAAAATGCACTTGAATTTGTGAACGAAATTTTGTTGAATTTCAGTAACAATAAATTCATAACGCCTAAATCTGTATGTGATAACCATATTCAGTAAAATTACTTCGATGGCACAACACACACTTTTACTGCATGAGGGATAAGCGTTATACCGCTCAATGGATACTGCAGCGGCCAAACAACGGAAGACACTCAATACGCTCCTCCAGACTCGGATCAGCGGTCAGGACCTCGTTGCTGTAGCCGTGTCAGGAAGAAAGAGGCTGCGCATCATTTGCATGAATTGTGTGTGATGCCAGCGCCTGTATGTTAGGCTCTGTGCCTCCGAAGAATTTTGGTCTGATGGGATTAGTCTCCAAGTGTTCCTAAGAGGCAGCATGGAATCGTTTGTTTTCTTTCACAGCGCAGTGTTGGTGTAGGACTATTGCATGTACTGTCCGTGTTTCCAGTAACTCACCTCTAAACAAGCTAAACTAAACTAAGTTCACAAAGTTGTGTTTGCTATCTTTCAGAATATATTTTTTAAGTTTTCTGTAAGAAATGGGTCCAATTTGTCCCATCCCATCAGGGCCCATCTGATCCTTTTGTTTCTCGTTGGGTCACAGTGCCCTAGTGGTGAACTGCACGCACTTTTCACGTTGAGAGACATCGGTTCACTTCCCGGCATTGTCAACTCGGATTGTCTCCCCTTTGATTGATATGAGAACTTGACCATAATTCTCCACTGGACACCGGTATCAAAAACGGGTTACACGTAGCTCGACCGCGAGTGACCGTAACTGTGCCTTTGTGTTCGTTATAAGACACTAGAGAAATCAATAAATAATTAATAAAAGAATGTGATAACTTTGATAAGAAAAAATAATTTGTTTTGCTTTTGCAGCGCTTCAAAATGTGGTTTACATGAGGCGTCATGTCTTTACCCAGAGTGAGCTAATTTCTTCAGATCGATCAATTCATTGTTTTGTCGTCGTATTGCATTCGCCTATACCTCCAGGTTAATTTGAGTTGTCATTCTTTTTTTTAGCACACTTGCAGCATAACACAATTTTTGAGAGGATGACATCACTCATATCTCAAAACGAGTCACTATTTGTTAAATAATTGTAGAAACGGACGTGAGGTGTTAAGTGAAGAAATGTGCTGTAATTTTGAACAAGCACATTTGTGCCTTGCCTGTAATCTTAATCAAAATACTTGGTGTACCGTGCTGCACATACCGGCAAAAGTCTGTTATTTTGATGTTTTGAAATGTTTTGGTATGTTTCGACTTAATGAAAAATTAACAAAGTCTGGACATTCCGAATCAAATTTGGCATCAACTCGAGTCTGGCTAAAACCAGGTACGGGCATTTATTATTTACGTCGTTTTTTCTCATTAGACTCGTTTTTATTTCATTGCTATTGCACCCACACTGTCGAAAATGGAAACCCTAGTTCTATCTGTGTTGAAACTCGAATTATATATTTGTATAGGTTAATTTCCCAACAAATTGCTTCTAAATTACCTGCAGCTACTTTTAGTAAGATAACTAACTACTATGGTAACATGTTTGTGAATATTACTCGTTAGATTCAGAGCAACATGTTCTCAGCTATCTACTGCGCAAGCCGTTCAAGTTATTCAGTTCGATTATTCCATTAGCGTCCCAATCTTGCCCTCGTTGTGCTCCGACTTTCAGCGAGTTCGCCAGCTTTCTGCTGGAGCCTTGCAGTAGTTCGGATCCCGCGTAGAATTTGCGGTGTCGGCGCGAACTGTGACTCGACGGTGGTACCGAGTGGCTCGTAGCAATCTTCTTCAAATTAACTCATGTTCATAGTTTATTTGGAAGACTCTTCTGCTCTGTTTTGTTCGCGTCCTTGACGCCGATTAAGATCAGTAATTTAGATGGCTCATGGTAGTGATCAGCTATTATGACTGAAATTAAAGCGTTGATGTATTACATGTAACCACAAGAAAATATTTCTCCTTTAAATGTGTCCGTCACCGATAGGGTAATTCATCAAATATCGAACTGAACTGATTATCGAACAACTTTGAAAATATGCGCGTAATAAATTTCGTAAGCATCCAACCTTGCACAGTGCCGGTGATCTTACATCTAAAACTCCTATTTAAGTGATAAGAACTCATTTCTGTGACCTGCAAACTGCTACCAGCTGTTACGAACACATTTTCTGTACGACCCTTACAAATTGGTCATATTTTTTCACTTGAAAAATCTTACGCACCTCGGGAAAATTGCGACGGTTTAACTGTTGTTGTGCCTACGTCAACCTCCCGTCATAACTAGAGAGTAGTGTTGCCAAATGATGTTCTGTTGCTGTATTTTTTTCTTTCGCGATGAAAACCTGATAATTATTCCATGTTCGACATTCAGTTCCTATTTCATGTCAGTATTAAATACTGAACAAAGGTGTTCGAATCAAAATTCCTTAAAAATAATGAATTTATGCCTCGAACAAGGCTTTTCGATTCTTAATTCTTTTAAATAACTGTATCGATCTATTGAACGCCTGTTTCATTTCCTTAAAATATTGTATTAACGCTTGATAATAACATTGAATAGTTGAAGATGGCGACCAATCAGCTGCTGGTGTTCCAAGGCCCTCAAGATCATCAATGATTCGTCTGGCTACATTTACTGATGATCAATCCCTTGCCAAGAAAACTGATGCAAGCATCAATAATAATTCATTGACGAGTGCTCTACACTCTACTCCATAAAAGGTCACACAGGTTGATGATCACAATGATGGTTCAACAAGCACTGCAAATGAAATATCGACATCATATTCAAATTTTGATAACTCTCCATTCAAATGCTTCCTGAAAATAAGTAATGAGACAGTTATTTCAAACAAACAAACAAAACAAACATCGGCAACTTTGGGATGCTTCATTTCCAATCAAGCCTGATACAAATGATCTTAAGCATTGGTTTTTCAAATGTCTTATAACTAACACTATACATAGGACACCATGACGGTTCCCCCGTAAAGCCGGTACCCATTTCCGACACCTGGGTCTAGTGGGGTATTGTGCTTGAGCTTTCCATTATACCCAACGGGGAAAATCGCAGCGCCAGCGCCGGGATACGAACCCGCGACTCCTACATACAAGTCCGATCCCTTAACCGCTGTGCCACCGCGAGCACTTCCAAGAAAATCCAGTGCACCAAAGAAAAAAAAGAAAGAAAAACGTTTATTTTCCAAGTGGCCACATGAGATACATGTCAACATGTTGGGTTTTAAAAAGTTTCTTAATATAGGACGTCCTAAAACAAAAGTTCCATACGAGAAGTACTAATTGACAAACCATCAGAGGTGTACAAATAGAAAAGCCATACGAGGCATAATAATTGACAAACTATACGAGGTGTGCTAATAGACAAACTATCAGAGGTGTACAAATAGATAGACCATACGAGGCATATTAATGGACAAAATATACGAGGCGTACTAATAGACAAACCATACGTGGCATGCTAATACTCTCACAAAAGTTCCATACGAGGAGAACTAATTGACAAACCATCATGTTCGGATCAAAATTCTTGTTCGATTCATGTTCGATATTGATGAAATTATGTTATTAAAGAATTCGATTTTTAGAACAATAAATAAATTCCAACAATCTACGTTGTCTTTAAAGCGACATCACAGAACAAGAAAGCAACTGTTCAAGAATAATCTTGAGGCCCGCAACAGTTATTCAGAGCAAAAGTTACCGATTTATGAAGGTTGTTTCTAGACACACGTGGTTTCTGTTCGATATTTGATGAATTACCCTAGTAATATTGCCTAAATTTAAACAAGGTGAAAGGATCCTCCAATGAAACTATTGTAAATGTGAAGGAGAGGATAGTAATCAATTTTCCACTTTTCGGTTCCTTAACATACATAGTTAATTAGACGTAAATACAATTTTTTTCTTCTAAGCACTTTCCGTCGGAAATTAGTATTTAACGAGTTATAGCGATAAATATCTTACTCTAGTGTTTGAAGCGGGAAGAAATTGTGCGACTACAATGGACTCTCCCTTCCGACGCGCTCGAATGATCGAGCGCATTCCAGCCATTAAGACGAAAATTAACATATCGCTATAACTCGTTGTTTTTTCATGATAACCTATATTGTGTTATTAACTAAAATATCCTAGAAGTTGGTTCAGGCTCCGCAGGCTCCGCGGGGTCGGCTAATAATAAATTACAAAGTACCCAAGCCTACTTAACTGGAACTGCTATGGAACACGAAACTTAACCTACCGCTATAACTCGTAAAATACTCATTTGCCGCAAAAAGTGTATGGAAGAAAGGAAGTTTATTTCGATGTTATTACCATGATTCCAGCAACAAAAATTCGAAAATCAATTAGTGGCAGTTTATTCGAGCGCACTCCAGTCATCAAAGACGAAATTAACATACCGCTCTAACCCGTAAAATACTCATTTCCGACGGAAAGTGCATGGAAGAAACATTGTTTATTTAGATCTAATTAACTATGTTTCGGCACCGAAAAGTGAAAATTCGATTACTGTCCTCTCCGCCACAAATACCGAAACTATTCGTTCTAGTGCATCATGTTAACCACCTAATTACCATTTTAGTGGGCCCGTTTTGCACTTAAATTAAAAATCATTACCCATTAGCTTACATATTCAACTGCCTGAAAGTCTAATTTCCGTCCACTGAAAGTCGAGTTTTCCGTTATACTGTTTAGGTGAGTATTATCTATAGAATTAAGTTTGTCCACAGAGATGTAATAGTGCTGAAGTAATTTACTATGTAGCTCGTTAACGTTTGCTTGTAATGAATTACAATCTTTCATCGAGCGCCGAGCTTGTAGCTGCCGTTCTCGAGCCACATTTCGGGAGCTCATTATAACTTCTCTTCCCACGCTGCCTCTCATCTCTTGCTCCCATCATAGGGAAGGATGATGGCTCATTCGGAGGGAGATGGGGGCCGAAGTGTGATGCAATCCTGAATAAACTATACTAATAACTTTGTTACTGCTTTGCAAGTTTTCATTGATTTTTTGCCGTATGTTTTCATCCCTCGACGACAGCCTCGGTTTGCTGCTTGCTTGGAGGATGTCGTACCCTGCCGCCAGTAGGATTTCTCTCGTCCTGTGCCTGACGGACTCTGGGTAGCAGATCGCATGAAATTCTTTACCGATGAACGATGTGAGACTGGGAGCCATCGAAGCTGACACCACGGTAGAGGAAACAAGGTAGGGTCAAGCCAATCTTTTTTCGACGACTGTGTGGGTTTGCCGACGTCACGGCAACGAACCAATAGCAACGTTCAGATTGCCTCTGGTAGCACTGCTAGCCCAAAATCCGTCACCGCTATTGGCCTAACGACTTGGCATTTTGGTGTCATCGTAAATTTGTTTAAAATAAAGCCTTTTTATTGGCCAGCCGAACTAGATGAAGTGTATTTTACTTCATAGAAATGACCCTACCTTGTTTCCTCTACCGTGGTTGACATCCCAGGGTATGCATTGAATGGGATTGTCCTTCAGCGCATCTCGGGGACTTAGCGCTCCTCGGAGATATGTAGGATAATCGAGCTACACTCACGAGGCATGCTGGTAGTGTCCGCCTTCGTCAGTGTTCTTAGGAGAAGTATCGCTCCTCAGTAGCTGCCCAGAGCTACTGACCACAGAATCAGCAACGCTTGTTGCAGGAGCCTTTTCTGGGATTTGGTTTATAGTTCAGTAAGCCTCGCCTTTACTTAAGTCTCTCTCGTGGAGAATGCCAATTCTGGTCGTGCCAACGACCTCTGCACGATTGTCGTCGTTTTTTATCATTATTCATACAGATTTTTTCGTTTCACTGAGATGCTTACGTCATTTTTTGACAGCGTAGTGACGCGGGAATTAACAAAATATTTATTCACTGGTAAATATTGGTCACGAAACTAACTGCGGTCAAATTTTATTTTAATGTGCCAAAGTTTCCAATAATTTTGTTCCCAAGAATCGATCAAAAACACATTTAAAGACGTTTTAAATGAATGACAATTTGATCGCTAATGCATAATTTTTGAGATATAACATTAATAACGTTCAGGTAGGAATAACATTATATAGTCGGTTGCGTCATTGCCGCATTGATGGAACACATGCAGATTCTTGGTGGGAGAACATCAGCCTGGGTATGGCTAAGTTAAGTCATGTCATTTCAAGTTTAGTTATGGTAGTTTATTTATTTAACCTACAATTTACCTTAATTTACCTATCGTTATGTCAATACCGTATTATAGCATATTTACGTAACTAGCTAATTTCACTGATTTCAAAACCGTTATTTAAATTAGACCATGACGTACAAGTTGAAACGTTGTCGCGCAATTATATTTTTTCCCGCCTGTAAAAAAGGATGAAAATGTAATCAAACGGTAAAGATAGCTTTTCAATTCTGCTCCTTCCAACCCAACTTAACCGACTGTGGCAATCGCAGAAACGTAGTGAGCGTGGTACCATTGCTTGTGAAGAAAACAACTCAGAAAAAGGACCACTTTTTTTCGGTTCACTTCTGTCCTGTTTTCCTTCACCTACTATTTTATTATTCAACTTTTATCGCGTACTTTGCTCTCAACTGACTGTTTCTATGTCTCTTCTGCATAAATTCCACGTTCCCGTATCTCCATACTTTATGGTGCCTTCCTCCTTCTTCTATTCGGAACGCTTTTATTTGGCGGTTCGGGAGGCTTAAACTAACATCTTATCTAATCCTGTAAGCAGTATAAAACTTTAATATGGTTCCTCTTGAAACACCTAACACTTCGGCTACCTTGGTAAAGGCAGCACCTACCATACGAGCCTCAACAATTCGTCCTCGTTCGGATTCACTTATTGCAGACAATGCTCTCACAATGACGCAGAACATAGTTCTGACACGACTGACATTAGCCAAGAATTGCGAATATTGTACACGTGGCATTAGTGGCTAATACGAAATATGCCACCTACAGGCTTGGCTAGAACCAACAGCTACGTTCAAGCAGGCATTTCACGAAGCATTCCAAGATTTTTTATCTAATGCCTATTATAGTAGGAATCTTTTTTTCAAGACTTTGAAAGAAGCCTTAGCGATCTGTTAATGGGATGTTAAAAGCAATTACAGCGATTTGTCTGAGGAGACGTTTCCAGTGATTATTGCGATCTGTTACTGGGACGGTCAATGGAAATTATAGCCATGAGTTTTAGGGATGTTATATGAAATTAGGGCCCATCTGTCGACGATGATGTTGGCACAAACTATTATGATCTGCTACAGGGTACGTCAGAAATGATTAGAGCAATCCATTGTAGAGGGCATTCGAAGCAATTGCAGCTATCTATTATTGGAGACGTTAGCAGCAACCATAGTTGTTATTGAGGTAGTTAGAGGTAATAATAGAAAGTATATAGTTGTGTTATTAGTAGTTGTGGAGGGGGGGTTTCGATAAGGAGGGGAAGAAGTTATAAGCAATTATGATAATTTATTATTGAGAAAATGAAAACGTATGAAAGCAATACAGTGGTCTATTATTAGGGGCAATAAGAACAATTAATTTTGTTGGGCACGTCGGAACTCGAGTAAAAAATATATGCAAGCTATAAGGAAGGAACTGAGATGTTTTCCTCGCAGGCTGTGGCATCATATGACACATCTTTTTATCAGAACTGTGTTATCCAAACTATAAGAAAAGATCTACACTTTTGAAAAGGAATGACTTATCCTAAGGGGCTATTCATGTGTTTTAATGTCGAAGTTTAATTTTTAGGTTTTTTAACTACTCCTACTCTCTAAGGCCTTCCTTGTTAAGTTCCACTGGTGTTTTTTGTACCAACTTTCTTTGGGCGTGTAAGAGCTGCTGCCGCGCGAAAGTGGGGCTCAACTTCGCTGCGTTGCGTTTGGTGCTCCGCGCTTATAGCTCGGGCTCGAGTGCCAAATCCTGGCGTGAAATTACTTCACTAACACTCCCCGGCCTCTGTCTCGGGTATCTCAGCGGGCTGACTCTGGGGTGTCTGGCCGACGTGAGGCGCTCGTTGTCTTTCTTGTGAACCTTTGGAGAGGTCTTCACGAGATACATCAATTTATGGAAAACGCTTGCGTTTACTATCTTAAATTAGGCATTGCTGTCGAGTAGAAATCACGAGATGATAGTTTTGCTTTTTATTAGCCGCGAAGATTAAGGAATTTTTTTTTCTGAAATTCAAACGCATGCGATGAAAGGAAGTTTGCATTAAAAACTTTTTAAGAATGTCTCTATGCTCGCTAGATTGTAAGACCAGATTATATAGAAAGATAATTTCAAAAGTTCAAGTCACTGTGTGAGGTATTTTGAGGCTGCGTTGGCATAGCAACTGTAGGTTCGTTTAGAGTTGAAATTATTTGCTACTTCATTTCAGTACAGGCGGTGTGCTCTCTCTGTCGTCATTCACGCCCAACTTCAGATATTACGGACTTTCTGCTCCAAGTTGGGATATTCATTGCACATTTCTACTACAACCAAGATAATACAGAGGAGTAGAAGCGGAGTGTCTTCTAAAATAAAGCTACACAGCCGAGACTGGAAGTTGCGGGGTAAAATATGAAAACTAATAACGCTGTATCTTTGCAGTTTTAAGGTTTTCTGTTTATTTTTTGGCGAAGCATAATGGGCGAGCAGCACAAGAAACTGCAAGAGGCGAGCTGCACGGCAGGCAGAATTTGTGCTTGGTGTGTGATTAGTTTGGAGTTAGCGGAAGTTACGATGGGAGCATTGGAGAGAATCTAAGCCAAGCCGTCAGTCAGTCCCAGGTGAGCTTGTCTGGTCATCCGGAAGTTGCGGTCGTGTTGCGTTTGCTTCTGGTGCACGGGACGTAGCAGTCAGGACGGTTTGTGCGAGTTACCGTACTTCCGTTCTTTTTGAACGAGGAGTAGTTTACAGTGAGAACAACCACACTCTTATAAGATACGGATAGATCAACATTCATTGATTCCTCCTTAGCTGACTTTCTACTACGTTTGCCTATGTTCAGATTTGGCAGTAAAAGAAGAAGGTGAAGATCAGCTCAGCTTTAGTCCGGGGATGTGCAGGAAAACGACTCGTTTTTTGTGACCTGTGCTCACGCCTGTTAAAACTAGGTGATAATCGGCAACGATAAGCTAAAACTCTTGGTTATTTCGTCAATAATTCGAGCACCATAGAAAAATTATTTTTCAGTTTTTTAGTTTCCTGCTAAGAAATCTTTGTAAGATACTTATTCGAACGAAGGATTTTTGAGTACTTTTTTTCAAATGGAATGCTCTCCAGCTCTTCCTGAGAACTATGTTTTCAGTGTTTATTCTAGGGTCCGACTATGCCTAGGCAGGCCAAGCGGGAGAGAATCCGAGCGAGTGGCTCCAATAATGAGCTGCGCTGAGCAATTGGCCGCCGCTCCCGCCACCATCTGGGTAATGAGGAGGGAGCTTCCCACTGCCGCTCGGCCTAATCCTCGCCCGGCCTTGTTACCGCTTGCTTTTTGTCTTTATGTAATAAGTAACTGTGTGACAATTAGCAAACTGCACTCACTTAAATATTGAACATTACTGAGCTTCAACTTTTCAGTCAGTGCTGTTTGCTAATTGTCACACAGTTACTTATTACATAAAGTTTATTCGCTTCATTTTTGTCAATAGATATAAGTACCGATGATCTGTTTAGCAAATGATTCATAGGTAAAACTTGAATGTCAAATTGAGTACAAAATCACAGCAGCTTTATTTGTGTGATATTCGATTTACTCTATTTTCAGTGCCTGTTCTTGTAAATAAATATGCATTCTCACAAATAAACTTTACTTATATTATTTTTACATAGGTATGTACTTTTAGAAACATAAGCCTTTCAAAATTGAACTTGATCTTTTTATATATAGCCTACTTGAGACTTTTTCAATTAAACTTGGTCTTTTTTAAATTAAACTTCAGCTTTTTAAATTGAAATTGAACTTTTTAAAATTAAACTTGACCTTTTTTAAATTAGACTTGAGCTTTTTAAAATTGAACTTGAGTTTTTTTATTTGAACGTGAGCTTTTTTAAATTAAAGGTAAAAAGCTGTAGTACCCCGGTTATCAGAATTGCGATACTAACGATTTGAGTTAGATTTGAATTCGTGGGTGATCTATTTGTCAGTCTCGATTTGGTCTTACTCGAATTTTTAAAGTAATCCATGTGACCCTAGGGGCGATATAGTCCGGGTTACTAAAGCACTAGTAAGCCTGCGCTGCTACCACTACTACCGATAATCAATTTTTCAATCATCCATAAATACACGTCACTCCCGCGGCGTTGCAACTTTGCTGGTTTGTTTTAAGCCGACTGTGTGCTCCGTTATCAAAGACCATCTCTCCTACTTTCCCATTGCTTGTTGGGGGGTCCGCAGTTGCATTTTGCTGGTGACCCTGGTGGAAAGTTATCCATAAAATTCTTCTTCTTACTCGAGTTTTAAACTTAAATGCATCTATTGCTTTTGAGCGTCATAGGGATTTGGCCAATTAAAAATTTCTTTGGACGTCAACAATCCAGTCGCATCACAAACCTACCGTGAACAGCACGCCAAACTCGTGTCAAAAAATGAACAAAAGAACAAACGGCATTCCCCAGCTTTATTCATTTCACGTAACTTTGAATTCAATAAAATTCGGTTCAATTGGTTCAATGTATGATTTCCTGTGGAGTTTCTCGTGAAATTGAATCTTCAGCTCGGGCAGAAACTTCTTTGATGCTTGGCCGCCGTGTGCGCCTTGCTGGCGGGCGTTATAGGGGTGCGTCATGCTGCGCAGCGGTGCTGTGCGTCATGCTGCGAAGCGGTGCTGTGCGTCATGCTGCGAAGCGGTGCTGTGCGTCATGCTGCGTAGCAGTGCTGTGCGGCATGCTGCTGTGCAGCGGTGCTGTGCGGCATACTGCTGTGCAGCGGTGCTGTGCGGCATACTGCTGCGCAGCGGTGCTGTGCGTCATGCTGCACAGCGGTGCAGTGCGTCATGCTGCGCAGCGGTGTTGTGCGTCATGCTGCGCAGCGGTGTTGTGCGGCATGCTGCTGTGCGGCATGCTGCTGTGCGGCATGCTGCTGTGCGGTATGCTGCTGTGTGGCATGCTGCTGTACGGCATGCTGCTGTGCAGCGGTGCTGTACGGCATGCTGCTGTGCAGCGGTGCTGTGCGGCATGCTGCTGTGCAGCGGTGCTGTGTGGCATGCTGCTGTGAGGCATGCTGCTGTGCAGCGGCGCTGTGCGTCATGCTGCTGTGCAGCAGTGCTGTGCGGCATGCTGCTGTGCAGCGGTGCTGTGCGGCATGCTGCTGTGCAGCGGTGCTGTGCAGCATGCTGCTGTGCAGCGGTGCTGTGCGGCATGCTGCTGTGCAGCGGTGCTGTGCGGCATGCTGCTGTGCAGCGGTGCTGTGCGGCATGCTGCGTCACTCACACGGCAGTGCGAAATCTCTAACGACGCAATGATGAGAGTCTGTCTGAGCTTAATTTATTCTTTCAAATTGAAACGTTGCCGAAAGACCTGTGCTCCATAGAATGGCCTGTTTATCAAGAGCAACGTACATCCTACCCCTTGCCGTAGTTTTGCAATGTCTCCGCGTCTCCTGCATAGCGCTTTGAAATGAGTCTTCATTCCAATCTCGCCCAAAAATTTTCTTTGCGCATGCTGCAGTCGATGTCTGCTAGAGCTATTGCTATAGAGTTCCTTGTCTGGATTGCATCTCTCCAAATTTTTACAGTTATTCCTATCGTCTTGTATTCCCACTTAGGCTCTTGTGCGGAGGTGTGGTGAAGGGGCAACTCCTGCGAGCGGCTTTCGGACTTGTGCTCATGTCGCCGTGGAATTCTTAATACGAACTGTTAATTGGACAACTGCAGAGGGTGCGTGTAATGCATTTTAGAGCAGTTTCGAGTGCTCACCGCGCTCTGCTCAGTGATACTTGAATACCATTTACTGAACTAAAATTTCACTTGCACAAAGATGCTGCTGACGTATTTTCGACGTACAAGAAGGTTTCATACCGCAGCTGAAGTGCATCCAATATTCGAAGTGTTCATGCTATGTGAAACGCCGTCAAGCAATTAAAAACTTAGGCATATCATGGCAGGAAGCCTCACTTCTAGTCATAGCAACGCTGTCCTTCTTGAGGGTTTGTGAACGATCGGTAGTGGTATTGTAACTGGGAGAATATAAAGCCGTCCTATGGTTGTCGAGAATCTGTTAAGAATAATCAATTTTCGAATTAAAAATGAGAATTTAGGGAAAATCTTAACCATGTGTAATAAATTCGAGTTTTTGATCATGTGTAATAAATTTACGTGTAACAAATTTTGTACTTTAAAAAAAATACTTCAGTGGGTTTTGCTTTATGTGTTGTAAAAACATTGTAGGGTTCGCATTCAGCAGTACAGAGAGTGATCGAGTCCACACGTTCGTTGAAAGAATGTTTTGGTAAGGCCATTCTGAAGAGCATCGGGCAGTTTTGTATTTGTTTTACCACGAAGGAATGTGTGAGGGAACTTGGTTACAAGATCTCTTACAGGGCAGAGAAACCTTTCCACAAAAGTGTTTGTAGACAGGGCGATCTTAAAATAACATGGGGAGAAGAGGCCAGCGAAACTTGAGAGGGTTCGGCTGAACCACATGGAGAGAAATTTATTGGAAGCACTTGTAAGCGTTGGGGCTGAGGACGCTGGACAGAAGAGGGTGACAGATTTATGACACACCATGGTAGGCTTAGGAGGTCCGTTAGAGAGCGAGCGATATTATCGAAAAGCAAACAACCTCAGAAGAAGGCGGAGATTACGGCGCGCTTGGCAAAACATTTCAACCGCAAATAAGAAAAGGACAGCTTCAGGGAAAACCAATGGGAACGTTAGAGGGAAGTCTAGGAGGACGCTCAAGAAGCCCGTGAGAACACAATTGGTCTCACAAAGAAAAGGGGGAGTACAGCTTTTGAACGGAGGGACAGAGCTGATGAGAGGCGAGCAGTCTAACGCGGTGCATCATCATAGAAAGAAGTACGTGTAACCAAGTGTCATACTGGAAAAGCATTCTGAAAAATATAAGTGAAAATATTGAATATATTGAACGTATAGAGGAAGTTGAATAAGTTGTTTTGAGCCCGTAAATTAAAATGAAATTAAAAAAAATGTCACGTCTATTTTCCAGAAATGAAAACATCGTAACCAAACTGTGCAGTATATGAAGTAATAATTTGAACGACAGTTGGGCGGGTAAGGAGTATTTCGGATCATAAGATATACAGTTCCTTTTGAAAAGAAGTTTTAAAATAATTTTGAGCACAATTTTTTGGCAATTAAAAGAAGTAACGAGCTGATAAATCATTTGCAGGCAGGGCGGTCGTCGCAGATGTCTAACGTGATTGGAGGTTACGCGCTAGAAGTCAGAAGTGGAGATTTGGAAGGTGGTCGTCATAAAATTTTTGAACTGAGAATCACTTGTGGAGACTGAACTGGATTTGTGCCTTTGAGAAGGAACGTGTGAACGAACGTTATGACCACATCTGTACTGCTGAACGCCACAATAATTGAGGGGTATTCTGTCATATTCATGTGTGGGAAAGTGAGGGAAGGGCTGGCCGGCCAGATTTACTGGGATATCAATTGTGTGTAAGTCAGTAGGGTAGGCTTTGAGGCAGGTTGTAAAATTGAACTGTGTTCTAATGACATGTTCATAGATTGTGAGTCAATGTTATCGTATTGTATCAGTTCTGCCGTAATTATAAATTAATGCTGAATTCATATGGCGTATATAAATATCCGTCAATGCGAAGGCAGCTCATCGATACAGGTGCGCACAGAATCGCGCGGATGTAAGTCGTGTATCAACTCATCGGTGAGTACCTTTTCTTTTTAGTATATGTACGGTGATTGCCGATTATTATTCATTTAATTTGTGTTGTGTATATAGCCTGGAGGTGTGCCATTCCTCTATTCCGAGAACCTGATCTTCTTGTTAATGAATTGTTAACTCTTTAACGCCCACATTTTTATACTCATATTACCGTTATCATAACCACTATCACTTAGCCGACACTGGCATTAGGTAGTCGCTGTTATCAAGATGTGGAAGGAACTGTTACTTGGCAGTGAAGTTCAAAGGACACATTAGTGAACAAATTGAATAAGAAATATAATATATTATTGTTATTTTTGAAAGAGGACCGTACAGTCCACTTGGGCGCTAAAGGGTTAACAAGGAGGTGAAGGGACAATTTCTCGTGACATGGTTTTGGACTCCGAAGTTGGGCCATGCGTCTCCGCTGCGGCGGTACGGTGAGCGCAATACGACCCGTACTTGCAGGAATATATTTCAGGTTTCAAATTTCTGATCGCAGACGTGAAATTTGTTGCAGGAGCTGTGGCCACACTCGGGTGCTTAACTTCGTACGGCAGCCATTGAACTTGTTAAGACCAGTGAAGTTGAGCCCTCCGCTTCTTCATTGCCATTCATGGAATTCTACTACATTCAAAAAGCTTTCAGAGCCCGCTGCACTATAATGAGGCTCGACGTTTGTCATTTGCATTCGCTGTCACACTGCAAAGGCTATCAGCATCAGAAAAAATTCTTAAATCATTTTTATTCAAGGGTGGATTTTTATCATTACCAATTAAAGAACTGCTCTAAATTTTGTAAGAGAGTCTAGCCTGTGTCTTATTCAACAGAGCGGTATACAGTCAGTCTGAGTAACCTATCGGTTGCATGAATTACCAACCGCTCGTCCTGGAAGGTTCTCTGCTGTTCCTTTTGTTTCATTCATATAGTCTCTACTTGAGGTCATCATGCAGTATTACGTTGACCTGACAGGTGCGTCATTGCTATGACGGTGCGAATGATGCCTGCAAATTTCAAGTCTATTAAAAAAAAGAGGTTTATTCAAAAATGGGTTAGTCTGCAAAAGTTATTACAGACAATGTGGTAATGGCGAAGCTCGTCATAGTCACTGAAGACCGACTAGCGAGGTAGAGTGACCCTCTCAGTATCAGGAGACCGAGCCTAAGCTTTTCTCTCCATGTGGGCCTCATGGTTTACGAGGAGGCGGTGGCGAATTTCGATGGCGGCAGGAGCCATGCTCTAGTTTTGTGGTACTCCACTGCTGGACGTTTGCTATATCATTTTAATTTTCCACACCCTTTCCAAGTAGAAGTGCACCTTTCAGTGCTTTATGTGAATATTCTGAGCACAGTGCAGCCTGACTTCTCAATAGGTGCGCACCTTAGAAGCGGGATCTGCAGCATAGGTGTTGTTCAAGTTGTGCTTAGTCTAAAATGAGTGTCATGCGGACATGTATCATTGCTTGTTCTTATTTCTCATCATACGTTACTGGGTAGGGACTAGGGGAGAGACTAGCTTCTTACGCTGAACGAGTGTAGTGATAATCAGCTGTAGGTATAGTGTATGTATACATATTCTGTACGTATGTGTCACGATATTAGGAAATTCAGATAACGATAGAACGATTGCAAGAAATTCAAATGACGATATTAGGAAATTCACACTGAGTGGAACATTGCAAGCATAGGGCTAGGAGCGTGAGTTCAATGGGAACATAGCGAGTGTTGTGCAAGCAGGCGAGCTGCCGATAGCGAAACTCAAATAAATGTGGCTGTAACTCGTATTCAGCGTGCTCACGCAGCATATTTCTTTCGTTGCAAGACAAAGGCTCGGTGATCAGAAGGAGCCTCACTAGCTAGATGTCGATGAAAGAGGTTCCGCGCATTGTGCAAGTGAATGCTGTACGTGGAATGTGTCACACACACGAGAGGTCATTGAGGACAGAATTACGGCATTATTTAGGAATCGCACTGGGATTTAATAATAAAAAGTAATTATCTAAAACATCCTTCCGAAACAAACAGCTGCAGCATACAACACAGTATAGGTGGCTTATCGAACCTATAGATATAAAATAGTTTAGCGTTACTCAACTTGAGAGAACAAGATGTAAGCGTTTTAGCGGAATATTTCGGGGGTTGGATTTGGAAGAATAAATTGCAGGATGCATATCGCCAGCATTGAACCACAGTGTGAGTCGGCGAGACGTTGCCTTGTGGCTGCATAGGCGCTACAGGTCGCGCTGACCATGAGAGGGCACTGCTCACACCTACGTGGTGCTGCAGGCGGTGGGCCGTACATTAGCGTCAGAAGGAGAAAGGCAACTGAAACATCCCGGAACACGCGGAAATTTAAGCCGTAAGAGCCCAGAGCTAAAATTGGATGCAATAAGCAAGCTGTGTTTCACCAAAAATCACCGAAAATGCAAAATTACTAAAATTTACCATGTATAGAAAAATTACGCCCAAGCTGAGGCCATCAATATTGTGTGCTGTCGGTGTTCAACAATCTCACTGTACTGTCTCTTTCTGTAAACTTGAAATCCATTATGTCGAATTCATCTGTTTGAGCAACGTCGCTATGCGTTACGTAAGAATTAATCAAAATATTAAAATACCTGTAACGTCAGTTCAGCATCCTTTATTATGATAGTTTTAGGAATTATATAGGTCCTTAAATTATGCTAGAATATAGTATTTCATCCGACATTCCCAGTTAACAAGATTTGTAGTATACCTCAGAAACGGTACAAAATGTGTACACGTTCATTTTAGGCTAGTTCTTTGTGCTTAAATTTTTACATTTTTACTTGTTTTTGTTTGCTTTATACGTTACATTTTAGATGTGCTGTTCTTAATCTTCTTAAATTCCCACATCGGTCAGACCTGTCAGCGTGTCCATTGCATGCATTTGTGTACTCGGTCCGTTTCCCGTCGCTGTTCCTCTATCTTTCCTCGGAAGGTTTAAATTCCTCCTTTGCAACCGACCTTTCTTTATTCTCTTAAGAGAGACCAAAGTCTCGGGAAATGTATACTTTACTTATTTATTTGCGGTATAGATTCGGTGACCAGAATTTTGTTGAATCAATTCGAACATCAGGTTGGGATCCTTCATATAAAGACTTTTCACTCTATTACCGTGTGTTCGAAAGTGCGTCATTCAAGAGTTACGAGGGTTTTAAAATTGAAATGTTAGCAGAAAAATTTGCATTTTGCGAGGGACAGAGAAATGAAATGTAGAAGTTAGGAAAAATTTTTTTATGAACACATGCAACAAAAAACCCTTAATAATTAAGACCATAAAAG
Source organism: Morinoia aosen (assembly GCA_030386875.1). NCBI lineage: Eukaryota > Metazoa > Arthropoda > Malacostraca > Amphipoda > Talitridae > Morinoia > Morinoia aosen. The sequence goes on along the minus strand of CM059571.1, from coordinate 16,079,865 downwards.
ACATATATTTTTTAACTTTGGTTTGGCTTTTACGAAAGATGTAGAACATGACGAGTGAAGATCAACTCAGTAACAGCTTGAGGTATAGTTTAAAGCAAGGGGAATCATTTGTTGTTCAATGCAACTGATGATCTTTGTTTAGAAATTGAACAGTCTGTAGCTTGTGTATGTTGAAGGCTACATTTACCATTCAGATAGTCGATGAGCACCTGAGCTTCTCTAAAGCTTCTTTCTGGGATGTCATGTAATTTAACCTGTCCTTAACCGAATTTCAAGTCCTGCTCTATCCCTTGCTGCGTTATAAAACCATTCTACATACATATACCGGGCTTATCCTCCCTATGGGAGGGTAGCCGACAGCAGGCCACAATCACCACACTTAGTCACTAGGAGGCGAGAGAGGCAGCACTGGCCGCACCTGAACTGCCAGGATCAGCAGCAGCCCAGCACAACCACCTTTCACAGTCAGGCCCGACAGCCACAGCTGGTTTACCCCGACCGCTTCATTGAGTGCAGCCCCTCCCCCCGCACATGACAGGTCAACCCCATCACACGCGGGCAGCTTCCAGTAACGCGTCAAAAAATAAAAATACCTCCTTATACACTGCCCCCACTCACTTCTGTCCGCAGCCATCCCTCTCGCCACGTCCACAGTCAGACCCCTCTCATACAAAGCACGTCGAACCCCATCCATCCAACTCATCCGTGGTCTACCTCGCGCTCGAAGACCACTCACTTCCGACATATATATCTTTTTCACCAGCCGCTCAACATTCATTCTTTCAACATGCCCAAACCATCCAAGCACTCTTTCATCCACTCGCCTGCTCAACTTTTTGATAACACCCGTCTGCCCCCTAACCAACTCATTCCTGATCCCATCTCCTCTAGTTACTCCATACATGCTCCTCAAACATTTCATCTCAAACACATCCAACTTCCTCCTCTCAGCTGCTCTCAACCCCCAGGACTCTGCTCCATACAATAAAACTGGCACAATCAAACTTTCATACAGTCCCCTCTTAGCATTCATACTCAAACTCCTGCATTCAAAAACTTTCCTCATTGCACCCAATGTCTTACAACCTTCACTCACTCGATGCTTCACTTCTACTTCCATACTATTCTTAACAGTCACATCCGACCCGAGGTACCTAAAATACTCTACCTCCTCTAAAACTTCCCCATTCAACCTCACATCCAAAGTTCCAAACACTCCACCTCTTGAACATCTCATCACCTTACTTTTATTCACATTTACCCTCAATTTCCGCCTTTCGCACACTCTACCAAACTCTGCAACCTGTCTCCTCAGTTTTTCCTCTGAATCAGCCACAAGCGCTGTATCATCTGCAAACAACAGCTGACACACTTCCCAATGCATACCATTTCGTCCCACCAACTGTGCACCTTTTCCCAACACTCTGGCATTCACTTCTCTCACCACACCATCCATAAACAAATTAAACAACCACGGCGACATCACACATCCCTGTCTCACACCTGTCACTACTGGGAACCATTCACCCACCTCATTCCCTACTCTCACACATGCTCTGCTATCAATGTAGAAACTCTTGATCGCATTCAACAGTCTCCCACCCACTCCATACAAACTTACCACTTGCCATAGAGCCTCGCGATCCACTCTGTCATACGCCTTCTCTAGATACGCCATTCTAAAAGTCGCAAAAGAAAGACTTCCAGCCCTGCCCTGAGCCACTGCCTGAGCGCTGCTGACGCTCCGGCAGTGCTGCTACCTCGAAACTATTCATATTTTATAAGCCCATCATTTTGCGGTGCCGCAGCGTGGGTGCAGAAAATTTCCCCGATTATGTAAATGTGCGGCGCTCATATTCGTGTCGAGTTCAAGCGGTGCGGTTGGAATATTCTCTCCGCTAGCGCTCGAGACAGGGAAAGCTTGTGGAACTCGTGGTGTTCATATGCCCATTACAGTCGGCATGACACATTTAGGGTTTGTATAGGTAAGGCATGATCGTCCCTCATGCCAAACTGAAAGCTGATTTTGAGTACAAATGTTGAGGTATAGTTGAGCATGTTCTTTGAAAAAACTTCAACGTTTGTAGTCATAGTGGTCATCGAGCTTTAATTGTCTGGGGGAGCTCATACTTACATTACAATGAAGTCTTCGTGCGTCTATGGTCCCTTTCGGTTCTCGGGTCTTGAAATTCTTGGCCACATTTCCTCCCTCAGGCGTCAGTGAGGCGACACCTTACCCTGCCTGCATGCTGATGCCGCCTCAGCCGGAGTTTGTGGTGCTCAACGGGCGAAGTTTCAATAGAGACGCCGGGCTCAGAAGCGCGCCCACGTCGGTAGCCGTGCTTCACTCCACACAATTGAGCTGCGATGTGCTAACAGAAAGCAGACTACTCGAAATGAAACCCTTCTGACGAGTTTCATTTAAAAAAAAAATTTTTTTGAACATACCGACCTCATAACCTAAAGCTGGCCGACCATCTGCCCCAATAAAACTCTTTCAAGATATGTTTTTTGATACAGCTATGAAAGAGACAAAGTTTCGAATAACTCTGAAGAATTATGATGCTACGATTCAATATTGAATGCTTGTGATCGGTCATGTCATCGGCTGATTTCTTTTTGAAAGTTTTCAACTTTCCCCTACTTGGTTGTTTATTATTTTGAGTCTACGTAGACTCGAACAAATAACATATTTTTTTTCTAGTTCAACACAACGGATTCCTTCACAAGTTGCAAGGCAGACCATTTGTCAGTTCCAAGTTTTTGCTTAAGATACTAACTTCACGTGTAGGGTAAAATGTTTATGTGCAACGTCTGCGTGACAGTTCGCCCAGCAGCGATTTAAATAAATGATAAATTACGCAACACTGATTTTCACTACCACGTAGCTTGAGTATGCCACGAGTCGTTGTAAGCCACGCAGCTAAGAGCGAGTAACAGGATTTGCACTGAAGAAGCTGAGCTGACGAGGGTACACGTCTCAATTGCTTTGCGGTTTGGAAGGCTACTCCTGCTCATAATGACTCATTTCACTTTTCTCGCGTCGTCGTCTTGGGGAGCATTGACGCAAATCTAGTCGATGTTACCCCCTGCATTTGTATTAAAAATAGCTAGAGACTGATAATGACTGATAATGGTATTTTATTTGACGTTTATTACATTCCTGAAACATGCTTGTGGTCACAGAATACATAAACGCTATGATTTATGGATAGATGGTAAGATGTACACACTTCTTGGATGTACATACAAGCCTGAGCTTCAGCAACGTCACATAAGGGTTTGTTGAAAATGAAACAAAGTAAATTCGAGAATTTATTTGCGAACAGGTTTTGAATAACTGTGCTGAGAAACTCTCATCCCTGTCCATAGTACTCATCCGGAAACTGCTCCAAGTCTTGTCTAACCGTCGTTGTTCGGCCTCAGATTTTTCACGGACATATGTCTACTGAGGCCCTCGGGAAGGTTAAAGAAACGTGACTCTTCTAGGCTGCTTATCTTCTCACCTTACCTTACGAAGCTGGGTTGCTAAGAGCCATGCAGCAGAGGAGGTTTCAATCTTTATTGTTAATTCGAAATGGCTTCCAGTTTGCACAAGTTGCGTATCGTCGACCGAAGTTGTGGCACACATGCGACAACTAGTAATTAATTTATGCTCCCAGTTTTCGCACTCATGCATTTACATTTATGCTGTTTGGGTAAAGACTCGTTGTTCGAAATGTTTCACTTGAAGATACTTCTGTAAAGTCTCAGGTGATCTGTCTATACCTATGTCATCAGTGGTTTGAATTCATTTAATGGATTTTTTAAAGTGGTGCAAACTTCAATTAAAGGTGTTATCATGTTCCCAATGGCATCGTAACCTTGTGCAATCATCAAAATGTTGCGTGATCATGGTGGTGATATTTTTCATTTTTATGTAATGAGAACAATTTTAGTTTCTTAGGCAAATTTATAGTACCAAGTACATAAGTTCACGAGTGTAGGAAGTGATCCAGAAACTAAGAAGAGGAGCCGTGTATTGTGTGTGTGCGTTGAACGATTTTCACTCGCCTCAAGCTCGCATTTCTCCACCACAATCTCTCTTTCCACAAGCGGATGCGATAGTTTCCCATGTGCTGTAATGTAGGGCATAGCTGTTTTCCCTCGCTTAAACAGGTCCATTCAGTAATAAACAATAATTTTGAGACAATATATTACTGTTTTTATTTTACGCTTTCTGTTGAGAAATAATCACTTTTTTAAGGCTGTAGTTCAACTCGAGCTACATTGCTAATAAAAACGTCACTATCGTACCTTTTCAGTTCTACAAGAGTTCATTATCTATGAGAGAGGTGCGTTATTTACAACCATTATTAAGGGAAGCACAAAACTGCCTCGGTGCCACCCACCTGGCGCTATTCTAGCCAAAAGTGTCAGTCGCCTTTAAATATTTACCGTAAAATGTTTACCGTCACCAAGCGGCGTTAGTTTGACAGCTCGCGACCAGCACTACAGGGCGCGGTGCATCACAAATGTCGAGCAAGAGGACGGGAAATTATGGTGAGGGACAATGATTTTTTAAACAAAACTTTTTATCGATTAAGTGAAGCGTGTATTATTAGAAAATGTTTTGTTGAAACTCAGTGACAGGAGAAATAATTATAAGGTCGTTTGGAAAGTCATTTCAACGGAAAATACTGTTCATGAAGGTTTTTGTTCATGCATACATTTTAAAATATGTGAATTCTCAGTTAATGTTTTTAAACAAATAATCACCGTAGAGCATCCTCGCAAAAATTTTAAGCGACTTGAAGTACTTTCTTTTTCTGACTGTACTTTAGATGCTCCATCACTGATTGAACTCCATGGAGAGGGAGATTGGAAGCGAGACAAATCTTGTCAGTTTTGTCGAATACTTTGTGTTCGGGTGCCCTTACAAATGAACATAAAACACCCGTTGGCACAATTCCTTTTTGTCTTAGATGGACCGAGCGCTATTTCCTGAAAAAATGGCCTCCATGTGGTGAATATGTAGCGAATATTGGACTCCCATTCGTGACTGTGTGACTTGAAATTTGACTCGCGAGTTGTACATTCTGATGGCGGTGACAACCTGATGCTGGTCTAACCTGATGGCTGGTCTAACCTGATGGCTGGTCTAACCTGATGCTGGTCTAACCTGATGGCTGGTCTAACCTGATGGCTGGTCTAACCTGATGCTGGTCTAACCTGATGCTGGTCTAACCCGATGCTGGTCTAACCTGATGCTGGTCTAACCTGATGGCTGGTCTAACCTGATGCTGGTCTAACCTGATGCTGGTCTAACCTGATGCTGGTCTAACCCGATGCTGGTCTAACCTGATGCTGGTCTAACCTGATGGCTGGTCTAACCTGATGCTGGTCTAACCCGATGCTGGTCTAACCTGATGCTGGTCTAACCCGATGCTGGTCTAACCCGATGCTGGTCTAACCCGATGCTGGTCTAACCCGATGCTGGTCTAACCCGATGCTGGTCTAACCCGATGCTGGTCTAACCCGATGCTGGTCTAACCCGATGCTGGTCTAACCCGATGCTGGTCTAACCTGATGCTGGTTTAACCTGATGCTGGTCTAACCTGATGCTGGTCTAACCCGATGCTGGTCTAACCTGATGCTGGTCTAACCTGATGGCTGGTCTAACCTGATGGCTGGTCTAACCTGATGGCTGGTCTAACCTGATGCAGGTCTAACCTGATGCTGGTCTAACCTGATGGCTGGTCTAACCTGATGGCTGGTCTAACCTGATGGCTGGTCTAACCTGATGCTGGTCTAACCTGATGCTGGTCTAACCTGATGCTGGTCTAACCTGATGCTGGTCTAACCTGATGCTGGTCTACCCCTCAGGGGGATACAACTATTGTATCTATGGGAATTAGCGCTCCCAGGGGGACAATGTGAGGGCCCGAGCTAAAGGTTAGGTAGGCTTTCTTTTTGTTAAAATAAAATAGGTTTTTGTTGTGTTACGGACCATCTTTTTTCGGTTCACTGCTGTCCTGTTTTTCACCGCCTACTACTTTCTTCTTTAACTTTTTCTTGTTTCATGAACTTCTTTCTTAGCTTTCTGTTTCTGTGCCCTTTCTGCATAGATTCCACGTTCCCTTAGCTCCATACTAAATGGTGCCTTCTTCCTTCCTCTCTTTACATCTCATTTGTTGAGGATAGGGAGGCTTAAACTAACTAATAAAATAAAAAATGATGCTGGTCTAACCTGATGCAGGTCTAACCTGATGCTGGTCTAACCTGATGCTGGTCTAACCTGATGCTGGTCTAACCCGATGCTGGTCTAACCTGATGCTGGTCTAACCTGATGGCTGGTCTAACCTGATGGCTGGTCTAACCTGATGCTGGTCTAACCTGATGCTGGTCTAACCCGATGCTGGTCTAACCTGATGCTGGTCTAACCTGATGCTGGTCTAACCCGATGCTGGTCTAACCTGATGCTGGTCTAACCTGATGCTGGTCTAACCTGATGCTGGTCTAACCTGATGCTGGTCTAACCTGATGCTGGTCTAACCTGATGCTGGTCTAACCTGATGCTGGTCTAACCTGATGCTGGTCTAACCCGATGCTGGTCTAACCTGATGCTGGTCTAACCTGATGGCTGGTCTAACCTGATGGCTGGTCTAACCTGATGCTGGTCTAACCTGATGCTGGTCTAACCCGATGCTGGTCTAACCTGATGCTGGTCTAACCTGATGCTGGTCTAACCTGATGCTGGTCTAACCTGATGCTGGTCTAACCTGATGCTGGTCTAACCTGATGCTGGTCTAACCTGATGCTGGTCTAACCTGATGGCTGGTCTAACCCGATGCTGGTCTAACCTGATGCTGGTCTAACCTGATGCTGGTCTAACCTGATGCTGGTCTAACCTGATGCTGGTCTAACCTGATGGCTGGTCTAACCCGATGCTGGTCTAACCTGATGCTGGTCTAACCTGATGGCTGGTCTAACCTGATGGCTGGTCTAACCCGATGCTGGTCTAACCTGATGCTGGTCTAACCTGATGCTGGTCTAACCTGATGCTGGTCTAACCTGATGCTGGTCTAACCTGATGCTGGTCTAACCTGATGCTGGTCTAACCTGATGCTGGTCTAACCTGATGCTGGTCTAACCTGATGCTGGTCTAACCTGATGGCTGGTCTAACCCGATGCTGGTCTAACCTGATGGCTGGTCTAACCCGATGCTGGTCTAACCTGATGCTGGTCTAACCTGATGCTGGTCTAACCTGATGCTGGTCTAACCTGATGCTGGTCTAACCCGATGCTGGTCTAACCCGATGCTGGTCTAACCCGATGCTGGTCTAACCCGATGCTGGTCTAACCCGATGCTGGTCTAACCCGATGCTGGTCTAACCTGATGCTGGTCTAACCTGATACTGGTCTAACTTGATGCTGGTCTAACTTGATGCTGGTCTAACTTGATGCTGGTCTAACCTGATGCTGGTCTAACTTGATGCTGGTCTAACCTGATGCTGGTCTAACCTGATGCTGGTCTAACCTGATGCTGGTCTAACCTGATGCTGGTCTAACCTGATGCTGGTTTAACCTGATGCTGGTCTAACCTGATGCTGGTCTAACCTGATGCTGGTCTAACCTGATGCTGGTCTACCCTGATGCTGGTCTAACTTGATGTTGGTCTAACTTGATGCTGGTCTAACCTGATGCTGGTCTACCCTGATGCTGGTCTAACTTGATGTTGGTCTAACTTGATGCTGGTCTAACCTGATGCTGGTCTAACCCGATGCTGGTCTAACTTGATGTTGGTCTAACTTGATGCTGGTCTAACCTGATGCTGGTCTACCCTGATGCTGGTCTAACTTGATGTTGGTCTAACTTGATGCTGGTCTAACCTGATGCTGGTCTAACCCGATGCTGGTCTAACCCGATGCTGGTCTAACCCGATGCTGGTCTAACCCGATGCTGGTCTAACCCGATGCTGGTCTAACCCGATGCTGGTCTAACCCGATGCTGGTCTAACCCGATGCTGGTCTAACCCGATGCTGGTCTAACCCGATGCTGGTCTAACCCGATGCTGGTCTAACCCGATGCTGGTCTAACCCGATGCTGGTCTAACCCGATGCTGGTCTAACCCGATGCTGGTCTAACCCGATGCTGGTCTAACCCGATGCTGGTCTAACCCGATGATGGTCTAACCTGATGCTGGTTTAACCTGATGCTGGTCTAACCTGATGCTGGTCTAACCTGATGCTGGTCTAACCTGATGCTGGTCTAACCTGATGCTGGTCTAACCTGATGCTGGTCTAACCTGATGCTGGTCTAACCTGATGCTGGTCTAACCTGATGCTGGTCTAACCTGATGCTGGTCTAACCTGATGCTGGTCTAACCTGATGCTGGTCTAACCTGATGCTGGTCTAACCTGATGCTGGTCTAACCTGATGCTGGTCTAACCTGATGCTGCTCTAACCTGATGCTGCTCTAACCTGATGCTGCTCTAACCTGATGCTGCTCTAACCTGATGCTGGTCTAACTTGATGCTGGTCTAACCTGATGCTGGTCTAACCTGATGCTGGTCTAACCTGATGCTGGTCTAACCTGATGCGGGTCTAACCTGATGCTGGTCTAACCTGATGCTGGTCTAACCTGATGCTGGTCTAACCTGATGCTGGTCTAACCTGATGCGGGTCTAACCTGATGCGGGTCTAACCTGATGCGGGTCTAACCTGATGCGGGTCTAACTTGATGCTGGTCAAACTTGATGCTGGTCAAACTTGATGCTGGTCAAACTTGATGCTGGTCAAACTTGATGCTGGTCAAACTTGATGCTGGTCTAACTTGATGCTGGTCTGACTTGATGCTGGTCTGACTTGATGCTGGTCTGACTTGATGCTGGTCTGGCTTGATGCTGGTCTGGCTTGATGCTGGTCTGGCTTGATGCAAGTCTGGCTTGATGCAAGTCTGGCTTGATGCAAGTCTGGCTTGATGCAAGTCTGGCTTGATGCAAGTCTGGCTTGATGCAAGTCTGGCTTGATGCAAGTCTGGCTTGATGCAAGTCTGGCTTGATGCAAGTCTGGCTTGATGCAAGTCTGGCTTGATGCAAGTCTGGCTTGATGCAAGTCTGGCTTGATGCAAGTCTGGCTTGATGCAAGTCTGGCTTGATGCAAGTCTGGCTTGATGCAAGTCTGGCTTGATGCAAGTCTGGCTTGATGCAAGTCTGGCTTGATGCAAGTCTGGCTTGATGCAAGTCTGGCTTGATGCAAGTCTGGCTTGATGCAAGTCTGGCTTGATGCAAGTCTGGCTTGATGCAAGTCTGGCTTGATGCAAGTCTGGCTTGATGCAAGTCTGGCTTGATGCAAGTCTGGCTTGATGCAAGTCTGGCTTGATGCAAGTCTGGCTTGATGCAAGTCTGGCTTGATGCAAGTCTGGCTTGATGCAAGTCTGGCTTGATGCAAGTCTGGCTTGATGCAAGTCTGGCTTGATGCAAGTCTGGCTTGATGCAAGTCTGGCTTGATGCAAGTCTGGCTTGATGCAAGTCTGGCTTGATGCAAGTCTGGCTTGATGCAAGTCTGGCTTGATGCAAGTCTGGCTTGATGCAAGTTTGGCTTGATGCAAGTTTGGCTTGATGCAAGTCAGGCTTGATGCAAGTCAGGCTTGATGCAAGTCAGGCTTGATGCAAGTCAGGCTTGATGCAAGTCAGGCTTGATGCAAGTCAGGCTTGATGCAAGTCAGGCATGATGCAAGTCTGGCTTGATGCAAGACTGGCTTGACGCAAGTCTGACTTGACGCAAGTCTGACTTGATGCAAGTCTGACTTGGTGCAAGTCTGACTTGGTGCAAGTCTGACTTGGTGCTAGTCCAGGTTGGTGCTAGTCCAGGTTGGTGCTAGTCCAGGTTGGTGCTAGTCCAGGTTGGTGCTAGTCCAGGTTGGTGCTAGTCCAGCTTGGTGCTAGTCCAGGTTGGTGCTAGTCCAGGTTGGTGCTAGTCCAGCTTGGTGCTAGTCCAGCTTGGTGCTAGTCCAGCTTGGTGCTGGTCTAACCTATTGCTAGTTTAACCTATTGCTGGTCTAACCTATTGCTGGTCTAACCTATTGCTGGTCTAACCTATTGCTGGTCTAACCTATTGCTGGTCTAACCTATTGCTGGTCTAACCTATTGCTGGTCTAACCTATTGCTGGTCTAACCTATTGCTGGTCTAACCTATTGCTGGTCTAACCTATTGCTGGTCTAACCTATTGCTGGTCTAACCTATTGCTGGTCTAACCTATTGCTGGTCTAACCTATTGCTGGTCTAACCTATTGCTGGTCTAACCTATTGCTGGTCTAACCTATTGCTGGTCTAACCTATTGCTGGTCTAACCTATTGCTGGTCTAACCTATTGCTGGTCTAACCTATTGCTGGTCTAACCTATTGCTGGTCTAACCTATTGCTGGTCTAACCTATTGCTGGTCTAACCTATTGCTGGTCTAACCTATTGCTGGTCTAACCTATTGCTGGTCTAACCTATTGATGGTCTAACCTATTGCTGGTCTAACCTATTGCTAGTCTAACCTATTGCTAGTCTAACCTATTGCTAGTCTAACCTATTGCCAGTCTAACCTATTGCCAGTCTAACCTATTGCCAGTCTTACCTATTGCTAGTCTAACCCATTGCCAGTCTAACCTATTGCCAGTCTAACCTATTGCCAGTCTAACCTATTGCCAGTCTAACCTATTGCCAGTCTAACCTATTGCCAGTCTAACCTATTGCCAGTCTAACCTATTGCCAGTCTAACCTATTGCTAGTCTAACCTATTGCTAGTCTAACCTATTGCTAGTCTAACCTATTGCTAGTCTAACCTATTGCTAGTCTAGCCTATTGCTAGTCTAAACTATTGCTATTCTAGCCTATTGCTAGTCTAACCTATTGCTATTCTAGCCTATTGCTAGTCTAGCCTATTGCTAGTCTAACCTATTGCCAGTCTAACCTATTGCCAGTCTAACCTATTGCCAGTCTAACCTATTGCCAGTCTAACCTATTGCCAGTCTAACCTATTGCCAGTCTAACCTATTGCCAGTCTAACCTATTGCCAGTCTAACCTATTGCCAGTCTAACCTATTGCCAGTCTAACCTATTGCCAGTCTAACCTATTGCCAGTCTAACCTATTGCCAGTCTAACCTATTGCCAGTCTAACCTAATGCCAGTCTAACCTAATGCCAGTCTAACCTAATGCTAGTCTAACAACAGTGGTTGTGTTAATGAAACAATGAAAATAAATTAAGGCGGTAGAGGGGTGGTGACTAAAGAAATCGCCTTCCGTTGCCGCATCCAGCAGATGCTTTTATGTTCAATCGTGAACTCTTTCAACGTTCAGTCCGTTGTACCGCTGCGAGTGACCTGCCGCAGTCGCGTGCGGAGGAGGGCATAGAGGCGGGGCACGGGGACCGGCAAGTTCTGGTTCACGACCAGAAATTGTGCTGATCCATTCCTACATTATTAAAACAGTAGAAAATTTGGATTACAAGGAAATTTAAACGAATTTTCAATGCTCCTTGTGTGCAAAAAGTACGATCTATTTTTTCCGCTCACTCGCTGCGAAGAGCGCTGTATTCACGCATGACCAAGATATATTAATCTCAGGTGTTCGTTCAGGTGCTGATAATATTCTTGTTAGCTTATGCCAAACTTGGATTTGAGGTAGGTTAAGTAGGTGTTGACAACATCTTCAGTTTCAGTGTAGTAAAACTAGGATTTGAAGCATGAATATATATGAAGCAAAATACTTGGAAGTTCATGTATATTTTTAAACTGGATGTCACAATTTTTCACTTCATTAAACAAGAGCTGCCGTAGTAGCAGATTCAACAAAAGAGTTTTACAAGCACTCACTGAATTTGTTCCCTGCTAGCTTTCTTGCCCGGCAAGATGCAGAATTTTGCTCACCGCCCAGAACAGGGCGCTATACTGCCAGCCCGTGCTGCAAATGTATCCTTCCAGCCGCGCTATCGTAAATTTCAAGCGGAATACTCAATCTTGAGTACCATGAGTGAACGTAAAATTGCTTACTCATAATAATAGGAAGGCACGAGATGATGGTTATTGGGACCACTTTGACAGGCGTGATGCAAGACTTCATAAGTTCTCCACCAAGGTAGAGGATTTCTTCAGCCGCGTCTTCGGCTTCTCGGCAGCGTTGTTAGCGCCGTGCACTTTCCTTTCATTTGCATGACTTTGCCGCGACCGGCAAGTCCTTCACCCGACCAGGTCATGCTGCCGCGCTCTATTTTTTTATGCAATTTAGAATTTTATGCTTACGAAGTAACCTTCCCCTTGCGCGTGGTCGGGCCGTGACTGCGCTTGGCCCCGACGAGTGTTCGGCGCTGGGGTGAACTCCTCTGAAGTCTCATTTGCTGGTTCAGGACAGGATTTTCGAACATTTCACCCCAGAGTAGCGGTGCAGCTGGAAGGGTGTGTTCTGTGAAGTCGACTTTGCTTAGCTCCGTCCTCATTTTTTCAACTAGCCAGAATCCTCAAGTTCGAGAGTTTTAAATAAAATTTGAGTTTTTGTGGCAACCCTGCTGGGTTTCGTGACACTGAGTTACAAATTTACTCGCAGGTCTACGTTATTGCAATACAGTTGGTCAAATAAGCATTCGTAATGCAGCAAAAACTATATTTCTTTTATTAAATCAAGCAAGGAAAAGAGATACAAGCTCATTAGAAAACATATAGAAATGAAATGGTTATTGTAAATCGTTCAATTAAGAACGAGACTCACAAAACAAGGTGGCAATAAAAGTTATTTCCAACTTAGTTAGAAGCTACTCTTGTTTCCCGATTTAGTAGCATCAGATTGCTTAAAGGCCAAAAAATACGTCTAGTACAACGCCAAGAACTTGTCTGATACATTTTCCGACGTTTAGGATACACTTCAATGGTCTCTTTTTCCAGCGAACAGGCAGCCTTTGTCGAACCTACAACGCCTATTATTTATAGGATGGCAGAAGCCGAAGAATACAGCATTCGAGTAAGCAATAGTATTATTGAACAGCACGAGAGTGGCAATGGATGCAGGAAAATATCCAAGAAACGCAACATTCCTTTGAGTTCCATATAGGTCTTTGTTATGGAATGGAAGTCTGGCGAACAGTGGTGAATGCAGCAAGATTCGATGCTTCACGCTAGTTGTCGTAATGGGATCGCTTCTAAAGTCTTATTATAATAAAAACGACCCCAAGATATCTCGTAGATAATTAATAGATCATGCTGTATCAGTGTTGTTAACGTAATTAAAAAAAATAATCAATGTTTTGTGGGGGGAGAAAACTAAAGATGTCCATGCTATGCTCGTAGAGTTCCACTTCTATCGGAAAAATATGCTCCATTTCGATTGGAATCCGCTAATGCTCTTAGCGAAAAAGGCCAATATTTCAATAAGGCTATGCGATCATATGAAATTAAAATGGACCTGATAGGTAACGATTCCATTAGGACTATTTGGCGACGGCTGAAAAACTTCCATGAGACTTGAACTTCATTCCTTCTGTGAAACATGGTGATGGGAGCATTATGTTATGGGTTGCTTATCAGCTGCAGGCACAGGGAACTCCATGTATAATAATATTTTTTGACATCGACCTAGCGCGATGGTTTAATTCATGACGGAGACATGTAAATACAAGAACTGTTACACATTAACAATGAGATTTCAAGCCCTTCGTAGTTTAGCTCTTTTGTTATTGCTTTGTTCGAGTCCTTTGTTAGTGTAGTGAACGGAACAGTGAATTTGGCAATAATTGGACAATTTTGTCTGAACACTTTACTCCCTGAGTTCAGAAGCTCAGGCTGAAAAGATTTGTGTTTGAGCATGGTAACGGCCGACGCAGAGCTAACTACATTTCAGATTGTCTGCTCCACAGGACAATTACAGTTTCACCCCGGCCTTCAAATATCCTCATTAAAATCCCATGGGAAATGTCTAGAAGCTTGTGAAAATTCAAGTTCGCAAATGGTATCCATCAGTTCTGTCTTAGTTATGGAAAAGTCTGTCATGAAGAATGGGGAAAAATTCCAACTGAATTTGTGGATGACCTTCGTACACCTTCCTCTTAACAGGGCCTGGGGTTGTTGTACCCTTATCTAATAATGGCTATGCGATGAAGTCCCCATATATTTCTATTCTGTGTTACGAATGAACCCCGTTTTCTGAGTTTTGTTTTTAATTGCACGATTTCTGATGAATGTAGGATTTCTGTATATTTTTTATTAAGTATGATTTTTTTTCAGTAGAACTTTAAAATCTCGAAGTAACTTGGAAATATATTTGTCAGTGTAAAGTGCTAATTTTTCGATGTATTACGAATTTTTTCTTGCCCGCCGTAACCCAATAGAGTTCGCTTCTGTTTTTGGTAGATTGATACAATTTCTAAGCTGAGTTGTTTGAGAACAAACGTAGCAATCCAACAACTGGATGTAGTGAGACAAGTGAATCAGGTTGATTTGAAACACATACCATGAACGTAATGAAAGAACTCAGCGTCACTTGTTTGTGCCAGAGCCATGCACCAGTTTGACGAGACCAGTTTAATTTTGTGTCCTTGTATCTATACTGCTTTGTCTTATTACACTGAATTTCACAGGTGATGTGCAATCTAATGTAAAATGTTTCCAATCCTTACTGTGCAGAATATATTAGTTACTGAATTTTGTCCGAGGAGTGTAAATATATTCCGTTCAGAGAACCCCTTCAAGAAAAACGGCTGTGTTTCGACCAAGAAACGTTTTCCAATTTTAACCAATTTAAAGATATTTATAGAAAAATGATAAGTGTTCTATTGCAAAGTGAATTGCTAATGAGCTAATTTTTGAACTGTATATATAGATGGTTCTCATTACGTGAAGATTATAGTAACGTATTTCTCCATTCCCTATCTGCCGTAATGATCCTGTCAGACTTTTGTGACGTCGCTTCATCATGTTTCAGATTTCTATCATTTTAGTGACGCTAATCTGTCCTACGTGTTTTATTTTTCTGACTCAAGGAGGGATGTTCATGCTTAAGTTTTTCAAACTGGACCGTATCTGTTATGTCTAATTCCGTTTGGCGGAAATCATTGGCGAAGATAAAATCATCTTACTCAGCTTGCTCAAAAACTTCGAAGATTATTGATCGAAATCCGTGAGAAAATTGTAAGAGCTGCGAGGGAAGTGACTGAAGTGACCTATCACTTATCCAAAATTTTTGGTAACAGAGACTGTGTTGATGTTGCAAGTAGGCGTGAGAGTTGCGAAGAGCAGCTAAATGGAGCTGTACAGCGCTGGCCACACTACGATGTAGCGCAGCACCTCCAGCAAACCTTATGCAGACACCTGGTGCTCCATCCGCCCCTCGTACTCAGGTCAGTGGTGTGCTTCTGCTCTCAAACTGAGTGCTGATAGTGTGACTTGCTGATTTTCGCTGTGTTGTGTCAGCCTTTTGTATAGAACATTTTTTTCCAATTTTTCGACCTTGCGAAACTGTTCCAGTTCAGCACGTGTTAAAATACAAAGATAATCACTCATCATCTTTACAAAAAACGCTCAATGATAATTGTTAAAATTCTAAATCTCTCAGTCTCTGAAAGATTTGTCTCTTGTCATTTGGCAGATTTGTCATTTTGGCTGTGTAATGAAATTTCATTTTAGGAGTGCGTGAAAAGCATTCATACACGTTGTCGTCAACATTGTGATCGCAGTATTGCAACGAACGTCACTTGAAAGTTCTATCAGTTTGAGGTGTCATTGATGTTCGGTAAACTGAACCCCAACTGAAGGCATTGCTCTGTTTGCTTCTTTGCTCAGCATGCACAAGTGAACTATGTTTACCTATGTAAGCTAATGTACAGACAAACCTCACAAAAATTTTGTTGACTTGATGATGACTTCGCTGTCGCATCAAACACACCCATGATTTCTTTTCTAAGCTAACGTTGTTTCTGTGCTCAATATTCGGTGCAAGTCTCGCGTTGTATCCAAAAACAGAGCCATTTTCTACTCATCAATCACAAGTCGGAGACTTCCAGCGACATAAAGGACGTTATTTTGCCGAGCATTAAATAATGTGTCTGTCTCATGGGACTTTGAACTGGGAAGTTTCTCTTTTGCGCTGCCGACAGCGCGGAGGTAGTGGCTTCTCCAGGGAGAGGTGATGGTGCCCGCATAATGCCGGCTACTTTTTTTCAGTCTCCAGCGACTCTTTGAGTCTCAGCAGTGAACGGAGCGCACCAGCACATCAATCTACTAGCGTGAGTCGCGCTCTAATTTCATTACCTGAATGACAAATTGCCGCAGCTTTGCGATGATTACACCATATAGTAGACCGAAATTTTCGTTAACACAACTATGTCGGGCCAGTCTTCAGAATACGAACCTTCGTCTCGGCAGAGTGAATTATAAACAGGAGACACAATTAAGAGACGCGCACGCGTTGTATTTCTTCGTACAGTTACACAGAGATCTCAGTAGAGAGAACACAGAGACGCTTCTCCTCATTTAGGTATTTATTTTCTGCTCTCTTATGTTGTCTCTTATTTTATGGCAAACAACATCAGCCGCGATTTGATTTATTATAAATTTTTATTTTACGATTTCATCCGTAGAGAGCGCACACATAAATACTTAAGTAGAGCTAGCCTTTGACGCTGCGAAATTAATTTTCATGAGCATGAATTTTTCGTGAGTTTTGCTCAATTTATCATTCAAGTAAAGTCTTTCTACCTACTTATCGAAGAGAAATTAAAATTGCTAGATCATGATCAATACGTTTGTAGAATTAATTTCTATGAAAGTTGTGATCTTACCGACAAGGATCTTATCATGGAACTTTCTCGCTGTTTTTTCACGGCAGAAGTTAGCACCCACCGATGGAGGAAGCGAAAAGAATTTTCAGTCAAATATTTCTTTCCATGCCTGAAAGCTGAGAATTCTCCTCTGATAAGAGAAGGAAACTTTGCTACTAAAGCAGAGGCGAGCAAGTGCTGCTGGTAACCGACTGCGGGATTTCTGGCAGGAACATTTTCCATGCAGGATTGCCTAGCTTGGTGTCGTACTCCAGCAATAATTCTCATGTCTATGTCCGCCGTAACATGAGAGAAATGCAAGTTTGTTTTGAAAGAGAGACCGAGAAAAAATAAATCCATCCAAATTTTGTTTACTATATTTTTTCCAACCGAATGCTTTTAAGGGTTCCATTCTGACTGAGTTCGTTAGTTGAAACTTTTTCTCCTCAAGTTTTTATTTGCCAAAAGAAGCCTCGTTCCTCAATAAATTTTTTGATCATGCTCTCCCTTTTTGGAGCCTCCAAATTTCTTTGCCTCTGAGTTTACCGGCGCCGGACGTTGGTGCAGCAACGCCACAGCCGCGTGTTCAGCCATCCGCTGGGGCGTTTTTTTCTCGTTTTTTATGCCTGTCTTGGAAGCTTTGCTTCATCATGTCAAGTGACTCGTTTGTTTTGTGACATTTTGAGTTTGTTTCGACACTTTTGCCTCCTCAATGGACATGAAAAGGCAATGTTCATTTCCGGGCAGTTTCGCTGAAAACATTCCTTTTCCTCAGATTCGTAAGTTGTTTTCCCACTTGTACTTCATGCGCTCATTTTTAAACCTTGATAGCTTCCTTGTTGTCCAGGAGCACAGCAATTGCTAAGAATATGCTACTGTAACAAAATGCAAACTTGAAGTGTGGACTTCTCATTTGATTTTCAGTGTTTTTACAAATAAAATCAATCAAACTATTAAAGTTTTGGAACAGTTTCTACATGCTTGAGTCTCAATCCTGTAAGGTTTCGAGAGAAACAATTCTGAATATGGTCGGTTTATTGCCCTCCTATAGTTTTGTGTCACTTCCTCAAGGTTGAGCTACGGACAGCTCCATACAGAGGCTATAGGAGTGATTAGGAATCGAGGCTCAAGAGCGAATCGACGAGGCATAGGCTTCGGAAATTAAATCTAATTCACAATTTTTCACCTGGCATAGCGGTTAGAATAAGTGCATGCAAATAGTACTGAATAAAAGCGTTTCTTACAGAGAGTATGAACGACCAAAGGGAAAATGTTCCAAGTTTTAGAATAAGGGTAAGAAACTGAACTCGTATGCCCAAAATATTGAAGCCTATTCCTCATAGGGATGCAATTATTTCATCAACGGGAATTACCACTCTCGGGGGAAAATGTGAAGCCCTGGGCTGAGGGTTAGGAACTTCCTTTTATTGGAATAAAAAAGTTTTTTGTTTTCTAACGAATGATCTTTTTGGTTCACTGCTGTCCAGCTTTTCAGCACGAACCACTTTCTTCTTCAAATTCTACCCTGTATCGTAAACTTTTAATTTTGCGATTTCTGTACGCAGGAAGTCGGGACACGCTTTGTGCATAAGTTTCCCGTTCTCTTAATTCCATATAAAATGATACCTTCGGGTTTCCTACATCGGAAACGATGGAGGGGATTATTAGGGGATGTTTAAACTGTTAATGTACAGGGTGACCGGTACTTTGTAGAACAAACTTTCACATAAAGCTGGGACCGATGAATTGAACATTTTTTACCCAATAACCCAGTGATCGAAAATGCTTGGTTAGAGGATTACAAGGATTTGAAATTTTCTCATCGCCGTCAAGGTCTCCTGATATTACGCCCCCTGTAGATTTATACTTCTTGGGACAGTTGAAAAGTTCGGTGAACGAAACACCTCCTCATTCCGAAGAAGCCTTCATGGGTAGAATTGTTGAAACCTCCGCAAAGATTCGTGAAACTTCTGGTGTCTGCGATCGCGTCCGACAATCATTTGAATCATTTGAACGTCTGCACCGCAACAGATAAGTATCAAGTTGAACACCTTTTGGAAATATCTAACCTAATTTAAATTTTTTTATGGGTATCATAATTTAGGCTGTTATTCTGTTTCTTGGGTTGAAATGATAAATGTTTTTCTTACTTCTACATTTCATTTCCCTGCCGCTATCAATGTCCTAATTTTTCTCCTATGCTTTCAAATTTTAAGCCCTTATAACTCTAGGTCCCAAGTTTACGCTAAAGTTGGTTAATCGAAGCGCAGATTGTCCTGTATAATCTGTGTAGCCACTTGTGAGCAGGTCACCAGTGTTTAAGGTTATTCTGCTCTTCAGAGATGTTGGGAGCTACCTCTGAATGGTGACGAGCGCTCTACGTGTTCGTGGAAGCAATCAAAAAATCCTTAATACTTGAAGTAATAATTTCTACGTAAAAATACTCTCTAAGAAGTACGAGAAAATCTCAGAAGAGGCGTATGTGTTGCACTTGACAATTCTCAATGAGTTTAAGAATGACCTCAAGGGTCTTCCTCGAAAAAAGATGAAACGACTTTTCTTATCGGGTCCTACACGAGCGAAGAAATGCTCTAAAAGGGAGAATTCTTCTTGAGCGTCTGAAAAAGTGCATTTAGACCATTGTTTTGGTAACTGACGAAAAATTGTTCACGCTTGAAGTACTCCATAATTTACAGAGCGACCGGGTTTGGCCTCATTTCTGTGTAGAGGTTTTTCATGGAAAACAGATATCTTTGAGAAATCAAAAGCCCGTTACTGTTATGGTGTGGGCTTGTGCGCCGTCATGTGGTAAAAAAGTTCATCTCTATTGACATGGATAGAATAACCCAAACGTTTATTCAAACTTTTTGAAAATAAAGGGCTCAATGGAGTAAGAGAGGAATGAGAAATGAGAACGTGTTACTTTCCAGTACAATGGAACTTACTCACATAGTGCCAAAATGGTTCAAAGCAGGTGTTTTGAAAATTTGAACAGTTTATAATCAAAGGTTTTTTCGCCTTTTTCCTCGTTAGAATTACACTCGATCGACTTTAATGGTCTTGTCCGGGTTAGACAAGAGATCTGTTTACGAATTTCGATGCGCTACGGCGCTCATTGGATAAACCTTGAATGAAAAATGTTCTGAACTTTTACGTACTCTGGTTATTGACGGACTTTAAGAAATGGTCCACGCTTAGGGGTATTTCAAATGAATTTCGTTTTTCAGAAAGAGCATACAATCACCTTTTATTAAAGCCCTCATTATACTTATTATATTCCTTCGGTAGTTCATTCTGTAGATGAATGGTATTGAGTGAATCTACTCATGACGTTTATGCCCAGTAAAAGAAAGGATCATAGTTCATTCGTTTGAGAATGTCTTCCGTAGTGGTGCATCAGCTTATAAGGAAATAACCTGAAAAGGATTGCGCTTTAGCTCACTTCCCAATGAAGAGTTCCATAATCTACCATAAAATATCAGACCTCAGGCAGTAGAGGTCATGGTGTGTACTAAATTTAGTATATTTTAATGCAACGTATTGCTATGTTGCTTTCAAACGTATGCTGGTATTTTGGCTTCTCGCGACATGACATTCACGAAAAATACATGAATAGATAAATAGGGCAGCTGGAGAACTTTGAGATCCATGTCGCGCTGTCGTAAGAGCTGGCATTGTTAACCGTTGACGAAGAAAATGTGAAGTCCCGAGCAGAAGATTAATTAGCCTTTACTTTTTTGAAATAAAATTTATTATTTGGTGTTGCCACAGACTATCTTCTTTCGGTTCGCCGCTATTTATTTTTTTGGCAACTTTTACTTTCTTCTTAGAATTTTATCTTCTTTATGAACTTCTTCCACTTTTGCTGTTGCAATGTGGTGACATATATTTTGGATAGGTTTCTCCTTCCCTTAATAAATCCATACTAAATGGTGCCTTCCTACTTCCTCTCTAAGGAGCACCTTTGGCGCTAAAATGAAGGCTTAAATTGCTTTACACTCTTTATGTTGATCATTCACTGCTTTTATTTACGCCTATATGTTCTACAAATACTGTAGAATAGACATAATTGTTCATGCGCATATTCTGGGGAGCATTTTAAGAAAAGTAGATATCGTTACGAGGTCAAAGGCCCCTGCCCGTTACGGTGTGGGCTTGTATGTCGTCGTTTGGTCGAAAAATAACGCTCATTTTCGCGACTAAGCCAATTAGCGGCTTCGCTCATAACAGGAACAGGTATCATTAAATTGATGCACTCATCTTCTATAGAAATGAATTTATCCCGCACTGTTTCTGTTCCGTTTGTTTTGATCTATATGGGCAGGAATCATTTCATGTTTGGAGTTGGTGCGTAAATCTCAAATTAAAATATGCTTGACCTAAGCTTTGAGAGATAAATGTGCTGAGAACTTCATTGTGTGAACCAAGGTGCGACGACATGTGAGGAGATGTTATCTAGCAAGAGATGCACGCTGCTTTTTGATGTGTTACTTCAGGAATTGCTCTTTAAGCACATCGACTGCGCGTGTTAGTACGTAGAGCAAGACTTCGTCGTCCGTGGGGTGGTTGAAGCCGGTATGCATCTCTCTAGCACTGGGTGCACTGAAAAGTTCCCATAATTGCGCTTGTAAGTTTTCTTAGACGTAGTTTTGAATAAACTAATTAGCGAGCATTGTTAATGACAGGAAGTGTCATTAGATTAATGCACAAACCTTCTATGAAGCTGAATTTGTCTAGAGCTGCATCTGTTCAGTCTGTTTTTGTCTTCTCCGTTTGTTTTGGAATTCGCTCTGTACTGTTCGGTTACTTTGCATGACTCACCGGAGTCTGGCGATAGCTAAACCGGCACGAAGGCAACATCGCAACTCTGGGAGTGCCATTACAAAACTCGAGGTCGACAATTTGTAGCTGTCTTGGGCAAGATAATTTGTCTCCAATGGCGGGCAAGAAAGTGCCCGAGTTCAATTTCCAGGTCTTCTTCCTGGCTCTCGAAGGGCATCTTGAGTGAAGCAATAAAAAGTTCGTACTGCGGACGTAAGAAATCCGTCGCGGTCTCTGGGTGGGCTCTCCTCCTGATTTCTTTCGAATTAGAATGAGGAGCGTTTTATGTGATTCTTCAGAAGATTTTTCGTGTCTAACGAGAAGCGCTGGTCCTCATTATAACGTTTTTACGGTCAGTAGTAAAATATATACGCACGCTCTTGTGTACACAAACTTTCATTGTAGATTTATAAATATTGCCTGTTCTGCTGATGTCTGTGCTCAAGTCTCTGGGTCCTACACAGGTTGAAGTGGAATACGGCAGGCTTTACGCTTCAGTTTATCATTTCCCTGAAACACACGGACGATAATCGTCTTTTTCTGCGCATAACTGGGAGCGCAGTGGACTGCTGAAGTGGGCCTTACTGACTGACTTTTGAAGCATTGTCATTCTCTCCCGCATTTTTTATTTGTTTTGATAAAACGGAATTTTCCTTTTTATTCTAAATCTCTTAATGGTAGCTAATAAAAAATTTATAAATTGAAGAAATTCATTCTCTCCGATCAGCAAGTGCTCACTCTGTAACGCGTACCAAACTCATAGGGTTAAAAAAATCAGAAAGTGACAAGAAAAGTAACTACCTTGAGTATGAATAAACTAAACCTTCTGCAAGATGGAAAAATGAACTGCATAGCTCATTGCCTCCCTACTTTAAGAGACACAGCGTTTTTCCTTTTCTCTGGACCTTTTATTTTATTTATTTAAAAGGCAGTGGCGGCTCCTCTAGTGTTGTCACTTTAGTGTTTATAATTAACCCTATGACCATTGTCAATACGCCCGTTTTCTGAAATGTATTGTTAGAAAAGACGCTTAAGCTATCTGTGTATATTTAATAGAATATTTTGCTTGATGTTGATGAGCAGAAATGAGCCAATTGCCAGCAGCACCACAAATTTGCAGTGTTTCTAAAAATCAATAGTGAGTGCTGTCACGGTCGTTAATTTCATCGTCTTCGTGCAACGGTGAACGTATCGTTTCTAAAAAGGCTTCAGCTGCGCTATTATAAGACCGTTCATCATACTTGGAAATGCATAGGGCAACAAAGGAATTGCGACTGAGTTGTAAATGCGTTTGAGTTCATATTTAAATTGCAGCATGTATGAGTGGATTGAAAAAAACTAGTTCGATAAACTTTCTGTGCAAGACCCATTCTTTTCGAAATAAAGAAAGATGTCAGTCTCGTGATTAAACAATTCAAGTTCATTCGAGTTGTCCCCGACACTAAAATGATGCCGAGGAAGAGAGCAATTTAGTATGAAATTTTTTGGGGTTTGAGCCTTGCATGCTGCGGATGGGGTTATTGGTAGTACGACTGTTGAGTTCAGCGATTGCGAGTCGCAAAGTATCCTGAACCACGAGAGCCTTTAGGGTACGTCCGCTAGTACCGACGCTTTCGCGTAGCCTGTTGCGAGACCTCGGTTGAGTGACTGATTTGAGTGTTGAGCGAACTCGAAGTGGTGTCTATACCAGCTTCGTTGCCAGTCAGGATCTAGCACGTGAGCGTTCACTGCACCGTGGGTATCGGAAACGAGTTGTGATACACTTCATGTTGTAGGAGTGTTAGGCGTCGAGTCCGGAGCGCGAAGAGCGTAGGCCCAGGCTGTGGGTGGTTCCGGCCACATGTGGGTCACTCTGTGGGACGACTGGATGAATGCAGGTGTTCTATCTGCGATTCAATGCAAGTCAGGGCAAATTTAATTACTAGTAAACTTGTTTTTCAGCCTTTAATGCATGAATAAGACGTTGAAGCGAGAGCTTAAATTATTTATTGTTAAAATGGTTTTTCAAAGTGAAAACCATTCACGATGATGCAATTATTGGATCTATATGACATTAATTTAGCGCTCCCCGTAGGTAGATAAGAAGTCACGAGCTGAAGGTTAGGTAGGCTTTCCTTCCTTTTGTTGAACTAGGAGAGGTTTTCGCTTGTATAATGGACGATCTCTTTTCGGCTCGCTGCTATGTTTTTCTCAGTACTTTCGATTTTTTTTTAAAATTATTATCTTGTTCCATAAACTTAATTCTCACCAGACTCTTTCTATGATTAAGGGATCATTAGGGGGAGTACAACTATTGTGCATGGGGGAATTCAATTTCTCGAAAGAAGCCCCTCAGGGGGATACAACTATTGTATCTATGGGAATTAGCGCTCCCAGGGGGACAATGTGAGGGCCCGAGTTGAGAGTTAGTTAGGCCTTCTTTTTGTTGAAATAAAATGTTTTTTGTTATGTTAAGGACCACCTTTTTCGGTTCACTGCTGTCCTGTTTTTCAGCACCTACTACTTTCTTCTTCAACTTTGGTCTTGTTTCATAATCTTTTTTCACAACTTACTGTTTCTATGCCCTTTCTGCGTAGATTCCGCGTTTCCTTAACTCCATACTAAATGGTGCCTTCCTCCTTCCTCTCTTTGGATCGCATTTGTTGCTGCGGGTAGGGAGGCTAAAACTAACGACTGGACTAATCTAATCTTTAACATTGTATAATAGCTACTAGGAAGTTTGGCATATTTGAGATCGTGGAGGCTCGGCGAGATGTGCGCTAAAAATATTCATACTAAAACAGCCCCTCTCTCGTGTGGTGCGAATGTCACCGATCGCTTAGCGGCGGTAAGGCTTATCGCTATCGTGTGTAGGCCGAAAATGCTGCGGGGAACAGGAAATTTAAATTGAATGAAATGATCGGGCGACCGAGGCATGATGTTTTGGGTTGCATTATCACAAGTGCATAATGCTAAGTTGACCTACGCATATTTTCCAAGAGATTTCTCTAGTTTAATTTGAATGAATAATTATTCGAATAATTTTTGAAGTTCTTGAAAAAATTGAGCAATAAACATTTATAGTCTTTTCAAGCGGGTTGTGCTCCATTGGTGGCTACAGTGGAGTTCTTTGTACTGAAGTTTGAGTCTATCACTTGAAGCATGTGGACATGATGTAAAAATAACCTCGCACTTCAAAGGTCGTGTGAAAAACTACGTTTGACTGAAATAAAGCGTATTTTTTACTGTTACAAACTTTGATGGCAGCATGCTGTTTTGGAATATATTAACGTGTAATCTCGATATGATCTTATGAAGCCTACTCACAGAATTGACCAGTAGACAACTCAACCTAGTGCGAATACTGTGCTTTAAAGGCACGAATAGAGTCGCATGCATTATAGTGAACAGCCTAAACATGCGCTGCTTGCTTTTGTCTGACGATGGTCTTTTCGATGGTTGCCTAGCTCACGATGGTGTGATGAGTTGATTGTGCGAGCAGCAAGCTAAATCAAATTAAGTTTTGCAGGAAATTGTGAAATTCATTATTCTCGTACTACATTGATTACGCGCTTTATTGGTGAAAAATGGTGCCTTCCTCCTTCCTCTCTTTGAATCGCATTTGTTGCTGGGTAGGGAGGCTAAACTAACGACTAATTTAATCTTTATTGGTGAAGAAAAACCTCAAGCTTTTAGCACCTTACCGTTTTGTTTCTTTTCTCTATTAATGATTTTTTTTGGCCCAATGTTACCTTTGAACGATGATTATAAACTTTGAAATCACGTACAGTAATTTTTGACCTTTAGTCAGTCAGTTATTGACCTGCATGGTGGCATGGCCAATATTTTAGCAATTTTTTTGAGCTGCAGCATAGTATTTTTTCATTTAAAAATCGCACTACAAAGTCGGTTTCAAGTTTACGGATCGTCTTGTGAAAAGCTTGAGTTGTGCACGCTGTGTCGCTAAGTAAGAGTTTTGTATGACAATCACTGCGTGTAGGGCCACAGAGCTGGTCTCGTATAGAGACACAAACAGTTGTCACATATCGGTCTCCTACACACACTTAAATTAAACCTCCTTACTCTCATATTATCTCCGAGGGAAACATAAGATGAACACAAAACGTGCAATAATAATAACTTTATAATCATTTTTAAGCAATAAAACATATTTTGTGAGTAATTTATACCTGTATACTTTTGACATCTTGCTACCCATTGTGCCGGTCCCGTACTAATGATGACTGGAAGGACTGGAGTTCTCCAGTCATTAGTGAGCAGTGCCCGCCCACTCGGCAACGCTCGCTGCCGTGTTGCTTGCTGTCACCCTCTCATCAAATACTACGCGCGTCCCCTCATGAAGTGAGACTCCCTGACGAGGTGATCTCAGCGAGCCTGAGTACGAAAAGAGCGCGCACCAAATTGTTGTAGGAGTGTAGCAGTGCTGGCATTCGCGAGCAGTAGCGGGGAAACTGTACTTTTTATATTGGTATTTGTTGCATGCTGAATTCAGAGACTGTCAATATCGGAACAGGCGTTTTGCGACTCTTACGGCAGAGAGCCTATCGTAATATGATATTCCGTTGTATTTTATGGTCTTAATTTTGTTTAAATTTTGATAATCAGAGCGTACAATTAGAGTAGGGTAGACGCACAGTTCTCCAACATAATCTGTTAATAACAAAACATCCCTTTCTTTTTTTCATCACCGGATATCAGCTGCTGTCTGCAGCTGCAGCGGGAATTGATGTCACATTATCTTCTCTTCCAACCGACTGTCGCCGCGCTCAACTAGAGAGAGTCCAGGTCAAGATAGTTAATTTTTCCCTTGACCTCTGACCCGAGCTAAAGGTTAGAGAGGCCTTCTTTTTGTAGAAATAGAATTGATTTTTTGTTCTGTTACAGACCATCTTTTTTCGGTTCTCTGCTGTCCTGTTTTTCAGTCCCTACTACTTTCTTCTTCATTTTTTATCTTGTTTCATGAATTTCTTTCTTAGCCTACTGTTTTTATGCACCTTGGGCGTAGATTCCGCGTTTCCGTAATTCCATGCCAAATGGTGCCTTTATCCTTCTTTTCTTTGAACATCTTTGTTGTGGTAAAGGGAGGCTAAAACTTTCTTATGATAAATCATTCAATCTTGACCTCTGATTCTCTGGTTTGCTTCTTTCTGTACCTTTTTTTGGCTTTCTTTACGCTTCAAGATCTGGTGCACTCTGCGTCTTGTCCTCGCTACTGAGATAATGCCCGTTCCCAAGGAAGTTTTCTCATGTTCTCTGTCGGTCCAGCTGCTGCTCTCGAGAATAATCCAATGAAAATAAAATTTCTGTTTTAAAATGCATGTGAATCGATGGTCTTTTCTTGATTTTTAGGAAGATAAACTGTGTGAAGAAAGACGCTATTTTGTGAACAGTTCTTACGCTCGTTATTCAATTTTATTTTAGACGAGTAAAATATCAGCGCTTACCAATCGCGCTAAAAGCTGCCGAACTAAACCTTTTTGCTGTGGCTCTGGGATGAGTGAAGTGCATCGAGATCGAGGATCCTGCTACAGATGCGCTCTTACGTGGCGCTAAGATCGGAGCTCATCAGTTATGCTCATGAACTGAGTCATTTCATTAAGCTCTAGTTGATCATTTTTAATCGAGCGTATATTTCGAACACCTTTTCGATTGAAAGCTGCATTTTAGCAAATGAAGCTTAAGGGAACTACTTTTCCATGAACAGAACCTACAGAAGGATAATGTGAATACGGACGTGAAATATCTATTACTTAGTAACATTTATTATGTATACCAAACGAATGAGAAGATCTTCACAATCTCGATGACATAGCACTTATTAAGAAAATTTCATGGTATAAATGTACTTCGTGAGAACATGCGACACGCAGTTACCGAATGATAATTGTGTGACCACCTGTGTGAGTAACTGAACCAATGGCATTGTTTAGGTCTTGTAGGTTCCTGATAGAAGTTAAACTAGGGACGTAATAGTACCGAAGAATGTGATACGGCTAGATGTCATGCTTCAGCATTTCTGCTGTGTAGGGAAAGACAGGCTCTGTCTCTCACTAGGCCATGTCTAGACAAAAGAACAGCGGGTCAGGCCGCAGAGAAGATACCTTCAGATGACATCAGGTGGCGGCCAGTACGTGTCATGTACAGACATTCTGCACTATTTCTGTCGCATCCATTGTTATGTTCGGCCCCGAGTGTTCCAAACACCATCTTTTTTCCGTCATTTGACTCGTATGATTGATTTCCAGTTTAGCTCATTGTTGAAGCAACCACGTGTAAAATTTGATTGAGCTCACGGCCTTGAGTACGTGAGCTGCAACTCTTGCACTTCCTCTCGTTGCTATACATACACTAGATCGATTTCATTTCTTTGCGCATAGGATACGAATTTTCTGCTAGTGTCAGAAGCAAATTTAAGTCATGAGCTAATTCAATTCAGTGCGCTTGTTCAATTTCTTAGTATGCAAGAGACGTCGACTCGCTGGAAATAGGGGCTAACATGTGCATATACGCTTGCACGATTAAGTTGTGGCCACCCTCTCGCAGTTAGTGTACGTTTTTGCACCTCCGATGACGTAAAAACGTCATCAGATTGGCCACACCTGGGATCAAGTCTTGACTTTGTTCTGGAAACATAAAAGCTTAAAGCAGTTAAACAATAACTCGTACTTTGTTTTGCAACTTTCTCCAACGGTGTTTCTAGTGCTGTGCGACTCCCGCCTGCAGTAATTGACAATTCTGGTTACCTTGCTCGGTGGATGTTGGCTGTAACTGATCCCCTCAGGGGGATACAACTATTGTATCTATGGGAATTAGCGCTCCCAGGGGAAAAATGTGAGGGCCCGAGCTGAGAGTTAGGTAGGCCTTCTTTTTGTTGAAATAAAATGTTTTTTGTTATGTTAAGGACCACCTTTTTTCGGTTCACTACTGTCCTGTTTTTCAGCACCTCTGACTTCCTTCTTCAACTTTTATCTTGTTTCATGAACTTCTTTCTCATCTTACTGTTTCTATGCCCTTTCTGCATAGATTCCTCATTCTCTTATCTCCATACTAAATGGTGCCTTCCTCCTTCCTCTCTTCGATACGCTCTATTTTTGTAGCGGTTAGGGAGGCTTAAACTAACTTATAATCTAATCTAATCTAATCTGTTAAGGACCAACTTTTTTCGGTTCACTACTGTCCTGTTTTTCAGCACCTCTGACTTTCTTCTTCAACTTTTATCTTATTTCATAAACTTCTTTCCCATCTTACTGTTTCTATGCCCTTTCTGCATAGATTCCTCATTTTCTTATCTCCATACTAAATGGTGCCTTCCTCCTTCCTCTCTTCGATACGCTCTATTTTTGCAGCGGTTAGGGAGGCTTAAACTAACTTATAATATAATCTAATCTGGCTGTAACTGATTCAGCATGATTGCGAATGTCATTCATGCAACTGGCGTGATTTGATAACGATACTGCAAAATCCTGCTTCCAAGGAACTTGATTAGAATACCGGTTGTTTTGGGGAGCTCACTCGCTGTGCATTTTAGAGTACGTTTAGGAAAGCAAGCCTAAACATACACGCTCAGCAAAATTTAGTTGATATTTGCCTGATGCAAGGAGCCTTGCTCTGAAGTATGTTTTGTAAAGGAAAATTGGTTACGAGGATAAAGCTAACTATTTCTCTTTCTTATTATATTTTCACTGTTTTACACTTACTCAATTTATTATGACTCGAAATCCCCTCAGGGGGATACAACTATTGTATCTATGGGAATTAGCGCTCCCAGGGGGGCTATGTGAGGGCCCGAGCTAAAGGTTAGGTAGGCTTCCTTTTGTTGAAATAGAATAGGTTTTTGTTTTGTTACGGGCCATCTTTTTTCGGTTCACTGCTGTCCTGTTTTTCAGCACCTACTACTTTCTCCTTCAACTTTTTCTTGCTCCATGAACTTCTTTCCTAGCTTATACTGTTTCTGTGCACCTTGTGCATAGATTCCGCATTCCCTCAACTCCATACTAAATGGTGCCTTCCTCTTTCCTCTCTTAGAACATATTTGTCGTGGTTAAGGGAGGCTAAAACTTTCTTATATAATAATAATAATAATTTAATTAACGAGACAATGGATTTAAATTATTTGATAGGAATATTTTTGCTAGTGCTTAGTTCGCTCATAACTAGGGAAATAGAAGTAGCTGTCGGCACAGGACAAGGCACGCCCAAGACAATTTGAGGCTCCTGTGATAGAAATTTGTGATCATTCATAGATTTCTCACTCGTAAGCGCTCATTGTAAGTGTGAAAGAAATTTTTTTTATTTTTAGTTAGGCTGGTGTCATTGCAGACAAGTTGGCTGGTGTCTTTTGCGTTCTTTTGTAGAATTGAAGCTGGAATGAGTTACTCGTGCTCTAAGACTTCTTCAGTCAAGATATGTTTCAGATTTGGACCGTGTAATTTTCTACGGTGGTTCAATTACACTGATTATTGATTGACGGAATTAATTTTAGGAAATAAGTGACATTAAGTTGCCTTAAAGTGATGCAGTTTTTACGCTTTGAGTCATGAAACTTTGACTCAAAAGTCTGAAGCGATAAAGTTATTCATTGTACCACGAACTATAGATTTAAAATAACCCAATCATGAGTCGTTTTCAGCTTGTGAAGATGTGTGCGCATGTTCACTTGGAAAATAAAATTGAATAAAATTGAAAATAAAATTTTTATAACGTAATAATTGAATGCCATAAAAGTCTTTAGTTGAGCAAAATTGAAAAAAATGAAAGTGCGTATTGCTAACTTCGAAGCATAAAATCGGTGGTATTAATGTCGAATTGCAGCTTAATAGTTATGGTAGTATGAAAAAATGTGGTATTATAATGGTAATAATTATCCTGAACTAAACATTTAATCAAAATATTTGACCTTAATGTCAAATTACGTTGATTTGCGAATGTTTACTCTGGTTTGTACTCACAAACTTGGAACTGAGGATGCCCTCAGGACGCAATGGGTTAAACGTTGCCTGCGATGGGTTGAACTGAAGTTCAATACTTAACTTAATTTAAAGCTAACTTAAGAGATCAGTTTGAAAAATAACGTGCATTTTATAGCGTGCCTTCATTCAGTTTTCTTTCAGTATTTATAAAAATTGAGTTTGTGACTGCTGGTCGGTCAGCAGCGTTATGAAAATCCCCTTGGTGATCACCGGTGGGTAGCATCGACGTCCCCCTCAGGGGGATACAACTATTGTATCTATGGGAATTAGCGCTCCCAGGGGAAAAATGTGAGGGCCCGAGCTGAGAGTTAGGTAGGCCTTCTTTTTTGTTGAAATAAAATGATTTTGCTATGTTAAGGACCACCTATTTTCGGTTCACTGCTGTCCTGTTCTTCATCACCTACTACTTTCCTCTTCCACTTTGATCTTGTTTCATGAACTTCTTTCTCATCTTACTGTTTCTATGCCTTTTCTGCATAGATTCCACGTTTCCTTAACTCCATACTAAATGGTGCCTTCTTCCTTCCTCTCTTTAGATCTCATTTGTTGAGGATAGGGAGGCTTAAACTAACTAACAAACTGAACTAAGCATCGACGTCAGTGGTAATATTGAGCTGCCTACTTAGAAAAAACAATAATCTGTAGCAATACCAATGCAATTTGCTGGAGAAACTATCGCCAATCCCTCGTAATTTGAATATGAAAAGTTTTGTTTCACGCGCTCAACTCTGAGTTCGTCTACCGGAGCGAATCGATCTTAATCCCGTTTTCAAGCACCCCAAGCCTCTGGTAATTGAAGGTCTGTTTGCTTCGCCTCTGTGATTTCTGCATTCATGCATCGCTGCAGTATCTCGCAGGCTGGGGCTTAAACGCCGCCAGTTTTGCGCCACCACTAAAATGTTCGCTTATTTTCAGGTCTGTGATTGTGTTATTTGAGTCCCTGTGCAATGGAGAGTTGTTTTGCGAGAACTAAAGTACTCCAGGGCTTACGATACAGCAGCAGGTGAGCTGTTGTTTTGTGCGATGACTGTGTTCAATGGACTTCGATAGCAATGATCGGACCAACTGAGAAAATGCATCAAAATGAAATGTTTTCGTTATTTGGAATGAACCTTTCCAATAAGTTTGGATACCAAAATATCTTCAATAAGAGACTATTGTGAATGAATATCTCTCAAGCCTGGATCTTATCTTCAAATTTTATTCGTCCTACTTGTGACGCATTACGAGGGAAGTTTATTTATCAGTGAGCTTTACGGAGTTGTAAATTTCTCCACAATTGCACTTTTTCTCATAAAAGGTGACCCCGTGGTTCTTTCATTGGACCTGTACTTGTCAGTGGGAGGTGGGAGAAGAGCAGATTGATGAAGTTGAGCTGGAAAAAGCATACAATTTCTGTCAGACAAGAGTCGTGCATGTACCAACGCTGCGTTAGCGTACTAGTTTCGTGGAACACAGTGAGTCGTTGATACCAACTTTGACGTTTTTTCGGTGTCATTTCAACATTGAACGAGGTTGAGCGATTAAGAGATTGTGTCCAGAATTTAAGAACTACAGGATCGTTGATGAGAAGGTAAACACCTGTGCCTATTCAGACGAAGAACACCAGAAAATGTGGGGAGGGTGAGGGTGGCGCTGTTACAGAGTCCAAGTTAATCTGTTCGGCGGCTCTTGATTGCTTTGTGCATGGGGCGTGAATCGGTCAGAAAACTTTTAAAACCGAGTTCTATTCTCACTAATAAAAGGCATGTTTATGCAGCATTTGAATAAAATGAATTTTGAAAAGCGTGAAGAGTTCGTTGTACAGATGTTGCAACTTTCTGAACTGGAAAACGAAGCGCAAATTTTCATGTTAGTTGAACCTTACATTTGTTTGAGTGGGAAAATGGACCATCAGAACTGTCAGTGCTAGGCAGCAGTGATTTCCAAATAGTTCCACAAACGCTCACTGCACAGAGCGAGTAGCATTCTATCTCGAGTGACATCGGTCCTCACTCGTTAGGGGTTGGTCAATGTACAGTGACGGTAAATTCTGAACGCTACTCTGGAACGATCAGAAACTTTTTTTTGAGAGTTGCATAGCAGGTGGCGAAATACGAACAAAAGTTTATTCTAACGAGATGGTTCAACAGCTCACATCACAATGATATTCATGGACTTGCTTCGGCGTTCTTTCTCCACGTACATCATTTCTTGGTCAGGAGAAGTGCTTTGGCCTCCGCGTTCTTCAGACCTAGCCATGAACAATGTTTTCCTCTGAGGGCACTTGAAATCTCACGTTAATGTGGATAACTTCTGTGCATTGGGAAAAGTAAAAGACGGAATTCATTGTGAGATCCAACTGATAGAGAGGTAAATATCGAAAAGGTTGTGTAAAAACTTCAAAGGCAGAATGAAAAAAAGGTATCAATGAAGGTGGTTTTCATCTTCTGGATATTAGGTTTCAAACAAAGCCCAAATGCTGAAAATTTTACGCCATTTTTACATGAGGTAATTATTTTTTACTTCAGAAATTAAATAAAATTGTTTGTTCAAAAAAGCCTCATTCATGGGAGTTGGCCGTTTATTCACTAAGGAGCTGGAGGATATATTATCTTAACTGTATTGAAGTCTATTTTCTGCACTTATAGCGAATGTGCGAATTTCCACTCATACATTGTCATAAATCAGGCTATGTCTGTTGGTAACGAGCAGAGGCTGAATAGATGTGACGCAGCGCAACTGAAAGCTTCCTGTCGAGTGTAGCTCCAGGCGGTACCATGAGTTGCTAACTAAAAGCGGAAGTACTCGCTCTATACTTTTGATCTTGTGTATATCGTAAATAATTCTCTGATGATGGCGTCACCGATGTTTGTGACGCGAAGCCGATAAATTGGGACAATTAATTGTACCATTATTCAGCTAAAGTTCTTACTTCAGATGTTAAGGATGAGCACATACATAGACAGGTCCGATCGTAAAGAAGAATTTATTGAATGTTTAACAGGTTTCTGATATCGCAATTAATTGAACGGGTTTCAATTAGCACGTTTATATTATTTTATTACGTAATAATGAAGCGATTGAACAAGTCTTCAACTGATGTAGTACAAAAAACGTTTTAAAAGTTCTGAAGGAAAGCTGTAGAATAAATTTGCATTGTTGTGTAGAATTCACAAGGCTCATTCATTACTATCGAGTTCGATGCAGAACAACGCTGATGAATTTGAAAAGCATAGCCCGATCACGGGCCCTAATTACTTATCCATGATCCTGTTCTTTTGAAGTGTCTGGGGCCAGAAGAATTCTGTCAAAATTTCATCTCCTTCATTTGCATGGCGGGAGCGGCCCGTGACACAAATGAGCGACGCAGCCCTCGCTATTGGTGAGCCGCGGTCTGGCGTCAGGCTGCACGAGGTGTCTCTCCTGTAGTTATATGTCGAACACCCGCATTGGAGACGAACTCATCTGTTATAGTTTCTAGATTATTTTAGCAACAGTTATCTGAGCTGCCTGATCCCTTTAATGCGTGTGCTCAACTTAATTGAAATGATGCTCTACTGTTTGCCGAATTATCATCTAAAGACGAACCCCCCGGAGGAAGAACCTATTGTACCTATAGGAATTAGCGCTCCCAGGGGGAAAATTTGAGGTCCCGTGCTGAGAATAATATAGGCTGTTTCTTTCTTGAAATAAAGTGTTTTTGATTTTTTCGGTTCACTGCTCTCTTGTCTTTTAGCGTCAACAACTTTTTTCTTTAGCATAAGTTTTGCGTTCCCTTAAGTCCACACTAAATGGTGCCTTCCTTCCTCCTCTTTTTGGAGCTCCTTTATAGCGGTTAGGGAGGCTTAACATCTAATCTTATCTCGAGACGGATCTGACTTGCTCATTCTCAATTAAGTAATGTGGCATTTCGATGCGACGAGCTGGTTTGGTGATGGTTTGTGGTCACTGTACTTCCGATGATCTCTTGTTCATTTCTGGCTGAAACTGAATATAAAATTGTAAGAAATGCCCTGGTAACTGTTCTGAGAAGCCCTTCAGCGACAGAGTCCCTGTTAGACAGTATTCATGTGTACTAATAGTATGATTACTTCCCCAGAGTATTCATTCATTCCTTCATGTGTACGAAGAATTGTAGCCTGTCTTAGTAAATAATTTATTACAAGGTATTGAGCTTTCCCCATTGGAAGTTCGGTAAGCACCGCAAATGCATGTTGTCAATATGCCTTCCTTCTAAGAATAGTAGCCAATTGCCCCTCAGGGGGATACAATTATTGTATCTATGGGAACTAGCGCTCCCAGGGGGACAATGTGAGGGCCCGAGATGAGAGTTAGGTAGGCCTTCTTTTTTGTCGAAATAAAATGTTTTTGTTATGTTAAGGACCACCTTTTTTCGGTTCACTACTGTCCTTTTTTTCAGCACCTCTGACTTTCTTCTTCAACTTTTATATTATTTCATGAACTTCTTTCCCATCTTACTGTTTCTATGCCCTTTCTGCATAGATTCCTCATTTTCTTATCTCTATACTAAATGGTGCCTTCCTCCTTCCTCTCTTCGATACGCTCTATTTTTGGAGCGGTTAGGGAGACTTAAACTAACTTATAATCTTAATCTTAATCTTAATCTTAGTAGCCAAGTGTATGAGTTTTCAAGCTCCCAAATTTCTGCAACGCTTGAATTACGCTCTGTATTTGCGACAGTTCATTGGTGAGATTAGTGTGATCCCAGCGCAGATTTTTTGTGAACCATGAATAGAAGTCTAGGAACAACCTGGCCACTTTTATGGGCAGTCGATAGAGCATCGAAATTTTCTAACAAGGTTCTTGCTCTGCCCAAAAAAAGGCGACGTGGTCAGCCTCTTCACGTCTCCGGTAAAAGAGAAAGGCGAACGGTAAAATATGTACTGAAGATCTGAAAATACTGTGACGTAAATCGCCAACACCCTCCTCCTTTCTTTTTTTTATACTTCGGAAAATGAAATCGAATTAACCAGGTAGAACCGCTTCACAATCAGTTTTTTTTATGATGAAACGTTCAAGAATAGTTTCATTTCGAGCGCATGTTCAAACTTTGCCGCGCTTATGTTCGTAATTAATAGGGAAGTAACCGTATTTATTCCCTTACATATTTTATCCCGTCGACGCAGAGTACTTTAGTAGATAAAATACGGATGCACATGTTGCCATCGATAAAGTTAATTTCTAGAAAAGTTTTCTAAGTTTTCCAATTCAACTGAGTGTATGATTCCGTGCAATATTCGAAGCAAAATGTGTGCCTTTCCTACTAAAGTGTTTTATTAGATGGGAAAGTCGGCCGTGGAAGTTTCGAAGCTCGTGAACGTGACGACAAACTAATATCTGATTGTTTGCACAGTTGAGTGTTTTGAATAACCGCAGAGCTATGTTCTAAATTGAGAAAAAAAGTTTGCGTTCCATATCAGATACAACTTCATTGGCGCTAAAAAGGCCTCGCTAACAGATGGGCCTGGAAAGCTTGAAGGTCTGTGTGGAAAAGAGTTGCCGAGTTTTGGCGCGATAACATCAGCAGAACGAAAGGTCGCGAGAAGATCTTAACTCAGTCTGTTCATCGCCTGGCGGATGCTTCCACGGCAAAGAAGTTCAAGCACAGTTTCGCTTTGCTCCAAAGAGAGGAGCATATGGCTCAAATAGTGAGCTCTTTACTGAAGAGAAATTGCCTAGCAGTAAAGTTCATGCTGAGGTTTGATGCAGAGGCTTTAGTTTGAAGTTGGCTGTCTTCAACGTTCTCAAAAATATTCGTCTTTATATTGTGGGCTGAAGTGTCTTCAATTCCGTTTGGTTTGCTTGCATTTAATCCAGAAAAGAGCTAGATTTACTCGGAAAACTAATTAAATTTCTAAAGTTTGTCTAATTTTTTATTTCAACAAAAAAATGTGAATAAATATTTACAGTATGCCACTGCACTGTCAAGATGACAGATGCATATTTTCTTGCCATCAAATTTCTTTGAGAAAATGTTCCATTTCCCTATATCTACAGTTTTTGTTTCTTAACAGAACGATTGCATTTTGTTTTGTTTCCTTCAGTGACAATTACGTGATTTAAAGTTGGATTTATTTTTATTTTTATTTAGTTACACAAGGGAAATTGGTCTAACAAATAGTTTCCTTTGAAATCATGGTCATGATGAAACAAACGCTTGAAAGAGGTCACCTAAAACGTCCTTAAAAATGCTGCCCAAAATATATTGATGTACTAAAATAGGCTTTGAACCAACGTTTAAGTTTATGAGATGATACTCCCACTTACATTCAAAGTGACACCATTGATGGACATTGGAAAATTAGTAACCTTATTTTTTCCCGTTATATGAACGAGTTTTCGTGTATTAGTTGAGTTTTTGATGTAGTCTATCGATACAATTTTTATATGCTGCTTCCGTTTTTGTGCTAACAAAAAATGTAATGTATTCAGTTAGAGGTCTTCTGAAAGTCAATTTAGGGTAAACATTTTGCTTTTTACACTTCTCAAGCGCAGGGACAGGGATTGTAGAACTGGGACCTGGTATTTAACCCAAGTATTATAGGGAAGACTATCATTAACACGCATTAAAAGGGAAAGGAAATATCTACAAGAAATATCTACACGTCTCTGCCTCTGTCACCACCTCTGAAGCTCCTGTAGTTAGGCAGCACAGTCCTACTGAGTTACGACAAAACACAAACGCAGACGCACTCTTACCATGAGCCACGAAATGCTCAGTTGGCAGCCAACCAAAACCCTTACAAATGAAAAATATTTTTACGAGAGTGAAAAAATTAGATTTTCGTTTCAAAGCCTGCTTGTCCTCTTGATGAAACTTCAAGTTTTCCATTAGAAAAGTGATACCTGGTGGTTGCATCTCTTCCAGGCGTATATGATAGTTTTTTGGTACGTAAGAACAATTCGTGCCTCAGAGTTTGAAGTGACCTTACCGCTTGGAGTTACTTTCTTTACTAAGGCTTGGCACGGTCTCCGACGCAATCCGCAGGTTTTGCAGTCTTGATTGTCGTTTTTACTTGGTGGCGCGCGCGAAGTCTGAGCTGCTGGCCTGCGGAAGCTGCTAAATTGTGCCTGCTTATCACCGCCGCCACCGCGGGACCTGGCCGCTGTAGCTTCGCTGCGGCCGCGCCATAACTCAGCTTGGCCTTCTAGCCTCCTCAATTTCTTGCTTCGCTGTATTAAAATTACTCTCTTATCCCTACCCTCGTGCTAGTGAAATAATCATAAAGTTTGCCGAAACACTCTACATGCAAAAGATTAATTAATACGCACGTCCTCTAATAGTACCGTCACGACTGAAAAATGCAAAATAATCAAGCATTCCTAGGTTCTCTGCAAAATTTAGATTTTTAACTAATTTTTAATTATCATTCAATTTTTATCTCATTTGCTCAATAGAGGTTCTTATCTAATTTGAGCGGTAAGCTTAGTTTATTTTTTCTTCATGGTATTGTATGGATTCGAATGCCTGACATGTTAAATGGAATTTTGAGATTTGGAGGCCACCATTTACTTCATCCCCGATATCACCTCGCGCAATGCAGTTCATCTGATGGAGTCTCAAGGCTTTATAGCTGACAAACTTCAGCATTAACGAAAGTGCTGTACTTCCCAGGCCTTCTAGCCAGATAGGCGTCAGGAAGTTTGTGTTTCTTGTGCGGGAGCCTTAGATCATAGATTGCCATGGTCTCAATAATGACTTGTGACAGGATGAAATTTATTAAGAGAACATTTCCGTATATTTCTTGCGTTGATCCTACACGCGTAGAATTTTTGACAATCGAGACTAGAATACCTTGACTATCAATTTGATTATTACGTTGTGACGATGTTTGAATTTTGGTCGAAAAAATTTCGTCGAATTATTCAAGTTTTGTAATTAGAGAATTTAAAAAAATACTCTTAATATGGTAGCCAGCATGAATCTGGATGCGCGTAAATTCTACACTGTTCATGAGACTAACCTTAAATAGCCTGTTGTCATTTTCGCTTCTTCCAATCGATGGAGACCTTTTACGCGCGATGGCCATTCGTGACTACCACTCGCTGTGTTCTAGGCAGTGTTGGTGCCCAGGCACGCTTGGTTCGAGCATCTTTCATCTTTGTTTTCTGCTTAACCTGCTTACGTTTTCTGAGCTTGCGTTAATGTTATTGTGATATTCAGGCCCACCAACACTTGCGCTGCGTTACTGCCGCTGTGGGGCCTAGGTGCGGCATAACGCTTGTAATTTCGATCGTATCAGTGCTACAATAGTGCTCTGTTGAGACATAGACCCTCTTAGGTCCAGCCTTCGCCCAAAAACCTTATTAAATGGAGAGCATCCTCTTGTTTTGCTGCCTCTGCCAGTCCTGTTCTACACCCATCCGTATGGATCTTCACTGCCATCGGCGGTCAATGCTCGTGAGGGAAAATTAGTTTTCTTTCTGGTTAATACTTGTAAGAAGCATTTGCTTCAGGTTAAATGATCATGTCATTCAACTCTGATAATAAGAGTCTCCATTTGTCACGATTAGAGAATTCTCTCTTTTATTTAAAACTTTTGTTAACAGCTTTTGAGCCCCTCAGTGAAGGCCCGTGTGAGGGCCCATTAAGGGCAAATGTGTGAGGGCCCGAGCAAAGAGTTAGGTAGGCCTTATTTTTGTTGAAATAAAATGTTTTTGTTATGTTAAGAACCACCTTTTTTCGGTTCACCACTGTCATGTTTTTCAGCACCAACTATTTTTTTTAACTTTTATTTTGTTTCATGAACTTCTTTCTCAACTCACTGTTTCTGTGCCTCTTCTGTGTAGATTCCGCATTCTTTTGTCTCCATACTAAATGGGGCCTCCCTCCTTCCTTTCTTCGATGCGCTCTTTTTTTGTAGCGGTTAGGGAAGCTAAAACTAACTTATAATCTTAATCTTAACATATTTTCAGGCACAAAAAATGACTTTTAGAGGCGCTATTGAGTGGTAGTTACGGTAATATTTCCATGTTCATCTAATACTTTATTATTTCGAAATTTGTCCCCGAACTCAAAATTATCATCCTTTGAATGAATCTTGTTTTCTTATGTTCGTTATTTCTATTTGTCAACATGATTCCTACTCCTCAACATGAGTCCCTTAATTCTAAAAAAGGTTGGAATTTTGCTCCACGTGTTTCCGCGAGAAGCTTTCGGTAAAGTTATTACCACTCGTCCTCCGCCTCGTGCTTGGAAGATGTCTTTTATTGATTCTCGCGAGAAACTTCCCTACGTTATCGGATATTCGTGTCAATTAGCGCAGCGTGTTAGCGTTTTACGGCCCAACTTCGAGTCAATAATTAGAAGCTTTGAAGACCGTCGGAGTTTTGAGGGCGAAGTCTGGCGGGACGGCGGCTGCTCGCACACAGCCTGACGCAACCTTCACGTCCCGTGTGAGGGCGGCAGACAGCGCTGCTGGGGAGCCTCGCATTGCTGCGTTGTTGGCGGCTAATTTTGCTGCTGTTCTACGCAGTGCAAGTGCATCGTCAGAGGCCAAATTTTCACGCAATTTGCGTCATCATAGCGAAACAGCTCTCGCAGAACTAGTTCCTTGGAGTAGTTTGGCTAGGCGACATAGGTTAATGCATACAGGTCTAAACCAGAGAGTGTTGAATGCTTAAATTTTCTTCCACAAATAAGCTCAATCTGGAGAATTTTGGCCGGGAAAAACAGCATGCAGCGTTGCTAAAATAACAAAAAAAACGTTTGCTGCCATGTAGCTGCACCTCTTCGCGAGCCAGACGGAAATTGCGATGGCCGAATCTTGTGTTTAATTAGTGTAGAATGTTATTTTAGTTCAAGCTTAAACCTATTTTCAATACTCATCCGAATGCACTCGTTTACATGATAATGGCTTCATGCTGAGAGAATTGAGTAGTCACGGTGGTAGAATTTTCGCTCTAATCATTTATTTTAACGTCACTTTTATTTTTTTAATAAAATTCGCTGTTGAAATAGCTTAAAGAATCCAGCCATAGAGCAGAAACCAAATTATGTTTTATGGGCCTTCTTTTGGCCATCGAAATTGTAATTCGTACATGGGGCTCTAATGCAGCGCTATCGTAATTTGCCCAATTCTGAAAAGTCTTTTACTTCTTGGGAGAGAGGACTACCGCATAAATAATTTTGTAGCCGTTCTCTACTTACTTTTATTTATTTTATCTTCCTCGGAAAAAATATGTCAATATTTTCATGGATTTATGAAAAATATTAGGTGCTATTATTTTTCCTAATTTCTGTCATGTAGTTCATAGTGAGAATTTTTCTTATTTACTGGCTATTGTCGTTTGCGCATGCCATTATGCCTCACCTAGAGCCTCAGCTGTGGGGTCTCAAGCGAAATCAACTTGAGCTCCAGAAATCAAGGGATTTTTTAGCTTTTGCCCAGCCAGCAATTTGTGGAAACTATACGGTCTTGTCGTAGTTTTATCGAACTATCAATTTACAGCAGTCATGGCGTAGACGCCGAAATTAACCCAAATATATATTTTATTCGGTGATGGAGTCGGACTGGGAGTTAGCCAGTCAGAATCATCTCAAGGGTCACTTTATCGGTTTTCTGCGGAGGTCATTGGCGTAGGCAGCCTACTGTAACTCAAGTTCATCAAGTATTTATTTTTACACAGGCATGGATGACCAAATTAACTCTCGAATGAAAGACATAGTGAGCGTCCTTTTAAAAATGCTAATGAGTTGTCTCCACTGCTTTGTTCTGATAGCTTATTTATAATGATTCCTTTTCCTGAAAGAACTTTTTTATATTCAAAATTAAACTCGGATAAGAATAAACTTAGTGTGTTTCTTGCACTTTTACATAAATGTCGTTAAATCAAATGACTTAATGCGAATTCGTTACTGGGTGTTATCCGAATTATTTATTTTTGAGTTCATATTGCCATGATTTGAGGCAGCAGAATCATTTACCTAAATCAAGAGGACGAATAGGTAACTTTTAAAAATGAAGACTTTTTGGTTTTCGCCGCCTGGAAGGCCGCCTCATCTTATGTTACATAGTTCAGCCTGGAAACGTGTTACCACCTTGGTGCTTTACTGAATGCGCTCCTGTTTACCAGAGGAGTTAAATACCATAATATTGATGCTACTGTGTGATCACCCATCCGCGCCTAAACAATCTGGCACAAAGGGAGAGGGAGTTTTGTGAATGTACAATATAATCACTGTGGTGGCCATAAGTCCCTCAAATGAATAATCATCCGGTATACTTTTTTTCAGCGAAATCTACGATACATTGATACTGGGACTTTTAAGAACATAATTGTCATTTTAAGGTCGTATTGGAGCGTACTCAAAGTTCTGTGTTATGTTTGCGCGACATTTCAAATAATTGTCACCGATAGTTTTTTTCTGCTCTTTGTCCTTTTTTCTGTTGACTCTGAAATTGCGGCTCAAACTTTTCCGTTGATCATACCAATGCTAACCGCGATTGCTTCTTCCGCCTCTTATGTCGA
Organism: Morinoia aosen; assembly: GCA_030386875.1. Classification (NCBI taxonomy): domain Eukaryota; kingdom Metazoa; phylum Arthropoda; class Malacostraca; order Amphipoda; family Talitridae; genus Morinoia; species Morinoia aosen. The sequence continues at coordinate 16,037,826 of CM059571.1, read as the reverse complement.
CGGTGCGTCTTCTTTCTCCACTCTCTCAGACGACGTTGAAAAGTTCTGGGCCTCTTTTCTGTACCGAATATGACGTCAAATTTAGCCAACTCGCAATCACGAGCATGGCAAAACTTTGGGTAGCGCACAAGTGTTCTGGCTCTACTTTCTTGCTCTCCAGCTTGCCGTGCATTGCTGCTGCATCTGCTGCCGCTACTGCTGTAGTCGTGACGGTGACGGCTGATCTTCAGTTTGTTGACATCGCCACGGGTGCTAGAGATCCTCGAGACACGGATGCAAAGCGAAGTCTGCTTTCGAAACTTCGCTCGAGGAGGAAATGGAGAATGCTCTTCGAATTGCGTTTATTCACTGTTAAGTCATTGCGAATTCAAAATATAATTTGGAAATTGAAGAGATCCCTGAAGTGACAGCTGGGCATGTTCATCCCTAGTTTTCAGGAACTATTCGCAGCCCCTCTCGTTCACGCGGCCTTATTTTTGTCGACAAAAATAATCTAAAAGGTTCACCGCTTCCGATAAAAATCGGTGATTTCTTATTATGTTATGTGTTTTTGTGCAGTGAACTTATACAGATTTTCCTTTCATTTCCGTCATCGAACTATTGTAGCTTGTGACCCAGGCGCTAATTCTCATACGTTTTCGTCGTTGCAGTCATTTAGTGAACATGTAATTTTCGTGGACTGACAATATTTATTATTCAAAATACAAAATGAACTTGATTATTTGCGCTAAATTAGTGATGCCATTACATTTGTGTTTCAGAGCTAATCAAAGTAAGCGCATTTCTTGCCCGGATATCATTTTTTTAAAGTAATTTTCGTTTACATGAGGTTAAAATCGTCTGTTGTTTTTTAAAAGTTGTAAGGTTCAGATGTCATATTTTACAGTATTCATTAAAAAATAAACTCTGTGAACCTTGGACGGACACTCTGGAAACGCTCCTAGCAAGTGTTACCGCCGAAGTGTCCTGCCGGCTCGGGTGGGGCTGAATCGAGCCTCGCGTCGCACCGCGCCTTGAGGTCCAGAAATCAAGGCCAGCATTTGTTCAAGAGTCCAGACAGACCCGGCCATGAGGTTTTGGGTCATTTATCAGCTCCTGGAGTGGCTTCCGAGCTCCGCTTCCTGGCAAGATGAAGAGGAAACTCGATTTTATAATGAGCTATTTGCTAAAGCTCTCCCAAGCGGTTCTGATGAAATTACTAAAAAACAAGTGAAATATTTATCCCTGCTTGCCAATTACTGCGTTCAGCATTTTATACTTTCTTTTTCACTGTTAATAAATTGCTGAAATTGAAGTCATTGTTTAAATATTACGAAAATTGGCTTTGCGGCTCTGATATCACTGCCATTAATTATTTTGAAACATGGAACATTTTATTTGTTTCATGCTCGACCGAGCTTAGGAAGCGATTAACTAAACAATTCTTCGGAGCTCAAAGCCTTAAAAACCTATGAGAAAGTTGAAGGCTTGAGTTAACGTTTGCAAAATATTTTTGTGAGCGAGTTAAAAGTGAACGGAAAATAAAATTCATGGAACTAAAATTTTATTTCAATGTTATTTTGTGCAAAAGCTCTAACTTTTCCCTTCGTATAATTTGAATTTGAATTTGATTTTGAAAGTGGTGGTTAAAATTTTGAATGAGAAATATGCCATGATGAAACCTTACGTTCTCATGATTTGACAGCTCTGAAAACTCTTATTCGTACGTCAACCGTAAAATTCGGCTTCGGTAATGATGCTTAGTTTTTCCGCTCATCAAATGCTATTTTGAGCTTTTGTTCGAAGTCGCTCTACCGAATTTGCGAACATTCTATCAGGAATTTTGATCCTGTCATGGCGGGCTTGCTTTCGATAAGAAATAGAAAAAGTTCAAACAAATTGGGTGTTCGAGTTTTTTTACCTGGAAAATTAATGACATATAACCTATAAAGTCTGTCAATCTGTCAAAATCCTAGTAATTTTTACTTTTCTGAAAGGATTCAAGATTTATTTTGTCACTGAAATGATATATTCCAGGATATATCCATCACCGGTGTGGAGTTCAGTTAGAGTAATTAAGCGCAATTTTGCCTCGTGGCTGAATGTTGGAAGTTACGTCACGTCATTGGTGGTTCTCAAAATTCGCACGTGAGTAGAAAAATTGCTCTCATAGAAAATGTCTTGAAGTTTAATTTTACACTGAAAATTTTACGGCAACAGATTCATATATTGTTCCTGTGTGCTGCGTTGTCGCGTCTGAGTGTAGGAGCTAATTTCAGAAAAATAAATGTTTCTGAGGCTGAGTATTGCAGTTTATCTGTTTATCAAGGCTTGATTCACTCAAATTCTAAGAATTAGAAAGCTAACTTGACTGCTGTTCGATAATTTATGATCCATGTTGAAATACCTCGTGTCAAAAAAACCTTTATGGTTCATTTAGTTTAGAGTCGTCAGCTGTGGGAGGCTTTTGATAACTTATTTCAACGGAGATTTGTTATTTCTGTTGATGATAAAGTTCTGTAGCGCCAAAGTCGGGGATATCTGCAGATGGTGCGTCAGAAAGACCGCACCTGGCACATATCTTGCGATTAGAAAGCATAGAAGAGTTCCTACTTCAAGTCAGCCAAGGCTCAAATCAACCCAGCAAATTCGGTCGATGAAGAAACCCATGGAGAAAATTTAATAGATCTTGAAGTCTAGGTGGTAAATTTGATGAGTTTGAAGCTCAGGTCGCACAGCGAGAGATTTATTGTTGATAGCGTATTAGTCAAGCAAATAAGCTGTCTAAGTACCTATTGAGAGCACTTTGCCAAATACTTATTTCAGATTAACGTTTTCAGCTATAACCGGATTTCGCTCCCGCGCTGATAGAATTACTAAAATTTATTTGGAATTTTGCTTGCAAATGCAAAAAAGTATACTGCAAGTACACTCCGTTGTCTCTTTTCTACGATGAATTTTAATCGGCGTACATATCGAGTTCGTGTTCCTGCGTTTGCATAAGAGCTAAATCCACACGATAAGGTTGTTGAATGTTGTTTGAAACATCTTTTCAGGATTTGGTCAAAATAACTTCATTTTACGAGCCAAGGTTTGATACCGTAATTTGAGTTACGTTTTTTGACTGTACAGTGAGCGTAAATATCGTTATGTGCCATGTTTTAATGAATTTTAGTATTTTGTGTGTTATTTCCGCGTTACATTATTATTTTTCACTTTCTATCACTGTGAGGGCTTCTGATAGTTTAAGCAGCGCACGGAACTGCAATGTTATAGACCTAGCTTGCTCCAGTGGAGTTTAATTTGAACGAAGTTACCATTGTCCTTGTGAAATTAAAGCCCCCTCAGGGGGATACAGGTATTGTATCTATGGGAATTAGCGCTCCCAGGGGGACTATGTGAGGGCCTGAGCTAAAGGTTAGGTAGACTTCCTTTTGTTGTAATAAAATAGGTTTTTGTTTTGTTACGGACCATCTTTTTTCGGTTCACTGCTGTCCTGTTTTTCAGCACCTGCTACTTTCTTTTTCAACTTTTTTCTTGTTTCATGAACTTCTTTCCTAGCTTACTGTTTCTGTGCACCTTGTGCATAGATTCCGCGTTCCCTCAACTCCATACTAAATGGTGCCTTCCTCTTTCCTCTCTTGGAACATCTTTGTCGTGGTTAAGGGAGGCTAAAACTTTCTTGTATAATAATAATAATATGAAATTAAAGCCTACAGTTATATTCCAGGGACGAGCGTGTGGGACGTATTTTGTTTCTATTTCGAAAACATGTATAAGTGATAATCAATCACGAGTCATAGGATTTGAAGAACATTTAATAAAATTTTCATACCTAAAACGAGTGCGCTACATTTTGAACTGAAAATTGAGGGGTAGTTTTCCAGTTAAAAGTGTTGACATGGATGTAAATCCTCACATATTTAAGATACTGCGTATCATACAAGAGGTTACGTTTTTTCTGTTAGTTTGACGAAGAAAGTTAAAAAAAACGAAAATTAGAACACATTTACTGAATATATAAAAAATCTCACTTATAGAGAAAGTTTGTGCAATTGTTACAACAGCATTGGAGACAATTCGTACAAGTTGTACAAACAAAAACTGCTTGGAACGAGTCCAGAAAATATTTTAGTTGTTAAGAGTGTAGTGTACTATGAACTGTCAAGAGTTCTATTTAATTGGTAAGTTCTGTCCTCAAAGGTTTGATATACAGGCAGGCTCACCTGGAGTTCACATTTGAGTTTTACCAAGACTTGCCGCCTATGTTTTGATCAACTTCCGTATTCAGGAAGTAAGCTTAAAGTTAATGCAACGACCCATGCCCGTTTTGGAGATATTCCCAATTTCGGAGCCACTGCTTTACTTCCGTCGTGGAGGCATTTTACAAGGCTCTAATTCAGCGGCAAGACCATCGTTCTCTGGGACTCTTCTGAACACTGCAGCTCCATTCTCTCGGAGGCGAATTATTGCTCCTGGGGCCGTTTCTCATCACTCGTGTGCGTACCGTTACCAAAACTTCACCTCGAAATTATTTAAAAGGGGGTCAGTAGCTCCTAACGTCGCCTTAGTTACAGAAGATACAGAGGGACACAAAATAATCGGATCATACGTGAGTTTATCAATGTAAGCGTTTATTTAACATTTACTTGAACTTTTTCAAAATCTGTAGTAACTGATTTTTACTATCTTTTGTTGCTTGCAAAAATTTGCTATCTGATATAATTTGCGTGGTATCACCGTGAACAGTTGACCGAACGCAGCCTTTTTGCATCATCTGACGAAACAGCCACCAAATACAACTCTGGAAAAACTCTCAGAATTCTAAAATCGAGCCTCAATTTCGTCTACTATGTAACATAATAATTCTGGAAATGTTGAAGATCGTGCAAGAGATGACCATCCAAGAACTCCGGCGACGCAGAAAATTGAAAAATGATTGTGCCAAGGATTACAACCAGTCGTGGGATGTCCACAAAAAAAAAATAGTTTCAGAGCCAGTAATATCGAGAGAGTTTGTTCGTGGAGCTATGAAAAAACTTAGGACTCAGTATTCTGGAATTGAAAAATCGATAGACTTCCAGATACGCTAAAAAAATACGCTCAAGAAGACAATGGCTTTAAGTTTATTGCCTCTACTCTGTTCTGTTCATAGGTGAGGGAATTTCATTCATAGACAAGCTTCTAAATGGTAAAAATGACCTAGTGCTTGTACAGAGTCTTACAGTAATACTAAAAAAAAAACATCCGAAATATTTGTTGGCAAACGGGGAAACTCCTCTAGTTTATGTTCCAGTGGCAACGAAAATAAACGCCTAAACTAGGAAGACCAGATCCAGTGACCAGAGGTAAGGCATCTTAGCAGTATAATATTCCAATAAGAAACACTTCTATTTCAGAAAAATAAGCCCAGTTAACACCTATTGGGTTCACGGATGGCTGAGGGACGATGTTCCCGACTTTGAAATTAAGGAGGAATGGCCTCCTTCAAGCCCTGATCTAAGCCCCAAGGACTTATTGTGTGTCTCATCTGTTCAGGAAAGGAAAACTTGCAGAAAATGTTATCCAACACTGGAAACCTTACGGAGGTATTTGTTACGTGAGTGGGCCAAAGTACTGGTTGCGTGCCGCAGTGGTGTCAGTACCTATAACAAATTGACTGATGATTCATCGATTGATTTAAACGAGTGCTTTTCATAACTGTGGGGACACGGTGAATGATTATCATACATTTTCTGCAATTTTTTGTGGTCCGATAAGAAGTATTTTTTCCAACAGCGTCATGATATTCTGCATTCATTTTTTTAAATTTAAAGTTTCACTCAAGGTATGATCTCCATAAAATATATGAGAGAGATATGCTTCTTCCAGTAGAAATCACTGCCAATTCACCCCATACTTCACTTCTGAGTCAATGAAGACATTGTAAATTTTTTCACGACCATCGTATAATTTCTTGAACGACGTTTTATCACCATTTAAGCGGAATAACTTAACATGAAATACTGCTTTGAAATCAGTATTCAGCCATTAATTAAGGCTCATATTGCTATTCGATACTTTATCTTAAAGTTTACGTTAACTCATCCAATGTGGATGTCTTCTACTGAAGTGAAATAAGAAATCATAGAATGCTATCTTGTCCCTTCGCTTACTTATTGTGTTACCGTTGTTTTGACGATCTTTGTATGGACTTATCTGTCTCTCGACATTACTCTATAGAAGAACCGCTTGGCTTGTTTCCCGGAGCGCATGACTCTATCCAACCAGATAGATGAGGATTCATGTACTCTCCACTAGGCTCCTGAATCTCGAACTGACTGACGACTATTTCATACAGAACTTAGATGTAGGACAGGCTTAGTTTAGGGTTGATACTGCAAGCATTCAGATGACCTCATTACTTGGCACCTTATCAGGCATACGGGATCAGAAAAGGACTATTCCTCAAGGCCCCGTGTTGTCGTGTTCTCGAACCGGCCGAAACTATGACTTGTAGTGAAGCATAAAAATTTACCAGTAAAATAGCAGCATAATTTTGCTGCTAGTAGCTTCAAACCCTTAAGTTATAACCCGCACATGCATTATTTTCCTCGAACTAAAATTTTGCCTTGTTTTTCGCGTCATCCAATTTTGCTTGAAAATATTTCGGTCGCTCAACTCATAATTTGTCACAGGTGTGGTGTATCTAACTGCATCAAATTTATGCGAAAACTGGTACAGTTCAACGTGTTACTATTTCTATCTGAAAAGCAGAATTTCTGTTTTGATAGACGTAGTGTTGAATGCAAAACATGAGCAAATGGACGCACAGATTTTCCCAAGTCAGACTAAAGGGAATAAATTATTGGGATTTTTTGAGTAAAACTAACAGGTATAAATGATTTTATGCCGATAAATTATTTCGTGCGCCGCATTCTTATCCATATTAAACTATACTTAATGAATAGCCAAATGCACAAGGTATCAACTTCCAGCGCAGTGATAATTGTAGGGTTCAGAAGTAGGTACTTCTGAACATGTTGCATTGAAGAAGACAGGCGTTATTGCATTTCTGAGAAATGAAATATAGCTTCTACCTTTAGTTTGGGTTGCAATTTCTGAATAGACTCAGGCTTTTCATTGATGTTTGACATCTGATACGCTGCCTCGTTACAACGTGATGCCTCCCTGTTATATTCCTTTTGTCTGGTTCAAGTGACGCTGATCTATTCAGGTGCGGTAGTAGTGCAGCGCTGTTCCAAGTTCCTTGCCGTTCAGCGAGTTTCTCGTCAGTGAGTGATGAGGGATGGCCCTTGAATTTCCAGCGCTACTCAAATTTACAGCGCTATTCCTCAATACAGTGCTATTTCTTTCAAATTAGAGATATTTAAGGTATTAAATAAAGCACAAAACTCATTTCATAGTACTTACAATAGTATCTTACACTATATCTACAGTAAATCAATCCTTCTGCAGTAAAGCCGGCTGTAAACCGTGTCATCTCGTGCCAATTGCTTGAAATTAGAGTTTCTAGAACTCGTTCTTTAATTACAAATTCACGTTAGTAAAATGGTTTGTAGTTTCTTTTTTGGTGCTATATGCAGGGTGTTTTTAATATGGGGCCTAAGATTTAATAGTACCCATATTGTTCAACCGATTTCAAAAAGCAAAGTATTTATGATATCTGTAAAAATACTATTGTTTTTCAGGTTTATTTCTCACAAACGAAGTTCAGTTTCATACGATTGAAAAAAAATTTCACAGTAACAAATAAACAATTTACACGAGCGAAAAGACAATTTCACAAAAAAATTCCCACAACAGCATCATATTGTTTCATCGTACAACCTATTTTACTTCTACATATTATTCATATTATTTCGCCAATACACGTATTTAGCCTCTTTTGCTTAGTTAATTCAGTGCCATAGTAAAATTATTGTATGTTTTTTGTATACATTTATTAAGATCGAATCATGAAGTGCCGAACCGAAAATCGTGCCATCGAAATTGAAATTTCGCCTCACTAGCACAGATTCCAAAGCTTTTTTTCGTTGAAGTGAAAGTAAGAGGTTCTCGATAACCAACGAGGATATATAAAGAGTTATATTTTTTGCACATATAATTATGATTGAGCACACAAATGAATTAAAGGTTCAAAGAAGTAAAAAGATATTTAAAAACAATTTTTCATTAAAGGTGATTTCCAAATATCATATACATAATACATACAATTAAACGCGTTGCACCTCTTATGGAGAACTTTTTACTGTGTCTCCTAATGACAAAAGGAAATACACGCAAAAAAGCTTTTTGTATTCATAATGAGAGCCATTTGAAAGGAACTGAATGTATATTATAAATTCAAACAAGTGCTCAAATATGCTTCACTATACATCTCATAAAGAACAATCTGTATAATAAAGTTCAATATATTATAGAAAGGAATTCTTGAAAGCGATATTTTGTTTTCATTGAGAAATTTCACTCATAGATCTTAAATTTCCCATTCACTAAATTTAAAACTAACTAATTCAACTTCTTTCAAATCATCTTGGCACATTGCTGTTGGATAATATTGTTCTACATGGCTCGCAATTTTTGCAAGCATCCTTCCAGATACTTTCCCTATTGCCGCCGTCGCAATTTCTTCAAGTTTACTCATGCGTTGTTTTTCAATTTCAATTTTTCCAGCACGCTGCATTTCCGGTATCTCATGCATCTTCTGGTGCATGTTCTGTTTGATGTCGCTTTTGAGAACACTTGAACATGTGCTATTGGATTTAAAAGGTGAAAATATAGAGTAAAGTGAAGAATAGGGCTAAAATATAACACATTTCCATGTTCTTCTGTAACTGACCTCACGCATACATAGCAAAGAGCATTGTTCCCCTCAGGGGGATACAACTATTGTATCTATGGGAATTAGCGCTTCCAAGGAGACAATGTGAGGGCCCGAACTAAAGGTTAGGTAGGCTTTCTTTTTGTTAAAATAACATACGTTTTTATTTTGTTACGGACCATCTTTTTTCGGTTCACCGCTGTCTTGTTTTTTCAGCACCTACTACTTTCTTCTTCAACTTTGATCTTGTTTCATGAACTTCTTTCTCATCTTACTGTTTCTATGCCCTTTCTGCATAGATTCCACGTTTCCCTAACTCCATACGAAATGGTGCCTTCTTCCTTCCTCTCTTTGTATCTTATTTGTTGAGGATATGGAGGCTTTAAACTAACTAATAATCTAATCTAAGCAGAGAAAATTGTTATTTATTAATGTTGGCTTCTCTATCCCTTAAATAACACATAGCTCGATGAGTTCGTTAATCCATTCATTAAAACTTTGATACTTGAAAGCTCCTAGTCGTGTAGTGAAATCAAGCATTCTTGAATCAGTCATTACTCCTATGCATTGCAGATTTGCACCTTTGTTGCTGGGTAGCTCTACTGTTGATCTTGCTCCATTTTCGATCTGCCTTTTTCCGACGACACTACAGGTTATAATTCGTTTCATCAATCCAAATTAATGTCTATCATTTGATCAACCCTAAAATAATTATTCCCAGTATTGTGCTTTTTTAATTTTATTTTCAAAAGCATTGGCATTGTAAATCATTGGACGCACATCTTTCACGGAAATCAGTTCACCATCCAACCAGTTTTTCATTGTGACAACACATACAGACATTATTGAATCTACTCGTTATAATTGTGGTGAGATCTACAAGAGTTTTTGAAGGATATTTCTCAATATGATCGACTATGCAGTCTATCATTTCTTCTGTTCTTTTGGTCTCTGATGCTCCCTTTTTCTTCGCCTTTGCTCGCTCATTTTGCATCAAATCATAAGTTGCACGAACATTAATCCACAAATTCTTACGAAGTCATTTTTAATTTTTCCTTCTTTAAAGTCCTCACAAATTCTTCTTTTGCCGTATGTAGATATCTTGATGTATTTCATTGCGGTATTACTGCATGTGATAAAGTCTTCAAAGGAATATAGAACAAAAAGAAAAGAAAAAACAATCTTTGTTGGAACGATGAAATAAGCTTTGAGAAATTATAACAGTGATTTGTGTGAAATAAATTTTTCGTTTGTGTGAAAGTAAATTTTCGTTAAAGTGAAATTGTTTTTCAACTTGTGTGAAATTGAATTTCGTTTTTTTCTTTGAGAATAATATTGCAACTCAAATAAAGCATTTTTTGATATTTACTTCCATTATGTGAGCGTGCTGAAAAATTAAATCTTAAAGTATTCAAAATGTTGATTTGTCCGTCACAAGTATTGTACATACATGAGATCCTTCAGGAATACTAAAATAACGTGTACAGATTTACTGCTCATTTACGTGTTGAGGTAATCTCTTCCCGCGTGTGTCGCATCACTTTTGCTGAACATAACCACTCTTAAGACATATAATGCTTCCTGATATATAAGTTCAATCATAATAAAATGTCCTGCACCAAATTCTACTGAAATAATTCAGGAGAATTGAGTTCATTGTGGGTGAACTTATTTCCTCAAATTCTACGGGCATAACTCCCAAGATTTGAGTACATTTGCAATCAACTGATGTCTCGAAAGTCTACGGAAATAACTCCTGAGATTTGAGTTACCATGAAGTTGAGGCCTACGAAACTCTTGAGATTTGAGTTCCATGACGTTCAAGTTCCATGCAGTGAGGATTCACGAGAACATTTCTGAAATATGACTTACTCTGCGATCCCGCGAAGTGCTAACTTTCTGAGCTCTTAACGAAGGCTGCAATATCGGAATTACTGCTCTTCTCAATCTCTGTTGCGGCAACAAATGAGTTCAGGTGCGCATCGTAACAAATTTTACTCGAGTTAATCATAGCAGCTGCTCGTTACTAACGTGCTTAGCTCGGCTGCTTCGCCTGGCGGACTTAATGAGGCTCGCTGCGTTGTCGGGCTGGGGTGCTGGAGCTGGTGTGGTCGGGTGTTGTGGGGTGTGGCGGGTGTTGTGGGGGTGTGGCGGGTGTTGTGAGGGGGTGGCGGGTGTTGTGAGGGGGTGGCGGGTGTTGTGAGGGGGTGGCGGGTGTTGTGAGGGGGTGGCGGGTGTTGTGAGGGGGTGGCGGGTGTTGTGAGGGGGTGGCGAGTGTTGTGGGGGTGTGGCGGGTGTTGTGGGGTGTGGCGAGTGTTGTGGGGGTGTGGCGGGTGTTGTGAGGGGGTGGCGGGTGTTGTGAGGGGGTGGCGAGTGTTGTGGGGGTGTGGTCGGGTGTTGTGGGGTGTGGCGAGTGTTGTGGGGGTGTGGCGGGTGTTGTGGGGTGTGGCGAGTGTTGTGGGGTGTGGCGAGTGTTGTGGGGGTGTGGCGGGTGTTGTGGGGTGTGGCGAGTGTTGTGGGGGTGTGGCGGGTGTTGTGGGGGTGTGGCGGGTGTTGTGGGGCGTGGCGGGTGTTGTGGGGGTGTGGCGGGTGTTGTGGGCTGTGGGGTGTGTTGTGGGGTGTGGCGGGTGTTGTGGGGTGTGTCGGGTGTTGTGGGGGTGTGGCCGGGTGTTTTGGGGGTGTGGCGGGTGTTGTGGGGGGTGGCGGATGTTGTTGGGGTGTGGCGGGTGTTGTGGGGGGGGGTGGCGGATGTTGTTGGGGTGTGACGGGGGTTGTGGGGGTGTGTCGGGTGTTGTGGAGTGTGGTGGGTGTTGTGGGGTGTGGCGGGTGTTGTGGGGTGTGGTGGGTGTTGTGGGAGTGTGTCGGGTGATGTGAGGTGTGGCGGGTGTTGTGGGAGTGTGTTGGGTGATGTGGGAGTGTGCTGCTGTTGATGTGGGTGTGCCTCTGTCGGTGTGGGTGTGCCTCTTTTCGTGTGGGTGTGTCTCTGTTGGTGTGGGTGTGTCTCTGTTGAGGCGAGTGTGTCTCTGTTGGGGCGAGTGTGTCTCTTTTGGGGCGAGTGTGTCTCTTTTGGGGCGAGTGTGTCTCTTTTGGGGCGAGTGTGTCTCTTTTGGGGCGAGTGTGTCTCTTTTGGGGCGAGTGTGTCTCTGTTGGAGCGAGTGTGTCTCTGTTGGGGTGAGTGTGTCTCTGTTGGGGCGAGTGTGTCTCTGTTGGGGCGAGTGTGTCTCTGTTGGGGCGAGTGTGTCTCTGTTGGGGCGAGTGTGTCTCTGTTGGGGCGAGTGTGTCTCTGTTGGGGCGAGTGTGTCTCTGTTGGGGCGAGTGTGTCTCTGTTGGGGCGAGTGTGTCTCTGTTGGGGCGAGTGTGTCTCTGTTGGAGCGAGTGTGTCTCTGTTGGAGCGAGTGTCTCTGTTGGGGCGAGTGTCTCTGTTGGAGCGAGTGTGTCTCTGTTGGAGCGAGTGTCTCTGTTGGGGCGAGTGTGTCTCTTTTGGGGCCAGTGTGTCTCTTTTGGGGCGAGTGTGTCGCTGTTGGAGCGAGTGTGTCTCTGTTGGGGCGAGTGTGTCTCTGTTGGGGCGAGTGTGTCTCTTTTGGGGCGAGTGTGTCTCTGTTGGGGCGAGTGTGTCTCTTTTGGGGCGAGTGTGTCTCTGTTGGGGCGAGTGTGTCTCTGTTGGGGCGAGTGTGTCTCTTTTGGGGCGAGTGTGTCGCTGTTGGGGCGAGTGTGTCTCTGTTGGGGCGAGTGTGTCTCTGTTGGGGCGAGTGTGTCTCTTTTGGGGCGAGTGTGTCTCTGTTGGGGCGAGTGTGTCTCTGTTGGGGCGAGTGTGCCTCTGTTGGGGCGAGTGTGCCTCTGTTGGGGCGAGTGTGTCTCTGTTGGGGCGAGTGTGTCTCTGTTGGGGCGAGTGTGCCTCTGTTGGGGCGAGTGTGCCTCTGTTGGGGCGAGTGTGTCTCTGTTGGGGCGAGTGTGTTTCTGTTGGGGCGAGTGTGTCTCTGTTGGGGCGAGTGTGTCTCTGTTGGGGCGAGTGTGTCTCTGTTGGGGCGAGTGTGTCTCTGTTGGGGCGAGTGTGTCTCTGTTGGGGCGAGTGTGCCTCTGTTGGGGCGAGTGTGTCTCTGTTGGGGCGAGTGTGCCTCTGTTGGGGCGAGTGTGTCTCTGTTGGGGCGAGTGTGCCTCTGTTGGGGCGAGTGTGCCTCTATTGGGGTGAGTGTGTCTCTGTTGGGGCGAGTGTGCCTCTATTGGGGTGAGTGTGCCTCTATTGGGGTGAGTGTGCCTCTGTTGGGGTGAGTGTGTCTCTGTTGTTGCGAGTGTGCCTCTATTGGGGTGAGTGTGTCTCTGTTGGGGCGAGTGTGCCTCTATTGGGGTGAGTGTGCCTCTATTGGGGTGAGTGTGCCTCTATTGGGGTGAGTGTGCCTCTATTGGGGTGAGTGTGCCTCTGTTGGGGTGAGTGTGTCTCTGTTGTTGCGAGTGTGCCTCTGTTGTTGCGAGTGTGCCTCTATTGGGGTGAGTGTGTCTCTGTTGTTGCGAGTGTGCCTCTATTGGGGTGAGTGTGTCTCTGTTGTTGCGAGTGTGCCTCTATTGGGGTGAGTGTGTCTCTGTTGTTGCGAGTGTGCCTCTTTGAACAATTAGAACAACGTTGTATTATTTTTTTTAGTAACTTGTTAGCAGGAACTGCATAGCAAAACGTTTTTCTTAAACTGTTTTTTCTTAAACAATACAATTGAACTCGAATTGACTTGATTTATGCCGTTACATATTCGTAACTCATTTTTCCTTCGTTAGATTTTCAAACTTTTCGAAACGTTTTCATAAGTTTTTGCATTTGCAGTAGACTTTGTTCAACTCTTTTTGTTTTTTTTAAAAGTTACCTTGATGGACTTACGTAGTAAAAGTGTTTTGATACTATATTAAAAGTTTATATTTAGGCGTTTTTAATATGTATTTAGAAGTATTTAATCAAGCGTATTCTAACCATAACTTTAACTTTAATAGTTGTTCGTACGGTTCACAATATGATGTATGATTTATGGTAATAATTTTTTCAATATTTTGCAGTTTGCAATACTTTTCCTATGCTATGTTATTACTGTCGTTAGTAAATGTAATTTAATATTTATTTTTTGGTGCATTGCTTGATGACTTAATTTCTGTTGTATTTCTGCAAATCCTAGTCGTTCATATGTTAATGTAAATTAGCGTAATCTGAATCGACAGAATTTTTAGAAGGTTGAGATTCTTTTCTGCGCGTATATCTTTACAATAATTATTACTTGTAATCAAACGTTTTCCAGTGCTTGCAACTCTATAGAATTCGATATTTTAATATGCGCAGTAGTATTTCATGTTTCCTTTGTTTTCATTACTCAATGCGAATTCATACGAAGCATTCTCCATAAGTATTTGAAATATATATTGTTTTGAAAACAAATTTACCATAGCCATTTACCAATTGAAATTATTTTGTGAATTGATTGTTTGAAGTTGGTAAGAGCCAATTCGTTTCTTTACGAGTTTATACAATGCCAAGTAAATGTTATGTCATTTCATTTTGGGTGATTGCGTTCATCCTAGGGTTGGGGGAGGTGTGTGCGTGCACTTGTTCGTATATGTGTTCTCAATACACGCCCTCAATGCGGGGTGTCCTCAATGCGCTTGCTGAATCAGCAATATTCCTCATATAAATTAAGGTGGCGGGTGTTGTGACGTCGACGCCGCATTTGGTCCGCATCCCACCCTGTAACAACATCGCTACCAGTAAACGTCGCAGTTCTCCAGCGTATCTCTACCCTTGGTCCTTACAGGGGCGAGTGTGCTTCTGTTGGGGCGAGTGTGCCTCTGTTGGGGCGAGTGTGCCGCTGCGTGTGCAATATTGAGTTTGCGTGTGAGGGGAGCGTTGGGTATTCCTGTCAATGTTGTATTGAGGGCGTCGTTGAGTGCAGTATTGAGTGGGGCTGAAAGTGCATCATTGAGTGTGGCCAGAAGTGCAACATTGAGTGGGGCAGTGAATTCAGCATACAGCAGGGCTGAGGGTGCAACAATGACTTGGGCTGGGAGTGAAACATTAACTGTAGGACTGGGAGTGCGTCATTGTGTGAAACTGTCTTTTCGGTTTCGTGAACTTGAATTTTGTCTGAAATTGAATGTTGTGTGAAATAGACCTGAAAATAGTATAGACCTCCAATGAAGCATTTTTCGTAAGCTGGGTGCGATGCCGGACCGGGAGTTACGAGTACCTGTTATATTGCCGTCGCAAATATTAGTGTAACTGCGACCTGGCGTTTCGGGCTTCTCGCACGCTGTTTTGTGAGCTAGATAGTCACGAGCTACTGCCTCCCAATCTTAGACTGGATACATTGCTGCAAAGTTCATTGGATGGTGCTGACTATGTGCTCGCTGTTTTCTGCGCTATTCAATGTTATTATATTGTTTGTTAACTGTAATTTTACTACCCGCTTCAACTCTGTGTTACTACTGTCTTAATATTCTAACAACTAAAACGCATATGCATCAGCCAGCGTTGATTCATTGCCAATCTTTTGTTCATTTTCAGACAATCAGATTACATGTAGGAAATTTTTTTTCTGTGTTAAGTCTTCTAAAATGAGTCGTGTCAAAGCATGACCACGTTTTGCCACGTAAAGATACACAGTGGAAAACGTAAAATTGAGGTATTGAAATGGTTATGGTTAAAAATAAGAAGACAAGAACTGCAGAAGTCACTGCTGAACTGAAAGTCGGGCTCACAAAGACTGTCATCACCAAAATAGTAAGTAGGGTGCTCCATAAGCGGGGATTTTTAGGATGAGCTACAATTGTAACTTAGGTGCTTTTGAACTGGAATAGCTCTTCCTTATGTAGAGCAACGATTGCAGTTACTATAATGGCAGTCTGTCTATCTTAAAACCTGCCCGGCAAAATGGGTTTCATTTCGTCAAGCGACGCGTGGTATTTGTAATTATCAAAGTCATAATTATTTGGATCTTGAAGAGACAGACAACAGTGAATTTGAAAATTTCTCACATTTTGGAACAATAACGCATTCATTTTTTCTTTGAAAGTGTTCCGTGAGCGCAAAAACAGGACTGACGTTCAGCCGTAGTGTTTCCATGCTTGCTTTGTCTTTTTTCTTCTGAAGATTCAGGTTTATCCTAAGTTTGTATTTTCTTACAAGCTGCAGATCACTACACGCAGACATAAGTATTTAGCGCTCTGTAGTTTTTCCTGGAATTGTAGAATCATCACTACGCTGTTTTGCAGTTCACACAACACAATAAAACTTTTCTTCAATTCTATGTTGCTGCGTGGTTGAGATGTTTCTGTTCATACACATGTGCGGAGGTGGGTCCTAATGTCACTCGTTGGTTTAAAATATAAAAATAAAGCTAAAAATTTACTTTTTCGATCCGTTGCCGTCTGATATGTACGATGCATCCTTTTACCGTTTGATTTTATTTTTCCTAATGATTAGCTATTCTTGCTGGAAGTTATTGCCCAAGTTAGCATTATACAGCAATAGATAAATCTTTCATTTTAATTTTCTTGTTTGTGATACTAATGTTTTTGTGTCGTCAATATTTGTAAAGATTTATGATAGTGACTTTTTGCAGTAAAAGTTTTGATATATCTCAGTTTCAGAGGTAAAAGATGACTATAAATTTCCTATATGTACCTGAAATTGAGGGCTAAAATTTACTTCCATCGTAGTCCTGTGAGTCATGCTCTTCAGCAATGTCGGCGCAGAACCAACTTCCTCCCGCTCTTAATTTTGTAAAATCGCCAAACGTCAAGGCCTGTTTCTGTAACCTTCCGCCGTAAATTTGCCGGGGCTCCCGCAAAAGAGTGTGATAAGCAGCGTTCCTTGCTCTGCTACATGTATTTGAGCACGCGTAAAAGTTTCAGCAAATAGAAACATAGCTCTCCACTTCTCAAGCTCTCAGGTAAAAGAGTATACCGAAATGGCGGAGCGGTTGGCTGCCCTCAGGAGATTCAAGTCTGGAGGCTGGGGCAAAAGCTGGCGTCGTTATTCTTTCGACTCCGTAGATTTCCTGCACCTCAAATATCCATCTAAGAAAATTGATGTAGCCAAATGACGTTGAAAATAATATGCAAGCAACGCTTCTGCGAAATAAATGGTTTTCTAATTCGGTGTTTAACTATATAAAGCGTTATTCGACTTTTATATAAGTTCAAAGTGTTCGCTCGTTCTGAGAATCTTTTCATGTGTACGTCGTGCGTTTCTCAGAGCCGGCAGTGTTTCCTCTTTCCTGTGCCAGGCTGGGTACTAACAATATGTATACTTCCTATATTTCCTAGCCTGATTTTAGATTTGGCTCCCTCAGGGGAATACAACTATTGAATCTATCGGAACTAGCGTTCTCAGGGGGAATGTGTGAGGTCCCAAGGTAACGGTTGGGTAGGTCTTCCTCTGTTGAAATAAATAGGTTTTTCATTTTGTGACGGACAATTTTTATCGGTTCACTGCTGTCCTGTTTTTCAGCACCATCTACTTTCTTCTTAGACTTTTATCAGATTTCATAAACTTCTTTCTCAACTTAACACGTTGACTGCGATGGGTTAAACTGAACATCAGTATTCAACTAAAATTGGAATTAAAAAGTTGTTAGCAATTTTATTAATGTCAAACATTAACCGGCTTCGTTAAACAACATTTATTTGAAAAGTTTTTTAGAACTTTTTCAAACAAGCCATCGGTTGGTCATTTCGCAGCAGGAAGAACCTAAGCACGACCCCACCGACGGGTCGTATTGCAGTAAACGTTAATGTTTCTATGTACCATGTGCATTGGTTCCGCGTTTCCTTTTACCCATTCTAACTGGTGTCTTCCTCATTTCTCTCTTTGGAACATCTTTCTTGCGGTTAGGGAGACTTAAAATAAAACCAAAATTTTGTAATTTTGCAATGATACAAAAATTCTAATGATTACAGAGGCAGCTCTCAGAGAATCAAAAGGAAATAAATAATGTATGTAAATTTCTAGTAGAAATTTTGTGATGTGGGAAATTGATGAAATATTACGCTCGGGGAGTGTAAAGATATGATGAGGCTTCTTGTGTTCTTTCTTTGTTCTATTCTATTATGTTCTGTTAGGCCGATTTATTTTGTCCTTTTCGATTGATATGTGTATCAAAGAAGGAAAACGCTGTCTAAACGATACACCGCTTGAAATGCCAAGGAGGTTGCGTAACTAAATTTCATTGCTGGTAGTAAATTTCGAATATTTTTCCGTTGCTTTGAATTGAAGGGGGCTAAACTTTTGTGATCTCTGATGATTTTCAACGACCTCGTGTTCGATGGAGTGAACGTGAAAAGGGAAATGATGTAAAGAAAGCCCAACATTACATCAAGAAAACCCGTGTACTTTAGTGATGAAATGAGGGCCCTGGCGGGACAATCGCGCAATGCAAGAAAGTTCGCGAGTACAATATTCCTTTAGTTTATATATCTTAATCTAATGATGCAAGCAAACGTTTTACCTAAACAAGTTAAACTGCACGTCTATTTTAGGTAGTATCGGAAGTAAACGCGAAGAGTTATTTTTTTAAACATCTGTTTGACAGGAAAAGTATCATTGTTTATCTCGTATGATTTTTCAAAACCTGGCGTGTCCCGTTCTACAGGACATCGGCGATTGGAGCTAACTTAATTTCGCTTCATGGATTAATCACAATTTCACAAATGACGTAAAATCTCCGACCACGACTGAGACGTCCTAATTTTAATGAAGTGGCGAGGGTCTGCAGGAGACGTACAACTTCTATCAAGCCTCCATCTGGTTTCTTTCAAACAGTTCGAATTCGAGTGCGGTTTCCTGTTCTTCTTTACTTCGCTCTCTCTGGTGTATGACAGCGAGCATTGATCCTCTTTGGAGGCATTGATCTGTTATAAAGAGGATTAGCGCTCCCAGTACGTAAATATGCGAGTTCCCAAGCTTTGAATTAGGTGAGATTTCTTTTCGTTGAAATGAAAAAAACATTTTTGTTTTAGTTTTGACGGTTTTTTTCGATTCACTTCTGTTTTTCAGCTTTTGTGACTTTCTTCTTCACATTTATCTCTTTTTATAGTCTTCCTTCATAACTTACTTTTTCCATGCGCAGAGAATCTTGTGTGAGAAAATATCTTGCGCATAGATTCCCCGACCTCTCGACTATATTTTTAATGATGCCTTCATTTTTTATTCAATTTGGAACGCCTATGTTATGGTTAGGGAGGCTTTAACTAACTTGTGAATTATAAACTGGTGCATAGTTAACTTCTTTCCCCGATTTCATTTTAAGAAGTCGTGCCTTCATTCATTTTTGTCGAAAACATTTTTATTATGGTTAGGGAGGCTTACACTTGTAATCTATGATCTATTTTTCATCGGTTGTATGTCACTTGAAAAACTAATCGCTATGTTAGGAGATTGAACATATTTTGTGAGGCAGCTGCTGGAAGCCGCATATTAATGAGATGAAAGCTTTTGAGCTTACTATTTCTTCTATCGGCATGATTTTCTTCATCCTTAATTACCTGAAATTATCCCACGACGACGTCATTCTATTTTGGTTTTTCTCAGTCAACACGAATTAGGGAGAAGCAAATGAGATAACTCTCCGTGTGTTGCTAGAGCGACAACTTGAATGCAATTTGATGGCCGAAGGCAGCAGCCAATTTAGAATGGGCCAAGCCCTGCAGATCACGCCTTATAGCTACTAATTCCCCTGGTAGGTCACAGACACATGTTTTATATTTTTAGCATTCATGTTCTTTTGGAAGGTTTAGTAAACTGAAAGTTGTCTTTTGAAATCTGTTCTAGTTTGTACACTATGATGAAAAATATGATGAAAAATGTAAGATGGATGAAGCAACGCGAAAATTTAATTTCGTTCTTCTCGGATGACTATACGACAGCACAGCTACGAATGACTTCAATTTCCTTGCTTACAAACTTAACGCTGGTGCATTTTGACAGCGTCAATACGTTCATCAGTTAACATTCTTTGACGTATTAGATGACAGTGGATATAATATCCACAATTCAATTGCATGTAATGTTGACATCGGTTATAACCATCAATAACTTGATCGCACGGTTCAGATTAAAAAACGATGAATTGTAGATCTTAAGAGATATCTGTAAACGCATTTTCTCCACGTCCGAGTTCGTGTCGAATACGAAGACCGCTAACTGCTCAGTTTAATTCACATACGCCCGAGATGGGGGATCTCTTACAGTTATATGGCATTCCTGGGTTTACGCAATACTGCCACTGCAGGTGCTTGTAGTCTAGCGCTCCTAATGAAGAGAACACTCCATAACTGCTGCCAAATGGCCCGCAGCTCTCCTTTCTGGTTAAGTCGTAAATGGAAGTGTTAATATTCCTGGTGTGCATCATCCATCAGTCATATGTACACTCTCCAGCCCGGCTCTTGCACGTAAAGGCCGTTTTAAATACCAGAGCAAGCGCGTAGTTCGGGACTTCAATAAAGGCTTCACTAACGACCTCGATCATGGCCCCACGCATGGTTACACCACTGACAGATGCAGAGCTGCAAAGACCGCGTGGCAAAAGCGCTCGCCAAATTCTCCGTATGAGATTGCATCCCCTCTCGGGTCGCACAGCTGCACTGCGGTTTGCTTGTTCTGCAGTTTTGAAAATTTATTTGTGAAAGACTGCTCGCAAGTTTTGTTACTATTTAATAATTTTCATTTTAAAAATGAACACTTTTACAGTAAGGAAATGTGTAGTATTTTCATTAATTTTTGACCGCAGATTTTTGAATTTAGTAGGAGTAAAAGGAGCAGGATTTTACAGGGTGAGCCCCTTAGGGAGATAACGATTGTATTTATGAGAGCACTAACAGGTATCAAGCTGAAGATTCGATAGACCTTCTTTTTACTGAAATAGAATAGTTTTTCCATTTGTTCTGGACCATCATTTCCAGTTAACTGCAGTCATTCTTTCCAGCATCTGTTACTTCCTTCTTCAAGTTTTATCGTGTTTCATGAACATCCTTTAATCTTGCTGTTGAAGCTGATGAATCTTGCCGCACTGTGCGAAGAGTGTGAGTACACGTCTTCTACACATATCCTTTGATTCCATACTAAATGGTACCTTACTTTTTTCTCCCATGGGAACACTTTTGTAGTGATTAAAAAGGTTTAAGCTAGCGGCTAAACTAATTTAAAAAGATAAATGAAATTCTGAAATTAAATGATCTTTGGTTGAAGTAAATTTGCGATTTGTTGTCACATATGAGAATGGATGTCAGTGGCTAAACAAAAAAATGGAAACATCTCGTAAAATAAATACTTGAACGTGAGTGTTGATTGTAGTCAAGCCTGTAAAGAGCACTGTTGAATTTGTATACTTACACTACATGCACAAAGTCCTCGATACGTTGCAAGAGGCAGTCGTTGTCAGAACAGCGTTCGTCGATTTTGTAAATATTTTATGTCTGAGCTAGTGAATGCATTATGTCTTGAGCTAGTGAATGCATTATGTCTTGAGCTAGTGAATGCATTATGTCTTGAGCTAGTGAATGCATTATGTCTTGAGCTAGTGAATGCATTATGTCTTGAGCTAGTGAATGCATTATGTCTTGAGCTAGTGAATGCATTATGTCTTGAGCTAGTGAATGCATTATGTCTTGAGCTAGTGAATGCATTATGTCTTGAGCTAGTGAATGCATTATGTCTTGAGCTAGTGAATGCATTATGTCTTGAGCTAGTGAATGCATTATGTCTTGAGCTAGTGAATGCATTGTGTCTTGAGCTAGTGAATGCATTGTGTCTTGAGCTAGTGAATGCATTATGTCTTGAGCTAGTGAATGCATTATGTCTTGAGCTAGTGAATGCATTATGTCTTGAGCTAGTGAATGCATTATGTCTTGAGCTAGTGAATGCATTATGTCTTGAGCTAGTGAATGCATTATGTCTTGAGCTAGTGAATGCATTATGTCTTGAGCTAGTGAATGCATTATGTCTTGAGCTAGTGAATGCATTATGTCTTGAGCTAGTGAATGCATTATGTCTTGAGCTAGTGAATGCATTATGTCTTGAGCTAGTGAATGCATTGTGTCTTGAGCTAGTGAATGCATTGTGTCTTGAGCTAGTAAATGCATTGTGTCTTGAGCTAGTGAATGCATTATGTCTTGAGCTAGTGAATGCATTATGTCTTGAGCTAGTGAATGCATTGTGTCTTGAGCTAGTGAATGCATTGTGTCTTGAGCTAGTAAATGCATTGTGTCTTGAGCTAGTGAATGCATTGTGTCTTGAGCTAGTGAATGCATTGTGTCTTGAGCTAGTGAATGCATTGTGTCTTGAGCTAGTGAATGCATTATGTCTTGAGCTAGTGAATGCATTATGTCTTGAGCTGGTGAATTCATTGTGTCTTGAGCTAGTGAATGCATTATGTCTTGAGCTAGTGAATGCATTATGTCTTGAGCTAGTGAATGCATTATGTCTTGAGCTAGTGAATGCATTATGTCTTGAGCTAGTGAATGCATTGTGTCTTGAGCTAGTGAATGCATTATGCCTTGAGCTAGTGAATGCATTATGTCTTGAGCTAGTGAATGCATTATGTCTTGAGCTAGTGAATGCATTATGTCTTGAGCTAGTGAATGCATTATGTCTTGAGCTAGTGAATACATTATGTCTTGAGCTAGTGAATGCATTGTGTCTTGAGCTAGTGAATGCATTATGTCTTGAGCTAGTGAATGCATTGTGTCTTGAGCTGGTGAATGCATTGTGTCTTGAGCTAGTGAATGCATTGTGTCTTGAGCTAGTGAATGCATTGTGTCTTGAGCTAGTGAATGCATTGTGTCTTGAGCTAGTGAATGCATTGTGTCTTGAGCTAGTGAATGCATTGTGTCTTGAGCTAGTGAATGCATTGTGTCTTGAGCTAGTGAATGCATTGTGTCTTGAGCTAGTGAATGCATTGTGTCTTGAGCTAGTGAATGCAATATGTCTGAGCGAAGTGAATGCGAACGTAGAGAAATAGTTGGTTCTCGAATGGTGGGTCCTTCTATAACCAAGGTAGCCGAAGTATTTGAAGTTTCAAGAGGCACAGAATCGAAGTTTCATCTCGGGTAATGAAAAAGAGGAAATGTATCAGCTGTCACAACGCAGACAAAACTGAGTGCTGTATGATCGTAACTCACCGTTATTGAAGAGAAGTTCGACAAAAAAAAAAATAAAGGGACGACAGCTGCTTACTTCATTTTGGAAGACTGGATGCTGTTTTGAATGCCATCCGTTTTCCTGTACCGTATTACAGGTTGTAATGTGTTTTTTAGGACTTATATTGTTGCCTAACTGATGGATATAAAGTTACAATTTGTGTGTTCTGTTGATGCTTGAACTTTCGACTTACGTGGTTAGGTTTGGTGGAGTACGCAGGATCTTTGGCGAAAGAGGAATATTTTCGTATAGTTTACAACGTAGTAAAATTTTGCCGGTGTATGTGAAATATATGAAAGCTTTTGAGCGCTTAATATGGTTTTCAACCATGAAAAGACTTGCAGAGCAATTTTACAGCACGGTTTTCAAAACACACGCAATCGAAGAATTTGCGTTATTATATTACAGA
The DNA here is from genome assembly GCA_030386875.1 of Morinoia aosen. Taxonomy (NCBI): domain Eukaryota; kingdom Metazoa; phylum Arthropoda; class Malacostraca; order Amphipoda; family Talitridae; genus Morinoia; species Morinoia aosen. Next base: position 16,014,450 of record CM059571.1, on the reverse strand, counting down.
TTGTAGGCACCAAATACTCCCAATTTTTCACATTCGTTCACAAATAAAACGTGAAAGATAGTGTCAACTGGTAAACATGGTTCATTCCCCTCAAAGGGGTTACACCTCTGATATCTATGGGAATTAGCATTCCCCGGAAATTATGTGAGGTCCTCAGCTGAAAGTGAGATAAATCTTCATTATATTAGAATAGAACAGGTTTTGTGCGTTTTGTTACGGATCATTTTTTTTTCAGTTCACTGCGGTCATGTTTTTTACATCCAACTTTTTTTTCAACTTTTAATTTCTTTCATTAACATCTTTCTCGATATACTTTTTCTATACAGTTTGGTTTTTGTGCAAATCCGCTTTGTGCATAAATTCCTCACTCTCTAAACTTCAAACTAAATGGTGCCTTTCTCTTTCTACCCATTGGAATACCTTTTGTGGTTATGGAGGCTCAAACCAACTTATATAATCTTATCAAACAGTTTATTTTCACATTTTAATCACGTTGAGCTTCTAGTAAATGTGATACGACTGGTAAGACGTGTTATGAACGTTACACGAATGCGATTTTCAATCGAGCAGAAGCATTATACTCAACTCATCGGTTGAATATAATAAAGTGAACTCAGACGATTTTTATATTATAGTCAGCCAGATGGTTAAAGTCCAAATAAAAGGTTAAAATGTTGGAATTATTTCGTGCGTGCAAAAAACTAGCAGTGATAGAGAAGATATTCCAGGTCATGGATGAGCTGCTCGAGAGGCCGCCATAAGGCCAAGAAGCAATGCGGGTTCATGAGCTCAAGCGCTGGCGATCCATCAGCTTGCCAGGCACAAGACCGACACATGGACGGTACTCAAAGGCAGGCCGAGGGAATATCGTAGCAGCGCTCCTTGCCCTCACGCGCGTGAGCTCAGCAGCTACAGCCGCCTCGCCGAGCTCCAGATTTGCTCAGCCTGCATAGCTGCGGTCACTGGGTAGTGGCCTCGTCATTATGTGTCGTGATGTATAATTATAGTAAAATAATGTACAGATTACTGTGATGCTCACTTCTTGCCTGCGCTGTCTCTTCAGCATATGTCGACACCACCGTGAAACGAGATGCTTGTTTTATTTCGTTATGTCACGTTTGCGCTTTTTTGTTAGCGCCAAGGTTCTAAATGGGAACAATAGCAGCAAATGTTGCAACCAATCGCAGTATACTTTTCATGTACAGTGACGTGAAATAAGGATTTGGATATGAGGAAAAATTTTATTTTATGGTGCTTAAGTAAAATAGCAACCTATTAAACTAATAATATGACAGCAGTAACACATAAAAATGTATTTTATTAGTCAAGACATGATATTTATCGAATGCCTATAATTTATACGCATTTTAGTAAATATGTGGTATTTGAGCAGTTGCAAAATAACACTTAATATTCAGGCGAACCTCCTCTAGTCGCAATTTGAATGATTTTTGTAGTTTTTTATTAGGTCCTGATAACACTTCAAAGGAATATTGTCCCACTCCTCTTCAGCAAAAGTCTTTAATTCTTCATGGTTTGAAGACAGTCTTGCGTGAATTCGCTCTTTCAGGATCCACCATAAGTTATCGATTGGGTTCAAATCTGGCGATTGCCTAAGCCATTTTCAAATGTTAGTACCCTTATCTACAAATCATTTTTGTGTTCATTTAGGTGTGTTTTGGATCATTATCCTGTTGAAACCATTAGCCAATCACGAATCTAATCTTTTCTGTTGATTGTTGCAAATTACCGTCTTTAATCTGTTTGTATTTGGCCCCATCAATTCTTCCATCAATTATAACTAGTGTTCCTACGCAATCAAAAGACGAGCACGCCAGATCATAATGTTTCCTCCACATTGCTTCACTCTAGTGATGACATTGTTCATGTCATACGCAGTACTATCTTTTCCCCTGACTTACGTTGTTTCTTTGTATCCAAAAAGCTCAATTTTTCACTGGTCCATCAATAAAATGCATTCAAAGAAGTCGTCCTCTTTATTCAAATGTTCTTTTTCGAAATTTGAGCTTGATTTTAGGTGCCTCTTCTTCGTCAAGGGAATCTTACGAGGCCTCCGTGACTGTAGACGCTGTTGGTGGAGTTTGTTACTAATTAGCCTGCAAACGTTAGTGCCATCCATGCTGACGTCTGTTTGTAGCATTTCTTCAGTGAAAAAGGGATTAGTCTTTACTGCACGCAATATCTTTACCAAAATTTTTATAAATTCTTCGAGGCGCTCCCGATCTCGGCGCGTTTGTCGCTGTCCCTGACTCTTTCTACTTCTTCACAATGAAACCAATTGTACTTACAGGAACATTAATGATTCTTGATATGCTTCTAAAGCTTTCGTGCTTTCAAATTCCGAATTTATTCGCTATTCCGTGAATTCTGACAGGTCCTTTTGAGGACCGTGAATTCTGACAGGAGATGCTTGTAGCGCCAGTTTATAGTTTGATTTTTTAACTCTGAAAATCATTTCAAGAGCAACCAACTGAGAATACGTTTTGTGTCTAATTATGTGTCTATACTCCTATAGATGTCCTATTAACTTTTTGGTTCATTGTGCCACAGGTGTCGAATTTTCTTCTTCGCAGCTTCCGAGCCTTGAAATTCGGTCACAGCTTAGGCAACGCATAACATAGGAGGTCCTTCCATCTCCATTGGTCAGGATATTGCTCTACTCCATCTTCCGGCAATAACGTAGAAATATTCTTTCGCATCACACATGAATGGTATTCATGTTAACGATAATTGTAGCTCATTTCATATTATTGGATACCATTTAATTGGACCTTTGTTTTTCAATTCTGCATTGGGTAATTTGTGATGGCGTATGTTAGATTTTGAACGTAAAAATGGAAAATAGGATCCATAGTCACTAAAGTATTGAGGAACATTTTCTCTGTAAGCAATGATGAGGAATTTTACCATTTTGTTCTCTCTATATTGCCATGATAGTAATATATTGATCTTCAGGTATCGAATTCCGAGCAAAATCTCGCTACGCTTGCGTACGAGTGAATATTTACGGTCGCGCGTGGTAAAACTTTCTCGTTCGCTGAGAACCACCTATCGTGGGGGCTTGTACACTGAATACATCATGTATCATATTTTCTAGCGCTTTAATTTCGCATGGCAGCTAATTAAGAAACATAATTTGTCTTACCAATTGGGTCAAGCCGTTACAAATAAATACATCAATAGCGGCGCACTTTGACCTTCAGGAAATCAATTTTAATGCACACTTGAATGATCACAGCGGCATCAAAACGCGACGCGCAACAACGCTCCGTTAGGTACCTCAATCTGCTAAATCGATGCGGTGTTCATCTTTTCTATTATAATACTGTGTTCGGCTCCTTGGCTGGCTGTATTGAGGCAGAACTCAAGCTAATCGCTCACAATACTCTCTCGCAGACCAAGTACAATCTTGTCTTATCAACATCAATATTGCCCCTCTTTCCTGAGGCATTTCTTCCTCATCTGCGATGATGAACTTGTTCGATATGGCTGGTGGTGCCATCGCCGAAAACTCCGAAAAGACTCCATTTTCTGTTCGTACCAATCAGCCAATGTTTCTCCGCCGGTGGAACGAAGTGGCAGCGGTCGTCAGAATTTTTTTTTCTCTACTCATGATCCTATCGGAGGGAAGAAACGTAATTTCGCGTCAAGGAAATGATCTCCCGTCTCGGTCGCGGTATTGGATAGCAGCACTCGAGGGACAGGCGTTCGGGAGCTCTCATGAGAAAAATACACGTCACGGTTCCTCGGATTTACGTTCCTTGATTTGATAACATTCAAATAACTTGTGCTCCTGGATAAGTTCTGCCTGAGTTGTTCTTTGCCTTGCAAAAATTTTGTCAGCTCGGAAGTTCGCGCTATTTATGTGGTTTATGCTGTATTTTAGGACGTTTTTCCTGGGAATGAGACTGTTAATTCCTGTATTTGTCTTTAAGGAAGCGCAACCGTAATCAAATGTTTTAGTTTTTGAAACCACGCAGTCAGTTTCTTGCATTTTCTTAATTTTACTCAGAAATGCGGCTAATGCAAATTTAAAACACTAGGTAAAATATTTGAGGTTATTAGATAAATATTAAATTCAATTGGAATGAACTTTTTTCGAATATTGTGTTCCTAATAATTTGATAATTGAAACGCGATTCTGAAAAAAATATTATTGTCCTAATAACTCTACTCGATCAGAAAAAAATCGTCCCGCCAATGGCTGGCGATGGTGCGCTGTTGGAAAATTAATTTGATTTGATAAAAAAGTTACAGCTATTACATTTTCTCAGCCGTTATTGAAAGGAATCGCTTTCTGTTCCGGCAAAGCAAAAGTGAAGCATTCAGCTTGAGATCACAACCCTCAACCAGCGAGTCGTGTTCAGGCTGCTCTTCGTCTACCTTAGAGTCAGCACTCGCTTGCTCCTGGAACTTCATCCCTGTGATGTATCGCAGTCAGTAATTATTAGCAAGTTGCTGCCACGCTTGTAGCTTCGACCGATATGCATTATTAATGCAACCTATTGGTAACTCTATTTGCAATATCTCGAGTGCAACTTCGGCGCTTTGTTTTTTCTTTCGATGGTTCGGACCTGCCCCCCAAAAATTGCTAACTCGTAATTAACGTTAAGCTCATATTTTGAATAATTTCCTCAGTGAACAAGCTTTTCGCTCTGTAAAAGCAACTAATTGAATAAGTAGAAGTTTCCTTTAGTTGTTTAAATTCTTCTGAGATGCGGTGAGACACATACCTTTGGAAACCTTCGTAAAACAAAAAAATTATTTAATACAAGCTTTTGCGTTTTGGTATCTTTTGCCATGCAAGGAAACCAATGACCTTCCATTATATGATTTCAGTATTGTTGATTTTTGTTTGAAAGTTGTTTACGTATAAATATTTCAGGAGGTGTGCGTGTGTGTGTCCTCCGTGGCAGCTGTAGGACAAGGCTTACCATATCGGAAGCGAAAGGAACCTTTCAAGGCTGCGATGAACAACTGAAATCACTCTGCATGCTGCTTCAATTGTCATGCTCAATTTCGTGTTTTCTGTGATCGCTATCTCCAGATTTATGCGCAGAAAAAGAGTGCCAGTAGTCGTATTTTGACGACTTTGAGATCCAATGAGGAATTCAGCTTCACTCTTGCAGGGACTTCGGTGATAGCATGGCGACAGCCCCTGTGCCTGTTGCGGTTGTTTTTTTTAAATTAAGTATCATTATCATATTGTTGTATACTCACTCGATCTACCCCAATACTTTCTCAGCGCAACAATGCGGCCGGTATTTATAGCGATGTCTGATTTCGTACCCGCTGTTCCACCAGCGTTAATGTTATAGTGTTCAGGCGTTCAATAAACTTCAGATATTCATGAAGTTCATTCGTATTTTGACTTATTGTGACTAATTGGATTAAACGCCGGGGCAGCTATTTTTAAATCATGTTAATGTGCGCGTTTTAATTTTGAAGCAACTATCACGTATTGCTAGGAAGTCCTGTACTCTATCTTGTGTGTTAAGTTAAATGAATCGGAAAATGTCAGCAATTTTCAAAAAATTCAGCCCAAATAGGTGCAACAGCGCACACATTTGCATGAAGACTGATTTGCTACCAAAGAGCAACTACACATCCCGTTCAAATGCATTTTTTTCTTGTTATTTTTGTATTATTTCTAATGCTCATTGATATGATAGATAATCCATTGCTCAAAACAATGTGATATCATTCGAAATAATTTAATACACGTTGGATACTTAGAAGAAAATAAGGCTAAAGTTAAAGATCCAGCATTCCAAAGCAGATATTTTTGAATGCCTGATTAGACGCTCCAATTAACTTCAAAGGACTCAAACAGTTTTGCCTTTCGTTGGGCCTTTATAATTTCATTTGCCTTCATTTAGGACACACTAGAAAGTCTATAGTAGTCAGAAGCGCATACGAAAACGAGAATCTTGATAGGACTCGTCATAAGGAAAATGTGGCCCGGCCTTCTCCATCGTTGAAGGTTGTGTACAAAGTGGAAAAGAAGTGGTTCGTGTTCTATTAAAAGTCGAGTTGATCCATTGGGCAACAATTTAATACCAAAACTTCCGTGCAGTTTCAAAATCCCCATTTTCTTTCGTATGCTTTTGGTGTGCTCACCTGATAACCTCATAGTAAGATCATATCACTCAAAGAAAGCCCTAGCATGCGAGCCTTCTGTTCTATACGTCGAGCCTCATTATGAGGTGCCATGAGACGCTCTCCAATATCGCGAAGAGCACTCCAGATTAGGACCTGCGCCATCGTGCTGAGAGAGCTCTTTGTTGCAGGGTCTCAAACCTGGCAATACTCATTACACACTCGCGCACACACGCCTCGCTCCTCGAGGCTTCTCCTCGCCATCCTCGGATCGTACGTCGGAGTGTGTCGCGACGAATCCATAGCAGCCTGCGCGCTGGCAAGTGTTGTCTCTTCCAATTGTATGCCTCTGAGGTTTGATTAAACGGCGATGCTTGTTTCTAGTTCAAGGATTCCTTAAAACTAGAGTAAAACGTATTAGGTGAATTTCATTGCTGGAAATGAATTTCCTCGCGCTATGACATTGAGTCAAATAAATGTATGCTGTCAGTAAAATAGGGCGCTGAGATTTTTTCTACATTTAGTTTTGAAGACACAAGATTCATATTTTATACCGTATTTTTAATAAGTGAAAAAAGCCTTCTGTTGTGATCATCCTCCTTACGAAGAAATGACGTTGAAGAAACTTCGAGTGAAAATGAAATCATCACCGTGCAATTAGTTTCACTAGCTCGGTGGCCTTCCCTTTCCCAATATCAGTTCGCATGAAATGTATAACTTCTATCTGTGAACGAAGAGGTCTGATAGGTACTTGATGATTGCTGAACTTATTTATCGGGCTCTTACAGGGCCAGACCTGGTTTGTAAACTTTTAGACACTATCGCTCACTGGGGAGGAAAGGAATAGCGGTTACTCTCCTGTAATAATTCAACATTTTGATTGCTAGCGAGAATTTAATCTTTCACTGGGGATTGAAGTGCGGGTCTTTTCTTTCTTGTTGAAAGATCTAAAATTTTTGCCACTCTGCAAAGAAACACGTCTAGAAAACTGAATGTACTTTAAAATATTTGTGTTCTTCGCAGTGAGGTAACTTACGCTTACCTTCACACACAATTCTGCGCCTATTCATTTCGATGAGAGGCATCTGCGCTCACTGGAGGTCAATTGTTGCAACTGCCTGAGCACGGAATATTGTATGGGACTGCGAATAGTGAGACACCATTCTTCTCCCATTTAGCGCCGGTGCGAGGCGTTCATTGTTACCTGGGCTTCCTCGTCTAGCTCCCATATCGGTGATGAGTTGAGAGGCGATTTGCCTTGGTGGAGGCAGTATTTGTTACTGCGCCTCACGATAGAACACGCTCAGGTCGCTGGCTCGAGAGCGAAGTATAGTTCTCTTTGTTTCAGCCTCACACCGTCCCCGTGTCGTATGCTTTTCCAGGGGGTGTTGGGAGTGTTGATTATAATCTATGCCATTCCTCAGGGGAAACAATTATTGTGTCATTGAGAATTGCGCTTCTATGGGGAGGATGTGAGGTCTCGATTTGAAGGTTAGTTAGACCTTACTTCTGTTGAAATAGAATTAGTTTTTTGGTTTGATAACGCACCATTATTTTTTGGATTGCTTTTTCGTTTTTTCTGCGATTTCGCATTGCCTTTTTCTCAATTTTAGATTTGTTTCATGAATTATTTTCAATCTTCCTGTTTTTGCGTGGAGGGTGTAAAGGCCCATTTTGTGCAAAGCCGTTCCCTTAATTTCAAACTAAATATTTCCATCCTCATTCCTATCTTTGGAAAACTTTTGCTATGGTTAGAGAGAACTAGGCTAACTTTTAATCTAATCTAATTTACATTAAAATACTAAGTCTAGAACAACAAGTTGAATACCTTTAGACGTTAACATTTTATTCATGAGAAAATGCATTTTATTCCTTTTATAAGCTCAATTTAAAATAAATATTGCGGTAACTCTAAGAAAGGAAAGGCTCTAAACGCTTTTACAGCGAACGAAACGCGAGGCAGCGAGGTTTGGAAAGTAGCTGATCTTAACTAGGTCAGGGAATCGTAAAACGCACCTGAAAGTATAAAGAGGGAAGGGCTGCGTTACAGAAGCATTTGTATACCTTTATTCAATTTTTTATTGCTGTTTTTCAATTCAACGTTCCAATTCTTCTTATATTTCTTGGAAAAATGATTTTATTGCGTGGAGTCACGCAAATATTTTATTGCTGATCAGCGGTTAATAAAACCTGTCCGAAGGTGTCACAAATTCGATATTACAACCCTCGAAATGTTTCGCTTTCATGGGCCTCGACTTGAGGCTACATAGACGTCTAAGTTGAGCCAGCTCCATGATCTCATCTTTCTTCTTTTTAAAAACATCTCAGGTCTAGATTTTCTTTTGGATGAAAGAATTTGAAGAAACGGCAACTTAACTACTGTCATGAATTGCCTAACGGTAAAAAATTCCGTTACGGGAAATCCGACGGCTGTCCGCAACTAGAGATATTCTCGCACAACACCAGGGAAGGGCCGGGACCGCGCGTCAGGAGATCAAAGGAGGCGCCTTCATGACCTGCGGCTCGTTTGCCGTCCCGCGCGTTCCGTGCCCTCCCAGCCTCCGCAGGAATAGCCGCGTCTCGAGGCCACTTCTTTTCTTTTCTTGATACCTCTGCCATGAGATGAAGTTACCGTAACGGTTGGGTGAACAAGTATTTACGCATTTCAATTCTTTAGCTTAGCATCATCTATGGTAGATACGTAACCAAGGCCATTCCTACGGTAGCATCCAGAAACTGATCAAAAGTAGGGAGTAAATACTACCCTCAGGGGTATAAAATTATTGTGTTTATGGGAATTAGCGCTCCCAGGGGGACTATGTGAGGGCCCGAGCTAAAGGTTAGGTAGGCTTTCTTTTTGCTAAAATAGAATAGGTTTTTGTTTTGTTACGGACCATCTTTTCGGTTCACTGCTGTCCTGTTTTTCAGCACCTACTACTTTCTTCTTCAACTTTTTCTTGTTTCATGAACTTCTTTCTTAGCCTGCTGATTCTGTGCACTTTGTGCATAGATTCGGCGTTCCTTCAACTCCATACTAAATGGTGCCTTCCTCCTTCCTTTCTTAAAACATCTTTGTAGTGGTTAAGGGAGGCTAAAACTCTTATATAATAATAATAATAATAAGGGAGTAAATACTTGGAAATTCATGGGGAGCAGTCATTTTGCAGCATAGAAACATAACGTAAAGGGATGTTGTTTGTTACTTTTGGCAAAATATATTCCTGAGAATACCGAAAATTTATGAGTGAGAAAAGTATCAAACATATAAATTTATCGGAATTTTAGAGAATTGATGGTGAAGAAATAATTTGGGGTGTTGAATAAACATTTTTGTGCATTTTTTTGCTCCACATCTTTCCGACATTATCGCAGCGGTAAAATTTTCGTAGGCTATCGAAATATTTCCTCGAAATTTCAACAAAAATAGAACTCACTTTTTCGACTGCGACAATTTTCAATTCACCGTAACCATTTGACCTTCTTGAGGGAATTCAAACTTCAATGTCTTCAATATTTGCGATCAGTTTCAAGAATGAAGGACTCGTTCAATTTAAGGATTTATGGAAGGATATTATTTAAGGACATTATTGAACTACTAGTGTGCATGGCCCGCCAAAAATTACGGGTTTCAATACCTTTCTTAAACAAACTTTCCAGTCGTGGATGACTAACAAAAATATCTATCCTAACAGTATCCGTGATGAAAGATATTATTGTACTTGCGCACTGGTGAAACTCGTACCACAGATACGGTCATTATGGCTATTTTTATGAGCATGCCAGAGGAATGGAAGAAGCTGACTCCAAACAAATAAACCAAGAGTATTGATAGGTAGTAGCAGCACCCGTGGAAATTCCTCGGGCCCGTGGAAATTCCTGGATGGACCCGTGTAAAAATTCTGTCAATATTACCTAACATATGCTAACTGATCATATTCTATTCTAACTAAGCAGATCTAAAACGAACACATCCTGATACAATTCAAACATATCAATGCATGCAAAGGCCATTTTTAACGTTACACTGAGGAATTCGGTATCGATGATACCGCGAACTCAGACATCCTATGTTTCTTAAGAAGCGGACACCAAACAGGTAAATTAATAAACACACAACGGGTATTATTAGGTTAGATTGACGGGCTGCTTTGCTTTGGGTACGATCGGTGACCCATCAAGAAAAAGTTCCTTTGTGAATGTATTTCTCTACTTATTGTTGACAAACTGTTTCGATATTTAGCGCTATTTATCTTTCTTTCCGACTATTTTTTGTGTTCGTGTTCTATTAGAAGCAAAGCAACAACATATTATCTGGCTACCACTATGTTTCACTGTAAGGATGGTGTTTTCATTGCTGTAGACAGAGCTACCTTTAGTCCAAGCAAAAATCTTTAGCCTGGTTGGGCTTGGCGGCAAAAATTAATTTCAAAATGAGCTCAAATTTTTGCTGCAAGCACAAATAGAACAAGCTTTTTGTGTTTAGTTTTAAAATATTACAGTGCGCAAGTTTAGCAAATTATGAAGTGAACATTTAAACAAAACTCCGGAAGAGGTGATATAGCCCACTCTGTGAAAATTTGACGGGGTCGCACTCTTATTGCCTTCAATTTAAGTTTCCGTTCGGGGAGAAACCATGGAAGGCAGGATTAAATTCTTGAACCAATTAATGTTGAGTCTACGCAGCGGCGTTTCTTAGAAATTTATTCGATTAGGAATTCGATTATTAATAATAAAGAACTTGCTATGGTTTAATTAACAACCAATTCAGTTAGTTCACTATAGATAAACTTTCAGTTAATTTTTGCAACTATTTTATCTCAATTGATTTACTGCTAATTAACTATCAGTTAAATCTATTTCCTGGTTAGCAATTAAGTTGCTTGAGTCAATTATTAATTACATAATTAAAAATCAACTTTTAATTATTACACTATCAATTAATCATCGATTAAGTCACTCTCAATTATTACCTAAATATATTTCATTCATTGGTCAAGTAATCAGACGACAGGATTTGAACATACTGAAATACAGAATTCGTTTAGAAATAATCATCACTGAAGTAGTTTTTGCTCAGGTAGCTTCCACCTTTTGATTTACCAGTCTATAAACCTGGGGAGCGCCACTTATATCTCAGGACGGTGCCCTCCGCTGGTACTACGGTCTGATTTTTGTTCTGAGATGAGGCCAGGTGATATTCGCTGTTATAGGGGGGGAGATTATGACCTGGACTACTACACACAGGCGGGAAGCGAAAGGTAGGAGTCCAGGTTACAGCCGGTCCAAGAAATGAACCTCCTCATGCTCGCTAAAAATTCCAGACCAAAATTTCGCTAACTACGACTGCGACCATTTTACAGTAATAGTGTGAATTACTGCTGAAACGTGAAGTGGATCAGAGCAGAGAGGTGGTATATAGCTGCTACCCTCTCCAATAGGATGTCGTTGATTGCTCCAGTTGTGCTCCGTATGCTAGGGCGCAGGCAGCTGACGGGAACCTTCGTTCTTCTTCTTAGCTTGAGTTAGGAAGGAATCATGGGAGAATTTTACACCAAGGTTTCATGTTCAAAGGGTGCAAGTAACCTCAACATGACTGCAGCCTTAATTTCAGATCTGTAACTCTTCGTTTAACACGTTGTTCGCTGTGAGTTGAAGTGTAATTGAATATTCAATTCAAATTTGAAGTCAATTGTAGTAAACAATTTTGAAAATAGGAAACATCAACTGGATCGGGCCTTCATTTACTGGTGAATAAATATTTATGAAAGTTGAGTTGTAAATGCTGGTCGATCAGCAGCATTATAAAAATTCCCTCCGTGTACACCGACGGCTCACGTCGCGACCAACGTGTTAAGTCGAATATTTTTAAACGATTAATAACCGCCTTTTTTCCTCTGTTAAACTTTATGCATGAAAGCTTGTTGACGCGCTTTACGTGAACTTAACAATGAGGACATATTTTGTTTTCATTCGAGCTTCAGATTGTTTTTCGCAAATTGCTGACCGGATTTCAAGCGAGATTTCTTCAGAAACGATGTATGCCAGCGATCGTGATGGTAGTTTCTGTCCCCCTGAGAGGAAGCAACTGTTGTATTTGTGAATTAGTGCTCGCAGGAGAATATGTGTGGTCCAGTGCTAAATGCTAGGTTGGTCTTCCTTTTTTTGGAATAGAATAGGTTTTTTGTTTTGTTACGTACCATCTTTTTCCGGTTCACTGGTGTCCTGTTTTTCAGCACCTATCTACTCTCTTCTTTAACTGTTGTGTTGTTTCATATACTTCTTTCATAACTTCCAGTTTCCATGCACTTTGAGCATAGGTTCTGAGTTTCCTAAAGTTCATATTAAATGGTGTTTTCCTCCTTCCTGTCTTTGGAACGCCTATGTTGTGGTGAGAGAGGCTTAAGCTAACATCTAATCTAATTTAATCTGCAGTTTCTGCTTATGTATCATAGCTTATTACGAATAGACCAGGTACTTCTAGATCAAAGGTTCCAAACCAGGTGTACATTTCCTTTTCTCCATTTAATGTTACCAAGAGATAGGAAAATGTGCATGCTTGTTATTTATTTCCAAATATTTATGCACATAGCATTTTATTTCAAATATAAAAAGTTAGGAGTACATTCACATCTGAACCCCTGTACTTCTTGATCAATCTAAAGCATTTTTTGTCTGGCAAATGAATTACTTTTAACGAGCCACTCATCAATTAAAGCGTTTCGTGGTACATATCATCTCAAATAGTTTCTGAGGTTTCTGTGGTCCCACATTGCTTCGAAATATTGACAGTAAAACATCCGTGCAGACATAATCATTCAAGGGTATGAAAACACAGCGATAATATGTGCTCGCTCTATGTCCAAAAGTTGTACAAACATTTAATCCTTTTGATATTTTTCATTCTATCCGCATTTCGTGGTGTTTATGGGGCGATGATGATGGCGACATGCAAATGGTTGATTATCCGTGCATTTACTATTTGCTTCATTATTCAGTATTTTCTAAAGTATTCTAGATTGGGAAAAATACAAAAATGTATCGATACTTCAGTCTTCAAGTATTTGTGCCTGTCTATTCTATGGACTATGAATAATATTGAGCGTTTTGCAAATGTGCAAGATTTTCTTTCAATCTAAGATGAACTGAACCCAATAGAAGGCGTCTTAACCAGCCATGCAGTCTTTACCGAGTCTGCAGCTCGAAATCTTCCTATTGCAGAAGAATATTTCGATGCCGCGAGTTCTGCTGCTTCCTCAAGAAATGTGTAGCGAGTCGCTGATTCTATTCTATTAACGCCAAATTATCACTGCTGCAGTTCCAAAGACTTCATATGAGCACAAAAGAAAATTGTACGAGATTGTTGTTATTCAGGCGTAATTCAAAAAGAGCGCCGCTTGCTCGTTATCTCCCGCCATTTCCCTGAACATTAAGGATTTCGAGAACAACAGTGGGGACGAAAAATATTTTGTTTACGTTTTGAATGGTTGTGAAATGTATCCGGCTGGCCTTGATAACGAAACTTAATATGTGTACTGTCCTTTCACTCAATAGAGAAAGAAAAAATGTTATAAGAATTTCTAATCCAAACGCAATATTTTTCCCATGAAACATTGTATACCCATGCTTTTGTTACCATATGCTGGCAGTAGCTTGTGTTGTTAGTAGTCTTTCTTTCCGCTTTAATATTTGCTATCGAACGCTGCTCTGAAAACGGTGAAGAGAATAACATTTTTTCAAAATTTGAAAAACATTTCTATGAATATTTTTACGTTTTTGTTCATTGAGTCTCGATGAACACAAGGGATTTTTATCCGGTCGATGAAAGAGCCTATTCGAATTTATTGTTTCATCTTGTGTCTTTCTACAAGCACTCGTACCTTTGTACTGGCGCCGGTCTGTTGTGCCATCAATACCGCGTGGACTTGATGTGAAAGATTCCAGAGAATCTACTTTACATTTAACCAACTCTGGGCATAAAAATCTGGGCCTCCCAGATTTTTTCCTACGCATAAATGGCCTTCTTTAAATTTTGTTGACTATGTATTTGATAATTTGATAATTAACGTGAAAACACCCAGCAATTTCTCAGTTAGATTTACCAAGCAAATGCCATTTTATTATTTGCCCTCGCTGGCATCCTCAAATTCGCTTGCCTCTCTGCATTGAGTCGTGTAACCCAGTATAACTTTTTCGCCTGAGCTTGCATGTTTTTCGCCGCCTAAGCGATTTAATTACTTGGGTGGCGAAAAACATGCATGCAGGCGCCGAAAAAGTTTGACTGCTAACCCATTTCGTTGATATAAGAAAACATCCTAATGCTCTTGTCTGGA